>CM038471.1:29095257-29840776 GCA_021464415.1 Lonicera japonica | reverse complement strand
TTAATTTTTCTTGTTCTAGGCCATGCAAAATTTTATTGCTATTAATTTTCTCCGTATAAAGCTGCTTTTTGAGAACATTTAATACTTAATCCCTCTATCTCACTTAAGAGTTCCCCAACTTCCTCGTCTGAATTCTCAAATTAAGAATCCCATTTCTTTTTTGCGTCCCACCCTCAAATAGTCCCTGTACGTCTAACTCATCATATTAAACGAGTTTCTTTTTGTCCAATAATTAGGTATGAAATTTTATATTTCTTGAAAAAAAATGTACAAACATCAAAGTAGAACTACTAATTTGAGACAGAGGTAGTACGTTTACCATAAAAGTATGAAGAATTATGCATCCAACAAACTATCTTCAATAGGTGGTGGTCATGATGATATAATTATTTTGTTTCAGTCTTATTCGCATAGTTCTTGTAAAAGAAAAAAAATCTTGTTTGAGTAGCATATTTTTTATATATATTTAAATGTATATATCTTTATTTAATATATATAATGTTGCTTATAATACTTTCTGCCTTATTTACGGAATGGCTCTTCGAAATTGGAGCTGGGGTATGTAACATGACGACCGGGTGCTTGATTTTCTTGCCCTGGATAATTGTTTCTGGCTCGGCTTTGTCCTGGCAATGGGAGCCATTTATAGAACCAGCAGGATGAGAGAAATAGGGGCCCCGTACAGCTTTCGAAGGTTTCTTTCTCTTTTAGCTTGTTAAAATCTGCAGTTTTAAGTTTCTTGTCTCTCCATCCATAACCTTTTTTTGTAATTTTTTTTTAAAGGAATTAACCTTTTGTTATCCAATTTTTCAGTTTTTAGGACGTGACAAAGATGATGGTGTTCGTCGCAGCGCTGTCTCTGGCAAAAAGGTAAAGGCCTATTTTTCTTGAACTTTATAATATCCATGAAGATCTGGGTGTCGTGGTGCACACTGGTTGGTTTGTCCGTTCTTTCAAATTTTAGAATTGGAACTAAATCAAACCTATGAAGTATCAGATCAAACCAAATTGAAAGATCCATTATATGTCTTATCTGATTGGATTTATTACTCCACTAATGGTTCAGATACTTTTATGGAATATATCTAACATATTTGTTTCGTGAGTGAGTAGTTTAAGCTAATTTTGAAGCGCACAATTGGAACTAAACGCGCGCTTGCGCCACACACAAGGTTAGAAACCATCTTATCTAAAAGTTTAAGCTAGTGGGCCAACAATATATATCATGCTTTCCAACACCCCCCCTCATGTGCAACCTCCCCTTGCATGTGGAGAGAAACCAAACCAAGGCGCACGGTGTGCATAAACAACAAACGGTGCCCTTGCGAAACTTGAGCTTTGATACCATGTTAGAAACCATCTCAACTAAAAACTTAAGCTATTTGGTAATGGGCCAATAATGTATATCATGTTTTCCAGCATACATATGCACATATATACAGGGAGGCTCTAAAGAGGGATTCCCACTTCTAACTAAAAGATGAATGTCCATAAGGTGAATAGATTCTCTCCCAAATTCCATTGAAAAATCGATCCAGAAGTGGGTGAGATGACCAGTAGAAATTTTGATTGCTGAAATGCACATATACAGTAATTTTTCATTATGTCCACTTTTGGATTGAAATTTTTGATGACATTGTGAGGAACTGTTTTATAACTAAGGTTTGACCAAACTTTGACATTAATTTTGTGGGTACCTTGTGCATATTTTTATAATTTGACGTAAACTTTGACCGAACTTTTTTTATAATTAAGGTTTGTCCAAACTTGTTCTATGTTTTAAGTATATACACGGCGTATATTTGCTTGCCAAAAACAAGTTTTGGTGAATGAGAAATTACCCTCAAAGTAGCCTACTTGAATTAATTAAAAGTGTTAATTGGAAAGTTGTAGTTAATACTCTTAGAATTAACCTTGGGTCGGGTACCACTAATGGTTACCCAATGGGGAAGGCAAACAAGTGCGGGTTTGATGGTGAAGCTAGTGTGCTGCCCGTCCAAGCGAGGGGTTGCCGTGGGCTTCAGTTGAGGTTGAGGTGTTTTGGGCCTCTACTTAAAACTTTTTTAGATAGTTTTTTGGCTGATACTCTTTACCTGTTGAGTGTTGGCCCATATTTTCATTTCCTCTTTGGCCAAACACGCCTTATGTCCCAACAGCTACGGATGTGGGTTAACTAAATCGTGCAAGCTTTCGACCAACCGTGCAGACCTTGTTGGTTTTGGAGGCAGGCAGATTGAGACCAAACCGTGAGAGGTGGGAAACCGTTGATTTCTGTTGCTTTAGTTTATGGTGTTTTCGGTTTGGTTTTTTTGTTGAAGAAGTTGAAGCCATAAAATCAGAGAAATCATGGATTGAGCCAAAGATTCACCGGAAACAAAAGAATTATAAACTGAGAAATTGCCTCAAGGCTATAGAGTCCAACTCTAGCCTTGGTCTTTACTACCATTATCATGTTCGCTAGAATTTTCATTGGTCATCATCAGGATAGTCTCTGTAAGCCCATCATCTACATAGCTACATAGCGACAAACAATAAAAAATCGAGTTTGTATGTTCTTAATGTACACACATTTATTTATCTTAAATCCATTTGACAACATTACATTGTCAAATTCCTTATGCCCTTGTTTAGATGCTTGTTTTGACCCATAAGGATATTTAACAAGTTTACATACCTTCCTCTCTTGTCCTGGAATAATACCCCCTTCAGGTTGTTCCATTGTATAATAAAATATAACTTAAAATAAAATAAAATTTACGACGAAGTTATTGGAATAGAATGGAGAATGACTGAATCTATTTACTATATAGTATTATGGAGGAAGTAGATACATTAATTACTCATTAATTATTTTTCTTATATTTTTAATTGTAGTAACATTAATTATATTTTTATATTCTTAATGCATAATAAAATAATAATAATTATTATTATAATATTGAAAGTAGCATCATTTATTATACTTTTTTTTTAAAATGTGTTAAAATTAATAGTCCTATTTTCGGTTTATTGTATTCTCAACCACTAATTAGATTGAAATTAATGCCTTCTTGAAAATAACAAAGTAAAAGTTGCAAAATTAATTTTAAACGGAGGCAATATACATTTTATTATTCGTACGCAACATATTTAAGCAAATTATTTGACAAAGCTATTAAGACAAACATTACTGAAATTGCATGTTTATTAAACATCCGTGCATTGCACAGTATGTTAACTAGTGTTTAAGTACACTCATAGATTAAAGATAATTGTGATTCTGGGTGTTTACAAGAGGAGAGGAGAGGAAAGAGTTTTCTTTCTCATAAATTGAACCTGCGTTTACTGATGAGTTGCTTTTCTTTTTATATGGGAGGAGAAGCATCTCTTTGGCTCATTGTTCAATCATGTGCCATTGGATACCAATTATGAATAGAAAAAAGTCATTTTCACTGTTCATGAATAGTATTTTTTGGGATTATTTATTGTTGGTGAATAATAACTCGTCTTTTTTTTATTATTTATGAATAGTAGTTTGTACTTTTTTACTGTTAATGAACGGTAAAAGGGACAAATTACTATTCATGAATAGTAAAAAGTACTAGTTACTCTTTCCTCTCCTCTCTTGGAACACAGTGTGTCCAAGGTTGGGCCATGTTGATCCCATCATCTATCTAAGGAACTAGTTTGGAATTTGACTTTTGAATGTGTGATCTACAATTCGAGTGACTAAATTGCTCAGTTTGGAAATAGGATGGGTACTCCTTGGACATGGTTGAGTAAAAAATTAAATAAAAAGGGGGGTCAATATGTAATATTCAACAATACTTGGGTGTCTTTTATCAAAGTATGCGCATAAGCTATATTCACATCCCAGCGTAAATCATCGATCAAAATAAAAAGTTAGGGTTTCCATTCTTGCCGCTGCTCAAACACAGTCATCATCATCGTCGAATCTCATCTTTCCCAACCTTCTCTCTTCTTCGGTCTTCTCACAGTCACAAGTATGTCAGTATGTCTGTTCTTCCGTCTTCGTATCTCAATTTTTTTGATCTATGATTTTTATTTGATGTAATCCTTTCTCTTTTGGAAATAACTTTGCAGTTTGCATAATACATATTATTATTATGATTATATATAAAATAATAATTATTTATTTATAAATGTGTACCTCACCGTACTCGTGTCTCAGTTTTTTAAGATTTGCTGTACCCCTGTTTTGTACCCGTACCAGGTATGACACCCATACCCATGTCTGGGCTTCATAGAAAGCAAGGGAAAACGATGAATGTATGGTAAATGTATATTGAGAAACAATTTATGATCAAAATAAGAAGTGAAATTCTTTGATTATTTTAAAAAAATATTATAAAAAGTTTATGTTACCACTAAAAGCAAATAGATTAAACAAGATAAAGGTCTAGTTACAACTAGTCAACCCTCTTAGAAACTGTATTAATAAATATTGAAGGATAACAAATACCAGTTACGCTATTTTATTTTCTTTAATTGAGAAATTAAATAAGTTATTGAGCAACACTATTGTGCAAATCAATGTTTACATGCTACAGGAAAATGATTAGCCTAAATTGAGGATAAATTAGTATATAAAACATAATGAGATATATATACTAGGGTATACCCGTGCCGTCCGGCACGATAAAAGAAATAAAAAAATAATAATAGATAAAATATAATTACATGAAAAATGTGAAGATTGAAGATGTGTATGATTGTATATTACTTATGATTGAAGATGTGTATGATTGTCTTACTTGTCCAATTGGACTTGAAATCGCATCGACCGTTTTATAATGTAATGATGTTATGAGTGTATTTAAAAGAGAAAAAAAATATTATATTCGAGGCAGGTTGGACACTTATTTTTAATTTTATTTCAGTATCTTTTATTCATTGTGTAATATTTTCAATAACTAATGGATTTGTAAATTTGATGAGAGAGAAATGTATATTTTCAATAACTATTATATTTGTAATGTTTTATAATTTTTTCTTGAATTTTTTTATACATAATTTAATAGTCACAATGGATCTTGTTTTGTAGATGTTGATGAACATATTTCAAATATATAAATTTTATTAAAGTTGAATTTGTAAATTTAAAGTTATGGCATTTAAAATTTTTTAAAAATTTGATGAGAGAGAAATGTTGTAGAAAAGTAAAGAGATGTAAGAGTTATATTTGTGTATATGTTTAGTGTGTGAGTAAATGTTAAGTTGATGTGACATCTTGTTGTGAGGTATAAAAATGATCTAATGGTTTAAAAGTGTTAACACCATTACAAATTAATATGAGACGTTGGATTGATTTATTATTTTATTGCAAAAAATCCTTGTTTTATAATATAGATATATGACCTATTAGGTGCGAATTGAATTCGCAAGAATTGGGTTTCAAGTGGGGCCGATCCTTTAGGAACTCAATTTGTGCGAATTGAGTTCGCACATGATAGGTTTTAAAAATATATCTATATATATAGTACATTTCTCATATGGAGCAGTCCGTACAGACTAGGACCTTTAGCGACGGTTTTCCATCGCTAAAACTTTGGGGAGATGTTTTTAGTACCGAAAACCTGTCGTTAAAGTCCGTATGAGAAAATTTCTATACATATATATACATGAACATGGTAATATAAAATTAAAGACAAAAAATCTATGTTATTGTGCAAAACAATTATGCAAATGTTTACATACCATAAGAAAACAATTAGACAAAATTGAGGATAATTTAGATAGTAAAACAGAATTACATATATATATATATAATAAAGAGGAAAAAATCTACAGAGATTAGTTGGATGACGAAGAATTAAAATTTCGGCGAACTTGACAGTAGTGGTGAAGAATAAGGCTATAGTTGGATTCTACGGCCTTAAAGCAATTTCTACACTGCACTAGTGCGCTGTCGGTTTATGGCAATTTGCCTCCCAGGATACAATAATCTCCTCTTGCAATAGGTGCACCCCTAACTATGAGATTGAGTTGAACCGGAATGGTGTTCGGATTCTCTCTAATTGCTGGCAGGCAGAGGAGGAAGGAAGAAATGATAGATATCTGTTTTATGAAGGCCCAAGCACTGAATGAAAGAAGGAAGACTCCTTGTATAAGTGAGGGAGGGAAGCGGTTGGTGCTAAAAGGCACAACTGCTAGAAGTTAACTATTAGACTAAGACCGCGTTAACGTGAAGAGGCCTGTAGCCGTTGGGACATAAGACTGCTAGGAGAAAGGAAATGAAGATATGGGGGCCGGTGGGTAAGGAGATGAACTTTGTCCAAAAAGTTTTTAAGTAGACGCCAAAAGCACCTCGACCCAAGCCATGAGCATGCCGTGTTGTCAGGGTCGGGTGGTTGGTAAGTCCGTGTGTGGGTTTTGCCATCGAACCCAACTTGAGTACGTTCCCCATTGGGGTAACATTAGGGGTATCACTTGGGTCTCTCTAGGAGTGTATTAATTGCTCCAACTTTTCCTCTTCTCACTTTGCTAATTAATTCAAATTGGCTAATTTGAGGATAATATCTCATTCACCCGAAACTTGTTTTAGGCAAGCAAATAGAAGCTGTGTAAGTGTGTAACTACGTATGGCTTAGAACAAGTTTTGACGGGACCTGAAGCATTTAATGTGTGGGACCTACATTAAATTAATATATATGACTGTCAACACGGCACATGTTCATGCTTCATATTGTCTTGTCATTATATTGTCTTGGGAGATGAATGTATTGTAAAACTCCATACTACAGAAAAACTAACTTGTTTCATTTTAAAGAGCAGACAAGAACAAGATACTACATTTTTATTTCAATTCATATTTCCGGCCTATTTTAATGCCATGTACCCATTGATAGCATTTTTGAAGAACACAACTTTTATATCCAAAAGTAATTATAAATATTCCATCTCAAATTAAGAGGCTCACTGGCTTTTGTACCTTTTATATAAATCTAATATCAACCTAGTCAATGATGAAAAATACAGCTTTCTATTGTGTGATTTGGTACATTGATTAAGACCCAAAAAACAATCTGTTACATGGGAATTCCTATAAAAGAAAGTAAGATTCTTTTAACACCCAGGGTGTAGCTCAGTTGGAAAAAGGGTGGCTTTCCACACCTGCCTCCATGGTCGAAACTTGCGAATCCCACTTCCCTTTAGCCCTCCCCCCAAGGTTGAACACTGGGTGTATGTGTTTTGCACTTTTGCTTGTACAAAAAAGTGACTCTTAACAGGTTTAGTTAAACTCAGTTTGCTTTGCCCAGTCTGAACTCATTTTGACAGTCAAAAGGACTAAACCTATCAATCATTTAAACAGTTGAAATGAAAAAGGACTAGACCTATCAATTGAAATAATTATTGAAAGACCAAATCAATGTAATGAGGATCAGAGTAGTCTGGTTCGGATTTGTTCAGTTCTTTGGGATTGAAATGATATGCGATTGCGAGATGTTTTATTCCTTGGAAAAAGATGATATGGGATTGTGAACAGTATATGTATTTGCGTATGTATGTTATCGCACTTAGTTCTTCTTGGAATTATTCTCAAGTTCAGATTTGAGAAATGAGTTCCAGGATTTTATTTGTGCATAAATCAAACGTTAAACATCGTCATCCTTTTCTGCTTAAGTCCTCTGAACACTAATCACCGAGTTGTGCTTCAATGTTCTGGATGACATTCCAAGGGTTGGGACTCCTTATGCCCGGGGTGTAGCTCAGTTGGCAAAAGAGGGGGTTCCCAAGGATCAAACCATTGGGAGGGTTGGGGATTCCCCCTCCCCCAAAGGTTGAACACCAGGTGTATCTGTGTATCACTTGTATAAAAAAATGTAAAGCCAACTTTCGCCATGGTTCGATCCTTGGGAGCCCTGTTTCCATCCCCTTGAATGTTGAACACCGGGTGTATCTGTGTATCACTTTTATAAAAAAAGTGAGACTCTTAATTGAGACACAGGGATTAGTTCAATTCAGTTTGCATTGCCCTGTTTCTGAATTTGGGAGCGAACTCATTTTTAACGGTCAAAAGGAAACAAAACCTTTCATCAAAACAGTTCTTGTAAGACCAAATCAACACATAGAGGTTCAGAGTAGTCTGGTTTGGATTTGTTCAGTTCGTTGGGATTGAAATGATACACTATTATGAGATGTTTGGTTCCTGAGAGAGAGAGAGATGATATGGGTTTGTGGAATGGTATAATAAATTTGCATTTGTTGTTTGTATTTGATAGATCCTATTGAAAGTAGACAAGACGAAGGAGGACAAGGTGGCAGAAACTAATCGAAACGAGCTACTCAAATTCTTGAATGCCAGTTATGATTGATTTGTCGAGCTTCAAGTTTAATGTTATTGGTAGTTTACAAATGCGTTGATGGATTTGCAGCTGTTGATTTGAGGCAGGTCTTCTGATCTGTGGTGTCTCATATATACACCTTGTGTTTGGCAAGTATAGAAAAAACATTGATGGTTCTTTGCTTTAAGTTTTATTTGTGTTGTATCAGAAGTGTTGTTCTATCACTAGAAGTTTTGATCCTATGTTGTAACTAAAGCATTCTGAAGTTTATTCATCTCGTTAATTATGTCTTGTTTTTGAAGTTGAAATAATTTGTCTGAAGCTTTTCGGCATATTACGTGAGGGCGTGTTTGGGATGGCGAAGTTTGAATTACATTTTGCTAGTTGTTGCCTCAGTATTTTGGTGGTAGTCTTGAGCCATCCAAGAAATTCAACTCAAAACTGCATGCATATTTACAGGTTGTCGCTATAATCAAAAGAAATAGTTATCATGTACTAAATTCCGAACATGGTGTACAATCATTTTAAGAATACATGTGCTGAGGGGCAATTTCTTTGGGGCTCTCAAGGACCACAAAAGAAAAAGGGCGCAAGGAGTTCAAATGCATTTTTAACCGAGTTAATTTAAGAAAGCTTAATATCTATGGGTATTATTGAACCGAGCTTAAGGTTGTGTTTGATGCGCTGGATTAGAGAGTCAGATAGGACTATTTAATTCTATCCGTAGATGATAAAACAATCTTACCTCTTAGATGGTATTCATTAATCTCTCTCGATGGGATAAGAAGCATTAGTGGGATAAAAATATGTTTGGATATTCAATTTCAACAAACACTAAATATGAGATAGGATACCCTCTTATCAAATACGTCAAATACAGTCTAATGGTATAAGAAATTTCAAAAAAGGTGTTTGAAAATACATATCAAGAAGAATGTTTCCCACGTAGGAACTAGGAAGTGATTTAGTCTAAGTTATTTGTTTTTCTTATGCCTACATTTTTTAAGCAAATTTTATTATATGGGGATATAGGGGTTTTGAATATTTTACCTACACAAGTATTTATTAAAATTTCATTTTGCTGTGGAGGCAGCGTAAGGATTTGGATGATTAAACACTTGGAATTAATTCGTTTTAGATAATATAGATCAAAACTTAGAGATAGAGAGGACGAGAGGATTTGGAGAGCATTTAGATAGAGAAATAGAGAGAATTCGAATTTAGAAAGAAAGCAAATTTGATATATTTCATACATGATCTCAACAATATAATTCTAGCGCATTATATAGGTTACTCACTTGCACACTTACGCATTCTTCACAACTTCAAATGGATGACCTTACTACACTCTCATGGTTGCTCTGACAATAAAACTCTTATACTACCCTCAAATAACTCCTAATTCCAATCCTAACAAGCATTGGAAAGTGGTCGTACTCAAAATTACGCAAAATACTCCGTGAAACAGAACAAAAAGGGGCAAAATTCCGCACCTTTTAAGAGTATCAATGATTCTTTGAGGAATTGTTTGGATGACGGTAATAACTTAAGAATTGAACGGGGAAATCATTTCTATTTCAACTCATTATCATATTCCTAGTAAGCATGGTATTTGCATTTCTGAAGAAACAAATTTCCTGAGATTCCCTTCGTATTTGATTTTATTGTCATTTCATCTCCATATGGTTGTATCTTGTCAATGAATACAAAGTGTTTAAAAAGGAAAAATGAAAAATTATCGGATAAAGTATAATCTTTATTTTATGTTAAACATGCTGACAAAGTTTTGTATGTACACAAATTATCAAGTTACTCATATTCCAACATAAAAAACACCTTTAGTTATCATTAGACCAAATGTCACTATACATTTATGGTGTTTTATAATGCAAAGAAAGTAAATTACTACATTGCACACACAGAGTTTGTCCGCATGTTGCCATATGTTAAATGCATCGACTAGGTATTGGTATGTTCATGAAACAATTCAATTACAACTATTTACTTCATAATTTACAAATTATATATAATGCTTGAAATATGATACAAACATATAATACATTTACTATAAATAACACTCTTCCTTGTGTCAGAACTAAATTATAGTCCATGATATTTAAGTACTTAAATAATTTGTAGTTAAGATTTTATTTTTTTTGTGGATGTATTCAAATTTAATTTAATTTAGTTATTTTTTTTATAAAAACAATGTAAATCGGATCTTAAGAAAAGAGAGGAGTGGGGATCGAACCTTGACGCACTACGTAAATATCCATGCTCTTTAATTACTTGGGCTAAAGTCCGGATATGTAATGGGCCGTACTTAAAAATCATGGAAAAGGAGAAAAACAAAAGAAGCCCACAAGTCTTTTAGTACTACTACCTCTTCCCTAGCTAGGGTTTGCCCACAAAATTACATATATACGATTCCCCTCTCTGTTTTTGAGAGAGAGAGAGAGAGAGGAGAGAGAGAGAAGAGTAGAGTAGAGAGAAAGAGGTAAGATTTTGCTTATTGCATAAGCCGAATACCATTTCTTTAAAAGAATTGTTGGTCGGTTTGTGCAAAACAAAATCTAATCTGATTATTCAGAAACTGAGATTTCAATTCTTGAGATTCATGTAGGTATTTCATCTTTGTATTTTTTGTTATTTATTTATTTAATACTATATATATGTATGTATGTATGTTATTGCACTTAGTTCTTCTTGGAATCATTCTTAGTTTAGATTTGAGAAAATGAGTTCCAGGATTTTATCTGTGCATAAATCAAATGTTAAAACATCATCCTTTCTGCTTAAGTCCTCTCAAAAATTAATTATTGAGTTGTGCTTCAATGTTTTGGATGACATTTTCAATGGCAATCTATGATTTTTTTGGGGATAAGCTAATCTAAATAATTAATTAGATTGAATTGAGTTAGAACCAAATTTTTTATATATTATATGAATTTTTTTGTGGGATGGATAGTCATGTAACCCCACTATTTTCATTTTTTGTAATATGTTTCTGAAGTTTAAATTTGAAATATGAACTTTAAATTTTTAAATAATTTTAACATGTGCATTTGTTTTTGCTATATATATATGATTCAGATAAATTAGTTTGTTGATTGACTAAAAAGTTCAAAATTCATAGTTTAATACTTTAATTGTTAATTTTTGGCGTGTATGTAAATGTTATTTGTAAGGAGTCTGAACTCTGAATAGTTGAATAATATGATTATTGTTTCATGTTAAGTCTTTTTTGGTGATACATATGGGTCTAGCATGTCCGCTTTAGTTTTACTGAGTTCGACTGGCAGCTTTTCAAGTCAAATCCTGCAGCGATGAATCTACTATGGTTAGTGGCAAGTACGAATGCGTAAAAGCCAGCTTAGACACCCCCATAAAATGGACCCTCGTGACAAAAAAAGAAAAATAATATTTGTGCAAGTGTTTTGGTGATTCATATTGGTACATATAAAAGAGGCCAAAATCATTTGGTTTTTGGATTTAGACAACCAAATAAACCTACCTCATGGTTTTGGAATTCTGTTATTTGAATAGCACAAATAATTGTGAAAGTAAAATTCTTCTATAGAAAATTCAAAATTCTATAAAGGACTAATTCTAGTATCAAATCTCACTAATTTCCAAAGAGTTAGCGAGCTTAAAGGTCGCTGGGTTTTACTAACAACATTCACTTCTAATGCCTTTAGTCATACATTGCCAAAGTTGACCTCACAAAAGCTTTGATCGAGTTGTTGGCAGCTTTAGTGAAGCTGCTAGGGCTCTTACAATGATTGTCTGTGGTGGCGGAGGTAGTTGGTGAGGTCTAGCGATTTTTAAACTCTATATTTGTTTGGAGTTTTAAACAATAAACTCTATATTTGTTTGGAGTTATAAACAAATTTGACGAATTAGAATTTTTTATAAATTCTAAATGAAAGCTTTGTGCCCAATCGTACCCAAAGTGTTGGTCCTTTTTCTTATGAAAAGCAGGCTTAAGAGCATCTTCAAACAACGTGGAGCATCATTTGATAAACAAGGAGTATCTAATCAACACATTGGCATGTTTTTATAGATTTTTATTAGCCCATTTAATGAAAAAATAATAATTCCTTTTTTCCGGTAAATAATAATATGGAGAAAGAAAAGGGAAATCAATAGAAAAATTTAAGCATTTTGAATAGATTAACGGCCTAAAATATTTAGTTATTAAAATTGTTTCTGCAAATAAAAAAGTGAAGAGTAATTAGGAACACAAGATCATGTGTAAAAACACAAATACATATATATTATAAAACACTAAGTTTGACCAAATTTAATTTCAAAAAGTATAAAAATATAATTGTTAAAAATATACGTGTTATTGTGTGAATTAATTTTACACACATTAACATGTCACATCAAAATTAAAACACTCACACCAATAATATACACAAAATAAATTCTCACATACCAATAATTTTTTCTATATTAAAAATGAGATAACTTAAAATAAAAAATTCAAAATTTAATAAAAAATTAATATTTAAAATCTACTAATCAAGATCAATTAAACAAGATTCATCATGACTATAGAATTATGTAAAAAAAATAAAAAATTATTAAGTAACATTTAACACTAATAATATACACAAAAGTATACTCTTACACACCAATAAATATTTTTACATTGAAAATACCATAACTAAAAATAAAAATAATTCAAAATTTAATATTTAAACTCTACTAATCAAGAAATTTAGTAAAAAATTAATATTTAAATATAATAATCAAGATCAATTAAAAAAGATTCATCTAAAATAAAAAAAAAATTAATATTTAATATTTAAAATATACTAATCAAAAAATTTCATAAAAAAAAATAATATTTAAATCTACTAATCAAGATTAATTAAACAAGATCCATCATGAGTATAGAATTATGTAAAAAAAATAAAAAATTATTAAGTAACATTTAACACTAATAATATACACAAAAGTATACTCTCACACACCAATAAATATTTTTACATTAAAAATGCCATAACTTAAAATAAAAATAATTCAAAATTTAATATTTAAACTCTACTAATCAAGAAATTTAATAAAAATTTAATATTTAAATATAATAACCAAGATTAATAAAACAAGATTCATCTTAAATAACAAAAAATTAATATATAATATTTAAAATATACTAATCTACAAATTTCATAAAAAAATAATATTTAAATCTACTAATCAAGATCAATTAAACAAGATTCATCACGATTATAGAATTATCAAAAAAAAATAAGAAAAATTATTGAGTAACATTTAACACCAATAATATACACACAATAAACTCTCACATATCAATCATTTTTTCTACATTAAAATGTCATAACTTAAAATAAAAAATTCAAAATTTAATAAAAATTTAATATTTAAAATCTACTAATCAAGATCAATTAAACAAGATCCATCATGACTATAGAATTATGTAAAAAAAAATAAAAAAATATTAAGTAACATTTAACACTAATAATATACGCAAAATTAAACTCTCATGCACCAATAAATATTTTTACATTAAAAATGCCATAACCTAAAATAAAAATAATTCAAAATTTAATATTTAAACTCTACTAATCAAGAAATTTAATAAAAATTTAATATTTAAATATAATAATCAAGATTAATTAAACAAGATTCATCTTAAATAAAAAAATATTTAATATTTAATATTTAAAATATTCTAATCAAAAAATTTCATAAAAAAACAATATTTAAATATACTAATCAAGATCAATTAAACAAGATTCATCATGACTATAGAATTATCTAAAAAAAAATAAGAAAAATTATTGAGTAACATTTAACTCTAATAATATACACACAATAAACTCTCACATATCAATCATTTTTTCTACATTAAAATGTCGTAACTTAAAATAAAAAATTCAAAATTTAATATTTAATATTTAAAATCTACTAATTAAAATCAATTAAACGAGATCTATCTCGAGTATAGAATTATGTAAAAAAAAATAAAAAATTATTAAGTAACATTTAACACTAATAATATACACAAAATTAAACTCTCACACACCAATAAATATTTTTACATTAAAAATGCCATAACTTAAAATAAAAATAATTCAAAATTTAATATTTAAACTCTACTAATCAAGAAATTTAATATGATTATTGTTTCATGTTAAGTCTTTTTGGTGATACATATGGGTCTAGCATGTCTGCTTTAGTTTTACTAAGTTCGACTGGCAGCTTTTCAAGTTAAATCCTGCAGCAATGAATCTACTATAGTTAGTGGCAAGTACGAATGCGTAAAATCCAGCTTAGACACCCCCATAGAATGGACCCTCGTGACAAAAAAAGAAAAATAATAGTTGTGCAGTGTTTTGGTGATTCATATTGGTACATATAAAAGAGGCCAAAATCATTTGGTTTTTGGATTTAGACAACCAAATAAACCTACCTCATGGTTTTGGAATTCTGTTATTTGAATAGCACAAATAATTGTGAAAGTAAAATTCTTCTATAGAAAATTCAATTATATAAAGGACTAATTCTAGTATCAAATCTCACTAATCTCCAAAGAGTTAGCGAGCTTAAAGGTCGCTAGGCTTTATTAACAACCTTCTCTTCTAATGCCTTTAGTCATACATTGCCAAAGTTGACCTCACAAAAGCTTTGATCAAGTTGTTGTTGCTTTAGTGAAGCTACTAGGGCTCCTACAATGGTTGTCTGTGGCGGCGGAGGTGGTTGGTGAGGTCTAGCGATTTTTAAACTTTATATTTGTTTGGAGTTATACATAAATTTGACAAATTAGAATTTTTTATAAAATTCTAAATGAAAGCTTTGTGCCCAATTGTACCCAAAGTGTTGGTCCTTTTTCTTATGAGAAGCATGCTTAAGAGCATCTTCAAACAATGTGGAGCATCATTTGATAAGGAGTATCTAATCAACACATTGGCATGCTTTTATAGATTTTTAAGAGCCCATTTAATGAAAAAAATAATAATTTCTTTTTTTCTAGTAAATAATAATATGGAGAAAGAAAAGGGAAATCAATAGATAAATTTAAGCATTTTGAATAGATTAACGGCCTAAAATATTTAGTTATAAAAATTGTTTCTGCCAAAGAAAATGCAAGAGTAATTAGGAACACAAGATCATGCGTAAAAACACAAATACATGTATAAAAAAATGAAACAGTTGAAATAACTACGTAGATTCATCAGTTAATTTGAGTGGTTTACAATAAGGAAACAAGAGTGCTAATATTTTGTTATAAACCCAAACAATCTCGCATTAAATAAATGGTAGATGTGAGAATAGTTTATGAAGCCTATGGATACAGCCTTACAAGCTGATTTTGTTTTTAGGACAAGTTTTACCCATTTGTTTGTAAATAAGTGGTATCAGTGCAAGCACCATGCCGGGTTTGGGATTGGATGTAGTGCGACTGAGCTATGGCTCGACTATGGTTTTGGACAAGTGAAGTAGAGGTACGGTTCAGACGGTCCAAAACAAAAGGGGCGATCGATGGAAGAGGCGGCCTACAAGTTGGATTAAAAATGGCCAGGCATTTGTGATGCCGAACAATTGAATACTGGTAAATGAGTTAAGTCGCCATAATGGAAAGGGTTACCACCAGGCCAGTGTCGATAGGATGGGCCGCCGTGGACAGCAGTTGTAGGTTTGGTGGAATGTTATAAACCCAAATAATTCCACAATGAAAAAATTGTAAACGTGAAAATAGTTTATAAAGCCTATGGACACCCTTTCTTAAAAGTCGATTTTTAGAGGGGCAAATTCTACACACAAGTTTGTAACATATTTCATAAAAAGCTCACATACATAAACTCTTGGCTTTCTTAATTTCTTTGAGGTCGATTGTAAACAAGTGTCGGTAAAACAACTATGCAATCAAGTTTACTCTTTTCGAATCAAATTGATAGATAGTTTTTGTTTTTTGTTTTGTTTTTTGTTTTTTTTTTCTGTTTTTTTTTTTTTTATTATTATTATTGTTGGTGGTGTTATTATTATTTTTATTTTTTGACTTAGGGAGCTCAAATCGAACCAGCCCGTTGAAATAGTTTCTTTTTACCTCATAATAAACTTACTCCTAATATTTCAGCAAAAGCGGACTTCATTTGAATGTGCGATTGCTCCAAAAATGTGGTTAGAAACACACTTTTTTTTTTCCATTCAAATAACAATTCGTTTTTCAACAATAATTTTCAGCAGCTCTTTTTCTCTATAGGTGTTAAACCCCCAAGAGACATGTAATTTTCAGCAGCTCCTTCTAGCAATTTTAGGGAGAGAGAATTGCTAGAAATTGTTGCTGAAAAAATAGAATGTTGCATAAAGAGAAAAACATGTGCTAGTAAAAGCACTCCATTTTTTCAAATTATAGCAGTACTCAAGAATGTTTGAGTCCCTTTCCGGCGCTTATTTTTCTAAAAAGACAAAAAAGAAAAAAAAAGGCACTCCAATCAAACACCACAAAATCGAAATATAAAATTTTCAAGTTAAAAATAAAGACAATTAAACATGTGTAGAACACACCAAACAGTGGACTTAAATAATAAACACTTATAGGATTCAGTCTCTGTTTAAAAATAAAAAATTAAGATGCAGTATACTAACTATTTTTTTAAAAGATGCGGTCCCTCAGGTATTATATTTGCTTTTGGTGAAGGTTCAGATAAACAATTATAATACTTGAGTATCTATGATTTCTCGATCTGTCACCGAGATCTCGGTTCATAGACTGCAGGTACTTGTGATTGAGAATTACATATATGGTATTTGAGGGATTGTATCCTTTTCAAAAAAATAAAGTTGTGGACAACATCCTAAAAATGTTTGAAAACAAGATTCGGGACATGATTTTTCCCAAATTAAAAGCTTCACTTTGACTTTTTCGCTACTTTCTAACAAAATATTAATTTTAACATAATCAAAACAATTTGTTTATTACAAAATTTCGTAATTATTTGAAAAAGTAATGGGGCTGTTAATTTGATGTACCAAAAATAGAGAGGGTGGAATGAACTTGGACAGAGGAAATATAACTTTTACATATTTTTAAATAGGCAAACATAAAATAATCCTTTTGAGAGCACAAAAAAAATTTATTACTGAATTTGTAAGACTGACTATGCTTATCATTGGTAATAATGACAGTGCTACTACAAATGATAATCTATTGAAGCAATTAGACAGACATCTCACCCTCAAATTTATTTGTTTCATAAATCATGAACAAATAAAATATGTTGTCTCATAATGAATTAGAACTAAAGACCCAACATCCAAAATTAAAGTGTTAAAAGTTAAAAAGGAAGAGTAATTATTGTATGGGTGTTATGATTAGGTTTTAATTTGTTTTCTAGATATTATATTTTGTCTCTTGCAATTTTTTTACTTTGGAGTTGTCTCGCAGTAGATTGAAGACCATAAACCACCATCAAATGTTCCAATGGTATCTCATTGGGATTAATACTGGATTCGACTGGAAGCTTCACAGGTTGAATCCCAGCAGTTATAAAAACATTTGATAGGCAGCGGTTGGCCACTGCTCCGCGAATAAAGATTAGTCAAGCTACGCGAAAGCTAGCTTGAGCATCTAATGGTATTAGAAAGTATCTGGACCAACAAAATAAAAATAAAATAAACCTTTAATAGAAAACCCTAGAGAAAACGTTTCAAAAATAAATAAATAAAAATTAACCAAGAGATACAAAGCAAACAAATCCCATAAATAAAATCAAAAGAATCGTGAGAAATAGGGAAAAGGTTGGTCGGGAATGATCAGAAACATATTGTATTGAAAAAGGAAACTGTGCAAACAAAGATAATCATGACATAAAACATTTGTCAAGAAAAAAAACATATTGATGAAAATATATGTAGGAAGAAAAATTGTTGACTTTTCCACTTATGAAGAATGAAGAATTGAACTAATTACCTTACAAAACAATTTTGCCATCACTAATTTATGTGTTTCTTCCAAGAATCAATGTAATTACGGATGCGACACAATCAAGGGGATAAGAAGAGCGAGGGAAACAAAGAAAGGGATGATCGTCAAATTGGAAAAAGGTTTTAAAAAAAAAATAAAAAAAATGGGGACACATGGCGGAATATAGTAGAAAGAGGTTGGGTAATTAGCAAAAATGACTCATAAAGTTTGACTCGAATCTCTTGCTCGTCCTCAAAGTTCAATTTTCGGCTGAAGTATTCTTAATTAAAGTTTCTAATTTTTTTTCACTCGTCCAAAAGTGGATGCTTCGATAAAAAAATGCATGGAAAACGCGTGTGATTATCACGAATCGCTATTTTAAGATGCATTTTTTATTGTTTCAACAAAAATTAGAAACTTTAAGGATGCTTAAACCAAAATTAGAAACTTTAAGGATGTTTCAACTAAAATTTGAACTTTAGGGACGAGCGATAGATTTGGATCAAACTTTAAGGGTCATTTTTGTTAATTACCTAAAGAAGTCTATTATATATATTAGTTATATGATTAGTTATATATTACTTATATGATTGTTGGTAGAAAGTGGGTTTACAAAAAAATAAAAACGGAGACTTTTTCAAGAATCCTAATATAAAAATAATATTTTAGATGTTAATTTATAGTGTTTTTTTATATTAGAATCCAAATGAAAATAAAATAGAAGTTAAGAATACTTTAATTAAAGACTGTTTGATTGCTTAAAAACCAAATATAATAGGATTTAATGTCTAAGATTTTAACCAAAAAAAAGTATGTGTGAATTATATTTACTTCCTAACCAAAAGAATAAATAGAGTAGGATTTTTGAGTAAAATAAATATTTATAAACTAAAGACCAAACAGAGTAGGATTTTGACTAAAAATAATAATAATTAAAGTACGATTTTAGTTCATAACCAAAAACCGAATAAGGTAGAATTTTGAGTAAAATGGATATTCTTAACCCAAAAGATAAAATACAGTATAATTTTAAATCAAAAAAAAATATAGTACCATTTATTTTTAACCAATTAATAAAGGTTCAAATCAAACCATTCATTCAAACTTTTATAGTTTTATAATTAGTATAGATATATATTAGTTTCGTGCATACAATTTTAATTAACATTAGTATGATTCATGTGGCCCAGGGAACTTTTGAGTTTGGGATATTTAACACACATTTTCCGGTTGGGAGATTTCTTATGTTTTCCTGAGAAAAAATTAAGAGTTCTTCAATATATTTTACAGTGCCTTCACATTCTGCTGAAAGTATCCAGTGCTTGAACGTGTATTGTATGTACGGATGTTCGGAAAATGATGATGTTGTTGTAGTGGCTCCTCGTGCAAGAATTAGAGAAGTCAATGGACACGGATTTAGTATAGTTGTTAAAATTGAGAATAAGACCAAGGATAACATATGGATACATAGAATATGAGGTAAAGGAGCGCGGTTTCAATATTTTGTACCGTGACCAAGAAGTCGAGAACAAAACCACAACAATAGAGAAGTCACATCATGATTTTCTAGCATTTTGGTTGAGCTTAGGAGTGTACTTCCTATGCTGGAGTGGGTAGTTAAAATTTAACCAAGCCCAATCGAAAGAGAATCAACCTGGATTAGTGGATTTGGCAATCAGATGTAGGCGGTAAAGGTGGTGGATTATGAACAATAAAATAGCAATGAAAAATTGGAGACTAGATTTGTTTATGGTTTAGGTTCCTCCAATGGCTTTTATACCCAGTCCGGAAGTATATCCTCCTTAGTGTGTGTTCTTTACCGGCTCAAATGGCCTTAAGAAAAGTGATTGCAGTGGTTAGGGTTTCTTTTTGGGAATAAGAGAAAATATGTGTGAGATTGAGTGTAGGGATAATGGGGAATTAAATGATCCTATATGTGGGTTTTCCTTTCCTATTTATACGTATCGATAGGGTTACATTAGGGTTTGAGGTGATTAAAAATTACCGTAAAAGATAAACTTGGTTATTACTCTAGAATTATAAGTATCCCTAACCTTATTCACATCTACAGTAAAAGTTACTCTCTGTCACATATCTTCCAACTCGGCAGTCTTGTCAGTAATCGGATTATATCCCTGCTCGGATGGCAATCATTGATTGGGTAACGATTATGATGCAACTTGACCGGCTTAGAGGTTAACCTGCAGCTCTAGGGCCTTGCTTGTGGACCGATTAATGGACTGGACACCAACTTTGGGCCTTATCCAAAAGCCCATACTTAAAATTTACCTCCCACAGCTGGTATGAGTATTATATTCACAAAGATTATCAAACCAATTGGACCCCTGAAAGCTTACAATGAACTTGATTCAGTGGTCTGCATCTTATACTCTTCTATTTGATTTTGCACTTACATAAACAAGCATTAACTTTTTAATTGTGATGATGATACATATTGAATGTAGAGTTTTCGACACTTTAGTCCATTGAAGTTTGCTCCAATTGTCACTTTCGTCCCTAAACTTCATTTTCTGAGTTTCCACACCCCAATGTTTCCACCGCGCTTCACTTTAGTCCTTCGCTCCACTTTCCGTTAAATAAATGGATGGAGAATGTTATGTTGGATGGGTATTTTGGTCCATTTTTCATTAATTTTTCCGTCCAAAATGAATATACTTACTCCTTAAAAAACTCAACTTAAGATAAAATTTTAAACTAAATATTTAAGAAATCCAACCAAATGGACCATTTATTTAATTAAAGTGTTTATTTGAGACCTAACAATTAATTAAAAAGAAAAAATTGGCATATATGCTCTTTGATTAATATCGGCCTGGAGCTGAGCTTGCGTGACAATATAGATTCATGAACTGATTTGTCAAAATTGTACAAGTTCCTCTTTTTAAAATTGATATTTCATTTATTTTTCTTTATACTTTCAATTATTAGTCACATTAATTAGAAATTATTTTTCTATTTTTTATTTTAATAAAATAACTCTCTAGGAGTTTCAGAAATTTTTATGAAATTACTATTTTTTTTTTATTTTCATAAAAGATGAACTGATAATTATATGACTTACTAATTAATATATATGTCATAAAAAATTTGGATTTTTTTCCCATTTGATCCAAACCCGTAAAGCCGTAACTCATATACCATCTTCGCACGTGTGAACTCCACACCTGTGGCTCTGCCCATTAGCCTATTGACCAGCATAAACATCACTAGTGTAAAATCTATACACACCAAATCCATACCTAAAGACCCTGCCTATATTGCCCTCTATATCTACTCCCCCTATCCCATGATTCTACCCCATACCCATCATATTTTCCATTATATGCATCTCCATTGCCATATGCCTGTACCCAACACCCACTCCAAGAATGAGCCATTTTCTGAAATTTTTCGCCACTGGCAATGGGGGTCTTAAAGAGAAGAGCAAGCGAATGGAAGGGAGATTGAGAGAAAATAAGAGGACCGAAGAGAAGGCGAAAGCGGAGAGGAAAGATTGGGTTGGATGGGAAACTAAAAAGTAGAAAAATGGGGTGGATAGGGGGATTTGATCATTTGGAATTTGATGGATGGGGTTTGAATTAGATGGGAAAAAAACCAAATTTTTTATGACATGTATATTAATTAGTAAGTCATCTAATTATTGGTACATCTTTTGTGAAAAAAATAATAATTAGTAATTTCATCAAAATTTCTTAAACTCCTAGAGAGTTATTTTATTAAAATAAAAAATAGAAAAATAATTTCTAATTAATGTGACTAATAATTGAAAGAAAAAAGAAAAATAAATGAAATATCAATTTTAAAAAGGAAAACTTGTACAATTTTGACAAATCAGTTCATGAATCTATATTGTCACGCAAGCTCAGCTCGAGGACGATATTAATCAAAGAGTATATATGCCAATTTATTCTTTTTAATTAATTGTTAGGTCTCAAATAAACACTTTAATTAAATAAATGGTCCATTTGGTTGGAGTTCTTAAATATTTAGTTTAAAATTTTATCTTAAGTTGGGTTTTTTAAGGAGCAAACATGTTCATTTTGGAGGGAAAAATTAACGAACAAACATATTCATTTTGGAGTGAAAAATTAATAGCAAATGGACCAAAATACCCATCCAACATAACATTCGCCGTCCATTTATTTAACGGAAAGTGGAGTGAAGGACTGAAGTGAAGCGCAGTGGAAACATTGGGGTGTGAAAACTCGGAAAATGAAGTTTAGGGACGAAAGTGACAATTGGGGCAAACTTCAAGGGACTAAAGTGTTGAAAACTCTTGAATGTAACACACTAAAATATAATTTTTAACATTGTTTCCTCTGAAAAAAGGTGGAAAAAGCCTTTGTCCTAAAGATTTTGTTGTCCTAAACATTTTACACTTACAATGAACATTTTTGGTTTCTTTCTTTCGTTTGAAATTGGCGATTGTATGCCAAACGTAATAAACTGGGAAATGCAAGCAGAAAACTAAATCCTACTCCCCTGATTTTTCTATTTTCTGATTAAAAAGGATTTAACTTATATTTCTCCTAATTATATTCCTTGTATAATCCTCCCCGTTTCCTAAATTAAAAGTCCACTTTCCTTTCCTAGAATGTGGCAGCACTGCATTAGTCAGTGGTTGAGGTCCACCACACTTTAACAATCCATTTAGTAACCAATACATTATAAACGCACTACTGTAATCCCATTTTGAGTTTCAATCTTGAGTCCATCCAGGATTATGGTTAAATTACTCATATTTAATATGGCACAGAACAAAATATGCATACAGAACAAGAACCTTAACTCTTTTACATGCAACTCAATTAGTATTATTAGTACCAAGAATTTATAACAGCCCACCGTAACTTCAGCTGTCCTGTCTCTACAACCATTCAGAAAAAAAATAAACTTTACATTAGAGATACTTATTTAACAAAGTTGAGAAGGAAAAGGAAATATTGGAATTAGTCTGTCTCGTAGAACACTTTTCAGTGGTAATTAAAAGTGGAAGCTACAAGACAATATGAATGCTAATGGATCAGTAAACAAAACATATATGTCGCGATTTGAATTAAATGTCAATACTTTACATAAATAGTTTACGAACGTAGTAGTATAATATACACATTCCAGATAGCTTTATACGTATATCTAGTATATAATTAGTCTTTCAACCTTGTGTGAAATTGTTATCGATCAGCCAAAAGAATTAACACAATTCTTTAACAGTCTGCTAGTGTGCTACTCCCACCTAAATGCGGACTGCAAACCAAGGTGTATTGATGTTAACAAACATATAGGGAATCGAATGCAAGGAATGTGACTTAGGTGATATTTGTTTTTACCTCTTAATGCTGAATGAAAGATATTCATCATTATGAGGTAATATTGGGCGTTTATTTTTTCACCCTTACTGTTTAATTTGATTAAAATCCTACATGCAGGACCCTGCAAAATGTTAATTTTTAATGAAAATTTATTTAAAATGCAAGTTTTTGGGGGTCTTCAGAAAGAAGAAGAAGATTCTAACTACCATTTGTCATGAGCTAACAGATCCATAGTAAAATCAAGCAAGTTTTCAGAGAGGGCGACAAAGATACAGATTCAAAGGGCTCGAAGGTGACAAAGAAACAAATTTGAATAAATTGGGGCAATTTCAAATACGTATGAGTGTGAGAATCCGCAAATGCGACCTTCGAGTCTCGTCCCCGTTTGTTGGGCGTCTGAAACGTCGGAACGGATTCCGTTGTTCCTTTTGCTGGAGTATATTTGTTGATAGTTTATGTCAGGAGTCCCTATGTTCTATTTCTAGATGCAAACGGGGTTCGTTTAGAGTCGCCAGTACGTTTTACGAGAAAACGGACAAAAAGGGTCGTGTAAGAGGAAAGGCTACAGTTAAGCCTTTCTTTACACGTTTGTCTACGAAACCAGGATTCTATAAGGTTCGAAAACTATATTACGATTTGGGAATGTGTTAAGCACCCATTCCGTCTTTTCGGTCTCTAGTGGTCTTTTATATGTTTATTCTATGTTGAAAAACTTGGATGCTTTTACTGACAGTCTACTACTTCTTAAGTAAAAACCCTAATTTGGGAAAACGGGGAAAGGGATGAAAACCTCTGTGTTCCGAGATCCAATGTTTTAGTTTTGAGAGATGCAAATACAAGTGTCAAGAGTTGTTCTTACTTTAGAGGGAGTTTTACCGTGTTATTTCTCGGATAACGACGATTTTTCTCGGGTTTGGATTTATTTGAGAAAAGGGTGTTGGATCTTGTATCAGAACTAATTCAATATGGAATTGGAACTCTTGAGGGGAGTTTTACCAGACATATCACAATCTATGAAACATATAGGATATACCGGATTTTTAATTCCTAAGTAAGTTTTACCGGTCTGGGTTTTGAAAACAGAATTTTATCCGGATGATAATGTACTTACTCTTCTGGTTTTGTAAATGGTTTTATCAGGGTCTTTTGTTTTAAAAACGGTAGACTATTTGTAACTTAGCAATAAGTTTATTCAAATAAAACGTGGACAAAACAACAGAAATAAAACAAGTACACAGATATTTAATGTCAAATATTAGAAGAGACTTTCTTTACCTTTTCGACGAGAATAATAATAAGAAAGAAAATATAATACGGTAGAGAGATCTCTGGCGATAATGATCTTTTCCTTCTTCAGATATTTTTAAGAATTCGATTCCAGAGACGGGACACGTCGAGTGTCGTAAATATATTCGATAATTCTTCAGAAATAAGATGAGAATCGAGAATGCTTGATGTAAGACTAGAAAATCAGATATAAGCCAATAATTCTTCAATCCCAAGTTGCTGCCCTGAAACCCTTGAGGGTGTTGGCCTATTTATACTGCTCGGGGAGGATTGTTGAGCGACATTTCCCCCGCAAAGGCATGTGTCGCGCGACAATTTGTACCATATCGCGCGACAAACGGCTGATGTCGCGCAACAAACGGCCAATGTCGCGCGACAAACGGCTGAAGTGATGTTTCTGACAGACTGATGTGTCAGAGAGTGAATGGTCTGGTGTCAGAAGGGTTTGTCGTGCGACATAGGAGTGATTGTCGCGCGACATATTAGTGATTGTCGTGCGACATACTGATATGTCGAGCGACAATCCCACTTAAAAATAGGTTTGTTGGCCAACAAACCCTTTCGGGGTAGTTTTGGGTGCTCGGGTGGGTCTCGGACTCCAAAAACAGTAGTTCTCGAAAGTCGTTAGGGTTCTTGCGGGGGTCACGGATCGGGGTGTCTACAATGAGGAGCAATCGATATGTTAGAGTTACCCTCATTTGTGTAACCCATTTCCTAATAACTTGGTTTCATTTTTTGTTAGTGTCAGAAGTGTTAACCAATCACATAATAATGTTACCCGACCCACCTTAAAAGGAAGTGAACAAATTTGAACTCGCACATTCATACAATAACTTGTCTTACTGGAGGCTGGCCTTGGATTTTACGGGCCCCTGGTTAACTCGTTAAATCGGACAATAATATATTTCTGAAAATTAAACTATTAGTATACGAGGAAAATTATATTTGAATGAAATAAACAATTTTTGACTTTTAAACTATAAAACTAATATAGAAAGAAGTTATTGTTCAATTAGCATCGGCTCTCATCTTCTACTTGGAAAAAAATGTCGACTCAAAATTACTAATACACATAAAATTTTCGTAAAGAAATACAAAAAGCACGTAATCGATGCAAGTTCTTTGCAAAAGGAAAAGTGTACCAAATGGTTAATGTTGTCTGGCAATCTGGCATGGTTATCTGACACAATTTGTCAGGAAAAAGAGAGTTTGTGTTCGAAATGATTACATCCGTATTAAATTAAAAGTCTTGTTTTTTTCTTACGGGATGGTTCAAACTATTTATGTTGCCTTTTCTAGGTGTAATTAATCTACCAAATTCCACATTAGAAAAAGAAGTATATATATATATATATATACACGTAACAAATAAATAACAAATGAAAAATCAAATTAAAAGAGATGTAGCATTAGTAGTATTATTCTTATACCTGCCTTTTTGTCCTCTTCATATTTGCCAGTCAGGTCACGAAAAGTCTAACAATATTATTTTTTGAAGAGAAATAAAATAAAGAATGTCATTATCTAAGGAAGATGACATATACCTTCCATAAAATAAATTCAATGAAATAATATTTAAGAAATGATGATGCTACCGTGGAGGAAAGTTCATAACTATTTTATTTTATTTTTGTCTAATTATTTATGAAATACTCATTGACTTTGATTATCCCAATCTATTCTCAATGTAGCGTATTAATTCACAAATCACAATCAGTCCTAATATTTTTTACATCTTCTGCAATATAATTAATTTAGCTTACGCTGGGGTGTTCACAAATTCGTTACGACAAGCTATCTTTTTTTAATTATAATGGCCACTAAAAGAGTCCAAGAAGCCTCTTCTTTCACTTGTTATGATGAGTTCTTGAGCTTTAGAGGCGAAGACACTCGTAAAGCTTTTACGGATCTCCTCTATACAGTTTTAGACCAACAAGAATTTTGAAAATTTAGAGATGATGATGAGATTGAGAGGACCGAAAATCTCAAGTTGGAACCACAAGCTTTAAGAAAAAGAATTATGGGCCGCAAGTTAAAAAGTTTCAAAAAAAAAAATTAATTGGGTTCTAATTTTTTCTAAACTTTATAATTTCTTAAAAGGGAAAAATAATAAATTGTTTTTGTGTGAAACATGTTTGGTTTGGCCTTTGAAGTGAACCCTTTTTGCACTCTTTTTTGGCGAAAAACATGCACTTGGGCTCGGCTTGGCTTTTTGCTCTCTTTTAATGGAGAAAGAGTTGTATCATGCAATTGGGCAGGGTCTCATGCACTTGAGCTGAGCTAAAGAGCTTCATATAATGAGGCACATATTGTATATACTAGATATTATGTGATGGGATTTTCGGTATTTTACATAAAATTATGAAATTACCCCTTTTATGAAAAAAAATACTATAAGATAATATTAAAAAAGAAATTTGAACTTGTAACTTTTAGCATAGGAACAAACTTAATTAACACGTAGCGAACTAAATATAATTATATACTTTTAGTGAGATTTTTTTTTTATTACACACATAAAATATACTCAATCCTAGGCTAGTTTTTAGTTTATATGTATGGGTGTGGGTGAGAGAAAGTCTTGCTTTTGTAGAGTATTTTTCTTTATTTGGTCAATGAGGAAATTACCTTGAAGCATCCCCTTTTTTTTTCTTCAGCTTTTGTACGTCCAAGTCTTCCACTCTTCATGGACCTTCTAAGGAGAATAATCTAATCTTGAAGCCATTAGCAGCAGAATTGTCATTGCGAATCATATCACAAATCGAAAACCTATGAATCATGAATTGAGTTGTCAGATTAGGTTCGAATGTGAAAAATAAAGTAAATACTCTTCAACAGCGTTTTTTGTCCAAATTTTTTTCCCACAACTAAACAAGAATTTTATTGTGATCACTTCTCGTTACTTCTCATTATAATTTTTGTTTCAACCGTATTGACACTGTTCTAGCCAAACTGATAAATAGGCGAATTATCGGAAACAACTCTCCTACTTTCTCTACCGCACGTACGTACTTCTCCCTCTAATTGTGCGAATCTAAGTTCGTAGTTCACCAAATCGTAACTAAAATGCAGAAGGCACTCAACTTAGACTTTTACAACACACATGTAAACCACTAAACTTGAGTCATTTTCTTGTATTTTCACTATATGTGCAAACTAACTGTGTAGACCCACAACTACTAGGATGAGCCTTTGTGAAGCACTTAGCAATAAAGCAAGAATTCCTGCAACTGCAGAATCAAACAAAACTTTTAAGTTCGAGGGAACAAAAATCAACTAAAGACCTAACACAAAACAAGAGAGTTAATTCCTTCGCCAATCTCACTAGCCCAAATTCGCACTAATTAATACAAGTAGGAAGGATCATACTAAACTGCCGGTTTATATAATGAATCGCTAATGACCCGAACTATACAATGATGATAAAATTACGATTACAACGATAATTAAAAAAATTAATGAAAAAAGTGTTATATAAACCTAATATTATATAATCAACACCAAAATCTCCATGTTAATGAAAAAAGTGTTTATCAATTGAACTGTAAATTAAGTAAAAATAAATAAATTATATAATAGTTGCACCATCTCCTCAAAATAATATATATATAAATTTTGAAAGTGAGACGAGGTTATATTCCCATGCTATGAAAAGCACAATGTCTATAATTAACAATGGCGTGGGTAGCTAGGATATAATTGATGTGGGCTAACTAATAATTACAATGCTGATAAGTGATAATGGATTGAAATATTATATAGGTTGATTAATATTATTAAGGTAGGCAGAGCTTGGTCCAGCCCCTCAACTGTTCTGCCACTTAGTATAACATATGTAAAAGTTATGTTTATGGGTAAGTTCGTTGTTATATTACTAAATTGTATGTTTTTTTTAACACAGAAAACAAAAGAAAAACTAGAGGCATATATTTTTTCTGGATAGTACGCGTCTCACTGTCTTAAGCAAATCGCTTCTTATTGTGCAAAATCTGGCTTGCACGAAAGTTGTATAGAGGTGATACCATAATTAAATATATTTACAAGCAGAAGAAGAAACCTATGAGCTTTCCATTTAATTACCAAAATACCTCCATATACTAAGATTTTTTTTTAAAAAAAAACCTCAATTAAAGGATTCGAACTTGAGAATTTTATACTTGACAAAACACGATCACATGGTATTAAAAATCATTTAAAAAATCTAAATAATTTCGAGTATGATATTGTTATACATGCATCGGGTATGATATAAATTATACCGAATTATTAATGACATACTACAAACGGGAGAGAATTTTATAATAATAATAGAGACAATTAACAAATAATTATCAAATGAAAATTCAAATTAACACTGTAACAGTAGTACTAATATTCAAGTATGCCAGCTAGACCGCAATATGAGATAAGCTATAGCCGACCCTCAAATTAAAGCACGCGTCTTTTCAAAGTAGATAAAATAAAGAATGTCATTATCTAAGGAAGATGACAAATACCTTCCACAAAAATAAAATTCAATTAAATAATATTTGAGAAATGATGATGCTAGAGCATGGACTAAAGTTCATAACTTTTTCTTCACCTTCTTCTCTCTCTATTTTTTTTATTATTATAATTATTGTCTAATTATTTTAGGAAAACTCATTGACTATGCTTATCCCAATTTATTTTTATCTATATTATAAAATAAGGATTTTTTGCAATAAAATAATAAATTAATCTAACGTCTCATATTAATTTGTAATGGTGTTAACACTTTTAGACCATTAGATCATTTTATACCTCATAACAAGATATCAAATCAACTTAACATTTACTCACACACTAAACATACAAACAAATATAACTCTTACATCTCTCTACTTTTCTACAACATTTCTCTCTCATCAAATTTTAAAAAAACTTTTAAATGCCATAACTTTAAATTTACAAATTCAACTTTAATAAAATTTATATATTTGAAATATATTCATCAACATCTACAAAACAAGATCCATTGTGATTATTAAATTATGTATAAAAAAATTCAAGAAAAAGTTATAAAACGTTACAAATATAATGGCATATAAAACTTATAAAACATTACAAATATAATAGTTATTGAAAATATACATTTCTCTCTCATCAAATTTACAAATCCATTAGTTATTGAAAATATTACACAATGAATAAAAGATACTGAAATAAAATTAAAAATAAGTGTCCAACCTACCTCGGATATGGGGTGAACTTTTTTTATATTAGTTTCCAACTTACCACAAATATAATATTTTTTATTTTAAATATACTAATAACACCATTACAATATAAAAAGATCGAAGCAATTTTAAGGCGATAATTTTTTACATTACAATACGATCTGCCTTGAATATAATATTTTTTTTCTCTTTTAAATACACTCATAACATCATTACATTATAAAACGGTCGATGCGATTTCAGGTCTAATTGGACAAGTAAGACAACCATACACATCTTCAATCATAAGTAATACACAATCATACACATCTTCAATCTTCACATTTTTCACGTAATTATATTTTATCTAATTATTATTTTTTATTCTTTTTATCGTGCCGGACGGCACGGGTATACCCTAGTTCACAATAAGACCTCATATTTGTTACATCCTCTGCAAGATAATTGCTTTAACATACACTTTGTTGCTTGAAAATTTATTACCACAAACTAGCTTTATTTAATTATAATAGCTGCCGTGAAAGCCCACGAAACTTTTTCTTCCAATTGTTATGATGTGTTCTTGAGCTTTAGAGGCGAAATCACCCGTAACACTTTTATGAATCACCTCTATACAACTTTAGTCCAACAAAGATTTTGCACGTTTAGAGATGATGATGAGGTTGAGAGGGGCGAAAATTTCAAGTCGGAATTGAAAAAGGCGATTCGTGGGTCAAGAATTTCAATCATTGTTTGAATAAACTTTAAAATCACATATATATATTATCACATATAACATTAGTTGAATAAATTTTAAAATTATACACATAATGTATAAAGCCAAAGATATTCTATACTATAATATATATATATATATACATACATTGTCTTAAAATAATATAGTTGATTGAATGTAGTAAATCTATTATTTACCCTATTTTCACTTTGGTATTTTTGGTATTCTAATTTATTGTAATTCCGTTTTTGAAACACTAAAATCAAAACCAACCCAAAGAAAATCAGTATTTTCGATTTTGATATTTTTAGCTTTCAATATTTAACTATGTGAAACCAAAACCAAATTTTTGGATTGTTTTCGGTTTTTAATGTATCAATTCCCAAAAATGATGATGTTGCTGTAGTGGCTCCTGGTGCAAGAATTAGAGAATTCAATTAACGCAGATTTGGTATAGCTATTAAAATCAAAATAAGACGAAGGATCACATATGGATATATATATATATCCCCGTGCTTTTTCATATTCCAAATATTGAATATATGGAATGGTTGAACAAATGGAGGTTTGGGAATCAAATGGAGGCTGGAGATGAAATTATTGTTACGTTTGATTCCGAGGATATATATGAGGTAAAGGAGTGTGATTTCAATATTGTGTACTGTGACCAAGAAGATGAGAACGAAACCACAACTATAGAGAAGTCACATCATGATTTTCCAGCATTCCAGTTAAGCTCAAGAGTGTACTTCCTATGATTTTCTAAGGAACTTCTTGACAAAGATTATTTGCCCCTTAAAATAGGTGGAAAAAGCCTCTGGCCTAAAGATTTTGTTGTCCTAAACATTTTGCAGTTAAGGTTAAAATGAGAGAGTCGTAGACAGATATGACAATTGAATGTAGTGCAAACAGAAAAGGGAGACATGAGCAAAAAGGGAATCCAAAAATCCCTTTTAGATCAAGGTGACTTCATAAAATCTTTCCCTCTATTTTTTACTTGCTAAATCTTTCCCTTTTAGATCAAGAAACCTTTACAAGAAGATTAATCATACTTTAGGATTGCTTTATTCTTGTCAATTTTATACTACGGTCAAAAGGCACATTAAGAAATTGGTATCAAATTATAACAATCTCGTATCAAGGCCTATAGAAAGGAATGACCCGGAGACAAAGGCAACATTCAAAATATTTCGTTATTTTTCTATTGCCAACATGGAACTTAAAGTATGATTAATCTTCTTGTAATAATGACAACTAATCAAGTTTATTAATTGATTACGTGGTGCTTTTAATTTGGATTTACCTCCATGGAATTAACAACTTGATCAAATAGAAGATTGAGAACTCGTCAGTCACTATTGGCATAACTGCAGTAAATAACCAAAGATCTCCATCTCAATCAAAAAAGTGTTTATCAATTGACCTACAAATTAAGTAAAAAAAATTAAATTTTTTAATAGTTGCACCATCTCCTCAAAATAATATACATAAATATATAGATTTTTAATATATGTATATAGATTTTTAAAGTGAGACAAGGCTATATTCCCATGCTATGAAAAGCACAATATCTATAATTAATAATGGCGTGGGTTGTTGGGATATAATTGGTGTGGGTTAACTAATACTTAAAATACTGATAAGTGATAATGGATTGAAATATCATATGGGTTGATTAATATTATTATGTGCATAGCTTGGACCAGCCGGATACTTCTACCACTGAGTATAACATACATAAAAGTAACGATTATGGGTAAGTTTGTTGTTCTATTACTAAGATGTATTTTTTTAATACTGAAAACAAAAGAAAAACTAGAGGCATGTATTTTTTTCCGGATAGTACGTGTCTCAATGTCTTAAGAAAATCACATCTTATTGTGCAAAATTTGGCTGCATGAAAGTTGTATAGATGTAATATCATAATTAAATATATTTACAAAAGCCTTAGGACTCTCCATTGAATTACCATATGCTAAGTAAAAAAAAAAATACTCAATTAAAAAATTCGAACTTAAGACCTTTGTATTTGAGAAAATACAATCACATATTATTAAAAATCTTTTAAAGAATCTACATAATTTCAAATATAATATTATAATACATGCATCGCGTGTGATGTAAATTATAGTAAATTATTAATGACTTACTACAATAGCGGAGATAATTTTATAATTGAGACAATTCACAAATAATTATCAAACGAAAATTCAAATTAAAAGAGTGTAACAATAATACTAATATTCAAGTAATATGTATTGCCAGCTTGACCGCAATATGAGATAAGTCATAGTCGACCCTCAAAGCACACTTCTTTTCATAGTAGATTAAATAAAGAATGTCATTATCTAAGGAAGATGACAGATACCTTTCACAAAAATAAATTCAATTAAATAATATTTGAGAAATGATGGTGCTAGAGCATGGACGAAAGTTCGTAGCTTTTTCTCCACCTTGTTCTCTTTCTCTCTCTCTCTCTATCTTTTTTTTATTATAATTATTATCTAATTATTTGAGGAAGACTCATTGACTTTGGTTATCCCAATCTATTCTTATTCACAATCAGACCTCATATTTGTAACATCCTCTGCAACATAATTGTTTTAACTTACACTTTGGTGCTAGAAAATTTATTACCATAAACTAGCTTTATTCATTTATAATGGTCATCATAAAAACCCATGAAGCCTCTTCTTCCGATTGTTATGATGTGTTCTTGAGCTTTAGAGGCAAAGACACCCGTAAAAGTTTTACGGATCACCTATATACTGCTTTAGTTCAACAAGGATTTCGCACATTTAGAGACGACAATGAGGCTGAGAGGGGTGAAAATTTGAAGTTGGAATTAGAAAAGGCGATCCGTCAGTCAAAGGTTTCAATCATTGTCATATCCAAGGATTACGCGTCTTCCACTTGGTGCCTTGATGAACTTGTGATGATCCTCGAACAAAGGAGGAATTACGGCCATGTAGTTTTACCGGTCTTCTACGATGTGGATCCATCCCAAGTTCGGAAGCAAACGGGGAGGACAGCAGAAGCATTTGCTAGATACGAAAAGCAATTTGAGGAACAAACTGATCAAGACAAGAAAACAGAAGTTATGAAAAAGATAAAAGGGTGGAGATCAGCACTTACAGAGATTGCTGATGTAATAGGATTTGACTTGCCAAACCAAGTTGATGGGTACATAAGTTCCTCATTTATTCTTCTCATATGTATTCTTGCCATATTATTTGTTTCCCCTAGATCCAAATTCCAGAACAATGGGCAAAATTTTCATTTAGTCGCTATAACAGCATCCTCCATAGTATATTAACTATCCCTAATTTATCAAAATTAAGATAAAACCGGCCTCTCATATTTTCAAAATTAATATTTAGGGGCCATTTTATCTATTTATTTGATATAATATCTTAATATAATGTTTGGAATCTCGATATTAAGTTCAAAATCTGAATATATCATTTTTGCTTCTTATTTAAATGAAGTCTATGAACAAGCCATTTAGCCTTCACGAAAATTGTAATTATTCACATTTGATCCATAATTTGATGGGTACATGACTTTTGATATCATTTTATGATGTTTTTACGTTAATTAAGTAATATGATATGAAAAGTATAACTAAATAGACATGCATTATTGTTAACAATATTGTTAATGCCATGGACATCCGTGCATTTAATTATTATCGTTTATCTTTGAGCAAGATTTTGTATTTATTTCAAGTCAATAACATTTTGCAGGCACGAAGCCAAGTTTATTCAAAAAATTATAAAAGCGATTCGAGATAAATTGAGGAGCGCAACCTTGGATGTTGCTCCATATAGCGAAGTTGGAATAGATTCTCGAGCCAAATTAATAAATTTGTGGCTGCAAGACGGGTCAAATGATGTTAGCATACGGGCTATTTGTGGGATGGGTGGCATTGGAAAGTCAACCATCGCAAAATTTGTTTATAATCAAAACTCCAGTAGTTTTGACGGTAGTAGCTTTCTCGCAAACATTAGGGATGTCTCTGAACAGCCTAATGGTTTAACTCGTTTACAAAGACAACTAATATCAGATATTTCAAGAAAGAAACAAGGAAAGATACATAATGTTGATGAAGGACTCGTTCAAATAAAAAATGTCTTATGTGGTAAAAGGGTGCTTCTCGTACTCGATGATGTGGAAGAAGAGAATCACATATATGTGGTACTCGGAATGCGAGATTGGCTTTTCTCAGGAAGTAAAGTTATCATAACTACTAGGCACGAGAGGTTGCTAGAGCCTCATCAGATTTTTAGGGTTGAGAAATTGGGTCAAGATGATTCAATTAAGCTCTTCAGTTTGCATGCCTTTGGAGACCATTGTCCAATCAAAAGTTACACAGAGCACACAGAAAGGGCAGTGCAAATTTGTGATGGGCTTCCTTTAGCTCTTAAAGTTGTTGGTTCTTCTTTCTTTAGGAAAAATGAAGATGAATGGGTCAGCCAACTAGCAAAACTAGAAGCAATACCTCACAGTCAAATCCTCCGAAAACTTAAATCCAGTTATGACTTATTAGAAGATGACCACGACAGAAGATTATTCCTTCACATTGCTTGTTTCTTTGTTGGAATCGATAAGGATTATACAATCAAAATACTAGAGAAATGTGACCTTCTCGCAAAAATTGGAATTCAAAATCTAATTGATCAATGTCTCTTAGAAAGGGATAGTCAAAAAGTGCTGAGAATGCATAGATTAATTCAAGAGATGGGACGACAAATTGTTTACGAAGAATCACATGAAGCTGGAGAGCGTAGTAGAGTATGGCATAATGGGGATGCCTTCAATGTATTGAAAAATGAAACGGTAAAAAAGAATCTAATGTTTTTGTGATTAATTCTTAGTTTGCATGTATATTAATGATTTATCCACAATTTTTTTTTGCTAGGGTACAAAAACTGTTGAAGGTCTTACCCTCGACATGCGTATGTCAAAGGAAGCTCGTTGTAATGCAAAAAAGCGTCGCTATGAAGAATTTTGTGACAAATCATTATTGTCAAAGCATGTCAACTCTTTAAAGAGATGTTTTAACTTCGTCTCTGGGAAATTAGTAAGCACAACTTCAAGAAGTTCGAATGACATATATTTGAGAACAGATGCATTTAAAAATATGTTAAAACTACAGCTACTTAAGCTCAATTATGTAGAACTTACGGGAAGTTACGAGAATTTCCCAAAAAGTTTAGCATGGTTGTCTTGGCATGGATTTCCTTTAAAATCTATTCCGATTGAATTTCCATTGGAGAAAATAGTTACTCTTGAGTTGCGTCATAGTAGATTGGAACAAGTTTGGAAGGACACCCCGGTATGATATTCGTTTATTTTTCTTATTTCCTCAATTTTTGGCCTTGACTTATGTATGGAATTAATAGTGCTTTTTTCCATGCAGTTTCTTGGATCATTGAAGATCCTTGACTTGAGTTATTCTGAATGCCTTGCAAGAACCCCCAACTTTTTAGGTCTCCCCAACCTTGAGAAATTGATCCTTAAAGGTTGTGTAAGTTTGGCTGAGATTTGTGAATCTATTGGAGAATTAGAGATGCTTGATTTACTTGATCTAGAAGATTGCAAAACTTTAACGAATCTTCCAAGAAACATAGGCGAGCTAGGATCTCTGAAGACTCTAGTAATCTCAGGTTGTAATATTGGTGAGTTGCCAAATGAGATGAGAAACATGAAGTCATTAGAAGTGCTTAATGCTGATGGCATTGCTATAAACCCATTACATAGTAGTAGCAGGGAGGTCAAATGGTGGCCATTAATTGTCTGGTCAATGGTGTCAACACCGAGGAAAGGACCAGAGACTTTTTGGGCTTCTTTGCCATTCTCTTTGAAGGAATTAAGTCTAAGTGGGTGCAATCTATTTGACGATTCATTCCCCGAGAATTTCAGTAACCTACATTCATTGGGCCGGTTGAACTTAGGAAATAATCCATTTCGGAGACTGCCAAATTGCTTTAGGGATTTTAGGAGGTTATGGTACCTTGATATAACTAAATGTCACGGGCTCCAAACACTTGACCTTAATTGCCTCCAAAAAAACTTTGGTATTGTGCTTGCAAATCATTGTAGGTCACTAGAGAAAATTACATCTTTAAATAGCATTGCTCATCTCGACGTAGGTGGTTGCTATAAACTGGTTGATATGGAAGATTATCTCAAGAAACAACCCACGGGGAAATTTGATGACAACGAACTTCGCAACTATTTGGGAATCAATAAATTGATGGAAAATCATGAGCAACTATGGGCCAACGTATGTCTCTCTATTTCTCTGTGTGCGCACGCGCATATATGTATATATATATTGATGACTAATAAATATATAAATTAAATTAACAATATATATATATATATATAACTACAATTGTAAATTCAAATTAAATTATTTTTCTAAAAGATATTGACTTGCAATGGAAAACAATTCTATATGAATATCATGTTTGAAGAAACAAAATAATAATACTATGATAATTTTCCCTAAGTAGTTAATACTCCTCGTTTTTTTTTTTTTTTTTTTTAATATTAGAATTTATCAGTTAACTTTTAAACAAAGATGGAGTCAAAAAAAATTGGGAAGAGGGGCATCCTTAACATTATAAAATAATAATATTTGTAGTTAAGCAATTAATGTAATAATTCAAATATCTATAGGTATATATGTGTAGCGGTGTGACTTTAACTTTTGCACATTTTAAAAGAGATATTATTTTCAATGTAATTAATTGATTAACATTTATTTGGTACCATAGAATATGGTACATTGACTATGTCGTAAAAGCAAAAATAAAGTCTTATACAAAATGTTATGAAAGAATAAATGAGACTCTTAATTTGAGATTAATAAAAGTGAAAATGAGTATTAAATAATAATACTTGACAAATTCAGAGGGGGCATTTTTGTTATTTTCAAACTTTGAATGTATTAACACACACATATATAGACTAAGAGAAGAAAGTGAGTAGTGCGTGCCCTGGGCACATGCTAGCTCCGTCACTACTTTTAAATTTAATTAGTTAGAAAAATGGTACTAAAGATCTTCAAGTCTCTATCAAAGAAAATTATGCATTGTGTGATTTTGAATACGTGATGCTTTACGCATAACACATTTTTTTAGCATTGTGAACACTATTTTGACAATAAAACTATCTTCTTTTGTTACATGCATAGGACACATTCTAGCATAGGAACTTGAAATTCCTTGCAAAAATTATTTTTTCTCCAAAAGAATATAAAAACTTCTATAGATCATTGTATTTAAAAACCGCATAGGTTAGATATGGCTAATTGTATATTTATACTTTTATTTTTTTTTGATTTTAATACTTTTTGTATTTTTAGTTCATTAATATCTATTATCTTTAAGCTTACATTAAATGTTAGAGGATTAAAGAATTTATAAAGTAAAAGAACACTTTACATGAATTAGCCAGAGATTAAGTCATATAGCTTCGCATTTGTTATCGCTTGGTGCTTTTATGGCAGATATTGGAGCTATCTATTCCATCGGGGAGATGGCAAGTAATTGAAATAGACATAATCACAAATTATTTAAGATGCAAGTGTAATTCATATTTATCCTTTGTGACACAAAATTAGTTATAGAAAAGAAAATTAATTGTCCTCCTCCAGAGGTTGATCATTTGTTTTTGATGGAGTTATTCTTTTTGGTCTCTTGCCTTTAGATGGATAAAAAAAATTAAGTATTCCTATAAAAAAAAAATACCGTTTGGTTGTCCTCCAATTGACAAATTGGAAATTTAAAATTATTTAATTCATGAATTATCTAATTTGAGTGTTTTATTGTAAAAATGAACTAGTATATAAAGTTATAAGTTTAAGTTAATTCCTAAGATTTTAAATAGGAAAATGTAAAGATATAGTTGAAGTTAAGTAACTTATAATAACTATAATACAAGTTAATGCGGAAAAAATCACACCACAAAAGGTGGATACTAAAAGATGGATACTATAATTTCAAAAGAAGAAAAAGATAGCATATACAATCATAATTTTGATATTATATATTATACGAAGTATTTCCTGTGACGAACGACACGACGACATAAAACAAATTAACAGTTAGAAAATTGTGAGATTGAAAAAAAAATCCAAAATCTAAATAGTGTCCAACCTAAAATATTAAGTAAAAAAATTGTATAAGTAACAAATCACACTATCATAGGTGGAGCTTTTTTTGAATCCACATAATGAGTTATCATAGATAAAGACGGCAACCGATCTAATTGTAAAGCAGGGGGGTGTTTTGCTAAAGCCGAACTTGATACACCAAAATTTATATAGGGCAGTGTTAATAACACCGCCATATTTGTCAGTATTACCCCCTTATCACAAACACCCACCTATGATAAATTTATTATCACTAAGACTCCTCTAAGTGCCGCCTAATGAGAGGTGAGTGTAGTCATATACAGTTGGCCTATATGAGCAGAGTCTGTTGGTAAGAATTCACCTAATATCAGGTAATGTAGTGTTGGAGTGTTTTTCAAATAATGTATGCCTAATGAGAGGTGAGTGAACTCAAATCAATTCGGCTCAAATGGAGAGAGTGTGTTGCTAAGCTAGCATTTGTCTAACATTATGCAATGGATGTGGTGTTTGTGATAAATAAGGGGGGTGTTAAAATGCATTTTAAGTTAAATTCTTGAGAGGGGTGTTTGTGAAACATTTGGTGTGGAGTGGGGGGTAAATAACACTACCCAAATATATATTCGACCTAATCAGATTAAGGTAATTTTCTATTGAAAAATTCGAATTTGCCCTCGTTTATGATATGCATAAATTTGAACCCGTTTTACAACTATGTACAAAAGCAAATATTTTAAAATGTCCTATATTATTATTATTATTATTATTATTATTATTATTATTATTATTATTATTATTATTATTATTATTATTATTATTATTATTACATTATATATTTCTAAAATTTTAATCGTAAATAGATGGTACCATCGGTAGTAACATTGGTTTAAAAAAGTAATATACTTTTTAATATATATATACATATATATATATGTATGCATAAAAAAATATTTAAGTTTGTAAGAGATTAAATATCATATATATATATATATCATGTGAGGAAGGATTTTACGAGCACCAATCTTTTGGTCCTTAAATGCGGACAAATCAGTTTGAGGGGATAAATAAATGATTTTTTTTGATGAAACTTCGTGAAGATGATCTTCGTGATTAATAGATCACCTCCACCAAATTTCATCGAAAAAATCAATCGGGAAAAGGGTTTACTAAAAAATTGATATATATGTGCGTTTTTAGCCGTTAAAATTTAAGATGTTTAGTTAACCCACTTTCCGGTTGAATTTTTTAATAAAATTTGGTGGAGATGATCTACTAATCATGGAGATCATGTTCACCAAGTTTCATAAAAAAATTCATCCATTTACTCCCTCAAAATGATTGGTCCGCATTTAAGGAACAAATAAATGTTCATCTTTAGATCCTTCCTCTATATCATGTTTAACTAAAGGAAGAATTAGGTTGTACTTCTATTTGAAATTGATAAATTGTGTGAAATGATTTGAATATAAGTTATATGAAGAAATATGTTTAGAGTGAAAAAGTATGTTACAATAGTTTTTCTTGAATTTATTCATTTTGCACGTAACTTTATAATCATAATGGATCTTATTTTATAAGTATTAATAATTATATTTCAAATATGTAAATTTTAATAATTTTTAGTTTTTGTATTTAAAGTTAATGTATTTTAAATTTTAAAAAGTATTTAATGAGAAATAAAAGTGAGAAGAGAGTAGATGTTTTGAAAACACATCTATTGGCAAAAAAATTATCTTTTTTATTGTAACTAAATGTGAGCTATAAATTTGATAAATTGGTGATATGATATTTCTTTTTCTTATAATATAGATACATAATTAAGGAACTTTGGAACTATTAACAAAAATCGGTATTTTAATAAACAACATACTTCAATAGACGAATTATATGTACGGCGGATAGAAACAAAAGAATTTGTAGAGTAATCGAAAAATACTTACTAACATCCAAAAGCACAAACGAATACCCTATTTATAGCACACCAAGTCTAATCTTACTTAAATTACGTTAATTACTTAACAGAAAATAAGAGCTTTGGTTTCGGTTCATCGACATAGGGATAGGCAAAAGATCCATTCCTAGTAAATCCAAAACAATCCTACTCCTAAACTTAAAATAATAGTAATTAAATAAGATATAAATTTTTCTCTTTAAATATAATTTTATAATTAGCATAGATATATTTTTGCTTTGTGCATACAGTTTTAGTTAACATTGGTGTGATTCATGTGGCCCAGGGAAAGGGAACTTTTGAGTTTGGGATATTTAGCACATATTTTGAGGTCGGGAAATTTCCGATGTTTTCCCAAGAAAAAATCGAGGGTTCTTTAATATATTTTACTGTGCCTTCACTTTCTCCGATCCGGTGCTTGAATGTGTACTGTACGTACGGACTTCCTGAAAATGATGATGTTGCTGTAGTGGCTCCTCGTTCAAGAATTAGAGAAGTCAATAGACGCACACTTCAAATAGCTGTTAAAATCGAGAATATGACGAAGGATCACACATGGATTTATAGCCCCGGGCTTTTTTACGGTCCAAGAATTGAAGTTATGGAATGGCTGAGCAGATGGAGGTTTGGGAATCAGATGGAGGCTGGAGATAAAATTATGGTTACGTTTGATTGCGAGGATATATACGAGGTAAAGGAGTGTGGTTTCAATATTGTGTATCGTGACCAAGAAGACGAGAACGGAACCACAACTATAGAGAAGTCACATCATGATTTTCCGGCATTCCGGTTGAGCTCCGGAGCATACTTCCTATGCCAAGTGTTTGAGGAAATGCTTGACAAAGATTATTTGCCACCAAAAGATAACAATATACGTCGCTGATTTCAGTGGTTTGCATCTTTTACCCTCCTAATTGATTTTGCACTTGCAGACACTAGCTAGCATCAACTTTTGCTTTTGATGATGATACTGTATATAACATGCACTCTAAAATCTACATATAAACTTATTTTCCTAGAATAGAATGAAAAACCCTCTGGCCTAAAGATTTTCTTGTACTAAACGTTTTGCAGTTAAGCCTCATACAAAGATAACAGCTGAAAACTGAATGTGGTGCAAAGACTAATGGAGACACGAGCACAAATCCAAAAGTCTCTTGTAGATCAAGGTGAATTCACTATAATCTTTCACTTTTTTTTTACTTGCTAAATTTATTGACTGATAAATTGACAGATTATGTCATTATACATTCAATTTCTAGTAGGTTTAGGCTTTGCTTGTTTCTTAGTCCATGATGTTATCAAACGGAGCCTAAGAATCCATTTTGTTTGCTTGTGGAGTTGTTAGGCAATTAAAACAACTACCCCGCATGCTCTGGCAGATTTCTGATATTAGGCCTTGTGCTTGCATAGATTACTTAGATTAACGCAATGGTTTAGGTTTATGTTCGTATTATTTCCTTATTTGTACAGTTAGCAAATTCTTGTAATATGTATAAATATGTTCCTCCTTGAGAGAAGATGATACACTAAAATATATAAACCTTTTAGCTATATCCTTAAATCCTTGCGTGGTATCAGAGGGGTCTCGTGACCTAACTCCTTTATTTTTGCTCTTATGCTGATCCGCTCCGATCGTAGATGCTCTCACTCTAATCGTAGAAGCCCTAGCTCCGATCATAAGAGCCCTCGCTCTAATGGTAGAAGCCCTTCCTCTAATCGTTGAAACCTTTTCCCATACCTCAGTAGTACCTTTTTGCTCGTTATCTACCATGGTTGCTCATGTGTCTTCTAATAACTCTATTGCCCCAATACTGTCTGTCGCAAACATCACCAGCCTTGTTACTTTGAAACTGAATGAAAACAATTACCTCCTTTGGTGCAAACAAACAGAGCCCTTATTTAGTTGGACAGTTTTTTTTGGTGTTTTATCGATGCTTCTTACCCGTATCAATCAGATCTTTTGCCATCCACAGACACTCAACTGTGACAGGAAAATCCTGAATATCTTCTTTGACATCGAATTGATCAGGCATTCAGGCCATTGTCAGTATTATTATGGCTACTCTGACTGGATCTATATTCGCATGGTTGTGGGTTGTGACACTGCTCGTGAGACTTGGGATTGCCTTTAACGCCATTATGCGCAAAAATGTGCTGCTAATGCCCAAAACTTACGCTTTCAATTGTTTGGCATCTCTAAAGAATCTTAGTCTATCTCTGAATTTTTGTGGCATGCTAAGGCCTTGTCTGACTCATTAGCCTCCATCAACGAACCATTTTTTAATACGATTTGGTATCTTGTTTTCTATGTGGCCTTGGTCCTGACTACGCACTGATTGTGATAGCTATTCTGATTTTCCCACTACTTCCTCACTTGGACCATTTGCGTGCTCGGCTCCTCACCTTTGAAAATTAGATTTCTACAGTCTCCACGTCACAGTCCAAGCTCTGATACTTTTGCCCGTAGAGTTAGGTCCGACCTATCCATGCATGTTTTGTGCCTTGTGGTTTTTCTAGGATTGTTCTATTCTTGTCATTTTTATACTGCGTCAAAATGCACTGTTAGTAACTGGCATCAGATGATTAACAATCTGGTATCAGGATGTAATAGAAAGGAGTAACGACGTAGAGGCAGAGACAACATTAAAAAATTAGTCTTATTTTTTGTATTTATTGATTTGGAATTTAAATGATGATATCTTCTTATATTAATGTGTAGGACGAAGGAATGACGGACGGTTGCAATTGCAGAGAGCAATCTGTAGATTTTAGAAGGTGTTGTTGTCCTGCGATTTAAGTTTTTCCAATGAAAAGTTGTAAATGTCAATGTAAATGTGAATACACAAACATGAACATTTTTGTTTTCTTTCTTTGGTTTGAAATTTGGCAATTGTATGCCAAACGTATTAAACAGGGAAAATGCAAGAAGAAAGCAAAATTCTACTCCCCTGATTTTGCCCTTTTCTGATTAAAAAAGGTGTTAGTGTATTGTTTGAATTATATTTTGCCCCATCTTTGGACAAAGGGGGTGTGTTTTTTTCTATTAAATTCAAATGTTCATTGACTTCTTAAGGAATATATTATACTCTTAATAACGAATCATATCGCGAATTGAAAACCTATGAGTTGCGATTGAATCGTAAATTCAGTGTGAATGTGCAAAAAAAGAATATAGCGAGTACGTACTCCCTCTGTCTCACATTAATAGTCCTACCAATTTCCTTCTCCGGATATCTCAAATCAAAAGTTCGATTTCCTATTCGGGACATGATCAATGTACCAAATCCCACGAAGGAAAATAAGTTGTACTATTGACAATCGATTAGGTTGAATTATGTGGTTTCTTAAAAGTACAAAAGTGAGGACTAATAATTTGACACAACAAGAGTAGTAAATGAGGTAGAGAGAAAGAGACTAAGAACAAGTTTTTCTCTATCTGTACCTTCTCTCAGCAGCCATCAAATCAAACCATCTTCTGTTACTATAGCTGGAAATTCCATCTGAGCAGGATGGTAGTGCCAAAGTAAATCTACAAAAACAAGTGATTCTTTTCTTCAATTCCTAGTCTGCAAACAATAAAAAGTTAAACATTTGGATAATACACAACAAAAATGATGTTTATTCACAAATATGTAATTATCTACTGGATCAGTTGGTGATCATATCCTGTATTTTTTAACATAGCTTATGCATCGCATGTAGCGGTGGCAGTCCCTCTGGAAAGTTCTTCAAATCTATTGATTATTTGTCGAAAGGAAAAAAGAGATACATATACATACACATTGTTATTACTGTACCGGGAATCGGTTATTTATATACTACCAACCTGTGAAGATATAAAGGCACTCGATGTGAAGACTCAAAACTAAGACTGATGCTGTGGCCTCACTGCCTTAATCAGTGGGTGAGATCCATCACACTTTAATAATCCATTTACTAACCCAGACAGTGATAAACGCATTACCGTAATCCCATTTTAAGTCTCAATCTAGAGTCCCTCCAGAATTACGGTTAAATTACTCATATATTTAATATGGCACATAACAAGATAATGAAATATGCATAGAGAAGAAGAACCTCAACTCCAATTAGTACTATTAGTAACAGGAATTTATAACAGCACACCGGAATTAGAAACTTATTTAACGAAGTTGAAAAGTACAAGGAAATACTGGAATTAGACTGTCTCATAGAACTCTTTTAAGTGGTAACTAGAAGTGGAAGCTACAAGACAATGTGAATACTAATGGATTAGCAAGCACGACAGATATGTCACGATTTGAAATAAATATTAATGCTCTGCATAAATAGTTTACGAATTAACTCACATAGTAGTATAATATACGCATTCCAGATAGTTTTACACGTATTCCTAGTATATAATTAGTCTTTTAACCTTGTGTGAAATTGTGTGCTACTCCCACTTAAATGCGGACTGCAATCCAAGTTATATTGACATTAGCAAACATATAGGGAACCAAATGCAAGGAATGTGACTTTGATGGCGTTTGTGTTTTACCTCTTGTAGATCAAGGTGATTTCATTATATCTTTCCCTTTCATTTTTCACTTGTTAATTTTATGAAAATATAAGAAAGTGTTGAATTATGTGCTCAATTCCCAGTAGGTTTAGGCTGCTGTTTCTTAGCCCCAGTACCTTAAGGCTTGTTTGGTCTATGGAACACCCATAAAAAGGAGTTGAAGGTGTCAAGGTTACAAATCCCACATTGGGAAATCGAGTCATCGGAAAGCAATATATAAAATCTTTCCAATTGGTTTTGAGTTGGTTTCTTCGAACTCAATATGGTATCAAGTAGTGGGTTATTCACCCATGTGTCAGGCCCAACGGCCATAGGGCTCCACGTTACCCAATGTGCCAATATAACATCTCATATTTATTTCCCAAATTTGAATTTTAACTATAATAGCTTCTTATATTTAATGTATAGGATGAAGGAATGACAGAAGGTTGCAAAGACAAAGGAATCCAGAGATTTTAGAAGGCACATTTGTCCAATGACAAAGCTTTTCTAATGAAAAGTTGTAAATGTCAATGTAAATACAGAAACATGAACAACTTGTTTTCTTTCTTTCGTTTAAATCTGGCAATTGTATGCCAAACATATTGATGGAAACTAACAACTTGTTAAACCAGAAGATTGACAACTTGTCGCGGTCAATATTAGAGTAATTGAAGAAGAAAACCTAAGCTTGATTTTTTTTTTAAAATAAATAAATAAAATAAAAATTAACAAAATCATTATTAGATCAAATAGCATCATATATATACATATCTGCAACAAAATTATAAGAGAAAGTTGTACAATGTTTTTTCAGCTCCTAAAAGCTAACTTAATTTAGTGATCTTCAATCAATATTGGAGTATGTCAATAGACATAATTACATAACCATTGCCTCCGGAAGATTCGATGACCTGCCAGTGTGTGTTATTTTCTATTTATTTTATTTTTTAAAAGAAAGAAAGATATAAAGTCTCTTCCTTGTAAATACTACAAATTCTAAGGATAGGGAAAATGGAACCCACAACATCCCAAGTGGGTAAGGGCCAATGCCACTTGAGCTAAAGCTCTCAGACTGTCAGACAAGAGATTAATTTCCGTTGCCATGACAAAGCGGGTGTGTTGGGCAACTGTTCATGGACTTCTTAAGGGTAAGAATCTAATGTTTCTAATCTTAATATGATTAGAAGCACAATGTCGTATTACGAGTCATATCGTGAATCAAAAACCTATGGATCGTGAATTGTGCTGCGCAATGAGTCGTAAGATTCGGTGCAAATTTGCAGAAAAAGAACATAGCAAATAGTTCTCAAATTAATAGTCTCACTTTCATTTTCGGATTCAGTATTCATACATCAACCGGAAGAAGACAAACAATTTGTAAATAACCTCAAAAAGGTTTTCGAACAATACAATGGTGTGTAGGGAGATAGAATCACAAATAAACTTACCGGACTATCAACTTAATTTTCCTTCCATGATAATGAATTTGGGCCTCAAATTGCTCCAAGTAAATAATTTTTGCAGTATTTCTCCTCCCCTTTCGCTTCCGAATTTCAAACAGATTGACATCGTAGGAGACAGGTAAACATGCATGTCCCGGGGTCCTACTGCATTAAGGATTATCACAAGTTTGTCTAGGCACCATGTGCACGTAGTCTTTGGAAAACACAATTGTCCAATTTCTCTACTGTTTTCATTGCATTTTAACTCTGGTTTAAGACCTCCTCCCTTCTCTATCTCATCATTGACTCTGCAGTTCTTGTAAGTTTCGAGTTTTCTCATATCTCTCATCATTGTCTCGGTAGTGTTTGTTTTATTCGAGTTTTTATTTGTTCTTGGACTTCAAAATGATAATTTCATTTTGAGCATCGTCGACTTCTAATTCAACCTCTTGACATTGAACTATAAGAGGCTCCCATGATAAATTTACCAGCTTAAGATTCCAGAACCAACAAAAAAGAAACAAACAAAAATTCGAACAGAATGAAATCCAGGTTTGAAATGGAAGAAAGGGCAAACTTTTACAGATTACCTCTCTAAATATTTATATACAGCTTTTAGTCCAACAAGGAGAGATTGAAAAGGGGGGCGGAAATCTCAAGTGAGAGTTACAAACTAGGTAGCGATTTCCATCACAAGTCAAAGATTTCGATCGATCGAGATCGTTTGTTATCATTCACCAAAATCGAACTATAATTGTAACTGGTGGTTTGATGAACTTGTGATGAACTGATGTTCCTCGAACGAAGTGGGGACTCGAGGAAGAAATGGATATCATTTGCCAAAATCGATGAAAAAAAGGATATCATTCGCGAAAACAAAATTCGATGTTCGAATACGAGATCTCTGAGACCACATTTTGGAATTGGGTAATACAAGAACGAAATGTGGCACAGTTTTGGATTAATTTCAATTTAAATTTGTGATTTGTCAAATAGTTTTGTTTTCACATTTAAATGGGTCTAAAACACAATAAAAAATGTTCTTAGTGTCCACTCTTTATATGAGTAGACGGGTTATATAATAGAAATGATGATTAATTCCTTAAAAAGATAGTAATCAAATATAGTGAATTTAGAGTAAAAATGAGTTTTTAAAGACAAGCTCGAAGGCGTAGGATGGTTATGAAATTATAGGCCAGAAAAAAGCATAATCATGATGAAATTGTGTCAAAGCAAGTCTTCAAAGAAGAACTCGAGGCGATAGAATGAAGAGTGTTTTTGGTTTCACTCGGAAAAGAAACTAAGGTACTTCAAATTCAAATTAAATGAAAAAATTTGGTTTCAGTTTAGTTCGGTTTTTACATCTTTTAAACCCAAACTCGAACCAAACTTTTCGGGTTGGGTTTCAGTTCAATTTTATTCGTTTTGGTCTCTTTTTTTTTTCTTTTTTTTTTTAACTCAATTTAACATTACATTGTAATACTAATAGTATTATAAGATTGCTTTAAATTAAAGTCATGATTTTTTCTAAAAACAAGGAGGAATCATATATATAGAAACCATGTTCTCCAATTAGTTATTATTTTATTTGTAAATTTACAAGAATAAAGCATTGTAAATAAAATGATGAATTAGCATCATTTTAAAAGAATATCTTAGCATCATGTAATTAATTTAATAATAAAGACACGCATTAATAACTTTTTTAAAAGAATCTCAACCTGAAATTAATTAGAAACATATTTTTATAAAAATCTTTCTTTTTTGTATCATAGTATATTTAACGTGTGCGCGCATGATAAGAGAGTGGGATATGATAATTTTATTCTATCCAATGGCTGATGTTCGTCGGGATTGAATATCGAGATGAATTATTTATCCTACTAAAACTTCGTATTTCACCGAAAGAGGAATTAACAAATTCCACCTAAGAGGTGGGATGTTTTATCCTGTTAGGATGAGATTAAATAATTATATCCGACTCTCTAATTCGACGCATCAAACACACCCTTAGAGTATGTATTAAGATCTTTTAGTTTCTTGTACATAATTCAGTTTGGTTCGGTTTTGCACTAGTTAGCCCCGAACTCGAACCAAATTATTCAATTTTGATTTTCTCGTTTTTGGTTTGGGGTTTATGCATTGGTCCGTTTGGTCTGTTTTTGGATTGGCCTTAACACCCTTAGGCAGAATGGTGATAAAATTATGGGTCGGGAAAAAGTGGAATTATGGTATAACCAGAATGAAAGCGAATCTTCGGAAAAAAGATCCAGGGCGGCGATGACGCAGTTTCAAATACATTTAAGGAGCAGTTTGATTGGGAAGAGTTACCCCATTTATATATATATATATATATATATCCCATTAGATTTCTTATTAAAAAAATTTGCTTCATTCCTTAACTAGAGTTTTTTTTTTTTTTTTTTATTTAATGTCTAATGATACTAAAATTATGTTTGAAATGGCTCATATATATAAAAAATGGATCTCGCAAATAAAAAATTTCTCCGTAATAATTTACTTTGTTGAAACCTTGCTTCTAAAAGTGTATAAATACATGTCAACACATGCATTACATGTACCTTGTCTAGTGTTTATAAACTAGTGTCACTCGTACCAAATATACTATTTTCTATTAAAAAAAATCTAGTAATTTCAACCATACAATATTATATATGTTATATATTTTTATAATACATAAATCATTATCTGCATTGTTAGAGGTGAACTCAGGAATCTACGGTAACTATAAACTAAAAATTATGAAATAAGAATGATAATAAAAAAAAGAAGATATTAAACTAAAAATTTATAGCAACTAGTTCGTCTATGTAATGCAATAATATTATACCTCTTTTTAAAAATTCATGAAATTCCGATTTGACACTTAATTCGAGCTTGCAAACAACTAAAGAGGGAGAACAAATTTAAACGCATCAGTTAAAGTTTAAGGATAGTAGGAAAACCTCTAAGCAATTAAACTATTGCTGATAAGTGAGTTCAAAAAGATCATCTTATTTTTTCTATACAATAATAGTCTAATATTTTAAAGAAATTATAAATACATTTGCTTTTTGTATTAAACTTTAGGGCTTTTTAGTTGCCGGTACCAATTTTTAAAAAGTTTTAACTTAGGATATGTATTTTTTTTTAAAGCTTGCAGTCTGTGTCAATTTTTAAAATACGAAACTGTCTCTGGCGAGCACTCACATTCCTAAATACTATAATTGAATATATGTTACGGTAGTTAGATAATCAAAAAATATACTAAGAAATATAGGTTACTATAGTTAATTAACTTAAAAAATAAAAATTATCGTAATTAAGTAACCTAAAAAATAGGTTACCGTACTTGAGTAATTAGTTATCATAGTCACAAAGATCACAAGCTTTAAGAAAAAAAATTAAGGACCGAAAACTAAAACGTTTCAAAAAAATGAATTGGGCTCTAATTTTTTCTAAACTTTATATTTTCTTTATAAAAAAAAAAGTTTTTGTGTGAAAGGTGAACCCTTTTTGCACATGTTTTAGACAAAAAACATGCTACTTGGGCTAGGCTTTTTAACGATTAAAGAGTAATACATGCAATTGGGCCAGAACTCATGCACTTGGGCTGGGCGAAGAAAAGAGCTTCTTGTAATGGAGGCCTCTACATAGTCTATATAATACTCCATCCGTCTCAAATTATTAGTTCCTTTTTTTTTGTTGGACGTCTTAAAATAAATGTTCACTTTTCATAAAAAATAAATACATACCTATTTTACCCTTCTGTACTTTCACTTTTTAAGTAAAAGTTTTGAAGAAAGTAAAAGGTAAAAAGGGAAAAACAATGTAAATTAAGCAAAAATTGCAATGATGATGTTGGGTTCTTAATAAATTGGATTTCTCAAGAGGGATCAGCAATTTGAGACGGAATTTGAGACGGAAGAAGTATATATTAAGTGTGATGAGATTTTCGATATTTTACATAAAATTCTCAAATTATTCTTTTTATGAAGAAAATTACTATAAAATAATATTAAAAAAAAGAATTTAAACTCACAACTTTTAGTATAAAAACAAACTTAATTAGCATAGACCGGACCAAATATAATTATATCTTTTTAATGTGAAATTGTAATTAAGTATTCTATTATATACATAAAATATTCTCCTGGACTAGTTTTTAGTTTATGTGTATGGGTGTGGGTGACAGAAAGACCTGCTTTTGAAGTTTCAAAACTGAAACCTTGATCTTCGGCAATTTTGGTTTTTCAAAAGATTAAATCAATGCCATATCATGTATTTTTCAGAATTTTTGGATTTTCTCAGTATTTTTATTTTCAGTTTTGTTCAATATATTTTTAGAATTTAGCTATCTTCGTTTTTTGGTACATATAGTTAAATTTATTTTTTGCTTGTTTTTTTTTTCAATAATAAGAATAAAAATTATGATTATATTATTTCATATCTTTATATATGGATTATAATGACTAGAGTCGATCCTAGTCATTTGTAGCCCTGAGCGAAACTCAAAAGAATACCCTCTTATAAGTAGAGAAATTATTTTTTTATATATTAAAATTTTATTTCAATGAATAAGAATTTACAAGGCACAAAAAATACATTACAATTGCAAAATACCTTGCAATTAAATATCAAATTCTCTCTTATTATTTTAAAATCAATATGAATGAAAGAAAAAATATTAGTGTTTCTCTAATTTTATCTAGTAACGTGAAAAGAGTGAGATTGAATATGGAAAAAAGGATCGGAGATGAGTTAAAGAACTGTTCACTTACTTGCAATTAAAACTTTAAAAGCCTAAGTTTTTTCTCAAAAAGTCTCGTTATTAATTAAAAATTTCTATTTTTTTAATATATATAAATAAATATTTGGGCCCCTTTAAAATTTTGGGCCCTGAGTGATCGTCCTGCCAATCCTACCTCAGGGCCGGTTCTAATAATGACTACACTAAAATAAAAGTTTCAAAATATAAAAAAAAAAATAAAAAAATGAACCAAACGAATATAATTTTTAAGAATTTGACTATAAGTATAGTAAGAATCCTCTAATGTTTTGTGTCTCTTTAGATAAATTTATATATATATATATATATTATCACATATAACATGTAAATTAAATACATATATTGGTAAATATTAGATGGATGATAAATCCTCTCTCTCAATGTTGATGATGGAATCTGTTGGAGTTTTGTGTATTTAAAGAAAAATAAAACCAAGATAAGGTGATTTAATGTGATGTGATGGTTGATGTGATGTTATCCCAAGTCCTACATATGAGAGATATAAAACCTTTAATGGGTTTATATATGGAAGAATTTGCTTAAGGGCTTGAGCCCTTTGGGCATTAGACTTTTGTGCTATTGGGTGAGGACTTGGATGAATGTGGTTCACCACACGCGCGCCGACCGACCCGGCCCGGTCTCGAGCTCGGGCTTTGGGCTTGTCTTGTGTAGTGTATTATCTTTTTATACAAAATACATTTAAAGAATTTTATTTATTAAAAATAAAATAATTTATAAAAACAAAAGGGGAAGGCTCCCTCAATTTGCTCCGCGTTTTCCTCCTCGTTTTCCTCCAACACGCTCCACTAATTCCCTCCATGTTTTCTTGCGGATTTTCTAGAAATTGGTTTTTTGGTCCATTCTTTATCCCTTAATAACGGATTTCATTTCACAAAAATATTAGAACCAACAGAACGTAGAGAGATCCATCTACAAAAATATTTTTCGGCAGAAAATTTTTTAGCCTCGGGCGGTAGAAATTTTTTTCGATCCCGAGCAATCAAAAGAGTGTTATTGTCGAGCGGTTGAATAAGTGCAAATCAATCGTACAGAGGGTATCTGGGCTGTTTCATCCTGGGGACGGCGTGGCATAATCAGAACTGCTAGCACAATTCCGGGCAGAGCCGCGAAATGTCTTAAAGAGAGCGACTTAGTCCGCGACTCAACCCGGTGTACTCTCTACCTTGTCTGTTTCAATTCTGCAGTTCATATTTTTCTAACAATTTTAAGACGGTTCTTATCTGCTATTTCTTGTAACTATTTTCATGGCTAATGAACATAATCAAGCTGCTGCTTCTGGCTCATTGAATCAACCTTTTAAATTTGAGGGTCTGCACTTTAGGAGGTGGAAACAAAAAATGTTTTTTTACTTAACTCTTAAGAAGGTGGACTCTGCTTGTGTTTTTGAAAAACCCACCTTCCCTAATCCGATTTCTGAGGCAAATCATAAGACTCTCAAAACTTGGGAAGACAATGATTATGCATGCAGAAATCTGATCTTGAATGCTCTTCATGACGAGCTTTATGATGTTTACCTCCCGTGCAAATCCGCAAAAGAAATTTGGGATTCACTTCAAAAGAAATATGACACTGAAGAGGCTGGGTCTAAGAAATACGCTGTCAGTCGTTATCTGAAATATCAGATGACGGACGACAAGTCTATTGTTACACAGTCTCACGAACTTCAGAAAATTGCACATGAGATTATTTCTGAAGGGATGAAATTTGATGAGCAGTTTCAAGTGGCAGTTTTGATTGATAAATTACCCCCTGGATGGAAAGATTTCAAAAATAGTTTGCGTCACAAATCTAAAGAGTTTTCTTTTGAAAGTTTGATTATAAAATTCAGGATTGAGGAGGAAAACCGTAAGCAAGATCGGAATGATGAGGTTCTGGTTGTTTTTAACAAAAATCAGAACCGTAATCAAAATCAGAATCGCTCAAACAACACCCCTCCTGCTCTAAGGCCGAATCGGAAAAATATGAAAAACCAGAACGGTGGAAATAATGCAAATCGGTACGGGAACCAGAATACAAACAACCAAACTCAGAACCAAAACAGAAATGGCCAGGCTAATAATAATAATAATAACAGTGTGTTCTCTTGCTATCACTGTGGAAAGCCTGGTCATATGGCAAGAAATTATCGAAACAAACGCCTAGTTCCTCAGGCGAATGTTACTGAAGAAGAGCCCTTAGTGGCTATGATAACAAAAATTAATCTGGTATCGGGTTCTGAAGGCTGGTGGGTAGATACTGGCGCCTCTCGTCATGTCTACCATGATCGTGCTTTATTTAAGACCTATTCTGATGCTGTTGATAAGAAAGTGTTGTTGGGTGATTCCCACACCACTAATGTTGCTGGGACGGGTGATGTCGAGTTGAAATTCACTTCTGGAAAGACTGTCATCCTTAAGGATGTTCTGCATACTCCAGAAATTAGGAAGAATCTTGTTTCGGGTTACATCCTTAATAAGGCTGGATTTGTTCAAACTATTGGGGCAGATTTGTTTACTCTTACTAAGAATGTGGTATTTGTGGGGAAGGGATATGCATGTGATGGGATGTTTAAGTTAAATGTTGATGCTAATAAAGTTGAATCTAGTTCTACTTATATGATTTGTTCATTTAATGTGTGGCATGCTAGACTTTGTCATGTTAATAAGCGCCTTATTAAGAACATGACTAAACTGGAAATTATTCCCCCCTTATCATTAAATGATTTCGAAAAATGTGAATTCTGTACCCAAGCAAAGATTACTAAAACACCTCACAAATCTGTTTTAAGAGAAACTGAACCTTTTGAATTAATTCATTCGGATATTTGCGAATTTGATGGTGTTTTAACGAGAAATGGAAAAAGGTATTTTATTACTTTTATTGATGATAATTCGGATTTTTCCTATATTTACCTTATGAAAAATAAAAGTGAAGCAATAGATATGTTTAAAATATTTTCTACAGAAATTGAAAATCAGTTTAATAAGAAAATAAAAAGATTTCGGAGTGATAGAGGAACCGAATATGATTCAACTGATTTTAAAAATATTTATACTTCACTTGGTATTATTCATGAGATGACTGCTCCATATTCACCTGAAATGAATGGAAAAGCCGAAAGGAAAAATAGAACCTTTGCCGAATTAATTGTTGCTACGCTACTAAATTCGGGGGCTGCCTCACATTGGTGGGGAGAGATTTTATTAACCGTTTGTCACGTTCTTAATAGGGTGCCTAAGATTAAATCTAATTTATCCCCCTATGAGATTTTAAATAATAAAAGGCCCAATATTTCTTATTTACGCGTTTGGGGGTGCCTTTCTTACATGCGTATTCCTGATCCTAAAAGATCTAAGCTTGCTAGTAGAGCTTATGAATGTGTTTTTATCGGATATGCTATTAATAGTAAGGCATATAGATTTTATGATTTGAAAAATCAGGTTATTATTGAATCTAATGATGTAGATTTTTATGAAAATAAATTTCCTTTTAAATTAAAGAATAGTGGGGGTAGCTCATTACCTTCTAGCTCTAATTTACCTACTAGTACCGTGCACCATGGTACATCAACTGAACCTAGGAAAAGTAAAAGAGTTAGAACCGCTAAAGATTTTGGACCTGATTTTTATGCATACACTTTAGAAGATGATCTATCCACTATTCAAGAAGCGTTATCTTCTTTAGATGCTGACCTTTGGCAAGAAGCCATTAACGATGAAATGGATTCCTTAGAATCAAATAGAACGTGGCATCTAGTAGACCTTCCTCCTGGTTGTAAAACCATAGGTTGTAAGTGGATACTTAAAAAGAAATTAAAACCTGATGGCACTGTTGACAAATACAAAGCGCGTTTAGTTGTCAAGGGTTATAGACAACGTGAAAATGTAGATTTCTTTGATACTTATTCTCCTGTTACTAGAATAACGTCTATACGTGTTTTGATTGCCCTGGCTTCCTTGCATGATCTTGTTGTGCATCAAATGAATGTTAAAACCGCTTTCCTTAATGGAGAATTAGAAGAAGAAATTTACATGGAACAACCTGAAGGATTCATTATTACAGGTCAAGAACAAAAAGTATGCAAATTAGATAAATCCCTTTATGGTTTGAAATAAGCTCCTAAGCAATGGCATGAGAAATTTGATGAATTGATTATTGCAAATGGATTTAGAATTTATGAAAGTGATAAATGCATTTATTATAAGACTGAGAATAATGCTTGCACTATTATATGTTTATATGTTGATGACTTGCTTATTTTTGGTTCTAATATCCATGTAGTTAATAATGTGAAATCCATGCTATGTGAAAACTTTGATATGAAGGATTTGGGCGAAGCCAATGTAATTTTAGGGATTAAAATTACTAGGACGAAAAAGGGACTTTTTTTGGATCAATCTCATTACATTGAGAAGATTCTAAGAAAATATAATTACTCAGACTGTAAACCAGCATGTACACCATATGATCCTAGTGTGAAGTTGTTCAAGAACACTGGAGACAGTGTTAGACAAACAGAGTATGCGAGCATCATTGGTAGCCTTCGATACGCTACTGATTGCACTAGGCCCGATATTGCTTATGTAGTGGGGGTACTATGTAGGTTTACTAGCAGTCCTAATATGGAGCATTGGCATGCTATTGAGAGGGTCATGCGATATCTAAAAAGAACCATGGACCTAAAGTTAGACTATCAAAAGTTTCCCGCTGTCCTAGAAGGATATAGCGATGCTGACTGGAATACCCTGTCAGAAGATTCCAAGGCCACAAGTGGATATATTTTCAGCATTGCTGGAGGTGCAGTTTCTTGGAAATCCAAGAAACATACCATTTTGGCCCAGTCTACGATGGAGTCTGAGATGATAGCACTAGCTGCTGCTAGTGAAGAAACAAGTTGGATGAGAAGCTTTCTTGCAGATACCCCTCTATGGGAGAGACCGATCCTAGCTGTCCTCATCCACTGCGATAGTACCGCGGCTATTGCAAAAGTTCAGAACCGTTACTATAACGGTAAGAGATGACAGATTCGTCGTAAACACAGCACGGTAAGAGAGTTACTCTCTAAAGGTGCTGTAAGAGTGGATTATGTGCGGTCTAAGAAAAATTTGGCTGATTCTTTGACGAAAGGATTAACGAGAGAGAAGGTGCTTAACACCTCGAAAGGGATGGGGTTAACGCCCAACGAGATTTGAGTCACTGTAATGGTAACCCAACCTATGGACTGGAGATCCCAAGAAATAGGTTCAAAGGGTAAACAACAAGTTACAAGTGATACTTTAGAAATCATGTACTCATGTAGTATTATCTCATCCCTATGGAGCATGATATCTTGAAGTGGCGAAAAGGTTGAGCACATGCTTTTAATGAGTTCTATAGCTCTATGTGGAGTGGGATACCGATGCTACAAGAGTACTCTTGATAGACTCACCTATGTGAATGTGGAAGAGAGGTCGCTTTCTATGGAATTTGGGCAAATTCTCTAGAGCATTCACTAACCGGGATATAAGCACATGGCCATAACGTGCTGGCTTTTTGGACAACACTCTTGGGGCCGGTGTGTGTTGTGATTGTCAGAGATAGAGTTCAAAACTATGAGTTACTCTAGTATAGTCTGAAACACATACACTACGTAAAGGTTCAAATTGAAAAATACCTTTACTTATGCACTGTCCTATGTTATATGCTCGATGAAAATGTTTTTTCCTAAAATACAAGTGGGGGATTGTTGGAGTTTTGTGTATTTAAAGAAAAATAAAACCAAGATAAAGTGATTTAATGCGATGTGATGGTTGATGTGATGTTATCCCAAGTCCCACATAGGAGAGATATAAAACCTTTAATGGGTTTATATATGGAAGAATTTGCTTAAGGGCTTGAGCCCTTTGGGCATTAGACTTTTGTGCTATTGGGTGAGGACTTGGATGAATGTGGTTCACCACACGCGCGCCGACCGACCCGGCCCGGTCTCGAGCTCGGGCTTTGGGCTTGTCTTGTGTAGTGTATTATCTTTTTATACAAAATACATTTAAAGAATTTTATTTATTAAAAATAAAATAATTTATAAAAACAAAAGGGGAAGGCTCCCTCAATTTGCTCCGCGTTTTCCTCCTCGTTTTCCTCCAACACGCTCCACTAATTCCCTCCATGTTTTCTTGCGGATTTTCCAGAAATTGGTTTTTTGGTCCATTCTTTATCCCTTAATAACGGATTTCATTTCACAAAAATATTAGAACCAACAGAACGTAGAGAGATCCATCTACAAAAATATTTTCCGGCAGAAAAATTTTTAGCCTCCGGCGGTAGAAAAAATTTCCGATCCCGAGCAATCAAAAGAGTGTTATTGTCGAACGGTTGAATAAGTGCAAATCAATCGTACAGAGGGTATCTGGGCTGTTTCATCCTGGGGACGGCGTGGCATAATCAGAACTGCTAGCACAATTCTGGGCAGAGCCGCGAAACGTCTTAAAGAGAGCGACTTAGTCCGCGACTCAACCCGGTGTACTCTCTACCTTGTCTGTTTCAATTCTGCAGTTCATATTTTTCTAACAGAATCTTCTTCAATCCAAGCTCCGATCACCGTAACTGCTCCGTCCATCCGTGGATCCGCCCTAGTTCGGCCAAAATCTTTTGCTGAGGTTCTTGGCAGGACTATATAAGCGGCGATTGCATTGAAATCATCAAGCACTCATAGAAGGGAACCGGCATTGTTCTTCACCGACGACAATAATATTGCTTGCTTTGATCCTCCGTTTGAGTTTGCTCTGATCAGGAAATTCTCTCATAGAAGACCTTCAATCAGTGACATTCATGCGACGTTGGAGTATTTAGGATTAAAATCGGCTTTCAATGTCGGTTTTATTGAATTACAAGCATGTTCATTTCAATAGTGAAGAAGATTATTATCAAAGTTGGTTACGAGTGCAATTGTACTTAAGAAAGTATACTACAGAGTGTTTAAGTGGATGCCGGAATTTCGAGTTGATGATGAGGCTACAATGAAGATGGATGCTGCAACGACTAAGCTGACTCGCCCTACTGTAGCATGGACGTGCATTGTAATGGATTTGTTGAAGAAATTTCCAGCAAGGATTTGGATTGGCAGTGGTACTAATGGCTTTTGGCAGAAGGTGTCAACATTTCTGAAATATTGTTCAATGTGTTATAAGCAAGGGCATGAAATAGATGAATGTAAAATTGATTCGAATAAGAAGGTTACTCCAGCTGAAGGAAAGGAGGTTGAGGTGCCTGTAAAACAAGATGTTATATTAGATCCGGCGAAACAAGTATGGACTGCTCAAATTCCTGATTCTTATTTATCTAACAATGAAAGTGAATGGATGATTGATCACCAACGTGCGGCTGTTAGAGATGGTAAAAAGCCAGTTGATGTTTGTGAGTTTCCGAAGGTGCATATCCATGCTAAAACTGTTGTTCCTGTTAATAGCAGTCATTTTGAGGGGAGGATGGATATGGAAGACTATTTTAGTGATGTAAATACTTGTAGGGAGGTAGGGGAAAGCGGTCCCAGCAAGGTTCTTAGTCAGGTTATTTGCAGAGATGATACTGATGCTGATGATTGAGAGGAAGGGGAATTGGAAGTGGAGAGTAGTGGTGATGAGAGATATATGGCTCTTTTCTGCTAATGCAACATATTTTAAAATCTATGATCCAAGAGGTGTGAAGCAGCTTGGTTTATCTCCTCGGGCAACTGAGAATTTGAGAGTTACGTACTCTATCTTTAATTTTGAAAGATTGAAAGAAATTCTGCAGAGGGGTAAAATTTGTTAGCTGTTAAATTTTCTCAATTAAAGTTAGATCAGGTTGTGCAAGAGGAAGTGGTGATGCCTGCAGATAGACATGTGACATCTCCTGCTCCAAAAAAGAGGCGCAGGAAGAAAAAGTTAACCCGGAAAAATAAGATACATGCTTCCCCTGGAAACTTAACAAAAATGATTAGTTCTCTTTTTTGGAATTTGAGGGGGGTAGGTAATGCTCCAGTTTTTAGAAGGCTTGAAAAGCATAAGGTCAGTTTTATTGCGTTAATGGGACTGATGAATGATTGATCAACATCAATTGGATTCTTTTCAAGTCAGGTTTAGTTTTGATCATCCTTCCAGTGATAAATGTAGCAAGATTCAGTTTATTTGGAAAGATTATTTTGATTGTGATGTTCAAGTTGATTCAAACTAAGTGGTGTCTTTGCATTTTAGGCATCCTGATTTTGCTGATTCTTTTACTATATCTGCTGTTTATGCTAAGTGTACAAAGACTAAGAGACTTGATCTCTGGAATTGTTTGAGAAGTATTTCTCCATCTTCCAACCCTCGGCTTATTGGTGGAGATTTTAATATAGTGAGAAATCCAGAAGAGAGGTTGGGGGGCAGAAGTATTGATAACCTTGCTGTCAATGACTTTAATGATTGCATATTTGATTGTGGATTGCTGGAATTTCCTTTCTCTGGTAGCAGATTCACATGAAAAACATCTAACCAAAGAATGTGGTAGAGGCTTGATAGGTATTTGTGCAATAATGATTGGCTTAATCATTGCTCAGATATTTAGGCTGTTCATCTTAATCGAGAAACATCTTATCATGCTCCTTTATTGGGTTGCTTTGATATGAGTATGTCTCAAGGAAAATGTTGTTTTAGGTTTCAACAGATATGGGTGAAGCATGGGGATTTTATGAAGGTTGTGAAGGATAGTTGGAATTTGAAGAAATTTTCTAGAAACAGAGATCTAAAGTTAAATGGCTTGGAGAGTGTGAGATGAACACTAATATTTTCATTCCGTGGCTGATTGAAAAAGGAAGAAGGGTAGGGTGCATCGTATTCAGATGATAGATGGTTGTTGGCTTACTGATCCTGATGCTACAGCTGCTGAGGGGTTTCAATTTTATAAAAATCAAGTTGATGGGGGTGAATTTGATTGCATGGAATTCCGAAGGATGAATTGGATATGGACAGTTCCAATAAGAATTGATTTCATTCTTGAACATTTCCCTCTCATTGATGCTAGTATTCCTCACTTGATTCATGATCAAATGAATCAAGCTCCTACTAAATGTCCCACTAAAGCAGATATTCATGCTGTGATTAAGGCTATGAGTAGTGATGCTGCTGTTGGTCCTGATGGTTTTGATGGATTTTCTATAAAGAATGTTAGCCTATCATTAAGTCTGATCTTGCTCCTGCTATCAAAGCAGTTTTTAAACTATAAAAACTAATATACAAAGAAGTTATATATTGTTCAATTAAACTGTTGACTCAAAATTACTAATACACCTAAAATTTTACCTAAAGAATATACAAAAACATGTAATCGATATAAGTTCTTTGCAAAAGAAAAAGTGTACCAAATGGTTAATGTTGTCCAGCATGGTTATCTGATACAATTTGAAAGGAAAAGAGAGAAAGTTTGTGTTCGAAATGATTACATCCGTATTAAATTAAAAGTCTTGTTTTTTTCTTTCGGGATGGTTCAAACTATTTATATTGCCTTTTCTAGGTGTAATTAATCTACCAAATTTCACACTAGAAAATAAGTATATATATACACGTAACAAATAAATAACAAATGAAAAATCAAATTAAAAGAGATGTAACAGTAGTAGTATTATTCTTATACCTGCCTTTTTGTCCTCTTCATGTTTGCCAGTCAGGTCACAAAAGTCTAACAATATTATTTTTTGAAGAGAAATAAAATAAAGAATGTCATTATCTAAGGAAGATGACAGATACCTTCCATAAAATAAATTCAATGAAATAATATTTAAGAAATGATGATGCTACCATGGAGGAAAGTTCATAACTATTTTATTTTATTTTTGTCTAATTATTTATGAAATACTAATTGACTTTGATTATCCCAATCTATTCTCAATCTAGCGTATTAATTCACAAATCACAATCAGTCCTAATATTTTTTACATCTTCTGCAATATAATTACTTTAGCTTACGCTGGGGTGTTCAGAAATTCGTTACGACAAGCTAGCTTTTTTTAATTACAATGGCCACTACAAGAGTCCACGAAGCCTCTTCTTTCACTTGTTATGATGAGTTCTTGAGCTTTAGAGGCGAACACACCCGTAAAGCTTTTACGGATCTCCTCTATACAGTTTTAGACCAACAAGGATTTTAGAAATTTAGAGATGATGATGAGATTGAGAGGACCGAAAATCTCAAGTTGGAACCACAAGCTTTAAGAAAAAGAATTATGGGCCGCAAGTTAAAAAGTTTCAAAAAAAAAAAATGAACTGGGTTCTAATTTTTTCTAAACTTTATAATTTCTTCAAAGGGAAAAATAATAAATTGTTTTTGTGTGAAACATGTTTGGTTTGGCCTTTGAAGCGAACCCTTTTTGCACTCTTTTTTGGCGAAAAACATGCACTTGGGCTGGGCTTGGCTTTTTGCTCTCTTTTAATGGAGAAAGAGTTGTCTCATGCAATTGGGCAGGGTCTCATGCACTTGAGCTGAGCTAAAGAGCTTCATATAATGAGGCACATAGTGTATATACTAGATATTATGTGATGGGATTTTCGGTATTTTACATAAAATTATGAAATTACCCCTTTTATGAAAAAAAAATACTATAAGATAATATTAAAAAAGAAATTTGAACTTGTAACTTTTAGCATAGGAACAAACTTAATTAACACGTAGCGACCTAAATATAATTATATACTTTTAGTGAATTTTTTTTTATTATACACATAAAATATACTCAATCCTAAGCTAGTTTTTAGTTTATATGTATGGGTGTGGGTGAGAGAAAGTCTTGCTTTTGTAGAGTATTTTTCTTTATTTGGTCAATGAGGAAATTACCTTGAAGCATCCCCTTTTTTTTTTCTTCAGCGTTTGTACGTCCAAGTCTTCCACTCTTCATGGACCTTTTAAGGAGAAGAATCTAATCTTGAAGCCATTAGAAGCAGAATTGTCATTGCGAATCATATCACAAATCGAAAACCTATGAATCGTGAATTGAGTTGTCAGATTAGGTTCAAATGTGAAAAATAAAGTAAATACTCTTCAACAGCGGTTTTTGTCCAAATTTTTTTCCCACAACTAAACAAGAATTTTATTGTGATCACTTCTCGTTACTTCTCATTATAATTTTTGTTTCAGCCGTATTGACATTGTTCTAGCCAAACTGATAAATAGGCGAACTATCGGAAACAACTCTCCTACTTTCTCTACCGCATGTACATACTTCTCCCTCTAATTAGGCGAATCTAAGTTCGTAGTTCGCCAAATCGTAACAAAAATGCAGAAGGCACTCAACTTAGACTTTTTCAACACACGTGTAAACCACTAAACTCGAGTCATTTTCTTGTATTTTCACTATATGTGCAAACTGTGTAGACCCACAACTGCCAGGATGAGCCTTTGTGAAGCACTTAGCAATAAAGCAAGAATTCCTGCAACTGCAGAATCAAACAAAACTTTTAAGTTCAAGGGAACAAAAATCAGCTAAAGACCTAACACAAAACAAGACAGTTAATTCCTTCCCCAATCTCACTAGCCCAAATTCACACTAATTAATATAAGTAGGAAGGATCATACTAAACTGACAGTTTATATAATGAATTGCTAATGACCCGAGTTATACAATGATGATAAAATTAAGATTACAACTATAATTAAAAAATTAATGAAAAAGGTGTTATATAAACCTAATGTTATATAATCGACACCAAAATCTCCGTCTTAATGAAAAAAGTGTTTATCAATTGAAATATAAATTAAGTAAAAAAAATTAAATTTTAATAGTTGCACCATCTCCTCAAAATAATATATATAGGTTTTTGAAGTGAGACAAAGCTATATTCCCATGTTATGAAAAGCACAATGTTTATAATTAATAATGGCATGGGTTGCTGGCATGGGATACGATTGGTGTGGGGTAACTAATAATTGCAATGCTGATAATGGATTGAAATATTATATAGGTTGATTAGTATTATTAAAGTAAGCAGAGCTTGGTCCAGCCCCTCAACAATTCTGTCACTTACAATAACTAGAGGCATATATTCTTTTGGGATAGTACTTGTCTCATTGTCTTGAGCAAATCGCATCTTATTGTGCAAAATTTGGCGTGCATGAAAGTTGTATAGAGGTGATACCATAATTAAATATATTTACAAGCAAAAAAAAAAAAAAACATTTGAGCTTTTCATTAAATTACCAAAATACCCCCATATGCTAAGTTAAAAAACAATAGTCAATTAAAGGATTTAAACTTAAGACCTTTATACTTGAGAAAACACAATCACATATTATTAAAAATCTTGTAAAGAATCTACATAATTTCAAATATGATATTATAATACATACATCGCGTGTCATCTAAATTAAACTGAATTATTAATGACATAATACAATCGCGGAGAGAATTTTATAATTGCGACAATTCACAAATAATTATCAAATGAAAATTCAAATTAAAAGAGTGTAACAGTAGTACTAATATTCAAAGAATATTGCCAGCTTGACCGCAGTATGAGATAAGCCATGGTCGACTCTCAAATTAAAGAACGTCATTATCTAATGAAGATGACGTATACCATCCACAAAAATAAATTCAATTAAATAATATTTGAGAAATGATGATGCTAGAGCATGGATGAAAGTTCATTACTTTTTCTCCGCCTTTCTCTCTCTCTATTTTTTATTATTATAATTATTGTCTAATTATTTGAGGAAGACTCATTGACTTTGGTTATCCCAATCTATTCTTATTCACAATCTGAGCTCATATTTGTTACATCCTTTACAACATAATTGCTTTAACTTACGCTTCGGTGCATGAAAATTTATTACCACAAACTAGCTTTATTCAATTATAATGGCTGCCGTAAAAACCCACGAAACTTTTTCTTTCAATTGTTATGATGTGTTCTTGAGCTTTAAAGATGAAGACACCAGTAAAACTTTTACGAATCACTTCGATCTATACAGCTTTAGTCCAACAAGAATTTCGCACGTTTAAAGACGACGATGAGGTTCAGAGAGGCAAAAATTGTAGGTAATTAGGGCAGTAATCATGCATCGCATACACTAATTTACGCACTAATCTTAAACCCTAGGATTTATGCTGTTCAATAAAATCGACAGAAGACATACCTTATGTGTGATTTGATGTTACTAAAACGAACCGGATGGATCGAATCCTTCTGTTGTTGTCGTCCTTAGCGTAGAAATTACGACGCCTCTACGGTATGCACACACGAACGGGATGAGATCCTTGCTTGGTGTACTAGCGCCTTCTAGGGTTCTCTCTCTGGCCTCTCTGAGTTTCCTTGACGGCCAAGATGAATAAAGGTTCCCTTTTATAAGAGAACCCTAGTGAGAACCCTAAGCAACAAACGAACTGGGCCCAAGTCCAACTTGGCCCGTTTTAATTCGTTTTGATCCAACTCGTTTTGGTGTGCGACCCTGTAGGTTTTACACTCTTTGGCAGTATAAATAAAAGCCCATTTTATTATACGAATAGTAAGCGGTCTCTAGTAAAACATTACTATTATCCAAAGGGTATAAAGGTCAAAAACGACACAACCTTAAATTGATATTCCAAATATTAACTCCTTTTGTCAATCGATATCTAGATTGAACACAAGACTAGGCAAGTGTGATTCTTGTATAGTTCAATCTTTATTTCTTGATCTCTAAGTATAATTAATCTAAAACAAATGACATCTCACTTGTGCATGGCCATGCAAATATTAATTACACTTATCAAGGGGCCCAACGACATCTCTCTCAATATACGAGAGTGACAAATCCCATCTTGATCAACCACATACCTCTACATAGTTCATAGTATGCTCGGTCATCATCTTTATAATTACTCGATCAAGAGCAACGTTTGATAATGCCTGACATGCTAATCCCTATGTTGGTAACCATGGCGATCTCAGGTCTAAGGATAATACGATATCATAAATGCGGAACATCACTGATGACATTATGTAACACTCCTCGCAGTGTCCCCAAAGCGGGTCAGTCCAATACCTTGTTCCCTAACAAGTATCAGTATGTTCAGCTTGATATTTCCATATCCATGACTTGTGGAACATAATCATCGGCTGACCCATACTCTAATCATTATATCAATGTGATCCTAGGTTATTGACATATGATTAGGGACATCTAAATAATATTATTATAACATTACTAGCATCCCACAATCAAGTCACGTACTTGATGAACTAGTATTAATATATATTATTTACAAGAGAATATAAAGTATAATAAATAAACTTTATAAATAACAATAAGCATAAAATATCCAAGTACAAATCATAATCTATGAATAGTCCTAGGACATATCTCTTTCAGTCTCCCACTTGTACTAGGACCATTCATTCATAAAACGAATGCCTAGTGCACTAAAATGACGATCATTTTTAGTTTGAGAAAGTGGCTTAGTCAAAGGATCAGCTACATTCTCGTCTGTGGGAACCTTGCATATCTTCACATCACCATTACTGATGAACTCACGAATGAGGTGATAATGTCTCTGAATATGTTTGGATTTTTGGTGCGACCTTGGCTCTTTAGCCTGAGCAATAGCTCCATTGTTGTCACAATACAAATCCACTGGATTGGTGCTACTAGGAATGACACCAAGTTCAGTGATAAACTTCTTTATCCATACTGCTTCCTTTGCTGCTTCTGAAGCAGCAACATATTCAGCCTCTGTTGTAGAATCAGCAACTGTGGCTTGCTTAGAACTCTTCCAACTCACAGCTCCACCATTGAGACAAAACACAAAACCGGATTGTGATCTGAAATCATCCTTATCTGATTGAAAACCAGAATCCGTGCACCCATTCACAACCAACTCTTCTTCCCCACCATAAATCAAGAATATATCCCTAGTTCTTCTTAAGTACTTGAGGATATTCTTGACAGCGGTCCAGTGACTCTCACCTGGATCTGACTGGTATCTGCTAGTCACGCTCAATGCGCATGCTACATCTGGACGAGTATACAACATAGCGTACATGATAGAACCTATAGCCGAAGCATACGGGATTCTACTCATGCGATCTCGCTCATCTTGTGTCTGAGGACACTGAGTCTTGCTTAGTGTTGTGCCATGTGTCATTGGCAAGAACCCTCTTTTAGAGTCTTGCATGTTGAACCTATGTAAAACTTTGTCAATGTAATTACTTTGACTCAGTCCTATTAGTTTTCGTGATCTATCTCTATAGATCTTGATCCCTAATATGTAGGCTGCCTCGCCCAAATCTTTCATTGAGAAACATTTTCCCAGCCAGGTCTTTACAGACTCAAGCATAGGAATATCATTCCCAATGAGTAGTATGTCATCTACATACAATACCAGAAAGACTATCGCGCTCCCACTAGTTTTCTTGTACACACAAGGTTCCTCTTCGTTCTTTCTGAAATCAAACTCTTTGATAGTTTCATCGAAACGAAGATTCCAGCTCCGAGATGCTTGCTTAAGACCATATATGGATCTCTTAAGCTTGCATACCTTGTTAGCATTTATTGGATCGACAAAACCTTCAGGTTGTGTCATGTACACATCCTCTTCAAGGTATCCATTAAGGAAAGCAGTTTTGACATCCATTTGCCATATTTCATAGTCATAATATGCGGCAATGCTTAAAAGGATCCGGATTGATTTAAACATGGCAACTGGCGAAAAGGATTCATCATAGTCAATACCATGGATTTGTCGATATCCTTTTGCAACTAATCGAGCTTTATAGACATCGATCTTGCCATCTTTATCAATCTTTATTTTGAAAACCCATTTGCAACCTATGGCTCTACAGCCATTTGGCATGTCAACCAAGTCCCATACTTGATTGTCATCCATGGATTTCATTTCGGATTGCATGGCTTCTAGCCATTTCTCGGAACTAGAGCTCTCCATTGCTTCTTTGAAAGTCGAGGGCTCATTGTTGTCTAACAACACTAGGTCTTGCTCATCTGAGACGAAAAGTGATAATCTCTCAGGTTCGCGACGTGGCCTATTTGACCTTCGTAAGACTGTAACTTCTTCAGGAGTTTCTGCAACTATTTGCATACTTTGTTGAGGCTCTTCATTAAGATTACTATCATCTCGAATTTCTTCTAGATGTATTGTGCTCCCACTGTTTTCTTTGGAAAGAAATTCTCTTTCTAAGAAAACTCCATTCCGAGCTACAAACACTTTGTTCTCGGTTGGATTATAAAAATAATATCCTTTTGTTTCCTTAGGATATCCTACGAAGAAGCATTTGTCAGATTTGGGTTCTAATTTAGTTGTGATTAGTCGTCTGACGAAAACGTCACAACCCCAAATCTTCAGAAAAGACAGACTTGGAACTTTTCCAGTCCATAACTCGTAAGGTGTCTTTTCTACAGCCTTAGATGGAGATCTGTTTAGTGTGAACGCTGCGGTTTCAAGAGCATATCCCCAAAATGATATTGGAAGAGATGTCTGACTCATCATTGATCGAACCATGTCTAACAGTGTTCGGTTTCTCCTTTCAGATACACCATTCCATTGTGGTGTTCCTGGTGGAGTAAGTTGTGAAACAATTCCACAACTCTTAAGATGATCAATGAATTCTTGGCTTAAGTATTCTCCTCCTCGATCTGATCGAAGAGCTTTAATAGTCTTGCCAAGTTGATTTTGTACCTCATTTTGAAATACCTTGAACTTTTCAAAAGATTCCGATTTATGTTTTATCAAGTAAACATAACCATATCTACTGAAATCATCAGTAAATGTGATGAAGTACTGATATCCTCCTCTGGCAGTTGTGTTTAGTGGTCCACATACATCAGTATGAATGAGGGCCAAAAGATCACTTGCCCTATCATTGTTACCATTGAAAGGGCTTTTAGTCATCTTTCCCAACAAACAAGATTCACATCGTTCAAAAGATTGGAAATCAAATGAATTTAGAAGACCATCTTTATGGAGCTTCAACATGCGTTTCTCATTTATGTGGCCTAAACGACAATGCCATAAATAAGTAGGATTCGAATCATCAGACTTGATTCTTTTATTATTTACGTTACAAACAGGTATTTCAAGATTTAGAATATAAAGACCATCAAATAATTGTCCAATACCATATTGCATATTATTCAAAGAAAATGAACAACATTTGTCCTTAAAATTGAATTCAAAACCTTCTTCGTCTAACAAAGAAATAGAAATAATGTTTCTGCTAAAAGCAGGCACATAGTAACAATTATTTAATTCTAAAATCAATCCTGAGGGCAAAGGAATCTCAAATGTTCCTACAGCTAGAGCGGCAACTTTTGCTCGATTTCCAACGCGTAGGTCCACTTCTCCTTTAGCCAGCTTCCTACTCCTTTTGAGTCCCTGTACATTTGCACAAATGTGAGATGCACTACCTGTATCTAATACCCAAGAAGTAGAAGAAGCTGAAGTAACATTTACTTCTATAACGTAAGTACCTGAAGACGAAGGGGCTAGTCCCTTCTTTTTGTCGTCAAGGTATTTCTTGCAGTTTCTCTTCCAATGACCCTTTTCATTGCAGTGAAAACATATCATTTCAGCTTGTGGATTAGGCTTGGGCTCAGAATCTTGTTTCTTGTTCTTCCAGTTCTTAACTGGAGCTTTACCTTTGCATTTGGCATTGGACTTTCCTTTACCGTTTCCACCTTTCTTGAAACCCTTTCCCTTTTGAACCATCAGAACATTATTCTTAACTTTCTTAACAATGTTCTGCTCAGCTGTTTTCAGCATCCCATGCAGCTCAGTTAATGTCCTTTCCAGGCTGTGCATATTGAAATTCATAATGAATCTATCATATGACTCAGGCAGCGACTGGAGAATGACATCAGTGGCCAACTCTTGGCTAATGGTTGTCCCCAACCTTTCTAGGTGATCAATGTACCCAATCATTTTGAGTACATGAGGACTGACTGAGCCTCCCTCGGTAAGCTTACATGAAAACAAAGACTTAGTAGTCTCGAAGCGTTCGACTCGAGCTTGTTCCTGAAACAAACTCTTTAGTTCCTTAACCATGTCGAATGCATTCATATTTTCAAACTGCTTCTGCAGATCAGCATTCATGCTAGCAAGCATGAGACATGAAACATCTAAATCATCATTTAGATGCTTCTGATATGCATCTTTCTGTGCACGAGGAGCATTAGATGCCGGTTCTTCAGGAATAGCATTTTCGAGGACATAATATTTCCTTTCCTGTTTGAGAACAATTCTCAGATTCCTGAACCAGTCTAGGAAATTGGTTGTGTTTAGTTTTTCCTTCTCAAGGACAGATCGCAACGAAAAAGCGGTTGTGTTATTGTTCGTCATCTATCTACAGCAAAATAACATATGCAAACATTTAAAATGCTTATTTTAAAATTTCCTACTATGTCTTACACGCAATTGTCCCATTAGGACATAGTAGGTCCAAGATCCGTATTACACAAGGTATTAAGAAAGCTTTGGCTTTTCACTTAAACATTGTTAATTAGGTAAGCAACATTTGTTAATTACATTCTATGCAACTCTTGGTTTGTTGAGTTTTACATCTTATGTTTCGGCTTCTCAACACTTTGCCTCAAGGCCCAAAACCGTTTTGACGGCCTTGTGAAATCAAACCAACACTTTTCTGACTTATGGATGTTCGACTTCCATTCTATTAATTTATGATGATTTAAGATAACCCCGCTTTGGCAGGCGTTTTCTATAATAATCATAAAATTAATAGTTATCAGTGTTGGAAAGGCACAAATAATTTCTTTTGTTCTAGGGACATAAATATGCAGTCTCACAATAATACAACAGAATATTTAAACATGCATCAACCAATAAATATGTGATATAGTATGGCCAGAGAAATAAGGCTACTAATTAACTATGCTCTCCATCCTTAGTAGCTTTAGACACTCCAAAGTTCTTGGCTACCTTCTCTTGTGATGAGGGATCCTCCATCTTCTATGCGAGGTAATATACAAAAATTGTACAGCCTAATACAAGAGACTAGTAATATAAAATTACATTGCAAAACACAAAACGACACGCATGCCGTATTTATATATTACAATAAAAACAAAACGACACGCAGGCCGTATTTAGTTTGGCCATACTATATCACTAAAATTAAAATCCTGCAAGTTAGTATTATCACATAACACAACATATTGCATACACACATAAATGCGAAAATAAATTTAATCAATTATTAAATAAACAATTAGGGGTCGAGGGGCAACGCCCCCGCGGGGTTTGGGGCAGCGCCCCAACAGGGTCGAGGGGTAGCGCCCCCGCGGGGTTTGGGGCAGCGCCCCAACCGGGGTCCGGGGGGTGGACACCCCGGCGGCGGTCCCGCTGACCGGTCAGCGGGCTCGGTGTATGACCTGCAAGAGAATCATACTTCTGCCACCGTGGAAAATTTGAACGATTTCAAATTATTTTCTCCAGAAACGTGTCTGATCTTATTAGACAGATTCGTCTAGACTAATCACATTAATCTGCCCTATCTCATTAATCAAATTAACATGAAAGAACCCGATAGCCGTGATCTCATCAAGTCTACCAGATTGCGTAAACCCTAACAGAACGATTCTGAAAACGCTAAACATGATAATTGCGGAATAAAATCATGACAGCATAAAAATGAACCCTAATCAAAAACGACTTAACAGAATCATGAACATGTCGATAACAGTCATACAGTAATCATGTGTTCAACATATCAGATCTCTATTAATCAGATTATAAAAAGGACATATCGTATATGCAAACTTATAACGAAAACAGAAAACATGCTATAGAAAACGATTAACCCATTAATCGATATTATCAAAACCTAGCATGATATTAAAAATCCGAATATGATATTAATCGAAATTTAAACGAGAACAGACCTTCAAGTTATTAAACGACTAAAATCATGATCGAAAATAAAGAACAGTAAATAACCTCGCTCTGATACCACTGTAGGTAATTAGGGCAGTAATCATGCATCGCATACACTAATTTACGCACTAATCTTAAACCCTAGGATTTATGCTGTTCAATAAAATCGACAGAAGACATACCTTATGTGTGATTTGATGTTACTAAAACGAACCGGATGGATCGAATCCTTCTGTTGTTGTCGTCCTTAGCGTAGAAATTACGACGCCTCTACGGTATGCACACACGAACGGGATGAGATCCTTGCTTGGTGTACTAGCGCCTTCTAGGGTTCTCTCTCTGGCCTCTCTGAGTTTCCTTGACGGCCAAGATGAATAAAGGTTCCCTTTTATAAGAGAACCCTAGTGAGAACCCTAAGCAACAAACGAACTGGGCCCAAGTCCAACTTGGCCCGTTTTAATTCGTTTTGATCCAACTCGTTTTGGTGTGCGACCCTGTAGGTTTTACACTCTTTGGCAGTATAAATAAAAGCCCATTTTATTATACGAATAGTAAGCGGTCTCTAGTAAAACATTACTATTATCCAAAGGGTATAAAGGTCAAAAACGACACAACCTTAAATTGATATTCCAAATATTAACTCCTTTTGTCAATCGATATCTAGATTGAACACAAGACTAGGCAAGTGTGATTCTTGTATAGTTCAATCTTTATTTCTTGATCTCTAAGTATAATTAATCTAAAACAAATGACATCTCACTTGTGCATGGCCATGCAAATATTAATTACACTTATCAAGGGGCCCAACGACATCTCTCTCAATATACGAGAGTGACAAATCCCATCTTGATCAACCACATACCTCTACATAGTTCATAGTATGCTCGGTCATCATCTTTATAATTACTCGATCAAGAGCAACGTTTGATAATGCCTGACATGCTAATCCCTATGTTGGTAACCATGGCGATCTCAGGTCTAAGGATAATACGATAACATAAATGGGGAACATCACTGATGACATTATGTAACACTCCTCGCAGTGTCCCCAAAGCGGGTCAGTCCAATACCTTGTTCCCTAACAAGTATCAGTATGTTCAGCTTGATATTTCCATATCCATGACTTGTGGAACATAATCATCGGCTGACCCATACTCTAATCATTATATCAATGTGATCCTAGGTTATTGACATATGATTAGGGACATCTAAATAATATTATTATAACATTACTAGCATCCCACAATCAAGTCACGTACTTGATGAACTAGTATTAATATATATTATTTACAAGAGAATATAAAGTATAATAAATAAACTTTATAAATAACAATAAGCATAAAATATCCAAGTACAAATCATAATCTATGAATAGTCCTAGGACATATCTCTTTCAAAAAATTGAAGTCGGAATTGGAAAAGGCGATTCGTCGGTCAAAAATTTCAATAATTATTTGAATAAACTTTAAAATTATACACATAATATATAAAGTCAAAGATATTCTATACTATAATATATATATATACATTGTCTTAAAATAATATAGTCGATTGAATGTAGTAAATATATTATTTATCCTTATTTTCAGTTTGGTATTTTTGGTATTCTAAGTTTTTGTATTTCGGTTTTTAAAATATTAAAATCAAAACCAACCCAAAGAAAATCAGTATTTTCGATTTTGATATTTCTAGTTTTCAATATTTAACAATGTGAAACCAACACCAAATTTTTGAATTGGTTTCGGTTTTTAAAGTATCAATTCCCAAAAATGATGATGTTGCTGCAGTGGCTCCTCGTGCAAGAATTAAAGAATTCAATTGACGCAGATTTGGTATAGCTATTAAATCATAATAAGGTGAAGGATCACACATGGATATATAACCCCTTGCTTTTTCACCAAATATTGAAGATATGGAATGGTTGAGCAAATGGAGGTTGGAGATGAAATTATTTTTTACTTGCTAAATTTTTCGACCGTGAAATTGACAGATTCTGTGTTCAATTCGTAATAGGTTTATACTTTGCTTCTTACTTAGTCCTAGGAGATTTATGCTTGTTTAGTTTACAGAACACATAAAAGGCCAGTTGAAAAGATCATAATGGTAATAGACTCTTTAGAGATAGACAATTTAAGAAGGCACTATTTTTGCCGATGGATTAATGTCAGGCAAGACTTAAACTTACCCACTTGATTATATTTTGTGCCTTGTGATCGTGCTTTTTCTAGGATTGCTTTATTCTTGTTGATTTTATACTACGATCAAATGGCACAGTAAAAAATTGTTACCAAATTATGTACTTTTTCTAGGATTGTTTTATTCCTGTCAATTTTATACTACGGTCAAAAGGCACAGTAAGAAATTGGTATCAAATTATGTGCTTTTTTTAGAAATGCTTTATTCTTGTTGATTTTATAGTACGGTCAAAATGCACAGTAAAAAATTGGTGTCAAATTATAACAATCTAATATCAATGCGTATAGAAAGGAATGACCCGGAGACAAAGGCAAAATTCAAAATATTTCCTTATTTTTCTATTGCCAACATGGAACTTAAAGTATGATTAATCTTCTTGTAATAATGACAACTAATCAAGTTTATTCATTGATTACGTGGTACTTTTTGGATTTACCTCCATGGAACTAACAACTTGATAGTCTTGATCAAATAGAAGATTGAGAACTTGTCAGTCACCATTGGCATAACTGCAATAAATAACCAAAGATTTCCGTCTCAATGAAAAAAGTGTTTATCAATTGAGCTACAAATTAAGTAAAAGAAATTAAATTTTTTAATAGTTGCACCATCTCTTCAAAATAATATACCTAAATATTTAGATTTTTAATATATATATATATAGATTTTTAAAGTGAGACAATGTTATATTCCCATGCTATGAAAAGCACAATGTCTATAATTAATAATAGCATGGGCTGTTGGGATATAATTGGTGTGGGCTAACTAATAATTAAAATATTGATAAGTGATAATGGATTGAAATATCATATGGGTTGATTAATATTATTATGGTAAGCATAGCTTGGACCAGTCGGATACTTCTACCACTGAGTATAACATACATAAAAGTAACGATTATGGGTAAGTTTGTTCTATTACTAAGATGTATTTTCTTTTAACACTGAAAACAAAAGAAAAACTAGAGGCATGTATTTTTTTCCGGATAGTACGTGTCTCACTGTCTTAAGCAAATCACATCTTATTGTGCAAAATTTGGCTTGCATGAAAGTTGTATAGATGTGATACCATAATTAAATATATTTACAAGCAGAAGAAGAAGCCTTTAGACTCTCCATTGAATTACTAAAATACCCCCATATGCTAAGTAAAAAAAAAATACTCAATTAAAAAATTCGAACTTAAGACCTTTGTATTTGAGAAAATACAATCACATATTATTAAAAATCTTTTAAAGAATCTACATAATTTCAAATATAATATTATAATATATACATCGCGTGTGATATAAATTATACTAAATTATTAATGATATACTACATTAATAGCGGAGATAATTTTATAATTGAGACACTTCACAAATAATAATCAAACGAAAATTCAAATTAAAAGAGTGTAACAATAATACTAATATTCAAGTAATATATATTGCCAGCTTGACCGCAATATGAGACAAACCATAGTCGACCCTCAAAGCACACGTCTTTTCATAGTAGATTAAATAAGGAAGATGAGAGATACCTTCCACAAAAATAAATTCAATTAAATAATATTTGAGAAATGATGGTGCTAGAGCATGGACGAAAGTTCGTAGCTTTTTCTCCGCTTTGTTCTCTTTCTCTCTCTATCTTTGTTTTTTAATTATAATTATTATCTAATTATTTGAGGAAGACTCATGGACTTTGGTTATCCCAATCTATTCTTATTCGCAATCAAACCTCATATTTGTAACATCCTCTGCAACATAATTGTTTTAACTTACACTTCGGTGCTAGAAAATTTATTACCACAAACGAGCTTTATTCAATTATAATGGCCATCATAAAAACCCATGAAGCCTCTTCTTCTGATCGATATGACGTGTTCTTGAGCTTTAGAGGCAAAGACACCCGTAAAAGTTTTACGGATCACCTCTATATTGCTTTAGTTCAACAAGGATTTCGCACGTTTAGAGACGACGATGAGGCTGAGAGGGGCGAAAATTTGAAGTCAGAATTAGAAAAGGCGATTCGTCAGTCAAAGATTTCAATCATCGTCATATCCAAGGATTACGCGTCTTCCACTTGGTGCCTTGATGAACTTGTGATGATCCTCGAACAAAGGAGGAATTACGGGCATGTAGTTTTACCGGTCTTCTACGATGTGGATCCATCCCAAGTTCGGAAGCAAACGGGGAGGACAGCAGAAGCATTTGCTAGATACGAAAAGCAATTTGAGGAACAAACTGATCAAGACAAGAAAACAAAAGTTATGAAAAAGATAAAAGGGTGGAGATCAGCACTTACAGAGATTGCCGATGTAATAGGATTTGACTTGCCAAACCAAGTTGATGGGTACATAAGTTCCTCATTTATTCTTCTCATATCTTTTATTAATGTCATGTTTTTCCCCTAGATCCAAATTCCAGAATAATAGGCAAAATTTTCATTTAGTCGGTATAACAGCATCCCCCATAGTATATTAACTATCCCTAATTTATCAAAATTAAGATAAAACCGGCCTCTCATATTTTCAAAATTAATATTTAGGGGCCATTTTATCTATTTATTTGATCTAATATCTTAATATAATGTTTGGAATCTAGATATTAAGTTCAAAATCTGAATATATAATTTTTTCTTCTTATTTAAATGAAGTCTATGAACAAGCCATTCAACCCTCACGAAAATTGTAATTATTCACATTTGATCCATAATTTGATGGGTACATGACTTTTGGTATCATTTTATGATGTTTTTTTCACATTAATTAAGTAATATGATATGAAAAGTATAACTAAATAGACACGTATTATTGTTAACAGCATTATTATTGCCTTGGACATCCTTGCATTTAATTATTATCGTTAATCTTTGAGCAAGGTTTTGTATTTATTTTAAGTCAATAACATTTTGCAGGCACGAAGCTAAGTTTATTCAAAAAATTATAAAAGTGATTCGAGAAAAATTGAGGAGCGCAACCTTGGATGTTGCTCCATATAGTGAAGTTGGAATAGATTCTCAAGCCAAATTAATAAATTTGTGGTTGCAAGACGGGTCAAATGATGTTAGCATACGGGCTATTTGTGGGATGGGTGGCATCGGAAAGTCAACCATCGCAAAATTTGTTTATAATCAAAACTCTAGTAGTTTTGACGGTAGTAGCTTTCTCGCAGACATCAGGGATGTCTCTGAACAGCCTAATGGTTTAACTCGTTTACAAAGACAACTAATATCAGATATTTCAAGGAAGAAACAAGGAAAGATACATAATATTGATGAAGGACTCGTTCAAATAAAAAATGTCATATGTGGTAAAAGGGTGCTTCTCGTACTTGATGATGTTGAACAAGAGAATCACATATATGTGGTACTCGGAATGCGAGATTGGCTTTTCTCAGGAAGTAAAGTTATCATAACTACTAGGCACGAGAGGTTGCTAAAGCCTCATCAAATTTTTAGGGTTGAGAAATTGGGTCAAGATGAATCAATTAAGCTCTTCAGTTTGCATGCCTTTGGAGACCATTGTCCAATCAAAAGTTACACAGAGCACACAAAAAGGGCAGTGCAAATTTGTGATGGGCTTCCATTAGCTCTTAAAGTTGTAGGTTCTTCTTTGTCTAGAAAAAATGAAGATGAATGGGTCAGCCAACTAGAAAAACTTGAAGCAATACCTCACAGTCAAATCCTCCAAAAACTTAAATTAAGTTATGACTCGTTAGAAGATGACCACGACAAAAGATTATTCATTCACATTGCTTGTTTCTTTGTTGGAATCGATAAGGATTATACAATCAAAATACTAGAGAAATGTGACCTTCACGCAAAAATTGGAATTCAAAATCTAATTGATCAATGTCTCTTAGAAAGGGATAGTGAAGGAGTGCTGAGAATGCATAGATTAATTCAAGAGGTGGGACGACAAATTGTTTACGAAGAATCACATGAAGCCGGAGAGCGTAGTAGAGTATGGCATAATGGGGATGCCTTCAATGTATTGAAAAATGAAACGGTAAAAAAAAATCTAATGTTTATATGATTAATTCTTAGTTTGCATGTATTTTAATGACTTATCCACACATTATTTTTTTGCCAGGGTACAAAAACAGTTGAAGGTCTTACCCTTGACATGCGTATGTTAAGGGAAGCTCGTAGTAATGCAAAAAAGCGTCGCTATGAAGAATTTTGTGACAAATCAATATTGTCAAAGCATGTCAACTCCTTAAAGAGATGTTTTAATTTCGTCTCTGGGAAATCAATAAGCACAACTTTAAGAAGTTCGAATGACATATACTTGAGAACGGATGCATTTAAAAATATGTCAAAACTAAGGCTACTTAAGCTCAATTATGTAGAACTTACGGGAAGTTACGAGAATTTTCCTAAAAGTTTAGCATGGTTGTCTTGGCATGGATTTCCTTTAAAATCTATTCCGATTGAATTTCCATTGGAGAAAATAGTTGCTCTTGACTTGCGTCATAGTAGATTAGAACAAGTTTGGAAGGACACCCCGGTATGATATTCGTTTATTTTTCTTATTTCCTCAATTTTTGGTCTTGACTTATGTATGGAATTAATAGTGCTTTTTTCCATGCAGTTTCTTGGATCATTGAAGATCCTTGATTTGAGTTATTCTGAATGCCTTGCAAGAACCCCCAACTTCTTCGGACTCCCTAACCTTGAGAGATTGATCCTTAAAGGTTGTGTAAGTTTGGTTGAGATTTGTGAATCTATCGGAGAATTAGAGATGCTTGATTTACTTGATTTAGAAGATTGCAAAACTTTAACGAGTCTTCCAAGAAACATAGGCGAGCTGGGATCTCTGAAGACTCTAGTAATCTCAGGTTGCAATATTGGTGAGTTGCCAAATGAGATGAGAAACATGAAGTCATTAGAAGTGCTTAATGCTGATAGCACTGCTATAAACCCATTACACAATAGTAGCAGGGAGGTCAAATGGTGGCCATTAATTGTCTGCTCAATGGTGTCAACACCGAGGAAAGGACCAGAGACTTTATGGGCTTCTTTGCCATTCTCTTTGAAAGAATTAAGTCTAAGTGGGTGCAATCTATTTGATGATTCATTCCCCGAGAATTTCAGTAACCTACAATCATTAGGCCGGTTGAACTTAAGAAAGAATCCATTTCGAAGACTGCCAAATTGCTTTAGGGATTTTAGGAGGTTATGGTACCTTGATATAACTGAATGTCACGAGCTCCAAACACTTGACCTTAATTGCCTCCGAAAAAACTTTGATTTTGTGCTTGCAAAACATTGTAGGTCACTGGAGAAAATTACATCTTTAAATAGCATTGCTTATCTCAACGTAGGTGGTTGCTATAAACTGGTAGATATGGAAGATTATCTCAAGAAAGAAGCCATGGGGAAATTTGATGACAACCAAATTAGCAACTATTTGGGAATCAATAAATTGATGGAAAATCATGCGCAGGTATGGGCCAACGTATGTCTCTATTTCTCTGTGTGCGCGCGCGCATATATGTATATATATAGTGATGACCAATAAATATATAAATTAAATTAACAATAATTATATATATATATATATATATATATATAAACTACAATTGTAAATGCAAATTAAATTATTTTTCTAAAATATATTTATTTGCAATGGAAAATAATTCTATATGAATATCATGTTTGAAGAAACAAAATAATAATACTATGATAATTTTCCCTAAGGAGTTAATACTCCTCGGTGTTTTCTTTTTTTTCTTTTTTTTTTTTCACATTAGAATTTATCAGTTAACTTTTAAACAAAGATGGAGTCAAAAAAATTTGTGAGGAGGGGCATCCTTAACATTATAAAATAATAATTTTTGTAGTTAAGCAATTAATGTAATAATTCAAATATCTATAGGTAAATATGTTTAGCGGCGTGACTTTAACATTTTTACATTTTAAAAGAGATATTATTTTCAACATAATTAATTGATTAAAATTTATTTGGTTTAGAATATATGGTACATTGACTATGTCGTAAAAGTAAAAATAAAGTTTTGACAATATAGCTACCTTCTTTTGTTACATGCATTGGACAAATTCCGGCATAGGAACTTGAAATTCCTTGCAAAAATTGTTTGTTCTCCAAAAGAATATAAAAACTTCTATAGATCATTGTATTTAAAAGCTGCATAAGTTAGATATGGCTAATTGTATATTTATATTTTTAATTTTTTTAAACTTAATCTTTTTTGTATTGTTAGTTCATTAATGTCTATTATCTTTAAGCTTACGATAAATGTTAGAGGATTAAAGAATTTATAAAGTAAAAGAACACTTTACATGAATTAGCAAGAGATTAAGTCGTATAGCTTCGCATTTGTTATGGCTTGGCACTTTTTGTGTCAGATATTGGAGATATCTATTCCATCGGGGAGATGGCAAATAATTGAAATAAACATAATCACGTAGAATCACGTAGCAATTGTATTTGAAATAGATAAATTGCATGTGTGAAATGATATGAATATAAGTTATATGAAGACGTATGTTTAGAGAGAAAAAGTAGGTTACAATGGCTTTTCTTGGATTTGTTCCTTTTACACATAACTTTATAATCATAATGGATCTTATTTTATAAGTATCAATTAGTATATTTTAAATATGCAAATTTTAATAATTTTTAGTTTTTGTATTTAAAGTTAATGTATTTTAAATTTAAAACAAATATTTATTGAGAAATAAAAGTGAGAATTGAGTAGATTGGTGGAATAACACAGAAAAAAATTGTTGACTTTATTGATTCGATGTTTTGAAAATACATCTATTGGCAAAAAAATTATCTTATTTCTTGTAACTAAATGTGAGCCATTAATTTGATAAATTAGTGATGTGAAATTTCTTTTTTTTATAATATAGATAAATAGTTAAAGAACTTTGGAACCGTTAACAAAAATCGGTATTTTAATAAACAACATACTTCAATAGACGAATTATATGTATGGCGGATAGAAATAAAATAGCTTGTAGAGTAATCGAAAAATATTTACTAACACCCAAAAGCACAAACATGTATGCTATTTATAGCACACCAAGTCTAATCTTACTCAAATTACGTTAATTCCTAGTAAATCCGAAACAATCATACTTCTAAATTTAAAATATAATCCAAATAAAAGAATGTAACTATAAATTTAGTAAGAATACAACTCTAATGAATGTGTTACAGATATGATATTAAATAAGCTAGTATTTTACTCTTTAAATTTAATTTAGCTTCGTCCATACAGTTTTAATTAACATTGATATGATTCACGTGGCCCAGGGAGGGGGAACTTTTGAGTTTGGGATATTTAGCACATATTTTCAAGTTGGGAAATTTCCGACGTTTTCCCAAGAAAAAATCAAGGGTTCTTTATTATACTTTACGGTGCCTTCACTTTCTACTCAAAGAATCCAGTGCTTGAATGTGTCTTGTACTTATGGAAGGCCCGAAAATGATGATGCTGCTGTAGGGGCTCCTCGTGCAAGAATTAGAGAAGTCAGAGGCAATTTTTTTATAGCTGTTAAAATCGAGAATAAGACGAAGGATCACACATGGATATATATCCCTCGACTTTTTTACTCTGCAAATAATGAAAATATCTGGAAATTCCATCTGAGCAGGATGGTAGTGCCAAAGTTAATCTACGAAAACAAGTGATTGTTGTCTTCAATTCAAAGTCTGCAAACAATAAAAAGTTAGACATTTGGATAATACACGATACAAAAATGATGTTTATTCGCAAATATGTGATCATCTACTGGATCAGTAGTTGATCATATCCTGGATTTTTGAACATAGCTTATGCATTGCGCGTAGCAACGGAAGTCCCTCTAGCAAGTTCTTTAAATCTGTTGATTATTTATCAAAAGGGAAAAAAAGATACAGAGACATACACACTGTTGTTACTGTACCGGGAATTGGTTATTTATATACTACCAACCTGTGAAGATATAAAGGGACTCGATATTAAGACTCAAGTAAGACTGATGCTGTGGTGTCACTGCCTTAATCAGTGGGTGAGGTCCATCACAATTTAACAATCCATTTACTAACCAAGACGGTGATAAACACATTACCGTAATCCCATTTTGAGTCTCAATCTTGAGTCCCTCCAGAATTATGGTTAAATTACTCATATATTTAATATGGCACGGAACAAAATAAAGAAATATGCATAGAGAAGAAGAACCTCAATGCCAATTACTACTATTAGTACCAGGAATTTATAACAGCACACCAGAATCAGAGACTTATTTAACAAAGTTGAAAAGGAAATACCGGAATTAGACTGTCTCGTAGAACTCTTTTAAGTGGTAACTAGAAGTGGAAGCTACAAGACAATATGAATGCTAGCGGATTAGCAAGCACGACAGATATGTCACGATTCAAAATAAACATCAATGCTCTGCATAAATAGTTTACGAATTAATCTCACATAGTATTATACTATACACATTCCAGATAGTTTTACATGTATTCCTAGTATATAATTAGTCTTTCAACCTTGTGTGAAATTGTTATCGATCAGCCAAGAATTAACATCATGCTTTAACAGCCTGCTAGTGTGCTACTCCCACTTAAATGCGAACTGCAATCCAAGTTATATTGACGTTAACAAACATTTAGGGAACCAAATGCAAGGAATGTGACTTCAATGGTGTTTGTTTTTACCTCATGTACATCAAGATGATTTCACTATATCTTTCCCTTTCATTTTTCACATGTAAATTTTATGAAAATATGAGAAAGTGTTGAATTATATGCTCAATTCCCAGTAGGTTTAGGCTTGCTTGTTTCTCAGTCCTAGTACCTTAAGGCTTCTTTGGTCTATGGAACACCCATAAAAGGGAGTTGAAGGTGTCGAGATTACAAATCCCACATTAGGGAATCAAATCATCAGAAAGCAATATATAAGATCTAGCCAATTGGTTTTGAGTTGGATACTTCGAACTCTAGTTAATTTGGTATCAAAGAGTCGGTTATTCACCCATTTGTCAAGCCCAACGGCCACAGGGCTCCACGTTCCATTGGCCATAGGGTTCCACATTACCCCCAATATGTATTTACCGCAAATTGGAATTTTAACTATAATATCTTCTTATATTTATATGTTAATGTATGGGATGAAGGAGCATTTGTCCAGTGATAAAGTTTAGTGATAAAGTTTTGGAATGACTTCGTATATTTTAATGTATAGGATGAAGGAATGACAGAGGTTGCAAAGGCAGAGAGGAATCTGGAGATTTTGGAATGACAGAAGGTTGTAAAGGCATATAGAGGAATCGGGAGATTTTGGAATGACAGAAGGTTACAAAGGCAGAGAGGAATCCGGAGATTTTAGAAGGCGCATTTGTCCAGTGATAAAGTTTTTCCAACGAGAAGTTGTAAATGTCAATGTAAACACACGAACACGAACATCTTTTTTTCTTTCTTTCGTTTAAACCTGGCAATTGTATGCCAAATGTAAGAAACATGAACCTCCAATATTAGAGTAATTGCAGTGGACAACCAAAGCTTATTTTTTTTTTAAATAAATAAATAAAATAAAATAAAAATTAACAAAATCTATATTTGATCAAAGAGCATCATATACATACATATCTACAACAAAACTAAAAGAGAGAGTTGTACAATGTTTTTTCAGCTCCTAAAGCTAACTTAATTTAATGATCTTCAATCAATATTGGAGTATTTCAATAGACATAAGTACATAACCATTGCCTCCGGAAGATTCGATGACCTGCCAGTGTGTGTTATTTTCTATTAATTTTATTTTTTCAATGAAAGAAAGATATAAAGTCTCTTCCTTGTAAATACTACAAATTCTACGGATAGGAGAAATGGAACAAACAACATCCTAAGTGGTTAAGGGTCAATGCCACTTGAGCTAAAACTCTCATACAAAAGATTAATTTCCGTTGCCATGACCAAGAGGGTGTGTTGGGCAACTGTTCATGGACTTCTTAAGGATAAGAATCTAATGTTTCTAATCTTAATATCATTAGAAGTGCAGTGTCATAGTACGAGTTATATCGTGAATCGAAAACCTATGGATCGTGAGAGTTACAAAATAGGTATGGATCTCCATCACCAGTCAAAGAATTTGATCGATCGATCGTTCGTTTCTTATCGTTCGCTAAAATCGAACTATAATTATAAGTGGTGGTTTGATCAACTTGTGATGATCCTCGAACGAAGTGGGGGCTTCAAGGAAGAAATGGATTCCATTCGCCAAAATGAATGAAAAAAGGATATCATTTGCCAAAAGAAAATTTGTTGTTCGAATACGAGATCTCTGAGACCACATTTTGGAATTGGGTAATACAAGAATGAAGTGTGGCACAGTTTTGGATTAATTTCAATTTAAATTTGTGATTTGTCAAATAGTTTTTTTTCACATTTTAAATGGGTCTAAAACACTAAAAAAAATGTTCTTACTGTCCACTCTTTATATGAGTAGACAGGTAATATAATGGAAAAGATGATTAATTCCTTAAAAAGATAGTAATACAAATATAGTGAATTTAGAGTAAAAGTGAGCTTTTAAAGAAATGCTCGAAGGCGTAGGATGGTTATGAAATTATAGGCCAGAAAAAAGTATAATCATGATGAAAGTTGTGCCAAAGCAAGTCTTCAAAGAAGAGCTCAAGGCGATAGAATGAAGAGTGTTTTTGGTTTCAATAGGAAAAGAAACTAAGGTACCTCAAACTCAAATTAAATGAAAAAATTTAGTTTCGGTTTAGTTCGGTTTTTAAATCTTTTAAAGCCAAACTCGAACCAAATTTTTCGGTTGGGTTTTAGTTTGATTTTATTCGGTTTTGAAATATATTTTTTTTTTCTAAATCAATTTAGCATTACATTGGAATACTAAGGGTGCGTTTGGCGCGCTGGATAAGGAGGTAGGATAGGATAGGATAGGATAAGGGCCGGATACGATAAGAGTCGGAATTAGTCGGATTGAAATTATGTGGGATAGGATATGAAAGGAATCAGTCGGATAAAGATTAAGCGGGATCGGACATGATAAGGACTAGTCGGATAAAGATTTAATAAACTTTGCATTTGATGGAGTTTCGGATTACAAGTCCAGATATTATATAATACAACTTGCTTTTCTTTTAAAATATATGCAATTTTAATTGTTGTCCACAATTTTTTTTAATTAATGCGATTTTTTGATTTATAAATTAGTTTCGTAAAAAACTCTTTCGGAAGAAAAGTTCTGTATCACATACGAATTAGGCATTAAGTACAATTTCAAATTCTAATGTTATCATTTTTTCTAAAATTAAAGTTTTTTATAATTACCTTCATTTAATAAAAAAATAAATAAAAATACCATATTATAAAAGAAATCAATTTTAGTAGTTGAGTTAGTCTGATTTTGGGTGGTTAAAAATTTTCATTAATAAATTTAATTATCTAAAAAAGTGTAAAGAAAAAGATTGAAATAAATAAATAAATAAAATTATATTCATTTTGTTGTCCGGCAATCATGGGATAAAATAATACTACTTATAAGGGTGGTATATATTTATCCGGTTCTAAAGGGATAAAATGATAATTAATCCCAAGTGCAATCCAGTCCCGAGTTGCGCCAAACGCGGGATAGGATTGAAATATCATATCCACCCTTGCGCCAAACGCAGGATATGATTTATTTATCCTATCTTTTCCGACACCAAACACTAGACAGGATTAATTAATCCTATCATATTTTTAATCCCGCACGACAAACACACCCTAATAGTATTATAAGATTGCTTTAAATTAAAGTCATGATTTTTGCTTAAAACAAGGAGAAAACGTATAGAAACCATATAGAAACTATGTTCTCCCATTATTTGTTATTTTATTTGTAAATTTACAAGAATAAAGCATTGTAAATAAAATGACGAATTAGCATCATTTTAAAAGAATATCTTAGCATCATGTAATTAATTTAATAATAAAGACACGCATTAATAACTTTTTTAAAAGAATCTCAACATGAAATTAATTAGGAACATATTTTTATAAAAATCTTTCTTTTTTGTATCATAGTATACTTAACGTGTGCGCGCATGATAAGAGAGTAGTATATGATAATTTTATTCTATCCAATGGTTGATGTTCGTCGGGATTGAGTATCGGGATGGATTATTTATCCCATTAAAACTTCTTATTTCACCGAAAGAGGAATTAACAAATCCCACCTAAGAGGTGGGATGTTTTATGCTGTTAGGATGAGGTTAAATAATTATATCCGACTCTCTAATCCGATGCATCAAATACACCCTTAAAGTATATATTAAGATCGTTTAGTTTCTTATACATAATTTGGTTTGGTTTGGTTTGGTTTTGCACTAGTTAGCCCCGAACTCGAACCAAACTATTCAATTTTGATTTTCTCGTTTTTGGTTCTGGGTTTTACGGATGGGTCTGTTTGGTCAGTTTTTGGGTTGGCCTTAACACCCTTAGGCAGAATGGTGATGAAATTATGGGTCGGGAAAAAGTGGAATTATGGTGTAACCAGAATGAAAGTGAATCTTCGGAAAAAAGATCAAGGGCAGCGATGACGCGGTTTCAAATACATTTAAGGAGCTGTTTGATTGGGAAGAGCTACCCCATTTATATATATATATATATCATATTATTGCTCAATATATATATATATATATATCCCATTAGATTTCTTAAGAAAAAAATTTGCTTCATTCCTTAACTAGAGTTTATTTTTATTTTTTTTAAAATGTCTAATGATACTAAAATTATGTTTTGAAATGGCTCATATATATGAAAAATGGATCTTGCAAATAAAAGATTTCTCCGTAATAATTTACTTTGTTGAAACCTTTCTTCTAAAAGTGTATAAATGCATGTAAACACATGCATTACATGTACGTCGTCTAGCATTTATAAACTAGTGTCACTCGTACCAAATATACTATTTTCTATTAAAAAAACATCTAGTAATTTCTACCGTACAATATTGTATATGTTATATATTTTTATAATTGAAAAATTGTTGTCTGCATTGTTAGAGGTGAACTCAGGAATCTACGTTAACTATAAACTAAAAATTATGAAATAAGAATGATAATAAAAAAAGAAGAAGGTATTAAACTAAAAATTTATAGCAACAAGTTCGTCTATGTAATGCAATAATATTATACCTCTTTTCAAAAATTCATGAAATTCCGATATGACACTAAAGAGGGAGAACAAATTTAAACGCATTAGTTAAAGTTTAATGATAGTTGGAAAACCTCTAAGCAATTAAATGATTGCTGATAAGTGAGTTCAAAAAGATCATATTATTTTTTCTATACAATAAGGCTCCAATTGATTGCAAAGATGGAAAAGAAAAATAAATTTAACTAGTTTATATGAAAAGATAGAAAATAAGGTGAGAGATGTTACTCATTTTATGAGTATATATCCTCCATCCTTCAATGTTTGTGGTGAAAAATTTTTACTCACCACCAAACAAAGAAAATTTCTTCATGGAAAAACCTAAAAATCAAGAGGATATCACTTCTATCACTCAACTTATTTTTCATCTTTTCACCAAAACTAACTCAATTTATTTTCTTTTTCCACCTTGCAATCAAACGGAGCTTAATAGTCTAATATTTTAAAGAAATTATAAATACATTTGCTTTTTGTATTAAACTTTAGTGCTTTTTAGTGGCCGGTCCCAATTTTTTTAAATAAAATTAGCTTACAACATGTAGGTTTTTTAAAGCTTGTAGTCCGTATCAATTTTTAGATTACAAAACTGCCTCCGGCGAGCACTCACATCCCTAAATATTATAGTTGAATATATGTTATGGTAGTTAGATAATCGAAAAATATGCTGAGAAATATAAGTTAGCATAGTTGATTAACTTGAAAAATACAAATTTATCATAGTTAACCTAAGAAATCGGTTATCGTACTTGATTAATTAGTTATCATGATCACAGAGATCACAAGCATTAAGAAAAAAAAATTAAGGACCACAAACTAAAAGGTTTCAAAAAAATGAATTGGGCTTTAATTTTTTCTAAACCTTATATTTTCTTTAGAAAAAAAAAAAAAAAGCTTTTGTGTGAAAGGTGAACCCTTTTTGCACTTGTTTTAGACAAAAAACAGGCCACTTGGTCTAGGCTTTTAATGAAGAAAGATTACATGCAATTGGGCCAGAACTCATCCACTTGAGCTGGGCACACAAAAGAGCTTCTTGTAATGGAGGCCTCTACAGAGTCTATATACTACTCCCTCGGTTCCAAATTGCTAGTTTCTCTTTTTTTTTTTGGACGTCCTAAAATAAATGTTCACTTTTCATAAAAAAAAAATACATACCTATTTTGCCTTTCTATACTTTCACTTTTTAAGTAAAAGTTTTGAATAAAGTAAAGGGTAAAAACGAAAAGTTAATATAAATTAAGCAAAACCTTGATCTTAATGTTGGGTCCTTAATAAGTTGAATTTCTCAAAAAGGACCAGCAATTTGGGACGGATGGAGTATATATTAAGTGTGATGTGATTTTCGGTATTTTACATAAAATTCTCAAATTATTCTTTTTATGAAGAAAATTACTATAAAATAATATTAAAAAGAAGAATTTAAACTCATAACTTTTAGCATCTCTAAAAACAAACTTAATTAACATAGACCGGACCAAATATAATTATATCTTTTTAATGTGAAATTGTAATTAAGTATTCTATTATATACATAAAATATTCTCCTAGACTAGTTTTTAGTTTATATGTATGGGTGTGGGTGACAGAAAGACTTGCTTTTGAAGTTTCAAAACCAAAACCTTGATCTTCGATAATTTCGGTTTTTCAAAACATTAAATCAATGCCATATCATGTGTTTTTCAGAATTTTTGGATTTTCTCGTATTTTTATTTTCAGTTTTGTTCAATATATTTTCAGAATTTAGATATCTTCGTTTTTTCGTACATTAGTTAAATTTATTTTTCGCTTGTCTTTTTTTTTTTTAATAATAAGAATAAGAATAAGAATATGATTATATTATTTCATATCTTTATATATGGATTATAATGACTAGAGTCGGTCCTAACCATTCGTAGACTCTGGGCGAAACTCAAAAGAATACCCTCTTATAAGTAGAGAAATTATTCTTTTATATATTAAAAAATTAATTTTATTTCAATGATAAGAATTTACATGGCACAAAAAATACATTACAATTGCAAAATACCTTGCAATTAAATATCGAATTCTCTCTTATTATTTTAAAATCAATATGAATGAAAGAAAAAATATTAGTGTCCCTCTAATTTTATCTAGTAACATAAAAAGAGTGAGATTGAATATGGAAAGAAAGATCGGAGATGAGTTAAAGAACTGTTTTCTTACTCGCAATTAAAACTTTGGAAGCTTAAGTTTTTTTCCCAAAAAGTCTAGTTATTAATTAAAAACTTTTAGTTTTTTAATATATATATATATATAAACAAATATTTGGGCCCCTCTAAAATTTTGGACCCTTGCCAGCCCTACCCCAGGGCCGGCTCTAATAATGACTGAACTAAAATAAAAGTTTCAAAATATAAAAAAAAATAAAAAAATGAACCAAACGAAATAGAATTTTTAAGAATTTGACTATAAGTATATTAATAATCCTCTAATGTTTTGTGTCTCTAGATAAATTTATATATATTATCACATATAACATGTAAATTAAATACATATATTGGTAATATTAGGTGGATAATAAATCCTCTCTCTCAATGTAGATGATGGAATCTTTTTCAATCCAAGCTCCGATCACCGTAATTGCTCCGTCCATCAGGGATCCGCCTTAGTTCGGCCGAAATCTTTTGATGAGGTTCTTGGCAAGACTATATCAGCGGCGATTGCATTGAAATCATCAAGCACTCATAGAGGGGAACCGGCATTGTTCTTCACCGACGACGATAATATTGCTTGCTTTGATGCTCCGTTTGAGTTTGCTCTGATCAGGAAATTCTCTCATAGAAGACCTTCAATCAGTGACATTCATGCGACGTTGGAGTCTTTTGGATTAAAATCGGCTTTCAATGTCGGTTTTCTTGGATTACAAGCATGTTCATTTCAATAGTGAAGAAGATCATTATCAAAGTTGGTTACAAGAGCAGTTGTACTTAAGAAAGTATGCTATAAAAATGTTTAAGTGGACGCCTAAATTTTGAGTTGATGATGAGACTACCATTGCTCTGATTTGAGTTTATTGTCAGTTCATTTTTTTTGCGAAATCAAGTCTTCTCTCCATTGGAAGTTTGCTAGGGAGTCCGATGAAGATGGATGCTGCAACGACTGAGCTGACTTGCCCCAGTGTAGCACGGATGTGCATTAAAATGGATTTGTTGAAGAAATTTCCAGCAAGGATTTGGATTGGCAGTGGTACTAATGGCTTTTGGCAGAAGGTGTCAAATGAGCATTTCTGAAATATTGTTCGATGTGTTATAAGCAAGGGCATGAAATAGATGAATGTAAAATTGATTCGAATAAGAAGGTTACTCCAGCTGAAGGAAATGAGGTTGAGGTGCCTGTAGAACAAGATGTTATATTAGATCCGGCAAAACAAGTATGGATTGCTCAAATTCCTGATTCTTATTTATCTAACAATGAAAGTGAATGGATGATTGATCACCAACGTGCGGCTGTTAGAGATGGTAAAAAGCCAGTTGATGTTTGTGATTTTTCGAAGGTGCATATCCATGCTAAAACTGTTGTTCCTGTTAATAGTAGTCATTTTGAGGGGAGGATGGATATGGAAGACTATTTTAGTGATGGAAATACTTGTAGGGAGGTAGGGGAAAGCGGTCCCAGCAAGGTTCTTAGTCGGGTTATTTGCAGAGATGATACTGATGCTGATGATTGAGAGGAAGGGGAATTGGAAGTGGAGAGTAGTGATGATGAGAGATATATGGCTCTTTTCTGCTAATGCAACATATTTTAAAATCTATGATCCAAGAGGTGTGAAGCAGCTTAGTTTATCTCCTTGGACAACTGAGAATTTGAGAGTTACGTACTCTGTCTTTAATTTTGAAAGATTGAAAGAAATTCTGCAGAGGGGTAAAATTTGTTAGATGTTAAATTTTCTCAATTAAAGTTAGATCAGGTTGTTCAAGAGGAAGTGGTGATGCCTGCAGATAGACATGTGACATCTCCTGCTCCAAAAAAGAGGCGTGGGAAGAAAAAAGTAACCCGGAAAAATAAGATACATGCTTCCCTTGGAACTTCACATAAACGATTAGATCTCTTTTTTGGAATTTGAGGGGGATAGTTAATGCTCCAGTTTTTAGAAGGCTTGAAAAGCTGCTCCATCTTCATAAGTTCAGTTTTATTGCGTTAATGGAACCGATGAATGATTGATCAACATCAATTGGATTCTTTTCGAGTCAGGTTTAGTTTTGATCATACTTTCAGTAATAAATGTAGCAAGATTCAGTTTCTTTGGAAAGGTTTTTTTGATTGTGATGTTCAAGTTGATTCAAACTAAGTGGTGTCTTTGCATTTTAGGCATCCTGATTTTGCTGATTCTTTTACTATATCTACTGTTTATGCTAAGGGCTCGTTTGGTTCGAGTTTTGGGAATGGAATGGGCATGGAATGGGAATACTTGATTCCTGGAAAGTTATTTTCCTGGCATCTAGGATGCCATGCCGATGTTTGGTTCAACCGGGAGTAGGAATAGAATAAAGTATAAATTACACAAATACCCTTCTTTTTATAAGATGAGAAAACATCATCTACTAATTTTTCAAAAGAGACGATTACTATAATAAATTACAAAAATTACACATACCTAGCTAACAACTATCCTACAAAAATTACAATTTTTGTAATTTAAAAAAAAATTACAACAAGAAAAAAGAAAATAAAAAAGTTCCAAATATTTTTTTTTTCATTTTTGTGCAGCAGCGTAATTAAAAAAAAATTTCCAAACAATATTTTCATACACTGATGAAAAAATAATTATTTATTCATAAGGAAGAGTGTTATTTTAGTCCTAACATGAAAAAATAAAAAAAGATGTTCATTGGTAATGGTTTATTCCTTATGATTTAAATGGGAGAACTTTGGGGGAAAGGTTTGTTCTTGGAATCATTTATTCCGGACTTAAAACTTGAACCAAACGCGGAAATCGTTTCGAAATAGAATATAGCATTCCTGGAATGGTTTAAATCTTGAATCAAACGAGCCATAAGTGTACAAAGACTAAGAGGCTTGATCTCTGGAATTGTTTGAGAAGTATTTCTCCATCTTCCAACCCTCGGCTTATTGGTGGAGATTTTAATATAGTGAGAAATCCAGAAGAGAGGTTGGGGGGCAGAAGTATTGATAACCCTGCTGTCAATGACTTTAATGATTGCATATTTGATTGTGGATTGCTGGAATTTCCTTTCTCTGGTAGCAGATTCACATGAAAAAACATCTAACCAAAGAATGTGGTAGAGGCTTGATAGGTATTTGTGCAATAATGATTGGCTTAATCATTGCTCAGATATTTAGGCTGTTCATCTTAATCGAGAAACATCTTATCATGCTCCTTTATTGGGTTGCTTTGATATGAGTATGTCTCAAGGAAAATGTTGTTTTAGGTTTCAACAGATATGGGTGAAGCATGGGGATTTTATGAAGGTTGTGAAGGATAGTTGGAATTTGAAGAAATTTTCTAGAAACAGAGATCTAAAGTTAAATGGCTTGGAGAGTGTGAGATGAACACTAATATTTTCATGCCGTGGCTGATTGAAAAAGGAAGAAGGGTAGGGTGCATCGTATTCAGATGATAGATGGTTGTTGGCTTACTGATCCTGATGCTACAGCTGCTGAGGGGTTTCAATTTTATAAAAATCAAGTCGATGGGGGTGAATTTGATTGCATGGAATTCCGAAGGATGAATTGGATATGGACAGTTCCAATAAGAATTGATTTCATTCTTGAACATTTCCCTCTCATTGATGCTAGTATTCCTCACTTGATTCATGATCAAATGAATCAAGCTCCTACTAAATGTCCCACTAAAGCAGATATTCATGCTGTGATTAAGGCTATGAGTAGTGATGCTGCTGTTGGTCCTGATGGTTTTGATGGATTTTCTATAAAGAATGTTAGCCTATCATTAAGTCTGATCTTGCTCCTGCTATCAAAGCAGTTTTTAAACTATAAAAACTAATATACAAAGAAGTTATATATTGTTCAATTAAACTGTTGACTCAAAATTACTAATACACCTAAAATTTTACCTAAAGAATATACAAAAACATGTAATCGATATAAGTTCTTTGCAAAAGAAAAAGTGTACCAAATGGTTAATGTTGTCCGGCATGGTTATCTGATATAATTTGAAAGGAAAAGAGAGAAAGTTTGTGTTCGAAATGATTACATCCGTATTAAATTAAAAGTCTTGTTTTTTTCTTTCGGGATGGTTCAAACTATTTATGTTGCCTTTTCTAGGTGTAATTAGTCTACCAAATTTCACACTAGAAAATAAATATATATATACACGTAACAAATAAATAAAAAATGAAAAATCAAATTAAAAGAGATGTAACAGTGGTAGTATTATTCTTATACCTGCCTTTTTGTCCTCTTCATGTTTGCCAGTCAGGTCACAAAAGTCTTAACAATATTATTTTTTGAAGAGAAATAAAATAAAGAATGTCATTATCTAAGGTAGATGACAGAAACCTTCCATAAAATAAATTCAATGAAATAATATTTAGGAAATGATGATGCTAGCATCGAGAAAAATTCATAACTATTTTATTTTATTTTTGTCTAATTATTTATGGAATACTCATTGACTTTGATTATCCCAATCTATTCTCAATCTAGCTTATTAATTCACAAATCACAATCAGTCCAAATATTTTTTACGTCTTCTGCAACATAATTACTTTAGCGTACGCTGGGATGTTCGAAAATTCGTTACGACAAGCTAGCTTTGTTTAATTATAATGGCCACTAAAAGAGTCCACGAAGCCTCTTCTTTCACTTGTTAATCAGTTCTTGAGCTTTAGAGGCGAAAACACCCGTGAAACTTTTACGGATCACCTCTATATAGTTTTAGACCAACAAGAATTTTGCACATTTAGAGATGACGAAGAGATTGAGAGGGGCGAAAATCTCAAGTTGGAACCACAAGTTTTAAGAAAAAGAATTATGGATCGCAAGTTAAAAAGTTTCAAAAAAAAAAAAATGAATTGGGTTCTAATTTTTACTAAACTTTATATTTTCTTATAAGGGAAAAATAATAAGTTGTTTTTGTGTGAAACATGTTTGGTTTGGCCTTTGAGGTGAACCCTTTTTGCACTCTTTTTTGGCGAAAAACATGCACTTGGGCGGGCTTTTTGCTCTCTTTTAATAAAGAAAGAGTTATATCATGCAATTGGGCCAGGCCTCATGCACTTTGAGCTGGGCAAAAGAGCTTCATATAATGAGGCACATAGTGTATATACTAGATAGTAGATATTAAGTGTAATCAGATTTTCGATATTTTACATAAAATTATGAAATTACCCCTTTTATGAAAAAAATTACTATAAGATAATATTAAAGGAAGAATTTGAACTCATAACTTTTAGTATAGGAACAAACTTAATTAACATGTAGTGAACCAAATATAATTAAATACTTTTAGTGTATTTTTTTTTTTAATTATACACATAAAAATACTCGATCCAGAGACTAGTTTTTAGTTTAGATATATGAGTGTGGGTGAGAGAAAGTCTTACTTTTGTAGAGTATTTTTCATTAATTGGTCAATGAGGAAATTACCTTGAAGCGTCCCTTTGTTTTTTTCTTCAGCTTTTGTATGTCCAAGTCTTCCACTCTTCATGGACTTCTTAAGGAGAAGAATCTAATCTTGAAGCCATTAGAAGCAGAATTGTCATTGCGAATCATATAATAAATCGAAAACCTATGAATTATGAATTGAGTTGTTAAATTAGGTTCAAATGTGAAAAATAAAGTAAATACTCTTCAACAGCGTGCGGTTTTTGTCCAATTTTTTTTCCCACAACTAAACAAGAATTTTATTGTGATCACTTCTCGTCACTTCTCATTATAATTTTTGTTTCAGCCGTATTGACATTGTTCTAGCCAAACTGATAAATAGGTGAACTATCGGAAACAACTCTCCTACTTTCTCTACCGCATGTACGTACTTCTCCCTCTAATTGGGCGAATCTAAGTTCGTAGTTCGCCAAATCGTAACAAAAATGCAGAAGGCACTCATGACATGGATATATAACCCCTTGCTTTTTCACGTTCCAAATATTGAAGATATGGAATGGTTGAGCAAATGGAGGTATGGGAATCAAATGGAGGTTGGAGATGAAATTATTTTTTACTAGCTAAATTTTTCGACCGTGAAATTGACAGATTCTATGTTCAATTCGTAATAGGTTTATGCTTTGCTTTTTACTTAGTCCTAGGAGATTTATGCTTGTTTAGTCTACGGAACACATAAAAGGTTAGTTGTAAGGATCATAATGGTAATAGACTCTTTAGAGATAGACAATTTAAGAAGGCACTATTTTTGCCGATGGATTAATGTCGGGCAAGACTTAAACTTACCCACTTGATTATATTTTGTGCCTTGCGATTGTCCTTTTTCTAGAATTGCTTTATGCTTGTTGATTTTATACTATGATCAAAAGGCACAGTAAGAAATTGCTAAATTTTCCGACCGTGAAATTGACAGATTCTGTGTTCAATTCGCAATAGGTTTATGCTTTGCTTCTTACTTAGTCCTAGGAGATTTATGCTTGTTTAGTCTACAGAACACATAAAAGGTTAGTTGTAAGGATCATAATGGTAATAGACTCTTTAGAGATAGACAATTTAAGAAGGCACTATTTTTGCCGATGGATTAATGTCGGGCAAGACTTAAACTTACCCACTTGATTATATTTTGTGCCTTGTGATCATCCTTTTTCTAGGATTGCTTTATTCTTGTTGATTTTATACTACGATCAAAAGGCACAGTAAGAAATTGGTACCAAATTATGTGCTTTTTCTAGGATTGTTTTATTCTTGTCAATTTTATACTACCGTCAAAAGGCACACTAAGAAATTGGTATCAAATTATGTGCTTTTTCTAGAATTGTTTTATTCTTGTCGATTTTATACTACGGTCAAAAGGCACAATAAAAAATTGGTGTCAAATTATAACAATCAAGTATGAAGGCGTATAGAAAAGAATGATCCGGAGACAAAGGGAAAATTCAAAATATTTCCTTATTTTTCTATTGCCAACATGGAACTTAAAGTATGATTAATCTTCTTGTAATAATGACAACTAATCAAGTTTATTCATTGATTACGTGGTACTTTTTGGATTTACCTCCATGGAACTAACAACTTGAACAAATAGAAGAATGAGAACTTGTCAGTCACCATTGGCATAACTGCAATAAATAACCAAAGATCTCCGTCTCAATGAAAAAAGAGATTAATTTTTTTAATAGTTGCACCATCTCCTCAAAAATATATATATATATATATATATAGATTTTTAAAATGAGACAAGGCTATATTCTAATCCTATGCTATGAAAAGCACAATGTCTATAATTAATAATGGAGTGAGTTGCTGGGATGTAATTAGTGTGAGCTAACTAATACTTAAAATACTGATAAGTGATAATGGATTGAAATATCATATGGGTTCATTAATATTATTATGGTAAGCATAGCTTGGACCAGCCGGATACTTCTACCATTGAGTTATAACATACATAAAAGTAACGATTATGGGTAAGTTTGTTGTTCTATTACTAAGATGTATTTTTTTTTAACACTGAAAACAAAAGAAAAACTAGAGGCATGTATTTTTTTCCGGATAGTACGTGTCTCAATGTCTTAAGCAAATCATATCTTATTGTGCAAAATTTAGCTTGCATGAAAGTTGTATAAATGTAATACTATAATTAAATATATTTACAAAAGCCTTAGGACTCTCCATTGAATTTCCAAATTACCCCCATATGCTAAGTAAAAAAAAATACTCAATTAAAAAATTTGAATTTAAGACCTTTGTATTTAAGAAAATACAATCACATATTATTAAAAATCTTTTAAAGAATCTACATAATTTCAAATATAATATTGTAATACATGCATCGCGTATGATGTAAATTATACTAAATTATTAATGACTTACTACAATAGCGGAGATAATTTTATAATTGAGACAATTCACAAATAATTATCAAATGAAAATACAAATTAAAAGAGTGTAACAATAATACTAATATCCAAGTAATATGTATTGCCAGCTTGACCGCAATATAAGATAAGCCACAGTCCACCTCAAAGCACACGTCTTTTCATAGTAGATTAAATAAAGAATGTCATTATCTAAGGCCGATGACATATACCATCCACAAAAATAAATTCAATTAAATAATATTAGAGATATGATGGTGCTAGAGCATGGACGAAAGTTCGTAGCTTTTTTTCCACCTTGTTTTCTTTCTCTCTTTATCTTTTTTTTATTATAATTATTATCTAATTATTTGAAGAAGACTCATTGACTTTGGTTATCCCAATCTATTCTTATTCACAATCAGACCTCATATTTGTAACATCCTCTGCAACATAATTGTTTTAGCTTACACTTTGGGGCTAGAAAATTTATTACCACAAACTAGCTTTATTCAATTATAATGGCCATCATAAAAACCCATGAAGCCTCTTCTTCCGATCGTTATGATGTGTTCTTGAGCTTTAGAGGCAAAGACACCCGAAAAAGTTTTACGGATCACCTCTATACTGCTTTAGTTCAACAAGGATTTCGCACGTTTAGAGACGACGATGAGGTTGAGAGGGGTGAAAATTTGAAGTTGGAATTAGAAAAGGCGATCCGTCAGTCAAAGATTTCAATCATTGTCATATCCAAGGATTATGCGTCTTCCACTTGGTGCCTTGATGAACTTGTGATGATCCTCGAACAAAGGAGGAATTATGGGCATGTAGTTTTACCGGTCTTCTACGATGTGGATCCATCCCAAGTTCGGAAGCAAACGGGGAGGACAGCAGAAGCATTTGCTAGATACGAAAAGCAATTCGAGGAACAAATTGATCAAGACAAGAAAACAAAAGTTATGAGAAAGATAAAAGGGTGGAGATCAGCCCTTACAGAGATTGCTGATGTGATAGGATTTGACTTGCCAAACCAAGTTGATGGGTACATAAATTCCTCATTTATTCTTCTCATATGTGTTCTTGCCATATTATTTGTTAATGTCATGTTTTTCCCCTAGATCCAAATTCTAGAATAATAGGCAAAATTTTCATTTAGTCGCTATAACAACATCCCCCATAGTATATTAACTATCCTTAATTTATCAAAATTAATATAAAACCGGCCTCTCATATTTTCAAAATTAATATTTAGGGGCCATTTTATCTATTTATTTGATCTAATATCTTAATATAATGTTTGGAATCTAGATATTAAGTTCAAAATATGAATATATCATTTTTGCTTCTTATTTAAATGAAGTCTATGAACAAGCCACTTAGCCTTCAGGAAAATTGTAATTATTCACATTTGATCCATAATTTAACAGGTACATGACTTTTTATATTATTTTACGATGTTTTTACATTAATTAAGTAATATGATATAAAAGGTATAACTAAATAGACATGCATTATTCTTAACAGTATATTGCCATGGACATCCTTGCATTTAATTATTATCGTTAATCTTTGAGAAAGGTTTTGTATTTATTTCAAGTCAATAACAATTTGCAGGCACGAAGCCAAGTTTATTCAAAAAATTATAAAAGCGATTCGAGATAAATTGAGGAGCGCAACCTTGGATGTTGCTCCATATAGCGAAGTTGGAATAGATTCTCGAGCCAAATTAATAAATTTGTGGCTACAAGACGGGTCAAATGATGTTAGCATAAGGGCTATTTGTGGGATGGGTGGTATTGGAAAGTCAACCATTGCAAAATTTGTTTATAATAAAAACTCCAGTAGTTTTGACGGTAGTAGCTTTCTCGCAGATATCAGGGATGTCTCTGAACAACCTAATGGTTTAACTTGTTTACAAAGACAACTAATATCAGATATTTTAAGAAAGAAACAAGGAAAGATACATAATGTTGATGAAGGACTCGTTCAAATAAAAAATGTCATATGTGGTAAAAGGGTGCTTCTTGTACTTGATGATGTGGAACAAGAGAAACACATATATGTGGTACTCGGAATGCGAGATTGGCTTTTCTCAGGAAGTAAAGTTATCATAACTACTAGGCACGAGAGATTGCTAGAGCCTTATCAAATTTTTAGGGTTGAGAAATTGGGTAAAGATGATTCAATTAAGCTCTTCAGTTTGCATGCCTTTGGAGACCATTGTCCAATTAAAAGTTACACAAAGCACACAAAAAGGGCACTGCAAATTTGTGATGGGCTTCCTTTAGCTCTTAAAGTTGTTGGTTCTTCTTTGTCTAGGAAAAATGAAAATGAATGGGTCAGCCAACTAGCAAAACTGGAAGCAATACCTCACAGTCAAATTCACCGAATACTTAAATTAAGTTATGACTCGTTAGAAGATGACCACGACAAAAGATTATTCCTTCACATTGCTTGTTTCTTTGTTGGAATTGATAAGGATTATACAATCAAAATACTAGAGAAATGTGACTTTCATGTAAAAATTGGAATTCAAAATCTAATTGATCAATGTCTCTTAGAAAGGGATATTCAAGGAGTGCTGAGAATGCATAGATTAATTCAAGAGGTGGGAAGACAAATTGTTTACGAAGAATCACATGAGGCCGAAGAGCGTAGTAGAGTATGGCATAATGGGGATGCCTTCAATGTATTGAAAAATGAAACGGTAAAAAAGATCTAATGTTTATGTGATTAATTCTTAGTTTGCATGTATTTTAATGACTTATCCATAATTTTTTTTTTTGCTAGGGTACAAAAAAAGTTGAAGGTCTTACCCTCGACATGTGTTTGTCAAAGGAAGCACGTAGTAATGCAAAAAAGCGTCGCTATGAAGAATTTTGTGACAAATCAATATTGTCAAAGCATGTCAATTCCTTAAAGAGATGTTTTAACTTTGTCTCTGGGAAATCAATAAGCACAAATTTAAGAAGTTCAAATGATGTATACTTGAGAACGGATGCATTTAAAAATATGTCAAAACTAAGGCTACTTAAGCTCAATTATGTAGAACTTACTGGAAGTTACGAGAATTTTCCTAAAAGTTTAACATGGTTGTCTTGGCATGGATTTCCTTTAAACTCTATTCCGATTGAATTTTCATTGGAGAAAATAGTTGCTCTTGACTTGCATCATAGTAGATTGGAACAAGTTTGGAAGGACACCCCAGTATGATATTCGTTTATTTTTCTTATTTCCTCAATTTTTGGTCTTGACTTATATATGGAATTAATCGTCCTTTTTTCCTTGCAGTTTCTTGGATCATTGAAGATCCTTGATTTGAGTTATTCTGAATGCCTTGCAAGAACCCCCAACTTCTTAGGACTCCCCAACCTTGAGAAATTGATCCTTAAAGGTTGTGTAAGTTTGGTTGAGATTTGTGAATCTATCGGAGAATTAGAGATGCTTGATTTACTTGATCTAAAAGATTGCAAAACTTTAACGAATCTTCCAAGAAACATAGGCAAGCTAAGATCTCTGAAGACTCTAGTAATCTCAGGTTGCAATATTGGTGAGTTGCCAAATGAGATGAGAAACATGAAGTCATTAGAAGTGCTTAATGCTGATAGGATTGCCATAAACCCATTACCCAGTAGTAGCGGGGAGGTCAAATGGTGGCCATTAATTGTCCGCTCAATGGTGTCAACACCAAGGAAAGGACCAGAGACTTTATGGGCTTCTTTGCCGTTCTCTTTGAAGGAATTAAGTCTACGTGGGTGCAATATATTTGAAGATTCATTCCCTGAGAATTTCAGTAACTTACAGTCATTGGATCGGTTGAACTTACGAAATAATCCATTTCGGAGACTACCGAATTGTTTCAGGGATCTTAGCAGTTTATATGACCTTGATATATCTGAATGTCACGGGCTCCAAACACTTGACCTTAATTGCCTCCCAAAAAACTTTACTTCTTTGGACGCGAGAGATTGTAGGTCACTAGAGAGAATTACGTTTTTAAATGCCATTGGTTCTCTCAAAGTAGCTGGTTGCTATAAATTGGTTGATATGGAAGATTATCTCCAGAAAGAACCCACGGGGAAATTTGACGACACCGAAATTAGCATCTATTTGCGAATCAATAAATTGATGGAAAATCATCAGCGGGCTTGGGCCATGGTATGTCTATCTATTTCTCTGTGTCCATGCACACATATATGTATATATATAGTGATGACCAATAAATTTATAAATTAAATTAACAATAATTATATATATATATATATATATATATAATACACTTGTAAATGCAAATTAAATTATTTTTTCTAAAAGATATTGACTTGCAATGGAAAATAATTCTATATGAATATTATGTTTGAAGAAACAGAATAATAATACTATGATAATTTTTCGTAAGGAGTTAATACTCCTCATTTTATTTTGTTTTGTTTTTTTTTTTTCTTTTTTTTTTTTGGTTTCACCTTAGAATTTATCAAGTTAAATTTTAAACAAAGATGGAGTCCAAAAAAATTGTGAGGAGCTGCATCGATCCTTAACATTATAAAATAATAATATTTGTAGTTATGTAATTGATGTACTAATTCAAATATCTATAGGTAAATATGTTTAGCGGCGCGACTTTAACTTTTTCACATTTTAAAAGAGATATTATTTTCAACGTAATTAATTGATTAAAATTTATTTGGTACCATAGAATATTGTACATTGTCTATGACTTAAAAGTAAAAATAAAGTCTTATAAGACTAATAAAAGTGAAAATGATTATGAATTAAATAATAATACTTTACAAATTGAGAGGGGGCATTTTAGTTATTTTCAAATTTTGAATGTGTTAACACAAACAAATATAGACTAAGAGAAGAAAGTGAGTAGCATGTGCCCTGGGCACATGCTAGCTCCGTCACTGCTTTTAAATTTAGTTAGAAAAATGGTGTTAAAGATCTTCAAGTCTCTGTTAAAGTAAATTATGCATTATGTGATTTTGAATACTTGATGCTTTACATATAACACATATTTTTAGCATGGTGAACACTATTTTGACAATATAACTACCTTCTTTTGTTACATGCATACGACAAATTCTGGCAAAGGAACTTGAAATTCCTTGCAAAAATTGTTTGTTCTCCCAAAGAATATAAAAACTTTTTTAGACCATTGTATTTAAAAGCCGCATAAGTTAGATATGGCTAATTGTATATTTATACTTTTAATTTTTTAGAACTTAATCTTTTTTGTATTGTTAGTTCATTAATGTCTATTATCTTTAAGCTTACATTATATGTTAGAGGATTAAAGAATTTATAAAGTAAAAGTACACTCTACATGAATTAGCAGGAGATTAAGTCGTATAGCTTCGCATTTGTTATGACTTGGCCCTTTTGTGTCAGATATTGGAGATATCTATTCCATCGGGGAGATGGCAAGTAATTGAAATAGACATAATCAGGTAAAATCACCTAGCAATTGTATTTGAAATAGATAAATTGTGTAAAATAATCCGAATATAAGTTATATGAAGAAATATGTTTAGAGAGAAAAAGTAGGTTACAATGGCTATTCTTGAATTTATTTTTTTTACACATAACTTTATAATCATAACGGATCTTATTTTATAAGTATCAATAAGTATATTTCAAATATACAAATTTTAATAATTTTTAGTTTTTGTATTTAAAGTTAATGTATTTTAAATTTTAAAAAGTATTTACTGAGAAATAAAAGTGAGAAGAGAGTAGATTCGTGGAATAAGACAGAAAAAAAATTGTTGACTTTATTTATTCGATATTTTGAAAACACATCTATTGGCAAAACATTATCTTGTTTATGTAACTAAATGTGAGCCATTAATTTGATAAATTAGTGATGTGATATTTCTTTTCCTTATAATATAGATACATAGTTAAAGAACTTTGGAACTATTAAACAAAATTTGTATTTTAACAAACAACAAACTTCAATAGATGAATTATATGTACGACGGATAGAAACAAAATAGCTTGTACAGTAATCGAAAAATATTTACTAACATCCAAAAGTACAAACATGTACCCTATTTATAGCACACCAAGTCTAAACTTACTCAAATTGCTTAATTCCTAGTAAATCCGAAACAATCATACTTCTAAACTTAAAATATAATCCAAATAAAAGAATGTAACTATAAATTTATTAAGAATACAACTCTAATGAATATGTGTTATAGATATGATAGTAATTAAATAAGCTATTAATTTACTCTTTAAATATAATTTTATAATTAGCATAGATATATATTAGCTTCGTGCGTACAATTTTAATTAACATTGGTATGATTCATGTGGCGCAGGGACGGGAAACTTTTGAGTTTGGGATATTTAGCACATATTTGACGTATAAGAAATTTCCAATGTTTTCCCAAGAAAAAATCAAGGGTTCTTTAATATACTTTACGGTGCCTTCACTTTCTACTCAAAGAATCCAATGCTTGAATGTGTCTTGTACTTATGGATGTCCCGAAAATGACGATTTTGCTGTTGTGGCTCCTCGTGTAAGAATTAGAGAAGTCAGAGGCAAAAGAATTAGAGAAGTCAGAGGCAAATTTGCTTTAGCTGTTAAAATCGAGAATAAGACGAAGGATCACACATGGATATATATCCCCCGAATTTTTCACTATGCAAATAATGAAAATATAGTATGGCTGAGCAAATGGAGGTTTGGAAATCAGATGGAGGCTGGAGATGAAATTGTTGTTACGTTTGATAGCAACTATAAAAATTATAAGGTAAAGGAGTGTGGTTTTAATTTTGTATACCGTGACCAAGAAGAGGAAAACGGAACCACAACTATAGAGAAGTCACGTCATGATTTTCCAGCATTCCGGTCGAGCTCAGGAGCATACTTCCTATGCCGTCACTTTAAGAGATTCCTTAACGAAGATTATTTATCCCCAAAAGAAAACAATAAACGTCGCCGATTTCAGTGGTTTGCATCTTTTACCCTCCTAATTGATTTTTCACTTGCATAAACAAGCATCAATTTTTGCTTTTGATGATGATACTGTATGTAGCATGCACTATAAAATCTACATTTACCTTCATTTCCTATAATAGAATGTAAAAGCCTCTGGCCTAAAGATTTTGTTGTCCTAAATGTTTTACAATTGAGCCTCATACAGAGATAACAATTGAAAACTGAATGTGGTGCAAAGAGTAATGGAGACACGAGCAAAACGGGATCCAAAAGTCTCTTATAGATCAAGGTGACTTCACTATAATCTTTCCCCTTTTTTTTACTTGCTAAATTTATCGACTGATAAATTGACAGATTATGTCATTATGCGTTCAATTTCTAGTAGGTTTAAGGCTTTGCTTGTTTCCGGTGGCGGAGCCAGGAATAAATTCCAGGTGGGGCCAAATTTTTTTTAAGCCAAATCAAATTTAATAATTATGTTTCTAGGCTAATTTTTTACTAAAATACTTCTCCATTCTATTTTGATATTTTGGAAAAGTTAAAAATGATATACTAAAATTAATTATATATTTTGATATATTTTTATCAACTCAATATTTAACCTACTATAACTAACAAACACATATATTAATCTAAATATTAATTTATCAAATAATAATTTAATAAGCAAATCAACCTCAATAATCAAATTTAATATCAATATTTAACAATCTAAGAAGCAAATCAACATTAAAACACCTAATTCTTAATATTCAAAATTTTAAAATAAAATGTATAAGATTATAAAAAATATATATAATCTAAAATACCAGAACAAATGAAAAATAAAAAACTCTACTTATTATTAAAACTGAAAAATATTTTAACTTATAATATACAACCTAATATATATTACACACCTACACCCTATACTTGCATGCCTACTAACACAAACCCCCTGCCCAGAAAAACTTACCAAACTCCTAAAAAATAAGTAGAACCGTCCCCACAAAGGACCAGACCAAATTTTCTTTACCAAACCTATATTACGATGCTGGCCCCTCAACATATAAGTTTAAAAATATAAGTTTAATATCACACAGCACCCTCTCTCTAAATTACACACTGGCCCCTCAACTTTCTCTTCTCACACATAACCCCCCAAACTCTCTAAAATTTTACAAAAAGTCCAGGTGGGGCCATGGCGTCACCTGGCCCCCACGTGGCTCTGCCCCTGCTTGTTTCTTAGTTTATGATATTATCAAACTGGAGCCTTAGAATTCAATTTTTTTTCTCTGGCAGATTGTTGATATTAAGCCTTGCACTTGTATAGATTCCTTAGATCAAGGCAATGGTTTAGGCTTTTGTTTGTATTATTTCCTTATTTGTGCAGTTGGCAAATTCTTGTAATACTTAAACCTTTCAGCTATATCTTTAAATCCTTACATGGTATCAGAGGGGTCTCGTGATCTTACTCCATTTTTCCTCTTCTGCTGATATGCTCCGATCATAGAAGGCACCCTCACTCTGATCATAGATGCTTTCACTCTAATCGTAGAAGACCTAGCTTTGATCATAAGAGCCCTCGCTCTAACGGCAGAAGCCCTTCCTCTAATTGTAGAAACCGTTTCCCATACCACGGTACCTTTTTGCTCTTATTCAACCATGGCTGCTCCGGTGTGTTCTAGTAACTCTACTGCCCCAATAGTGTCTCTCCCAAACATCATTAATTGTTTATAGACTTCTTAAGGAAAATAATCTAATCTTAATATGATCAAAGGCATAGCATCATATTACGAATAATATTGTAAATCGAAAACCTATGAATTGCAAATTGAATCGTAAGATTCAGTGCAAATGTGCAAAAAGCCGAAAAAGAATATAGCAAGTACTCCCTCGATCTCAGGTTAATAGTTCCACCAATTTCCTTTTCTAGATATCTCAAATCAAAAGTCCAATTTCCTACTTGAGACATAATCAATTTACCAAATCTCACAATAGAAAATAAGTTGTATTATTGACAATTGATTAGGTTGAATTATGTGGTTTCTTAAAAGTACAAAAGTGAGGACTACTAATTTGGCACAGAGGGAGTAGTAAATGAGGGAGAGAGAGAGAGACTACGAACAAGTTTTTGCCTTTCTGTACCTTCCACTCAGCAGCCATCAAAATATGTTACTATAGCTGGAAATTCCATCTGAGCAGGATGGTAGTGCCAAAGTTAACCTACGAAAACAAGTGGTTGTTGTCTTCATTTCAAAGTCTGCAAACACTAGAAAATTAGACATTTGGATAATACACGATACAAAAATGATGTTTATTCGCAAATATGTGATCATCTACTGGATCAGTAGGTGATCATATCTTGGATTTTTGAACATAGCTTATGCATTGCACATAGCAACAGAAGTTCCTCTAGCAAGTTCTTTAAATCTGTTGATTATTTGTTGAAAGGGAAAAACAGATATAGAGACATACACACTATTGTTACTATACCGGGAATTGGTTATTTATATACTACCAACCTGTGAAGATATAAGGGGACTCGATGTTAAGACTCAAAACTAAGACTGATGATGTGGGGTCACTGCCTTAATCAGTGGGTGAGGTCCATCAAAATTTAACAATCCATTTACTAACCACAACAGTGATAAACGCATTACCGTAATCCCATTTTGAGTCTCAATCTAGAGTCCCTCCAGAATTATGGTTAAATTACTCATATATTAAATATGGCACAGAAAAAAATAATGAAATATGCCTAAAGAAGAAGCGCAAAGCCAATTAGTACTATTAGTAACAGGAATTTATAACAGCACACCGGAATTACAAACTTGTGTAAAGAAGTTGAAAAGTAAAAGGAAATACTGGAATTAGATTGTCTCGTAGAACTCTTTTAAGTTGTAACTAGAAGTGGAAGCTACAAGACGATGTGAATGCTAACGGATTAGCAAGCACGACATATATGTCACGATTTGAAATAAATATCAATGCTCTGCATAAATAGTTTATGAATTAACTCACATAATAGTATAATATACACATTCCGGATAGTTTTACACGTATTCTTATTATATAATTAGTCTTTCAACCTTGTGTGAAATTGTGTGCTACTCCCACTTAAATGCGGACTGCGCTGCAATCCAAGTTATATTGTCGTTAGCAAACATATAGGGAACCAAATGCAAGGAATGTGACTTTGATAGCGTTTGTTTTTACTTCTTGTAGATCAAGGTGATTTCACTATCTTTGCCTTTCATTTTTCACTTGTTAATTTTATGAAAATATGAGAAAGTGTTGAATTATGTGCTCAATTCCCAGTAGGTTTAGGCTACTTGTTTCTTAGTCCTAGTAACTTAAGGCTTGTTTGGTCTATGGAACACCCATAAAAAGGAGTTGAAGGTGTCAAGATTACAAATCCCACATTGGAAAATCAAATCATCGGAAAGCAATATATAAAATCTTGCCAATTGGTTTTGAGTTGGATACTTCGAACTCAATATGGTTTCAAAGAGTGGGTTATTCACCCATGTGTCAAGCCCAACGGCCATAGGGCTCCACGTTACCTAATATGCCAATATAACATCTTATATTTATTTCTCGAATTTGAATTTTAACTATCATATCTTCTTATATTTAATGTATAGGATGAAGGAATGACAGAAGGTTGCAAAGGCAGAGGAATCCAAAGATTTTAGAAGGCACATTTGTCCAATGACAAAGTTTTTCTAATGAAAAGTTGTAAATGTCAATGTAAATACAGAAACATGAACAACTTGTTTCTTTCTTTCGTTTAAATCTGGCAATTGTATGCCAAACATATTGATGGAAACTAACAACTTGTTAAACCAGAAGATTGACAACTTGTCGCGGTCAATATTAGAGTAATTGAAGTAGAAAACCAAAGCTTGATTTTTTTTTAAATAAATAAATAAAATAAAAATTAACAAAATCATTATTAGATCAAATAGCATCATATATATACATATCTGCAACAAAATTATAAGAGAAAGTTGTACAATGTTTTTTCAGCTCCTAAAAGCTAACTTAATTTAGTGATCTTCAATCAATATTGGAGTGTGTCAATAGACATAAGTACATAACCATTGCCTCCAGAAGATTCAATGACCTGCCAGTGTGTGTTATTTTATATTTATTTTATTTTTTCAAAGAAAGAAAGATATAAAGTCTCTTCCTTGTAAATACTACAAATTCTACGGATAGGGGAAATGGAACCCACAACATCCCAAGTGGGTAAGGGCCAATGCCACTTGAGCTAAAGCTCTCAGACAAAAGATTAATTTCCGTTGCCATGACAAAACGGGTGTGTTGGGCAACTGTTCATGGACTTCTTAAGGATAAGAATATAATGTTTCTAATCTTAATATGATTAAAAGCGTAGTGTCGTATTACGAGTCATATTGTGAATCAAAAACCTATGGATCGTGAATTGTGCTGCGCAATGAGTTGTAAGATTCGGTGCAAATTTGCAGAAGAAGAATGTAGCAAATACTTCTCAAATTAATAGTCTCACTTTCTTTTTCAGATTCAGTATTCATACCTCATCTAGAAGAAGACAAACAATTTGTAAATAACCTCAAAAAGGATTTCGAACAATACGACGGTGTGTAGGGTGATAGAATCACGAATAAACTTACCGGGCCATCACCTTAATTTTCCTTCCATGATAATGAATTTGGGCCTCAAATTGCTCCAAGTAAATAATTTTTACAGTATTTCTCCTCCCCTTGCACTTCCGAATTTCAAACGGATTGACATCGTAGGAGACAGGTAAACTTGTCCTGAGGTCCTCCTGCATTCAAGGATCATCACAAGTTTGTCTAGGCACCATGCGTACGTAGTCTTTGGAAAACACAGTTATCCAATTTCTCTACTGTTTTTATTGCATTTTAACTATGGCTTAAGACCTCCTCCCTTGTCTATCTCATCATTGTCTCTGCAATTCTTGTAAGTTTCGAGTTTTCTCATATCTCTCATCATTGTCTCTGTAGCGTTTATTTCATTCGAGTTTTTATTTGTTTTTGGATTTCAAAGTGATAATTTCATTTCGAGCATCATCGACTTCTAATTCAAACTCTTGACATTGAACTATAAGAGGCTCCCATGATAAATTTAACAGCTTAAGATTTCAGAACCAACAAAAAAGAAAAAAACAAAAATTCGAACAGAATGAAATCCAGCTTTGAAATGGAAGAATGGGCAAAATTTTACAGATTACCTCCCTAAATATTTATATACAACTTTTAGTCCAACAAGGAGAGATTGAGAAGGGGGGGCGGAAATCTCAAGTGAGAGTTACAAACTAGGTAGTGATCTCCATCACCAGTCAAAGATTTCGATTGATCGATCGTTTGTTATCATTCGCCAAAATCGAACTATAATTATAAGTAGTAGTTTGATGAACTTGTGATGATCCTCGAACAAAGTGAGGGCTTCGAGGAAGAAATGGATATCATTCGCTAAAATCGATGAAAAAATGGATATCATTCGCAAAAACAAAATTTGATGTTCGAATACGAGATCTTTGAGACCACATTTTGGAATTGGGTAATACAAGAACGAAGTGTGGCACAATTTTCGATTAATTTCAATTTAAATTTATGATTTGTCAAATATTTTTTTTCTTTTACATTTGAAAGGGGTGTAAAACACAACAAAAAAATGTTCAATTGTATGGCTATTCACTCTTTACATCTGTGGATAAGATAATTTGACGGGAAAGATGTTTGATTCCTTAAAAGATAGTAACACAAATATAGAGAATTTAGAGTAAAAGTAAGTTTTCAAAAAAAAACTCTAAGGCACATGATAGTTGCAAAATTATAGGTTGGAAAAAAAGCATAATCATGATGAAAGTAGTGCCAAAAACAAGTCATCAAAAAAGAGCTCCGGGCGGCAGAATTAGGGGGTGTTTTCGGTTTCAGTTGAATTTTATTCGGTTTTGATATATGTTTTTTTTCCTAAACCAATTTAACATAGCATTGGAATACAAATAGTAATATAAGATTGATTCAACTTAAAGTCGCTATTTTTCTAAAAACGAGGAGCAAATATATAGAAACCATATTATCCAATTAGTTACCATTTTATATATACATTTATGAGGATAAAACACATTAAATAAAATGATGAATTACCATATCATCACGTATGTGATAAAAAAATATCTTAGTGTCATGTAATTAATTCAATAATAAGGGCATGCAATAATGACTTTTTTGAAAAGAATCTCAACATGAAATTAATTATGAACATATTTTTATAAAAATTCATTCTTCATTTTTTTTTGTATCATAGTGTACTTTGTGTGCACTCAAGCTACTTTGACACACATGATACGAATGTGGGATATAATAATTGTATCTTATCCCATATTTGATATTTGTCGGGATTGAATATTGGGACAGATCATCTATCATACTAAAGTTTCTTATTCCACCGAAAGAGGGATTAACAAATCCCACATAAGATGTGGGATTGTTTTATCCTGTCTGTATGGAATTAAATAATCATATTCAGCTTTTTAATTCGACAAATCAAACAAGTATATGTTAACATTTTCCAGTTTCTTATATATAATTCAGTTCGGTTCAATTCAGTTTAGTTTGGGCCTTGAACCTGAACCTAAACTTGAACCAAACTATTCGGTTTCAATTGGGGATTTTATGGATTGCTCCATTCGATCGGGTTTTAGATTTTGGCCTTAACACCCTAGGCAAAAATGGTGATGAAATGGGTAAGAAAAAAGTGGAATTATGGGAACGAAAGCGAATCTTTAGAAAAAAGATTGAGGGTGATAGTGACGTAGTTTCAAATACATTGACCAGTTTGATTGGGAAGAGTAAACCCATTTATATATATATATATACATATCACATTAGATTTCTTAATAAAAAAACTAGAGTTTTTAAAAAAATGTCCGATGATACTAAAATTATGTTTTGAAATGGCTGGCATATATAAAAAAGGATGGTGCTATTTCCACCCCAATATATATTTGGTATCACTCCCATTCTTACTATCACTCCCACCAACTCTGTTTTACTCATTAACACTCTCACTACTTCCTTTACCACTCCCATTTTAATAGACATAGATTAATGATTAATTATATAATTAACCATTAATCATAAATCTTCCTTATCCTCCTCCTCTTTCTTCTTCTTCTTCTCAACAATGGTTTCTAAAATTTTACATTCAATTACCCTTAATGCAACATAAACTAAATATAATTAATCATTAATTCTTCTTCTTCTTTTTCTCAATAATGGTTTTTAAATTTTTGCATCCATCTACCCTTAATGCAACACAAAGAAATTATAAGTTATAGAGAATAGTAGAGAATACAAAATTGAAGGTTCTTATTCATTTCGTTTTCTTAACACATTGGAGAGCTAGTAAAAGTATTCAACCATAGATCGAAGTTCATGAAACTCCTCGGTCCCTTACAACCGAGGCCTCCTTGTATCATATTTTAGCTCTCAGGACTTTACATCGGCCTCTAATAACCGAGTATTGAGAATAATTTTGGTTCCATATGACCGGGATTCATCCACTTCCTCGGTCCCTCATAACCGAAGTATTCTGGACTATATTTTCAGCTCTCGGGACCTTACATCGGTCTCTAACAACCGAGTATTTTAGATAATTTCTATTTTATAGGACTGAAGTTCATCAAATTACTCGGTTTCCTATAACCGAGGTAACCTGTTCTGATGCTCTAATTCGTTTTGTTGTTACAATTTTTTTTTGATATTAACTAAAGAAAATAAACATTAAACATAATAAAAACAAACATATATATATATCTCTCCTTCATTAGGTTTTTCTACCTTAATAATCCTTGATTCGCTCTTCTCTACCATTCTTTACAACTTAAGTTTTTTTGTGTGTTACATCAATGGAGATTTTGTGTGTTTTTGTGTTTACTTTTTAGATTTTTGTTGGTTTTTGAAATGAATTGGATGAGATAAAATGGGTTAATTAGATCTGACTTTTTTGTTAATTATTAACCATTGAGTAAAAATCATAGAGGAGAAGGAGAAGAAGAAGAAGAAGAAGAAGATGATGATGATGATGATGAATAGTAATTAATGTTAATGAGTGATTAGTTGGTTAAAAATGATTAATTGGGTGGGGTGGAAATAGAAGTTTAGACCTTTTTTTAGTGGGAGCAGAAGTAAACAGTTTGTGAGGTGACAATAGCACCACTCATAAAAAGTGGATCTCGCAAATAAAAAATTTCTCCGCAATAATTTACTTTGTTGGAACCTATCTCCTAAAAGTGTATAAATACATGTAAACACATGCATTGCATTTATGTTGTCTAGCATTTATAAATTAGTATAATTTGTACCAAATATACTATTTATTATTAAAAAAATATCTAGTAATTTCAACCATATATTATTTTATATGATACATATTTTTATGGTTCAAAAATTGTTGCCCGCATTTTTAGAGGTGAATTCAAGAATCTACGTTAACTATAAGCTGAAAATTATGAAATAAGAATGATAATAAAAAAAAGGTATTAAATTAAAAATTTATAGTAACAAGATCGTGAAACAAGTGTATAATTCATGCTATGCATGGACAACTCAATTAACATAATATGTTATAACATATTTTCACAGGGTATATTAAATGGGTTATTGTATTTTATGAAGATAAAATCCATGTAATGCATGCCGATAAGAATATGCCGTAAGAATACCCAATAAAAGTAGCATTGTTCTATATCTAATATTACCTTGAAAATGATGAACTCAATAACTTGGTAACACTTTTTTCTCATAAATTTTGTAACATTGAAATATTAAAATTGTACTTGTAAAAAAAATTGAGAATTGTAATTACTTCAACAGTTGTTGAATGATTGGTTATCTTCTTTCAAAAATAAATAAATTAGTATGCATTATGATAAAAGGTAGTGCTAATCAAAATTTAACAATAATTAAAAAATTTCATAAGAATCAAAGTAAAAACTTTAAAAGAATCATAAAATAAGTTTTGTATATCCCTTTATATTATGCATGTCATTCATAAAATAAAGGGACCTTCAATTAAAACTCAAAAGTAAAGAAAATGAATGAAATTCAAGACTAAAATTTTAACACAAAACTTATCATTTTTTCACTTGAAAATTAGAGAAGCAAGAGATTGACCTAAGAAAATACAAAGATGAATAAAAATAATTTAACTGCAAAAAATGTTATTCAAATATAGATATTATCATATAAAATTGTTCACTTGAAGGATAAAGAAGGAAGTGATAGATCTACAAATATATAAAGTTAAACAAAAATACAAATAAGAACAATGCAACAACCTAATTATGTAAAATACAAATATAATTTGGTATATATAAATCAAAAATATAATTTGGTATGGATAAATAGACTTTTGAATTAATGCAAAATAGCTCACATACAAAATTGAGAGTACAATGATAGGATTATAAAAGCCAGAAGGTATATGTTAAATTACCATTACCATTATTAATAAGTTATGCTATAATAATAAAGAGGAAAGAAGACCAAAAGGCCAAAAACGTAAGAAAAATCCAAAGGTAAGAAATTATATTAATATTCATAAAAGTTATTAAAGGTTGTATTAATTGTATTAGTTCCTCAATTTACTAGTAATATTCATAAAATTTATTAATGATTGCATTAATTGTATTAGCTCCTCCATTTTACTATATAGTAATAAATTCCGATATGACACTTAATTCGAGTTTGTGAACAATTAAAGAGGGAGGACAAATTCGAACGCAAGAGTTAAAGTTTAATGACATTTGGAAAACCTCTAAGCAATTAAACTATTGCTGATAAGTGAGTTCAAAAAGATCATGTTATTTTTTGTATACAATAATAGTTTGATATTTTAAAAGAAACTATAAATACATTTATTTTTTGTATTAAACTTTAGGGCTTCTTAGTGGCCGGTACCTATTTTTGAATTTTTTTTAACTTACAGCACATAATTTTTTTAAAACTTGCAGTCTATATCAATTTTCAGATTACGAAACTGCTTCCGATAAGCAATTACGTCCCTAAATACTTTAGTTGAGTAACTCGAGAAATGCAAGTTATAAAACTTGAGTAACTTGATTAATAAAGGTTACCGTAGTCGAGTAACTTAATAAATATATGTTACGGTAGCTAGGTAATCGAAAAAAGTGTTGTGAAATACAAGTTACCATAATTAATTAACTTAAAAAATACAAATTACCTTAGTTAAGTAGCTTGAGAAATTAGTTACCGTACTTGAGTAATTAGTTATAGAGATCACATGCTTTAAGAAAAAAAAAATTATGGACCAAAAGCAAAAATGTTTCAAAAAATGAATTGGGCTCTACTTTTCTCTAAACTTTTTATTTTCTTTTAAAATAAAAATTGCGTGAAACGTGTTTGGTTTATCCTTTGAGTTGAACCCTTTTTGCCCTGTATTAGATGAAAAACATGCTACTTGGGCTGGGCTTTTAATGAAGACAGAGTTATATGATGCAATTAAGCCTGAACTCCAGCACTTGAGCTGGGCTAGCTTCATATAATGGGCTAAATATAATTTTTGGTACACATAGTAAAATTTGATTTTTGCATGTTTTTTCTTAATAATAAAAATACGATTATATTATTTTATATCTTTGTACTTATAGATTATAATAACTACACAAAAATAAAAGTTTCAAAATAAAAATAAAAAAACTGAACCAACGAGATAGAACTTTTAAGAATTAGACTATAAATATATTAGTAATCTTGTAATATTTTGCTGGTGTCTTTAAATAAATATATATATATATATATATTATCGCATATAACACATGTAAATACATGCATTGGTAGTATTAGATGGATATTAATTCCTCTCTTTCTCAATGTAGATGATAGAATCTTCTTCAATCCAAGCTCCGATCACCGCAACTGCTCCGTCCATCAGTGGATCCGCCTTAGTTCGGCCGAAATCTTTTGCTGAGGTTCTTGGCAAGACTATATCAGCGGCGATTGCATTGAAATCATCAAGCACTCATAGAGGGGAACCGGCATTGTTCTTCACCGACGACGATAATATTGCTTGCTTTGATGCTCCGTTTGAGTTTGCTCTGATCAGGAAATTCTCTCATAGAAGACCTTCAATCAGTGACATTCATGCGACGTTGGAGTCTTTTGGATTAAAATCGGCTTTCAATGTCGGTTTTCTTGGATTACAAGCATGTTCATTTCAATAGTGAAGAAGATTTTTATCAAAGTTGGTTACGAGTGCAATTGTACTTAAGAAAGTATACTACAGAGTGTTTAAGTGGATGCCGGAATTTCGAGTTGATGATGAGGCTACCACTGCTCTGATTTGAGTTTATTGCTAGTTAATTTTTTTTATTTTTTTTTTCAAGTGTTTTCTCCATTGGAAGTTTGCTAGGGAGTCCAATGAAGATGGATGCTGCAACGACTAAGCTGACTCGCCCTAGTGTAGCATGGACGTCCATTGAAATGGATTTGTTGAAGAAATTTCCAGCAAGGATTTGGATTGGCAGTGGTACTAATGGCTTTTGGCAGAAGGTGTCAAATGAGCATTTCTGAAATTTGTTCGAAGTGTTATAAGCAAGGGCATGAAATAGATGAATGTAAAATTGATTCGAATAAGAAGGTTACTCCAGCTGAAGGAAAGGAGGTTGAGGTGCCTGTAAAACAAGATGTTATTGTAGATTCGGCGAAACAAGTATGGATTGCTCAAATTCCTGATTCTTATTTATCTAACAATGAAAGTGAATGGATGATTGATCACCAATGTGCGGCTGTTAGAGATGGTAAAAAGCCAGTTGATGTTTGTGATGTTCCGAAGGCGCATATCCATGCTAAAACTGTTGTTCCTGTTAATAGCGGTCATTTTGAGGGGAGGATGGATATGGAAGACTATTTTAGTGATGGAAATACTTGTAGGGAGGTAGGGGAAAGCGGTCCCAGAAGGTTCTTAGTCGGGTTATTTGCAGAGATGATACTGGTGCTGATGATTGAGAGGAAGGGGAATTCGAGGTGGAGAGTAATGATGATGAGAGATATATGGCTCTTTTCTGCTAATGCAACATATTTTAATATCTATGATCCAAGAGGTGTGATGCAGCTTAGTTTATCTCCTTGGACAACTGAGAATTTGAGAGTTACGTATTCTATCTTTAATTCTGAAAGATTGAAAGAAATTCTGCAGAGGGGTAAAATTTGTTAGATGTTATGTTTTCTCAATTAAAGTTAGTTCAAGTTGTTCAAGAGGAAGTGGTGATGCCTGACAGACATGTAACATCTCCTGCTCCAAAAAAGAGGGGTAGGAAGAAAAAGGTAGCCCGGAAAAATAAGATACATGCTTCCCCTGGAATTTCTCGTAAACAACTATATCTCTTTTTTGGAATTTGAGGGGGGCTAGGTAATGCTCCAGTTTTTAGAAGGCTTGAAAAGCTGCTCCATCTTTACAAGGTCAGTTTTATTGCGTTAATGGAACTGATGAATGATTGATCAACATCAATTGGATTGGATCTTTTCAAGCCAGGTTTAGTTTTGATCATACTTTCAGTAATAAATATAGCAAGATTTGGTTTCTTTGGAAATGTTATTTTGTTTGTGATGTTCAAGTTGATTCAAACTAAGTGGTGTCTTTGCATTTTAGGCATCCTGATTTTGCTGATTCTTTTACTATATCTGCTGTTTATGCTACGTGTTTAAAGACTACGAGACTCTCTGGAATTGTTTCAGAGTATTTTCCCATCTTCCAACCCTTGGCTTATTGGTGGAGATTTTAATATAGTAAGAAATCCAGAAGAAAGGTTGGGGGGCAGAAGTATTGATAACCTTGCTGTCAATGACTTTAATGATTGTATATTTGACGGTAGATTGCTGGAATTTCCTTTCTCTGGTAGCAGATTCACATGAAAAACGTCCAACCAAAGGATGTGGCAGAGGCTTGATAGGTATTAGTGCAAGAATGATTGGCTTAATTGTTGCTCGGATATTAAGGCTATTCATCTTAATTGAGAAACATCTTATCATGCTTCTTTAGTGGGTTGCTTTGATATGAGTATGTCTCAAGGAAAATATTGTTTTAGGTTTCACAGATGTGGGTGAAGCATGGGGATTTTATGAAGGTTGTGAAGGATAGCTGGGATCAGCCAACTTCTGGCGATGCTATTGTGAGCTTTGCTAACAAGTTGATTAGACTAAAAAAACATTTAACTTAACTACTTGGAATAAACCTTCATTTGGTAATGTTTTTGACAATCTTATTGTTGTTGAAGCCAGTATCCAAGAGTTAGAGATGACGATAGAGCTCAATGGGTCGAATTAGGTCCTTAGGGATTTGAATGCTGCTAGAAATAGGCTCAATACTTTGTTGGAATTTGAAGAAATTTTCTAGAAACAGAGATCTAAAGTTAAATGGCTTGGAGAGTGTGACATGAACACTAATATTTTCATGCCGTGGCTGATTGAAAAAGGAAGAAGGGTAGGGTGCATCGTATTCAGATGATAGATGGTTGTTGGCTTACTGATCCTGATGCTATAGCTGCTGAGGGGTTTCAATTTTATAAAAATCAAATCGATGGGGGTGAATTTGATTGCATGGAATTCCGAAGGATGAATTGGATATGGACAGTTCCAATAAGAATTGATTTCATTCTTGAACATTTCCCTCTCATTGATGCTAGTATTCCTCACTTGATTTATGATCAAATCAATCAAGCTCCTACTAAATGTCCCACTAAAGCAGATATTCATGCTGTGATTAAGGCTATGAGTAGTGATGCTGCTGTTGGTCCTGATGGTTTTGGTGAATTTTCTATAAAGAATGTTAGCCTATCATTAAGTCTGATCTTGCTCCTACTATCAAAGCCTTCTTTTATGAAAATCTTTTGCCCAAAGCTTGGACTAGTACTATAATCGTGACCATTCCAAAGGTGGAGTCCCTTAAAAACTTTTGGTGATTTATGACCAATTTTCTTCTTTTTTTTTTAATGTAATTTTAGTGTTAAAATCATATCTAAACTTCTCACTGATAGGCTTGCTTATATTCTTCCAGATATTATTTCTCTTAAGCAAAATGGTTTTACCAAAAGTAGATTGATTGTTGATAACATTCTTCTGGCTCAAGAGCAATAGCATAAGCTTGATTCTAAGTTTCAGGGGGGGAATGTAGTTCTTAAACTTGATCTTAATAAAGCCTATGATAGACTTTCTTGCCTTTTTCTTCTCAAAGTGTTAAGAATTTGGCTTTAATGAGCCTTTCTTGATATGGTGTGGAGGCTCATTTGTAATTGTTGGTATACTACTTTAGTTAATGGCAAAACTAAAGGTTCCTTTGCGTCCCATAGAGGGCAGAGTTAGACAAGCGGATCCTTTATCTCTTAATCTTTTTATTATTGCTTCTAAAGTGATGAGCAGGGAACTTAACAATTTAATTCATAATAAGGTCATTTTACCTTATTTTATTCCTTCTAGATGCCTTTATATTTCCCATCTTGCTTTTGCAGATGATATGATTATTTTTACTAGCAGTACCTCATTCCCTCTCTCTATATTGATGATTTTTCTTTCTGCTTATGAGGTGGAATTTGAGCACTTGATCAACAAGAACAAAAGCTGTTTTATCACTTCTAACAAGCTTCCAGCTCATAGAAATCAAATTATTACTGAGACTACTGGTTTTCCTAGAAAGTTAATCCCTGTTAACTATATTGGATGCAATTTATTTGTGGGGAGAAAGAATATTGCTTATTTCAGAGATCTGGTCAATAAAGTGGAAAAGAAAATTTTTGGTTGGAAAGGCAAGTTTCTCTCTCTGGGAAGTAGATACGTTCTTATTCGGCATGTGCTTTAGAGCATCGCTATTCATATTATAGCTACTTTTGAGCCTCCTAAAGCCATTAATATGTAGAGAATTGAGCCTTTATTTGCTAATTTCTTTTGGGGACAAATGGATGGTATTAAAAAATATCATTGGATTAGTTGGAGTAAGTGTTGCCATCCTGTTATTGAAGAAAGGCTAGGTCTCAGAAGCATATACCTTCTCTATAAGGCTATGGTAGATCTTAAGGCAATCAAATTCCATTTTGGCCAAGTTTATGATATCTATGTAAGTTGACAACAACCATATTAGCACTTGTACAAAGCCCAGCATCTGCTCTCATAATTATATGAGAATTGTTCGATTACGAATTCTAATATTAGGTGGCTTCTTGGTAAAGGGAATATCAGATTTTGGTATGATAACTGGCATCTTAGAGGAAGATTATGTGATTTGATTGACCATCCTAATTAAATTGCTTCCTTTTATGTAAAAAAGTTACTAATAAACAACGTGGAGGAACCTGCTCACTTTTGAGCATGCTAATGTTCTATCTTAAATTTCTGAGAAGTCTCAATGGTTAAATGATGATGAGCATCAGTGTGTTTGGCTGCTTGAGCCTACGGTTAATTTCTTTATTGTTTATGCTTGGAATCAATGTAGAGTTAGTAACAGTATATTGGTTTTGGGAAATAAGATGTGGCATTCTATTGTTCCCTTGCATTGGTCCATTATTTTATGGAGTGCTATTTAGGATAAGCTTCTTTTTAAAGATAATTTGCAAAAAAAGGGGGTGTGACGTGCATCCAAAGACGAGACCTCTTATTGTTGTTGAATAGAACCCCTCAATAAGAATCTCCACGTTCTCTGAATCACTATTAGAATAATCAACCTAATCAGTCACTTTCGATTGCACTGGAATAGTCACTACCAAAGTAGTCACTTCTGCTTGTGCTACCTTGCTCTTATCGAGAGCTTTCACATTTTGTCTTATAGGTGCCTTGAGTAAAGATGCCTCATCTAATATAATATCTCTGCTAACGATCATCTTCATGTCTTTTAAATATCATAACTTGTATCCCTTGACTCCACTTCTTGAACCCATAAAGATCACCTTCCGGGCTCTTGGATTAATCTTATTTTCATGGACATAATAATAAACTAGATACCCAAAGATATGTAATGAATCATAATTAGCATGAAATCCTTTCCAAACCACTAATGACTCACAACATGTTCATGATGAAAGTAGTATAGGATAAGGCATCTGCCCAATATTGTTTGCCTAAATTTGCATTCGTTAACATACACCTTACTTTTTAAAGTAAGGTACAGTTCATCCTTTCAGCTATTCTACTTTGCTATGGTGTACTTCTAACAGTGAAATGGCGAACATTTTCTTTATTTAACAGTAGTCCTTAAATGGATCACTAGTGTAATTGGATTTATGTACCTTGATCTTCCTTCTAGTTTGATTTTTGGCCATTTTCTTCCACTTTAGAAATGCCCCAAAGACATTGTTTTTGTGCTTCATGAGGTATACCTAAAGCCATTTAGAGAAATTATCTATAAATTTAACAAAGTAATGATTATATCCTAAGGATTTCGTCTTCAAAGGGCCCCAGACATCCATGTGTATGTAGTCAAGCAACTCCTTCATACAATCAATAACCGCGCTTTACTCATTTTTGTTTCCTGAACACACAATGCTGGCAAAACTCTAGCTTGTAGCTCTTCGCAGCCTTGAGCAAACGTTGCTTACACAACACCATCATCACCTTCTCCACAACATGTCCTAATCTCATGTGCCATAGTTTCATCAAATTTGAACTTATACTTGCTCCACCTTCTACTGTAGAAACTGAAGCACTTCTCATTACCATAGTACCCTGAAGGAAATATAGATTAGCCTCTTTCTTTGCGTTCATAAATCTGAAGGCACATGAGGTAACCGGCCTTTAGCATTCCCCCCCTCAAGAACAATCTTACATTCGTTAAGATCAAAAAAACCGAAAGAAATAAATTTTTTTCCTAAGATTCGGGATGTATCAAACTTCATTTAGAATTTCGACTACTCTGTCTTGAGGCTTCAACTTAATTGTTCCAATACCCTCCGTCCTATAAATATGATCATTGCCCATCAAAACTGTTCCTACATTCACCTTCGTCAAGATATAAAAAAGGTTCTTGTTTGGGCACATATGGTACGAACAACCCGAGTCTAAAATCCACTTGTCTTTTCAGATTTCCCTAAAAGTAACCATTAATATACTCTTAAAATCACTACCCCCTAAAGTAGCCAAATTTGTGTTGTTATCCGCTTTCTTCTTCCTCCCCTTATCTACCCAAGCGTTAGGACAATTTTTTTCATATGCCCTTTCCTTTTACACTTATAACATTCCATGTTATCCAAGACTTAGTACGTGACTTGGATTGAGAGTTTCCCTGTTTTGCTTGATTCCGATCATCTGTCTTTCCCCGTGTAAGCATGCATCGGACAATGTACCACAGTTCTCCCTCTATCGCTGCTCATTACTTAGAAATGCTAAAGAAATGTCATTTTATTTCATTAAATTCTTGCTATATAACAAAGTGGTGCTTAAATGGTCACCAAATTCCGGAAATGAATAGAACAACAAAATGGCTTTATCCTTATATTTCATGTCATCGTCCAAGTTTAACTCAAAAATGATTTTATTAAACTCATCAACATGCTCACTCAGTGACATACCTTTGGCATATTCAAACAGGAATAATTTATTCTTGAGATAAAGACCATTATATATGCTCTTCATCATGTACTTTTCTTCCAATATCTTCCATATGCTAGCCACGGATTTCTCACTCAAAATATAGTACGTCACATTTTGAGTTAGATGCAACTAGATATTGCTATAAGTTATCAAATCATACTCCTCCCATTCAACATCTAACATCGCCATGGGCTTAGCTGCCACACCCAACAATGCCTTATGTAAATCTTGTTGGACAAGATATCTCGTATTTGGCATTGCCACATGCCAAAATTTACTGACCTGCCATCAAATTTCTTTACGTTAAACTTTATCGCTGACAGTTTTGAGGTCTTAGAAGTAGACGTCTTCAATCACCAATGAACTTGACAAACCAATATTGAGACAAAGATTAAAAATCTCACCTAGGAATTTAATCAAACAATTGACATGCGACCCAAATCCCATATTTCTAATTTTAAACTTTGATACCAATTTGTTGCTCCAAATCACTCAGAATCGAGCATGACACAATGCACAAGGATAACAAAAGCACAAAGGTTACCTGATTGAAAGAACCGCCAAAACAAGCACACTCACAATAGAGAAATAATAAAATAAACAACAATCGCAAAAGACAAGGTTTTTCTGTCGTGTCGACATAAACGTCACTAATTTACATAGATGCTAGTTTATATTGATTTTAGGAACAAATGAGTTAATTATAAGAACTCAAGAAAAATATTCTCTCAAAATAAGCTCTCAAGTATTTTTGAGTTTATAACAAGTTTAATAGGAAATGGCCCAAAAAGGCACAGTAAGTACATTTTTACTTAGGAACCAAATTGAACAACCATGATCGACCATGGTCACCCATAATAAAGAGCCAACTTTCATAGTACATGCCTCTATTGGTTGTGGACTAGAGATTAGAGCAAATAACTAAATCTATTTTAAGTACAAAAAATGGGATACCAAAATCTACAAGTTATCATACGCGGACATTCAATCAAGAATCAAGCAACCTGAAACATCTATAAATAAACGATAACTAGAAATAGAATTCCCTTGCAAAACAAAAAGGATGAATTTGGCCACTTCCATCTCTTCAAAACCGTAATATAACCTAGTGTTGTAGTCAACTTCTAACTAAATTTGGCCACATTGATTATTTTACTAGTAGTGATGGGGTAAATATTAATTTACCATTGGCCTACAAAAGTAAAAAATAATTTTACCATTGGCCTACAAAAATAATTATCCCACTCTATTTTTATTCTCCACTTTTCTTTAAATAAATATCCCACTCCATTCAATAATTATCCCACTCCATTTTTATTCTCCACTTTTCTTTAAATAAATATCTCACTCTATTCAATAATTATCCCACTCCATTATATTCCACACTTTCCTTTAAATAATTATCCCACTCCATTATATTCCACACTTTCCTTTAAATAATTATCTCACCTAATTCCACAAAAAATTGTCTTTTGCCCTTCATTTTTATCAAATTTACCTTTATTGCCATTCTCCATTTACCTATAAATACCTCCTCTCATTTACAAAGAAAAACACACCAAAGACACCAAAAAACACACAACAAAAACATATCTTCTTTATCTCTTAAGATCCATCTATCTCTTCCAAGAGATATAAAGCCATTGGCAATACAAATACAAGCCAATTCGGGAAGAAATAGAGGAGTCATATACTCTCTCTTGTCATACCCCCCAGAAATAGAAGGGTCTTATACTCTCTATTTTCATACCCCAAAAAATAGAAGGGTCTTATACTCTCTATTTTCATACTCCAAAAAATACCAACAACCCTTATACACTCTCTCTCTCCTACACAGTTTATTATTTATTCTGTTGAAATATTTGTAATCCTAATTATATACTTATAAATAGAATTAAGGAAATTATAGAGAGAGAGAAGTTGGTAGCTTGTATTATCATCCAAATTGATCGCCTTTTGAGCTAATACAACACAAGCACACACAAAAGGAGGACGTACCACTGGAATAGCATAAGCGCTACCGGGAGAACCTACCTTAAAAAAAAGTCATGTGTTCATTATTGCGCCGCATTTATTTTTTATTCACCGATACTCGCTTATTGATTGGTTAATTATCTATTCCAAGATTTTGACACCATCAAGTAGGATTAAGCGCAATCTTTCTTTTAATAGTCGAGATTGCAATATATTATTTTAAAAACTCTTCCTCTATTTATATATATAGTTGATGTAGATGTAAAGTGAAAGTAGGTTTACAAATCAGAGTATGATTACATTTTTTTTTAACTTGGGATGTAATTAATTATACTCATAATAGTACTATTAGGATTCTAGGAAGGATAAGCGTCTCCTTTTTCTTTTTTCTTCTAATAAATAAATTCCTTTTTCGTTCATTTTTTTAGGATTTTGGGACCTTTTTATGACATGGAGATTTTAAAAGATGCGAACCTATCAATATTTGCTTCACAATATATGTCTCTCACCCAATATCTGCCTTATAATAGGACTCCATTTTATAATAGTTGTATTTGTCTCAAGTTATACTATATGTGCCAGGGACTGCATCATTTAAAAAAATACTATGAACCACATTTATTAAATGTTCAAACTTAGGAATCGGATCTCAATTTACCATTTCTTTTCCTTTTTCACATGCTTCAGCTGATCGTTAGTCCAATTTTAAATTTAGTGACACATTTAATCCACTTTTAGCTAATCTTAGTACAGTCAGTCTTCTAGTACTAGCTCAATTTCTATTGAATATATTGTTTAAACTAATAATTAATTAGGTATTGCATATGTTTGTTACCACCTTATCCATTGTTTGGGAAGGTGATATAATTAAGTTTTTCGAGAAATCGTTAATTCTATCCTAGAAAATTTTAGGCAATTGCGGAATCATTTCATTTTGAGTATTTCGAATTATTTTGTGGATTGAATAACTAATTAGGATGAATATAATTTGAAAAAAATGCTATAACAAAATGATAAAAGGCCTAGGGTTAAGTAAGCACTTAGATCGCTTGGGAGCAAGAGTTTAAATCCCATTGGAAGCATGTTTTTATAAGAAAAAAAAAAAGATCATTGGAGCAAAATTGAAAATAAAAAATTTGACATGGTTTGTAGCATATAAAAGTAGTTTAGTTTTATAATCACTAGACACTTACAAACACGTTATGCGTGTGTATGATCGCCTTTTAACATAGCAAAAAGTTATAGAATGGGCTACCTTGGCTAAGCAAGGATTAACATTCAAAATAAAGAAGAAAACACTCAAATTTTATTCGATCATAGTATGCCTTTACAAAGAAATCTTTTTATAGGAAAAGAAAATTACAAGAAAGGAAATAAATTCAAAATAACTTCCAAAAATATAAAATCACATAGATCATGGGATTTCGCAGTCATGACGTTGAGAATCGTGCCAGATTTGACGAAAGTAAAATTTGACATTCCTAACTCAACTTATTGCCAAATCAAAACCTATCAGAAATAGTAAATTCGCAGATTCGAGGTCCTAAACGAAAGAGTTTGACCGAAAAACAACGTGCATTATTGCCAAAAGTGGTGATTTGAATTCTTTGGGTCGTTTTAGGTTAAACTAGCTTGAAGTCTTGAACCCATGTGATTCTGACATTGTTACTTTTTAGGCTTGGTGGTTAAATAAGCTTTGACGGCCTGTTATACATCACATTCTATGCATTGGGATACGTAACTGAAATTGTAAACATTTAATAAATTGTTAAATAATGCAGCGGTGAAATGTTGCATTTTATATCTTAGTAGTCATGGGTTCCAATATCAACAAATTTACATTTTTTACGTAATAAAAAAAAAAAAAAAAAAAAAAAAAAAAAAAAAAAAAAAAACTAGTGATAAAATAAGAGGTACCAAAATTCAGATATGTTAAACTTAACCCACAAATTTGCAGATATACCAATAAATTTCTTGAGTCTACACTGGATATGTTAAAAAAAAGTAGCCATACGGGTGTCTTAAGCCCATATGGCTCATACGAGTAAGCCAAGTTTGAGAAAAAATAAATAGAAAAAGCTTCATACAAGTGTGACACACCCTTACCAATATTATATATATATATATATATATGGATATGCTACACTCTTTTGGTTCATACGAGTGATTGTGGCATGTATGAGTAAAATTAAGGTGTATATATACTAGGTTTATACACCCCTATCAGATGAGAATAAGTTTGTCCCTTATGTATGTCTTGATGTATGTAGGGGTATCGTAAGTTTGCTAATTTACCATACTGGATGCTCTGACCAAATGTGATGGCTTCTAGCTTATAATAGTATATATATTTTCACGCATTAAAAACCAAGTAGTTTTGAAGAGTTTGTAGTAATTAGGTATGTACAAGCCTCAGTGACATTATATATATATATATGCACATTATATTTATATATATATATATATATGCACACTAGAATTTTATCCACATGTATCGCATGTGTTAAAAAATGTTCAAAAAAACTATAGGTGGCAAAGGGATTGAGACTCTTACTTGACTTTTTATTTATTGTTACTAATTTAAAGAATCAAAACAAATCATATTATGTTGACAAATATTACATTTGAATATAAAAGTGTTGACACCCACGCCATCAAATTTTTCTATATTTTAGAGCCCATCATAAAATAGAATAATTCCCTGGATTTCATATACATCTCTGTAGAGGTGGCGCAGGCTAAGAATGTCGCCATCCGTAATCTCAACTCTGAAAAATCTCTGAAACGGACTTTTTTCCAGAGAAAATCTGTCTTATTGCTATCATCTGAGAGTAATCCATTATCTTCTTCATATATGATCTTGATACCACACTCCTTTACCTCAAATAAATTACCCACAATTGAAACGAAAACTTCATCCCCACTTTCTAGCTGGTTCCCGAAATTCCACTGGCTTAACCATGTCATGTCTTCATCTCCTTTTGGAATGCCATAGAGTACAGGGTAGTACATCCACGTGAGATCCTTTGTCTTATTATTGATTTTAATGCCAATTTGATAATAATTGTTCGAAAAATCAGTCATTGCATACACTGAGCAAATGTTGAAACGTTGAATCCTAAGTTTAGGAAGCGAAGGCACAATCAAAGAAATTACTGACCCCTTTTTCCTTTCACTAAAACCATTTGGGATCTCTCCCCCAGGGATAAATGTGCTGAATATACCATACTCGTAAATTCCCTACACCAATACAATCATAATGTTAATCTTCATCAATTATAGTTAATAGAGTATCATAGAGCATAATAGAGAGAGATAAAAAGAGCACCATTGCAATTATATTGTTTTACTATATTAATAAATTACAATTAATAGAGTATAACAAAGAGAGAAAGAGAGAGCACCTGAACTGGTTGATACACGTTTCCCAAATACTTTATCTGAAACATCACAATAGAGAGAGATAAAGAGAGCACCAATGCAATTATATTGTTTTACTATGTTAGTAAATTACAATTAATAGAGTATAACAAAGAGAGAAAGAGAGAGCACCTGGACTGGTTGATACACGTTTCTCAAATGCTCTATCTGAAACATCACCTCAAGTTCTTTGATAGATTCAATTTCAATACCTAAATTCTTAATTATCATTCTGTCAACATTTCCTATTGGTTCTCTCTTGAAAATGCCTTCTATTTCAACAATTTCATTGCAATCATCAGTACAGATGGAATCTAATTGACGCGCAGTTGATTGAAATGTTATTCTTCTTAACGACGAGCAATGAAACATATTCAACCTTTGTAAATCACTTGGCAAACCAAAAATTGAATCGAGAGACTCGCAAGAATATAAGGATAGAGATTGAAGGCTACTAAGGCTCGTAATGCAATCGGGCAAGCTGTGAAACGGATTCCTGCTTAAATCCAAATACTTTATTAACGATAGATTACCGAACTCACGTGGCAAGGAATCATTGGATAGATTGCAGTTTGAAAGACTTAAGCTTGTTAATGAGCTTGGTAAAGATGTCCATAAAATTTCTGGACCTTTGCTTGGCTGTGGCCTCCATGGCATAAAAAGTGAAGTACGCCACCATTTGCCCTGCCCATTGGTAGTGCTTGTTGCATTTATGTCATTTCCACCAGCAAAAAGTGTCGAGCAACCAGAGATTATTAGTGTCTCAAGAGATCTTAGCTTGTATATGTTCCTTGGGAGCATCTTTAGATTTTTACAATCTTTTATATTAAGTAAATTGAGCTCCTCAAGGAATTCAATGGATTCACAAATCTCAATCAAACGTACACAACCCTTGAGAATCAATCTCTCGAGATTCGGAACTCCTATAAAGTTAGGAGTTTTCGCAAGCCTTTCAGAATAACTCAGATTAAGGATCTTCAGTGATCCAAGAAACTGTTAAAAAGGAACAAAGATATTTTGTAAGTTTTATCCACCACTAATTACAAACCTAGCTATAAAGAAAGAAAAACAAATAAATAAATTTCATACCTTATGGCCTGTTCAAACTTCTTCCAATTTGCTATGACGCAAGTCAAGAGCAACCAAATTCTCCAAAGATAACTTGAAAGGCATATATTTTAAAGGAAATCCATGCCAACACAACCATATCAATTTTTTAGGAAAATTGTCATAGCTGCCGTATAATTGTGTATAATTGAGCTTTAGTAGTCTTAACTTTTCCATCTTTTCAAATGCATCAGTTCTCAAGCTTAAACTTTGATTTCCAAAATCCTGCCTTATTTGTTGCCCTAAAAGGAAACTACAGAAACCAAAATGATGGAAGAAAGAAAGTATGCCTGTCAAGGGTGAGGCGTTATCGAAAGATTCATAATATTTGCGCTTTCTTGCAATGTTACCATCTTTCATTAATATGCTCATGTCAAGGGTGAGGCCTTCGATTGTTGTGGTGCCCTGATAACATAAGAAAAAACATAAAAATTAGAGTAGTAATTAGTATATATGCACAATAAATAAATGTATACATAGAAACATGACAATTATATATTTTTCTTACCTCCTTATTTCTCAGTACACTATAGGCCTCATTATGATGCCACAATCTACTTCGTCTTTGAGGATCAAGTGATTCTTGTTTGACAATGTTTTTTCCCATGTCTTGAAGTAATTTATGCATCATCAACTTATTACAAGAATCAATTTTTAACAGACATCGATCAATGAGACATTGAATTCCAATGTTTGCATAAGTATCAATATTGCCAAGTACTTTGATGGCATAATCTTTGTCATTTCCAACAAAGAAACAAGCAATATCAAGGAATAATCTTTTGTCGTTGTCATCTTCTAGACAATCATAACTTATTTTAAGTTTATCGAGTATTTTCTTATGAGGAACTGCTTCCAATTTCTTCACTTCACTTGCCCATTGAGGTACAGTTCTTCCACACAAAGAAGAACCAATAACTTGAAGAGCTAATGGGAGGCCTCCGTAAAGTTGTACTACCCTTTTTATGTGCTCTCTGTAACCTTCAATAGGATGGTCATCTCCAAAGGCATAGAAACTAAAGAGCTTAATTGATTCATCATAGCCCAATTCATCAACCTTAAAAACCTCATGAGGCTTTAATAACCTTTCATATCTCGTAGTAATAATGATTTTACTCCCACGATAAGACCAATCTTGAATGCCACGTAATGCATTTAGTTGGTCGATTTGATCCACATCATCGATAACTATAAGTACCCTTTTGCATGAAATGGCTTTCTTTATTTTAATGATTCCTTCATCGACATTGTATATCTTTTCATGCTTCTTATTCAAGATACTTGAAAGAAGTTGTCTTTGTAAAATAGCTAAACCATTGGGTTTTTGTGACATCTCTCTCACATTTGCGAGGAAGCAACTACAATCAAAACTTTCATAGTTCTCATCATAGATATATTTGGCCATGGTTGTCTTCCCAATGCCGCCCATCCCACAAATTCCGCGTAAGCTAACTTTAGACGAGTCATCTTGCAACCACTTATTAATATTTTTGGCTTGAGATTGCATTCCAACTAAATATGGAGTGACAAACAAGGATGTGCGCCTCAATTTACCTCGGATACAGTTTATAATTTTCTGGATAAACCTTGATTCATGCCTACACATTTTGAGAAAAACAGCTAGATTAGCAAACACAATGAGATTTGAATGCTGTGGTAGTAAAAAACTACCGTATAGAGTAAGCAAATGGGGGTGAACTAGAAAAGGGATAAAAATAATGAGATGGGCCCTATTGGCCTTCTTTTTTAAAAAGGGTTTGATCATGGTAACCCTTATAAGTGGATGCATTCACGGTGGAGTAACAATGCGGCAAAAACATAACGTTCAGAATTTTTTTTGTTCTAATAGCGATAACGAAAATGAACTTATATTTTACGGCGTTCTAAGATAATATAACATTTTTTTCATTTAAATATCACATTTTAAGATGATAAAAAATCTATACAAGGCTATAACCCAAACTTTTTGCTTCATTTTTGCTTTTTTGTCATGATTTTCGAGGGACGAAAGTTATTTACTTACTACTTAGATATTTTTTTTTTGCTAATATAATATAAATATATTCAGAAAATTTCTGGTGCTAGTGCCGTTGTTTTGTTGCTAAAATATCTCCTCAATGTTTTAGCAATACAAAAACATTGCTAAAGGCAGTCCATATATGGATTCGTCCACACCAGAAATGTATTGTAAATATAATAATACTAAGGCTTCGTTTGATAACAATATAAAAAACGAGAACACTTGATTTGTGTGAAAAATTGGAAAATAAGTTAATGCATGTAATGAGATCATCTATTGCTTATTTTTTATGAGTAGTTATCCTCCATCATTCATACTTTTTGAGAAAAAAGTTTCTTCGTCAACTCTCAAAGAATTTTTTTCCCACGGAAAAATCTAGAAAACTTAAGAACAAATTTATGTATAATACTTTAATTGTTATCAAATGGATCCTAAAATAATACCTTATTTGATACTCTAGTATTTTAAAAGAATCTAACTTGAATTCTACTGAAATTAAGATTTCCATTTTAATTTTGCAACCTTGTCTTTTAAAGAGAAAACTAATTTTAATATAACAAATTAAAAGTAAAAAACTACTCTTAATTTTGAATATTCAAACAAATGGGCTCTTAATTGAAGATTGACATAATATTTACTTTGGTCTTGGGGGTGGGGGAATAGTTATTTTTTTCCAAAGGTGGGGGGCGGCAAAATGAATTACGATAATTTTTTTGGGTCATGTTACGTATCTAGAAATAGAAATAATTAAATTATAAAATGCATTAAATTAGGCACAAATTATCATACAAAGTATAATTCTTTTCATTCATAGTATAGTTAACGTGTGCCATTAGAGCACATATTATCATTTTCTATTTTTTTTTTCATCTATTTAAGTTAAAAATCTAATAGTATTAATAAAAAAAAATCAAGGGAGGGCCATTTTTCCATTCACTCCAAAGGTTGCTCTGCCCTCGGATGCATTGAAAAATGAAGGATACACTACAAGTGTTTTGTTATTACTAGAGTAAACGGTTTAAATGGCCATTAAATTTTTTATTTAGTATCATTTTGGCCATTAAATTTTAAAACAAAGTACTTTAGCCATCTAATTTTGGAGTGAGTGTCACTTTGGTTCTTCCTTCTATTTGACTGTTAAATTAAATGGCATGAAACTACGTGCAAGGCACGGACTTCATTTAAGTGTATTTTGATCATTTTGATCATAAAATAACTCAAGTTGTGCTATTTATTAAAAATATTTGTATGTTTATACACTGTGTATGTTTTATTTTGGCAAAAAATTATCTGAGGGAATTGCTATTTTGTTGCAATAGGCCAAAATAACCTTACACGAAATCATGTGCTACACAAATGTATCAAATTTAATAGCCAAATAATGAAATGGTCAAAGTGGTACTGACTCCAAAATTAGATGATAAAAGTAGTTTGTTTTAATGTTTAATGGCCAAAATGGTCCTAGATCAAAAGTTTAATAGGCATTTGGATTCTTTACTCTTATTATTATATTGTATCAATTTTGATATTTTTACAAGGAATTTTTTTGCCTTCCATCTTAATTTAGTATTAAAAGATTTCTATCTCACTAAACTTTTTTTTTTTTAATATGTTCATAATCAATTTTCAAATTAATATATTATTGTTCCGTAAATATTTTTGCCTTCCGTCTTAATCTAGTTTTTTCTTTAGGGTAGTGAGAATATATAAATATTGTCATTAAATAAAAATATAATAAAAAATAGTAGTTTAAAGTATAACACTATCATCATATTGTTTTACTTATTATAACATAAATGTTTTATTATAATGAAATGTAGCATGCGATATGTATAATATGTTATATAGTATTAAGATATAGCAAAGAAATATATGTCATAATCCCTAAAATATTACATAATGCTATATTATTAGAATTACTAACTATTATCGTCTATAATACTTAAAAACACAGGTACTAATATGCAATACTGATATGACATAGATGCAGCTATATAAATTTGTCGACAAAAATAGGATACCTATACGTTTGAGAATTATTAATATTGTGTATATATATATGTATATAAAGAGTTGGAAAGCACGGGATGAAATTTTGAGAAATAAATTAACTTACCCATCTGCTTGGTTTTTCAATTCCATTCCAGCCAAATCCGCAACTTTTTTAAGTGCTTCTTTCCACCCTTTCATCTTTTCCATTAATTCCATCTTTCTTCCATGATCAATTTGGGCCTCGTATTGCTCCACGTACTCATCAAATGCTTCTCCCGTCCTTCCCTTTTGCTTTCGGATTTCGGATGGAAAGACATCATAGAAGACAGGTAGAACTTCGTGTCTCGAGGTCCTCTTCTTACATTCCAGGATCATCACAAGTTCATCTAGGCACCATGGTGAAGATGCGTAGTTTTTGGAAAACACAATTATCGAAATCCTCGACCCGTTGATTGCTTTGTATAATTCAGACTTAAGACTCTCTCCTTTCTCTATCTCATCATCATCTCTAAATGTGCGATATCCCGCTTGCACCAAAGCTGTATAGAGATGATCAGTGAAATTCTTTCGAGTATCCTCTCCTCTAAAACTCAAGAAAACATCATAAGTATATGCAAAAGTGGAAGAAGAGGCTTCTTCTTCTTGGGCTCTCACAATAGCAGCCATTGGACAAATTATGCTGGTTATGATCTAGTTATTGGGCATAGGATGGAAAGAGGGAAGGATTGTGAGGAAGGAATATAAACAAAAACAAGTGGTGAAGACTTGATGTAGTAAAGGTAGAAGTAAATTCTTGGAAATTTCGTGCAAGGGACGAAGAAATAAAACGACCATCTTGAGCCCTTATTTACAAAAGATGGAAGCCAACCACCACAATTACATCTATTATTATTTTATTTTATTTTTGAGTTCGCATCTATCTTTAAGTCCGCACATGTATCGAGTATCATTACATATAATGTTATGTTTTAAAAATTTATATATAATGTGAAGAACTTGTTATCATACTGCACACGTATCAAGTGTGTCACCCATTCTAGTTTATTCATTATATGGTATATAATAATAAGGAGATTAGTTTCTTAATTCTAAAAAATGAAGGTATTAATTGGACTTTTCTCCTCTCCATTGCTCATTATATCCAATTTCGTATAATGAAGTTTAGTTTGAAACCTGAACAGATGAATTATTTCGCAAAATTTGATAGAGATTATCTACTTATTATAGATATCATCTATACAAAATTTCATCAAGAAATTCAAATTGAAAGCAGGTGTAGTAAAAATTTAATGTATATATTCATTTTCGACCATTAAATTTTATTTTCGATAATTAAATTTTAGATGATCATCTCTACCACTTCCGGTTTGAATATTTTAATGAAAATTTGTGAAAATGATCAAATCATTATAGAGATTATCTCCACCAAATTTCATGATAAAATCCATCCGTTCAGATATTAAACTAGATCTCATTAGACAAAATTAAATAAAAGAATAATAAACAAAAGCCAACTCTATATTTATTTTTTTTAAATAATAAGTAGGGTTTCATGCCGTCCCATAAAATCTATAGTAATTACAACGAAAATATTTTAGACCTTACTTTTTATAACAAAATTAAACTTCGGATCCAAATGTTTTTTTTTTTTTTTGGGAGTCAATCATCGAAGTCTTCCACCATTGATATTTTTTTGATCAGTTCAACAAGAGCAGATCGGTCACATGGATTGCCAGAATTTAAGGGACCACCGGACCACAAATTTAAGAGTCAATCTCGACTCTCGAGGGTTTTTAAAATTTGTATATTTTATAAAAATATATAATGCTTCGATTGTTATGTAAATAAAGCTGTAAAATATAGTCTTAATTTACACCGTCACATTAATTTTATACTTTTTCAATTGTTTTATAAAATTTTAATATAAAATATAGACTTTTTTTTAAAATATATATTTGAAATGTCAGGAGTTATAAAATAAAATGCATTACCTATGCACGATCTCTTTTATTTTCTGGGTTATGTAATTTAAATTAAAATTATTTAACAAAAAATATTAAATAGTATAGTGGTGAAGTATCATATTTTATATCATATCAATTATGAGTTCGAATCTCAATAAATTTATAATTTTTAAGTCATAAAAAACACAAATCTAGGGACAAAAAGAAAATACCAAAATTCAGTGTCATAATTGAATGGGGTGATTTCTGGTTTATAATAATATAGATATTCTCATACAATAGAATAATAAATAGTTTTTCTCTAGTATAACATGTTATTACATTTGCTACAGCCGCGGTTAATTGTGTTTTAATGTTAAAGGTATTGTGTTGGATTTCCCTTTAAAATATTACTTTAAAGAAATTTCTAACGCAAAAGGATATTTTAATAATTTTGTATATATGTCAGCAACTTTTTCTCACTTCTAAAATTCAAGAAAACATCATTAATGTATGCGCAATTAAACCTTCAACTAAAAGAAGTTTTTTATTTTTTTGTGGTAAAATTGGAAGGAAGACTTCCACAAACCCAAAGTCAATTGGCTGGCAATTTCCCTAATGGCAGAGTGTGAAGCGGCTAAAAGTGCTATTGAATAAGATGGCGATTAATTACACGGCAAAATATTTTATAATATTTTAATATTAGCTCAATCGTAAAAGATTGAGTTATTATTAGGAACAAAAAAAAGATACGTCGGCTCAATCCTATAAAATTGAAATAATGTATACATACTCAATACAATAAGATTGAGTAAATAAAATAAAATATTATTGAGTAAAATAATATATAATTAGCTCTCACGCTAAATAAAGGTGAAGACTTTAATATTTGAGTTTTCTCTTTCTTCTTTTCTATAGGGGTGTCCATCTGATCCGATCCGGTCATTTTAAACTATTCGCATATGATCCGATCCGATGTTAGTTTTAAGTTTTAGCATCCAATCCAATTCAACATACTTTACCAATCCAATCTAATCCAATTAAATGTTGGATTGGATCGGTTTCGATCCGATCCGATTAGAAGTTTAAAATAAAATATATTATATTCTTGAAATTTTCAATTCTAATGTAAAACAAGTAAATATAATTCATTACAAATAAAGTTCAAGTTTTCAACCAAACAGCTAACAAAATAGCTAAGTTAAAAAGTCTACTACCTAACAAAAAATACATAATTAAACCAACTATAACTCATTATGTACGTGATATGAAATATAAAATGATACAAAAATTAATGCTACCTTCTAGTAGACTTGTAGACTTCTAGTTATTAGATTACTTTCTCTGATATTACTTTTTGGAGCTTAATTTTAATCTCAGAAGCCACTGACTGCTACGAGGCTTCAGTTATTAGATTACTTTCAATTAGGCCATCAAGTATGAAGAACAAGAATAATTTATTATCAAGAAGTTTGAACATAACCTTCTAAATAAAAAATATATTTTTAATTAAATATATAAAAGAAAAAGCGATTCTAACGAAGAAAATAAATATATAGAGAGAGAAATGTATCAAATTGTGATAAATTATATTTTAAGTGACAACTCTAATCATAGATTGGATCGGTTTCCAGAGCACATAAAACCGAAACCGATTCAATTTTTTCGGTTTTCAAATTTTGCATCCGATCCAATCCAATCATCCATAAAATCCAGGAAAAATGGATTGGATTGGATTGGATTGGATCGGATCAGTTCACCCATAACTCAATCAGTGGAGGGTGAATTTGTGAATCTATATTTGAAACATGAGGGACCAAAACTTCACCTCAAAAACTCAAATTTAAACACATAAAATATATAACCTTACCTGCCTAATTTTATATTAAAAAAGAAAAAGAAAAACCCATAAAATAAATTTTATACTTTTACTAGCCTCACACTCTCACCATAGCACTCCGAAATGACACATTCGGCCATGGACAACTGCCAAAAACAACCATTGACTCTAGATGGTTTAATTTGGTGTTTGCGCAACACAATGTAAAATTTTAGTTGAAATGGAGAGATAAAATTTGATAAAATGAAAAGCAATCGAATTATAGAAATAACATTGTAAATTTTCACCTACAGTAATAAGAATTATAATTCCTTGGAAGGTGAAAGACTATTCGTGGCAGTTTGGAAATGATTTTTTATTTTATTTTTGATTCGAGGGTTACTTCTTTGGGTATTTAGACAAACTATTGCGCACCTCGACTAATCCTTGCTCGGAGTGTTTGTTTGCCGTTGGTCAGGCATTATTTTGACAATGTTAAGAATTGACCTTGAGAGTTTCAATTCGACTGAAGTGGATCAAAATGGTAAGAAACACAATTACTTATTGTCAAAAGGAAAAGGAGGGTCAATAGCCAAACCCAAATATTTTTATTAAATTAGATGAGTGAATGTTTGTGAGTTAGGGAAGAAGTCTATTGTTCGATTCCTCCCACCCCTTCCCCCCATTTCAAAACCAATGCTTATTAATTCGTGTATGCATTGCTATGTACTAAAACGCAATCTAATGGTCAACGCAGTTCTCATAATTTTTAATTTCTAACTTTATTTAAATTTTATAATTATATATTACAAGAAATGTTTGATGAGCAAATAATTTTTGTGCATAATTCATTGTGGTGGACACATTTTTTATTCTGGATAAAAACATATTGTAAAAAATTAACATAAATTATTTGAAAGTTATTTTAATTTTTTCCATAAAATATATCACTTTTAGTTCTTAAAAAATACATAACACTTTTAGTTCTTGATGGGGTTAAATATTAATTTTACTATTGGCCTACAAAAGTAATTTAACACTTTTATCTCCAGTAAAATCTCATTTTTACCTCCACACCTACCACACCTCACCTACCTCCACCAAAAATTACCTTTTTGCCCTTCATTTTTATCAAATTTACCTTTTTGCCATTCTACATTTACCAATAAATACCCCCTCATTCATTCACAAAAACGCACAACAAAAACACACAATTCTTCTCATTCAACACCATCCTTTTCATCCAAGATCCATCCATCTCATCCAAGAGATATAAAGCCATTGGCAATATAAATACAAGCCAATTCAAGAAGAAATAGAAGGGTCTTCTACTCTCTCTTTTCATACCCCAAAAAATACCAACAACCCTTATACACACTCTCTCATACACAGTTTATTATTTATCTTGTTGAAATATTTGTAATTCTAATTCTATACTTATAAATAGAATTAGTGAAATTGTAGAGAGAAAAGTTGGTAGCTTGTATCATCATCCAAAGTTGATTGCCTTTGAGCTAATACCAAGTAAGCACACACAAAAGGAGGACGTACTGCCGGAATAGCATAAGCGCTACTGGAGGAACCTACCTTATCAAAAAATATCATGTGTTCTTCATTACGCCGCATTAACTTTTTATTCGCCGATATTTAATTGTTGATTGGTTAATTGTCTACTTCTAGATTTTGACACTATCAGTTGGTGCCATTTATAGGAAAGACAGTTTCTCAAAGTCACATACCTCCCCTAAGTTACAAAGGTATCCAAAATTTATTATGTCTTCTAGACGAACTCAACCAGACCCTATATTGTCCCTACAAGAACAACAAGCTGCTCTTCAAATCCGAATTGGCAGACTCTTAGCCTTAAGAGAAAGTATGCCTGTCAAGGGTGAGGCGTTATCGAAAGATTCATAATATTTGCGCTTTCTTGCAATGTTACCATCTTTCATTAATATGCTCATGTCAAGGGTGAGGCCTTCGATTGTTGTGGTGCCCTGATAACATAAGAAAAAACATAAAAATTAGAGTAGTAATTAGTATATATGCACAATAAATAAATGTATACATAGAAACATGACAATTATATATTTTTCTTACCTCCTTATTTCTCAGTACACTATAGGCCTCATTATGATGCCACAATCTACTTCGTCTTTGAGGATCAAGTGATTCTTGTTTGACAATGTTTTTTCCCATGTCTTGAAGTAATTTATGCATCATCAACTTATTACAAGAATCAATTTTTAACAGACATCGATCAATGAGACATTGAATTCCAATGTTTGCATAAGTATCAATATTGCCAAGTACTTTGATGGCATAATCTTTGTCATTTCCAACAAAGAAACAAGCAATATCAAGGAATAATCTTTTGTCGTTGTCATCTTCTAGACAATCATAACTTATTTTAAGTTTATCGAGTATTTTCTTATGAGGAACTGCTTCCAATTTCTTCACTTCACTTGCCCATTGAGGTACAGTTCTTCCACACAAAGAAGAACCAATAACTTGAAGAGCTAATGGGAGGCCTCCGTAAAGTTGTACTACCCTTTTTATGTGCTCTCTGTAACCTTCAATAGGATGGTCATCTCCAAAGGCATAGAAACTAAAGAGCTTAATTGATTCATCATAGCCCAATTCATCAACCTTAAAAACCTCATGAGGCTTTAATAACCTTTCATATCTCGTAGTAATAATGATTTTACTCCCACGATAAGACCAATCTTGAATGCCACGTAATGCATTTAGTTGGTCGATTTGATCCACATCATCGATAACTATAAGTACCCTTTTGCATGAAATGGCTTTCTTTATTTTAATGATTCCTTCATCGACATTGTATATCTTTTCATGCTTCTTATTCAAGATACTTGAAAGAAGTTGTCTTTGTAAAATAGCTAAACCATTGGGTTTTTGTGACATCTCTCTCACATTTGCGAGGAAGCAACTACAATCAAAACTTTCATAGTTCTCATCATAGATATATTTGGCCATGGTTGTCTTCCCAATGCCGCCCATCCCACAAATTCCGCGTAAGCTAACTTTAGACGAGTCATCTTGCAACCACTTATTAATATTTTTGGCTTGAGATTGCATTCCAACTAAATATGGAGTGACAAACAAGGATGTGCGCCTCAATTTACCTCGGATACAGTTTATAATTTTCTGGATAAACCTTGATTCATGCCTACACATTTTGAGAAAAACAGCTAGATTAGCAAACACAATGAGATTTGAATGCTGTGGTAGTAAAAAACTACCGTATAGAGTAAGCAAATGGGGGTGAACTAGAAAAGGGATAAAAATAATGAGATGGGCCCTATTGGCCTTCTTTTTTAAAAAGGGTTTGATCATGGTAACCCTTATAAGTGGATGCATTCACGGTGGAGTAACAATGCGGCAAAAACATAACGTTCAGAATTTTTTTTGTTCTAATAGCGATAACGAAAATGAACTTATATTTTACGGCGTTCTAAGATAATATAACATTTTTTTCATTTAAATATCACATTTTAAGATGATAAAAAATCTATACAAGGCTATAACCCAAACTTTTTGCTTCATTTTTGCTTTTTTGTCATGATTTTCGAGGGACGAAAGTTATTTACTTACTACTTAGATATTTTTTTTTTGCTAATATAATATAAATATATTCAGAAAATTTCTGGTGCTAGTGCCGTTGTTTTGTTGCTAAAATATCTCCTCAATGTTTTAGCAATACAAAAACATTGCTAAAGGCAGTCCATATATGGATTCGTCCACACCAGAAATGTATTGTAAATATAATAATACTAAGGCTTCGTTTGATAACAATATAAAAAACGAGAACACTTGATTTGTGTGAAAAATTGGAAAATAAGTTAATGCATGTAATGAGATCATCTATTGCTTATTTTTTATGAGTAGTTATCCTCCATCATTCATACTTTTTGAGAAAAAAGTTTCTTCGTCAACTCTCAAAGAATTTTTTTCCCACGGAAAAATCTAGAAAACTTAAGAACAAATTTATGTATAATACTTTAATTGTTATCAAATGGATCCTAAAATAATACCTTATTTGATACTCTAGTATTTTAAAAGAATCTAACTTGAATTCTACTGAAATTAAGATTTCCATTTTAATTTTGCAACCTTGTCTTTTAAAGAGAAAACTAATTTTAATATAACAAATTAAAAGTAAAAAACTACTCTTAATTTTGAATATTCAAACAAATGGGCTCTTAATTGAAGATTGACATAATATTTACTTTGGTCTTGGGGGTGGGGGAATAGTTATTTTTTTCCAAAGGTGGGGGGCGGCAAAATGAATTACGATAATTTTTTTGGGTCATGTTACGTATCTAGAAATAGAAATAATTAAATTATAAAATGCATTAAATTAGGCACAAATTATCATACAAAGTATAATTCTTTTCATTCATAGTATAGTTAACGTGTGCCATTAGAGCACATATTATCATTTTCTATTTTTTTTTTCATCTATTTAAGTTAAAAATCTAATAGTATTAATAAAAAAAAATCAAGGGAGGGCCATTTTTCCATTCACTCCAAAGGTTGCTCTGCCCTCGGATGCATTGAAAAATGAAGGATACACTACAAGTGTTTTGTTATTACTAGAGTAAACGGTTTAAATGGCCATTAAATTTTTTATTTAGTATCATTTTGGCCATTAAATTTTAAAACAAAGTACTTTAGCCATCTAATTTTGGAGTGAGTGTCACTTTGGTTCTTCCTTCTATTTGACTGTTAAATTAAATGGCATGAAACTACGTGCAAGGCACGGACTTCATTTAAGTGTATTTTGATCATTTTGATCATAAAATAACTCAAGTTGTGCTATTTATTAAAAATATTTGTATGTTTATACACTGTGTATGTTTTATTTTGGCAAAAAATTATCTGAGGGAATTGCTATTTTGTTGCAATAGGCCAAAATAACCTTACACGAAATCATGTGCTACACAAATGTATCAAATTTAATAGCCAAATAATGAAATGGTCAAAGTGGTACTGACTCCAAAATTAGATGATAAAAGTAGTTTGTTTTAATGTTTAATGGCCAAAATGGTCCTAGATCAAAAGTTTAATAGGCATTTGGATTCTTTACTCTTATTATTATATTGTATCAATTTTGATATTTTTACAAGGAATTTTTTTGCCTTCCATCTTAATTTAGTATTAAAAGATTTCTATCTCACTAAACTTTTTTTTTTTTAATATGTTCATAATCAATTTTCAAATTAATATATTATTGTTCCGTAAATATTTTTGCCTTCCGTCTTAATCTAGTTTTTTCTTTAGGGTAGTGAGAATATATAAATATTGTCATTAAATAAAAATATAATAAAAAATAGTAGTTTAAAGTATAACACTATCATCATATTGTTTTACTTATTATAACATAAATGTTTTATTATAATGAAATGTAGCATGCGATATGTATAATATGTTATATAGTATTAAGATATAGCAAAGAAATATATGTCATAATCCCTAAAATATTACATAATGCTATATTATTAGAATTACTAACTATTATCGTCTATAATACTTAAAAACACAGGTACTAATATGCAATACTGATATGACATAGATGCAGCTATATAAATTTGTCGACAAAAATAGGATACCTATACGTTTGAGAATTATTAATATTGTGTATATATATATGTATATAAAGAGTTGGAAAGCACGGGATGAAATTTTGAGAAATAAATTAACTTACCCATCTGCTTGGTTTTTCAATTCCATTCCAGCCAAATCCGCAACTTTTTTAAGTGCTTCTTTCCACCCTTTCATCTTTTCCATTAATTCCATCTTTCTTCCATGATCAATTTGGGCCTCGTATTGCTCCACGTACTCATCAAATGCTTCTCCCGTCCTTCCCTTTTGCTTTCGGATTTCGGATGGAAAGACATCATAGAAGACAGGTAGAACTTCGTGTCTCGAGGTCCTCTTCTTACATTCCAGGATCATCACAAGTTCATCTAGGCACCATGGTGAAGATGCGTAGTTTTTGGAAAACACAATTATCGAAATCCTCGACCCGTTGATTGCTTTGTATAATTCAGACTTAAGACTCTCTCCTTTCTCTATCTCATCATCATCTCTAAATGTGCGATATCCCGCTTGCACCAAAGCTGTATAGAGATGATCAGTGAAATTCTTTCGAGTATCCTCTCCTCTAAAACTCAAGAAAACATCATAAGTATATGCAAAAGTGGAAGAAGAGGCTTCTTCTTCTTGGGCTCTCACAATAGCAGCCATTGGACAAATTATGCTGGTTATGATCTAGTTATTGGGCATAGGATGGAAAGAGGGAAGGATTGTGAGGAAGGAATATAAACAAAAACAAGTGGTGAAGACTTGATGTAGTAAAGGTAGAAGTAAATTCTTGGAAATTTCGTGCAAGGGACGAAGAAATAAAACGACCATCTTGAGCCCTTATTTACAAAAGATGGAAGCCAACCACCACAATTACATCTATTATTATTTTATTTTATTTTTGAGTTCGCATCTATCTTTAAGTCCGCACATGTATCGAGTATCATTACATATAATGTTATGTTTTAAAAATTTATATATAATGTGAAGAACTTGTTATCATACTGCACACGTATCAAGTGTGTCACCCATTCTAGTTTATTCATTATATGGTATATAATAATAAGGAGATTAGTTTCTTAATTCTAAAAAATGAAGGTATTAATTGGACTTTTCTCCTCTCCATTGCTCATTATATCCAATTTCGTATAATGAAGTTTAGTTTGAAACCTGAACAGATGAATTATTTCGCAAAATTTGATAGAGATTATCTACTTATTATAGATATCATCTATACAAAATTTCATCAAGAAATTCAAATTGAAAGCAGGTGTAGTAAAAATTTAATGTATATATTCATTTTCGACCATTAAATTTTATTTTCGATAATTAAATTTTAGATGATCATCTCTACCACTTCCGGTTTGAATATTTTAATGAAAATTTGTGAAAATGATCAAATCATTATAGAGATTATCTCCACCAAATTTCATGATAAAATCCATCCGTTCAGATATTAAACTAGATCTCATTAGACAAAATTAAATAAAAGAATAATAAACAAAAGCCAACTCTATATTTATTTTTTTTAAATAATAAGTAGGGTTTCATGCCGTCCCATAAAATCTATAGTAATTACAACGAAAATATTTTAGACCTTACTTTTTATAACAAAATTAAACTTCGGATCCAAATGTTTTTTTTTTTTTTTTGGGAGTCAATCATCGAAGTCTTCCACCATTGATATTTTTTTGATCAGTTCAACAAGAGCAGATCGGTCACATGGATTGCCAGAATTTAAGGGACCACCGGACCACAAATTTAAGAGTCAATCTCGACTCTCGAGGGTTTTTAAAATTTGTATATTTTATAAAAATATATAATGCTTCGATTGTTATGTAAATAAAGCTGTAAAATATAGTCTTAATTTACACCGTCACATTAATTTTATACTTTTTCAATTGTTTTATAAAATTTTAATATAAAATATAGACTTTTTTTTAAAATATATATTTGAAATGTCAGGAGTTATAAAATAAAATGCATTACCTATGCACGATCTCTTTTATTTTCTGGGTTATGTAATTTAAATTAAAATTATTTAACAAAAAATATTAAATAGTATAGTGGTGAAGTATCATATTTTATATCATATCAATTATGAGTTCGAATCTCAATAAATTTATAATTTTTAAGTCATAAAAAACACAAATCTAGGGACAAAAAGAAAATACCAAAATTCAGTGTCATAATTGAATGGGGTGATTTCTGGTTTATAATAATATAGATATTCTCATACAATAGAATAATAAATAGTTTTTCTCTAGTATAACATGTTATTACATTTGCTACAGCCGCGGTTAATTGTGTTTTAATGTTAAAGGTATTGTGTTGGATTTCCCTTTAAAATATTACTTTAAAGAAATTTCTAACGCAAAAGGATATTTTAATAATTTTGTATATATGTCAGCAACTTTTTCTCACTTCTAAAATTCAAGAAAACATCATTAATGTATGCGCAATTAAACCTTCAACTAAAAGAAGTTTTTTATTTTTTTGTGGTAAAATTGGAAGGAAGACTTCCACAAACCCAAAGTCAATTGGCTGGCAATTTCCCTAATGGCAGAGTGTGAAGCGGCTAAAAGTGCTATTGAATAAGATGGCGATTAATTACACGGCAAAATATTTTATAATATTTTAATATTAGCTCAATCGTAAAAGATTGAGTTATTATTAGGAACAAAAAAAAGATACGTCGGCTCAATCCTATAAAATTGAAATAATGTATACATACTCAATACAATAAGATTGAGTAAATAAAATAAAATATTATTGAGTAAAATAATATATAATTAGCTCTCACGCTAAATAAAGGTGAAGACTTTAATATTTGAGTTTTCTCTTTCTTCTTTTCTATAGGGGTGTCCATCTGATCCGATCCGGTCATTTTAAACTATTCGCATATGATCCGATCCGATGTTAGTTTTAAGTTTTAGCATCCAATCCAATTCAACATACTTTACCAATCCAATCTAATCCAATTAAATGTTGGATTGGATCGGTTTCGATCCGATCCGATTAGAAGTTTAAAATAAAATATATTATATTCTTGAAATTTTCAATTCTAATGTAAAACAAGTAAATATAATTCATTACAAATAAAGTTCAAGTTTTCAACCAAACAGCTAACAAAATAGCTAAGTTAAAAAGTCTACTACCTAACAAAAAATACATAATTAAACCAACTATAACTCATTATGTACGTGATATGAAATATAAAATGATACAAAAATTAATGCTACCTTCTAGTAGACTTGTAGACTTCTAGTTATTAGATTACTTTCTCTGATATTACTTTTTGGAGCTTAATTTTAATCTCAGAAGCCACTGACTGCTACGAGGCTTCAGTTATTAGATTACTTTCAATTAGGCCATCAAGTATGAAGAACAAGAATAATTTATTATCAAGAAGTTTGAACATAACCTTCTAAATAAAAAATATATTTTTAATTAAATATATAAAAGAAAAAGCGATTCTAACGAAGAAAATAAATATATAGAGAGAGAAATGTATCAAATTGTGATAAATTATATTTTAAGTGACAACTCTAATCATAGATTGGATCGGTTTCCAGAGCACATAAAACCGAAACCGATTCAATTTTTTCGGTTTTCAAATTTTGCATCCGATCCAATCCAATCATCCATAAAATCCAGGAAAAATGGATTGGATTGGATTGGATTGGATCGGATCAGTTCACCCATAACTCAATCAGTGGAGGGTGAATTTGTGAATCTATATTTGAAACATGAGGGACCAAAACTTCACCTCAAAAACTCAAATTTAAACACATAAAATATATAACCTTACCTGCCTAATTTTATATTAAAAAAGAAAAAGAAAAACCCATAAAATAAATTTTATACTTTTACTAGCCTCACACTCTCACCATAGCACTCCGAAATGACACATTCGGCCATGGACAACTGCCAAAAACAACCATTGACTCTAGATGGTTTAATTTGGTGTTTGCGCAACACAATGTAAAATTTTAGTTGAAATGGAGAGATAAAATTTGATAAAATGAAAAGCAATCGAATTATAGAAATAACATTGTAAATTTTCACCTACAGTAATAAGAATTATAATTCCTTGGAAGGTGAAAGACTATTCGTGGCAGTTTGGAAATGATTTTTTATTTTATTTTTGATTCGAGGGTTACTTCTTTGGGTATTTAGACAAACTATTGCGCACCTCGACTAATCCTTGCTCGGAGTGTTTGTCTGCCGTTGGTCAGGCATTATTTTGACAATGTTAAGAATTGACCTTGAGAGTTTCAATTCGACTGAAGTGGATCAAAATGGTAAGAAACACAATTACTTATTGTCAAAAGGAAAAGGAGGGTCAATAGCCAAACCCAAATATTTTTATTAAATTAGATGAGTGAATGTTTGTGAGTTAGGGAAGAAGTCTATTGTTCGATTCCTCCCACCCCTTCCCCCCATTTCAAAACCAATGCTTATTAATTCGTGTATGCATTGCTATGTACTAAAACGCAATCTAATGGTCAACGCAGTTCTCATAATTTTTAATTTCTAACTTTATTTAAATTTTATAATTATATATTACAAGAAATGTTTGATGAGCAAATAATTTTTGTGCATAATTCATTGTGGTGGACACATTTTTTATTCTGGATAAAAACATATTGTAAAAAATTAACATAAATTATTTGAAAGTTATTTTAATTTTTTCCATAAAATATATCACTTTTAGTTCTTAAAAAATACATAACACTTTTAGTTCTTGATGGGGTTAAATATTAATTTTACTATTGGCCTACAAAAGTAATTTAACACTTTTATCTCCAGTAAAATCTCATTTTTACCTCCACACCTACCACACCTCACCTACCTCCACCAAAAATTACCTTTTTGCCCTTCATTTTTATCAAATTTACCTTTTTGCCATTCTACATTTACCAATAAATACCCCCTCATTCATTCACAAAAACGCACAACAAAAACACACAATTCTTCTCATTCAACACCATCCTTTTCATCCAAGATCCATCCATCTCATCCAAGAGATATAAAGCCATTGGCAATATAAATACAAGCCAATTCAAGAAGAAATAGAAGGGTCTTCTACTCTCTCTTTTCATACCCCAAAAAATACCAACAACCCTTATACACACTCTCTCATACACAGTTTATTATTTATCTTGTTGAAATATTTGTAATTCTAATTCTATACTTATAAATAGAATTAGTGAAATTGTAGAGAGAAAAGTTGGTAGCTTGTATCATCATCCAAAGTTGATTGCCTTTGAGCTAATACCAAGTAAGCACACACAAAAGGAGGACGTACTGCCGGAATAGCATAAGCGCTACTGGAGGAACCTACCTTATCAAAAAATATCATGTGTTCTTCATTACGCCGCATTAACTTTTTATTCGCCGATATTTAATTGTTGATTGGTTAATTGTCTACTTCTAGATTTTGACACTATCAGTTGGTGCCATTTATAGGAAAGACAGTTTCTCAAAGTCACATACCTCCCCTAAGTTACAAAGGTATCCAAAATTTATTATGTCTTCTAGACGAACTCAACCAGACCCTATATTGTCCCTACAAGAACAACAAGCTGCTCTTCAAATCCGAATTGGCAGACTCTTAGCCTTAAGAGAAAGTCCCTGAGCCAGCTCGAGAAGCAGGTCATTTTCAACCTCGGCGTCTACTAATGTTCACCCAATGCCTCCACGAGAACCAATCAGAGAAAGACTCAGAGCCCGTGGCAGAGGATCTAGGGCGAACCGTAGCAGAACTGACGAGCTCGAATCCTACCACTCCAGCTCTACTAGGGAGACATCTTATGAAGAAATTTCGGCCTAGCCCCTTCCTCCACCAGCGAGGGACCCACGGATTAACGTGGTTCGTGAAAGGCGCTTAGACAAAGCTTCGCGACATCGGAGCCCAAGCGTAGGCCTACCTCCCTTCCCGTAGGCTCAAATAACAAAACGAGAGGCGGAAGTTAGACCTAGGGGGTCCGTTTTTTATAGTATCTCTCACAAAGAGTCAGTCGAAGAGGTCGAGAAAAGACTGATGTCGAGGATAGAGGCCCAAATGGCAGAAGTAATGAAGACCGTGGGTCATCTGGCAGGGAGCTCGACAGCAGCTCTGGTTAGGGACTCTAAGTCCCCTTTTGCGGATCACATTCAAAATTGCCTGGTTCATAAAATTTAGACTCCCAGTGCTGGAATCCTAACATGAAACCACTGACCCTGTGGATCATTGGCAACAGTACGAAAACATGATGGGGCTCTAGAATGTCCCAGATGGCGTGATATGTAGAGTCTTCGTTACCACTCTTAAGGGGGCAGCCCAAACATGGTGCAACAGCTTGCTACCAGGGTCGATCTCAAGCTCGCAGAAGCTCAATACCAAGTTCATTTCACATTTAATGGGAACAAAGCGACAGTCCAAAACCTCTACTCATCTCTTCAACATAAAGCAGGGGTCTACCGAGAGCTTGAAAGAATATGCTCGCCGTTTTAACCAGGAAAGCCTCATGGTCACCGACCTAAATGAAGGAGTGGCTGTAGCAGCCTTCGTGGAGGGGGTAACCTCCCCATACTGCCTCATGACTCTGGTAAGAATGGCCCCAAAGACTATGTCTGAGCTCTTGGATGAGATCAACAAGCAGATCGGTGTGGAAGAAGCTCTGCAACGAAGGAACCTGTCAAGCCTGTCAACCCTTTTACCCTCCTCCAAGCGCCAAAGGGGGCACAACCCGCCCCGCGCTCAGGAAAGAGAGGGTAAAAAGGGTAAGAAAGAATCGGACAAACCAGAGTTGAGAGAAGGCAAGGAAAGCCAACATTTTACCCCTCTAACAGCCCCTTTAAGTGAGGTCTATGCCCAACTAGATCCGAGGCAGATCCCAGAGGCTCAGAAAATGAAAACGCCTGAAAAGAAAAGGGACGCGACCAAGTATTGCCAGTACCATAAGGACCACGGCCATGAAATAGATGATTACTGGAACCTGAAGGAAGAAATTGAGAAGCTCATTCAGAGAGGGCAGCTCAGGCGATACGTAGATAAAAAGAAGGGGGCTCCCTCAGAAGCCAAAGGAAAGGCACCAGAAAATGAAATCTTCATGATTAAAGGGGCTCCTCCTACTCTAAGAACAGCAATAGGTCCAGGGAGGCCTACATCAAACAGGCCAAGTCCTCGAGTTTAGATTCAGAATGCTTCAGCTTCAGATCTATAGAGTTCCCTCATGACGACCCTCTGGTAGTAACAGCGATGGTGGGCAATAACAATGTCCATAGAATCCTCATTGACACAGGGGCCACTTCCAACATCATGTACTACAGCGCCTTTAAGGTCATGGGTCTGACCACGGATCAGCTAACCCCTTCCTCAGTCACCATGGTTGGTTTTTCAGGAGAAAACATTAAATCTCTGGGAATAATTAAGCTCACTGTAACCCTGGTAACAACTCCAAAACAGATCACCATAGTCGCCGAATTCTTAATACTAGATAGAGCCACCCATTATAACGCCATCCTCGGTAGGGGAACGCTCAATGAGATCAGGGTTACAATTTCGACTTGTAGCCAGACCATGAGATTCCCTACCCCTCACAGAGTCGGGGAGGTCAGAGAAAATCAGGTAGAAGCTCGTAGCTGCCAGTTTGGGACACTAAAAGAAGTTAGAACTATAGACATCAGGGTTGTTGAGATCAAAGTCACTGCTGAGAAAGAATTGATGGGGACAGGAGAGCCTACCGACACAGAGAAGTGGGAGATCGACACCTTAGACCCCAGGGATGAAGAGAAAGAGCTCCGTGGTGAACCAATGAAAGACTTAAAAGATTTAGTTCTGGACCTCTCATAGCCCGACAGGATCCTGAAAATCAGTAATCGACTTTGCACAGAGATTAGAGAAAAACTTTGTCAATGCTTACGGGCTAATGTTGATATCTTCGCATGGTCCCACGACGATATGAAGGGGCTGAACCCAGAGGTCATGGTACACAGGCTCAATGCCGACCCCACTTTCAAACCCGTGAGGCAGAAGAAAAGAAATTTTGCTGCAAAAAGGAATTTGGCCACCAAAAAAGAGGTCCAAAAGCTCCTCCAAGCTGGTTTCATTCAGGAGGTCCACTATCCGAAGTGGCTCTCCAATATACTGCTCGTAAAGAAGCACAGTGGGAAGTGGAAAATGTGCGTGGACTTCAAAAACTTCAATAAGACCTGTCCGAAAGACAATTTTTCACTCCCAAAGATCGACTAGCTTTTAGACACAACTACGTGCCACAAAATGTTGACTTTCATGGATGCATACTCTGGTTACAATCAGGTCAGAATGGCTTCAGAAGATGAAGAGAAGACTTCCTTTATCACCAACGAAGGCACGTACTGTTACAAAGCTATGCCATTCGGCTTAAGAAATGCGGGAGTTACCTACCAAAGGGTGATAAGAGCGTTGTTTAAAGACCAAATAGGCAGAAACATGGAGGTTTATATTGATGACATGTTGGTTAAAAGCCTTAAAGCCCTTGACCATGTGGCCGACCTCAATAAAGCCTTTGCCATACTCAGACAGAACAGCATGTCCCTCAACCCAGCTAATTGTGCTTTTAGAGTTAAAAGGGAAAAATTCTTGGGCTTTATGGTCACTCAAAGGAAAATTGAAGTTAATCCAGAGAAGATACAAGCCCTTATTGACATGAGACCTCCATTCAAACCGAAAGAAGTCCAAAATCTGGCAGGAAGAGTGGCAGCTCTCAACAGGTTCATTTCTAGAGCAACCGACAAGTGCCACCCTTTCTTCAAAACTTTAAAGAAAGCCTTTGAGTGGATTGAAGAATGTGAGCTGGTTTTTCAGCAGCTCAAACAGTACCTCGAAACCCCTCCCCTCCTTAGCTCACCAAAGAAGGAGGAGGTTCTGAGTTTATACTTGGCAGTATCACGAACTGCAGTTAGTTCAACACTGATGAGGAATGATGAAGGAGCTCAACTACCAGTGTACTACACAAGCAGAGCGTTGCACACTCCCGAACTAAACTACCCAAGGTTGGAGAAATTAGCCTATGCCTTGCTCATCACATCTCGAAAGCTAAGACCCTACATTTAGGCCCACACCATAGATGTGCTCACAGATCAGCCACTGCGAAAAATTCTCGACAAGCAAGAACAATCAGGTCGTCTGGCCATATGGGCCGTGAAACTCGGGTAGTTCGTGATTAACTACCGGCCTCGAACCTCGATTAAGAGCTAAGCGGTGGCAGACTTTATAGCCGAGTTCACCTACACAGAAGAACAGGTTGACGAGCCGCCAGAGCTACTGCCGCTCCCAGACCCAAATACTTTGACCCCTACCACCTCGATGAACTTGTTACCATGAGTACCCATATGTGTCTTGCACACCGATGGAGCTTCAAATCTATAAGGTTCTGGATCTAGTTTGTTGCTAATCACTCCTGAGGCCAACACCCTGGAGATAGCATTAAAATTCCTATTTAAGGCCTCCAACAACGAGGCTGAGTACGAAGCCATCATTTCGGGCCTGAGAATAGCTAGTGATCTGGGAGTAAAGCAGATGGTGGTTTATAATGACTCTGCGGTAGTAGTCGGCCAAATACTTGGTCATAATGTGGCAAAAAAAGAGCGCATGGCCGCCTACTTGATGAAGGCTAAAACGACAACTCAAAGGTACTTTAACTTAGTTTTCATTAAGGTCCCACGAGCTCAAAACAACAAGGCAGATCACCTGGCCAAGCTCACCACGACTTCAGACTTACCAAGTGAGATTCACGTTGAATATCTGGAAAGAAAAGCCATAGATGAACCCTTAGAGTTAGACACAGCTCTAGTACAGGTCTGCAAATACTGGATTAATCCAATTTTGAATTATCTCACTGACGAAACTCTATCCGAAGATGGGAAGATGGCCAAAAGGATAAAATACATGTCCAACAAATATGTGGTCATCAAAGCAACATTGTACAAGAGAGGGTACGTCCTCCCTTTTTTGCTCTGCCTACACCCGCACCAAGCCTAAGCAACCCTGCTAGAGATTCATGAGGGTCTATGTGGAGGGCATCCAGCAGCTCGCTCACTAGCACTCATAGTTGGCAGACAAGGCTATTTCTGGCCTACTATCCTATAAGATGCAAAAGAAATGGTGAAGAAATGTGACAAGTGCCAGCGATTCGCCAACATCCAACAGCTCCCAGCAGAGCTTATGAGCCCTGTCAGCAGCCCTTGGCCTTTCTCTCAATGGGGCATGGACATAGTGGGACCTTTCCCTCTAGGAAAAGGACAGACCAAGTTCGCAGTTGTGGCCATTAATTATTTCACTAAATGGGCTGAGGCTGAGGCATTAATGACGATCACCACCATGAAGATTCAGAATTTTGTGTGAAAAAACATCATCTGTCGTTTTGGTCTCCTAAAAATCCTTATCATTAATAACGGAAAGTAGTTTGACTGCGACCTCTGCGAAGGGCATGAAATCGAGAACCATTACAACTCACTTATCCACCCTCAAGCCAATGGCCAAGTAGGAGTCACCAACAGAACCCTACTGAGCTCATTGAAGAAGAGACTTGATGATGCCAAAGGAAACTGGTTTGAAGAGCTCCCATCGGTACTATAGGCCTACAGGACCACCATCAGGGGCCCAACCGGTGAAACTCCTTTCTCCCTGACCTACGGAACAGAAGCGGTCATTCCAGTAGAGATAGGAGTGCCAACTTACAGAGTCAACTATCATGACCCAACTCGTAACTGTAGGTCGGAAAATACCCTAGAGGGGGGGTGAATAGGGTTTTTAAAAACTTAATGCGAAATTAAAACGTTTCTAAAATATTTAAGCAAAGCAACTTAGTTAAATAAGTTTATCAATGAAAACAATCAATTAAATAATCAATCCCAAAAATAAGCAATAATATAAGCAACTTCAATCAATTAATATAACAAATAAATAAAGAGATTGAGTAAGAAAGATTGAACCAATTTGAAGTTGAAAATTTTTTGTCCACACGGTTCGGCTTGTTCCCCCTACTCTGCGCTCGGTTAGTTCCCCGAGAATTTTCACTATAATCGATCTCCTTCCAGGTGAAGATCAAACCTCTACAAGTGTATTCTTATCACACACTCTCACAAGTATTGAAAACACCTTCAATACTTTCACAAGAAATCCTTCTTGCTAATCTATGAGATACACCTCTCACAATTATGATTCAAATGAGTTTTGGTGACAAACACCAATGTACAATATCTCTCTTGTATATGAAAAAATACAAATGAAGCTCACACTAAGAGATATCAAAATTGATCAAAATATGTAGCTCAAAAATGAAGAATATGATCAATAAAATGAATTGAATACTTGAATAACTTTATATATATGTAAAATAAGTTTGTAGAATGATTCAAGTGTGTTAAAACATGTCTAAGACATCATATATTTAGCTTGCAAAATCATATGGCCGTTGGGGATGATTAAGAGAGGTTTTGGCTCCAAGGTATACATTTTCAAACTTTCCAACAGCTAGTTTTGACAAAAAATTCAAAATTATTTTGTTAATTTCTCCCAATTTGACCATTGGATTATGCTCAAATTTTAGTCAAAATTGCCAGCAGATGTTGTCTAACTACTGTAAAAATTTCAAAATGATCGGAGTTCGGGAAGGTCTCCATCTTACCGTTAGATCAAAACTGGACAAAAATTGAGCGAATTTTAAATGTAAAATAAAAATATTTTTGCAATTTAACAATTTAGTTTCAAATAAAATTCTAATTATTTTTGAACCTCAAAAATATGTTTCTAAGATACCAATTTTTATTAGAGCTTAAAATTTGATCATTTAAAATTAATATGAATTTATTTTGAAACTCGGTTTTTGTAAAATGATGTTTTTCAAATACATTCAATTTCAAGCTAGTTTGAATCAATCTTTAAAAGATGTAAGAATATGTTTGAGCTATAGGAATTTGATCAATCAAGTATCTTTACATAAAATCTAAGCACTCACTCCATTTAATGATAATTCGAGTCTTCGTGATGCTTGATTTTCTTGTGCGTATCTTTACTTGTTTGATGTTCTTGATCCTTTCTTTGTTTTGTATAGCACATGTATATCACTTGAGTTCATTTCTTGTGAGTAGAGGCGTTTGTAAAGCTTGTGTGAGATTTTGATTATTTCGGTTTGAAGTTACACTTGGTCGAAAGATATATCGGTTAAAATGGCTATCATCATTGGAACAACCGAGTTAAATAACACTTTATTAACTTATTGTAATTATCAAAATAAGATTAATTGACTTTAAGGTCAACAGTAACGATGGAAACTTACTAGCTAACTTAGATCTCCTCGAAGAAAAAAGAGACCAAGCTCGAATCAAAGAAGAGGCATATAAAAGAAGCATGATCAAGAGTTACAACAAAAGGGTCAAGCACAAGAGTCTGAATATTGGTGACTTAGTACTTCGGAAAGTCACCCTAGCAACAAAGATTTCTGAACATGGCAAACTCGCTGCCAAGTGGGAAGGTCCCTATGTGGTCACCAAGGTCAGCCGACCTGGCACCTACTATTTGCGGACCGCGGATGGCATGGAGCTCATGCGACCATGGAACATAGAGCACCTCAAGAGATACTATCCTTGAATTAAGACATGTTATATCTTTGTAATAGTTGCTCTTTTGTAGAAGTGTATACGAAATATTTTGTGTGCCACTTCATTCCCTATAAATTAGACTCTATAAAAAACCCCCTCACAAAGAGGACGGTTTGCTAACTTAAGAGGCCTGGTAACAAATGAGAAGATTGTCAAAATTTGCCTAAGTCAGAAGGGGGTATGACTCTACTTAAGACTTAGCCAAAAAGAACAAATTTTTCTTTTAAGACACCAAGGACTTCGAAAAAATTCATATCACCATATAGGTCAGTCACCAAGCGTAAAAGGACCTCAATGCAGACTTGCTGAAAGCTGAGAAACTCCTCTAATTAAAGAGGTCAGTTTGTTGATGCACAGCTCTCTTACACGAGCACACTTACACTCTGAGGAGTCTAACTGGCGTTCGGAAAGAATCTTACAAAATTTGCTTAAAGTCTAGGGGGCACAACTCTTATAGACTTAGCCAAAATAAGAATAATTCCTTATGTACAAATGACCCAATGAAAACCTATTGCACACCAAGTCCCTCCTGGAAAACTGCCAAAAGACCTCTAACACAAGCATCTTTATTGGATTTATTTTATCTCTTTTGCCTTTACCGTTTTACTTTGAGTGTGGGGGAAAAGGGATAACCATTAATGGCTTGTTCAATCTCACAATAACGACTCAAAATAAAACATAAAAAGAGCACACAGAAGATATAAAATTTTTTTTTGAAACAAACTTGTTTATTTACTGATGAAAGGAGATGTTACAGGTGGAATATATACGGAACACTTGTTTAAAGAGCAAAACCCTCACTAAAGGTGTATACATTGTCTGGGCTGAACGGTATGCTATTGAATGATAAGCAGATATATGTTAGACCCCTTCTTCGTAAACAAAAAGACATGGAAGCGAAGGGGTAGATAATTTATCTAATCAAAGAAAAGGCGAAAGAATCTGAAGATCACCAGCACCAAAATTCAAAACAGCACTGAAATCAGAAGAAGAATAATCAGAAAAATCACGTCCTATATCCCTTAAAGCTGTCCAGTCATGGCATGTTGGTTCGACAACCTCCGCAACAAAATCAGCTTGAGAAGATTACGATAAAAAATCGTCCGAGGCAGCCTGGTAATAGGACATATTCGAAAATGACAGCAAATTCACTTCAGTCAGAAGAGCCCCCTGTTCAGAAAGATTTGCGGCAGTCGAAAGAATATCCTGTACACCCTCTTCCGACATGAGGAGCTTTAAAAAACTTCCAGAGTAAGGATATGCCGACAAATCTGCATCGATCGAAGATATCCCGTGTCCTGAAAGATTCGCGTCAATCGGAATAATATCAGGTGCAATATGTTCTGCTGACGATAGGACCCTTGAAGAACCTTTAAAAGGAGCAAAGAAAAAGTATGGGTTAGCACTGGAAGACGCTCCTTCTAGTCGAGCTTCTAACATCGTCACCCGTGATTGCAATTCTTCTACCTTCTTTTCAAGAGAAATAATGAGATCAGTACAACCTTTAGAGGGATTTTTGGTTCTTGCCCTAACTTCAAAGATAAATGAATCAAGAGTCTCGGAATATTGGTGTGCAGGAACATTTTGCCAAAAAGATGCAACTTTCCTTACCCCGAAAACAGTGAAGATCGTTTGATAATCATCACGATTAATCTCGTGACGACAAATCACATTTTGAAAAAATTTAGCATATTCACAAAATGGAGGCATCTCCTGTGGCTATAAACGCAAGCTGCACATGGAGGACCTGAAAAACGGGGAGTGTCCGACATTATTTTGGTTTGCTTTTCTTTCCGTAAGAGAAATTGTATTACAAAAGAGTAATGGTGCAGGTGTGGTTGGTCTAGTCGTGGATATCCCTTTGAAAACTTGAAGAAGAGAATGGGGTTTTGAGGAAGATGAAGAAGGAGAAGGGACAAAAGCCCTGGACAGATTTCGAGGTCGAAAAGGAAGGGAAAGCTGCCGCAAAAAAAATTAAAAATAAAATAAATATATATATATATATATGTATATATGTATATATACATATGAAGACAGTTGAAAAATGCCCGAGTATAATCAAACTATTTATGATCAAAGTCTAGCTTGCTTTACACATCAATGTTCCAATCCCTATAAACTTACGGTCAAGGGTTAACAAAACCTTACACATCGATTATTCGAGCTCTCCCCATGATTATCTTTCTCGACAAGTACCCTCTCTCACGCTTTAGCTTTAAGCCGGACCACTTATCCGGTAAAGACATTTATTCTTCACATTCAGCTTTCAGCATAAAAATAAAGGATAGAGGACAATTGATGGGGTTAAATACTAATTTTATCATTGGCCTACAAAGGTAATTCAACACTTTTACCTCTAGTAAAATCTCATTTTTACCTCCACACCTACCACACCTCACCTACTTCCACCAAAATTACCGTTTTGCCCTTCATTTTTACTAAATTTACCTTTTTGCCATTCTACATTTACCTATAAATACCCCTTCATTCATTCACAAAAACACACGACAAAAACACACAATTCTTCTCATCCAACACCATCCATCTCATCCAAGATCCATCCATCTCATCCAAGAGATATAAAGCCATTGGCAATACAAATACAAGCCAATTTAAGAAGAAACGGAAGGGTCTTATACTCTCTCTTTTCATACCTCCAAAAATACCAACAACCCTTATACACTCTCTCTCATACACAGTTTATTATTTATCTTGTTGAAATATTTGTAATTCTAATTCTATACTTATAAATAGAATTAGTGAAATTGTAGAGAGAAAAGTTGGTAGCTTGTATCGTCATCCAAAGTTGATTGTCTTTGAGCTAATACCAAGCAAGCACACACAAAAGGAGGATGTACTGCCGGAATAGCATAAGTGCTACCGGAGGAACCTACCTTATCAAAAAATATCATGTGTTCTTCATTATGCCGCATTTACTTTTTATTCACCAATATTTAATTGTTGATTGGTTAATTATCTACTTCTAGATTTTGACACCATCAGTTTTTAACGATAGAAAATAATGAAAATTTCTAAGAATTTGAGCTAGTTTTGATTACATTGATGGCATGCACCTCACGTGCCCAAATAGGGTCATAATTGTAACATTGTTCACTAAGTTAACGGAGGGTAACAAGAAAAAAAAAAAAAGGAAAAAAGAAAAGAAACAAACGATGCTCAAATTTGATATTGCTGCTGTTGCAGCTTAGGTGTGTGGGTTATCCCACCATTGTTTAGTCACTTTTGCCTTTATTTGTGCGCAACCAGGTTTGGAAATTTTTTCCTCTTCACTGTATTTGCTAGTTGCCTGAAGGACGAAGTGGTGATTCTGGTTGTGTGTTGCTCTTATGGTGTTGTTTTTGTGTAAGTTTATGTTTTTAGGGTTTTAGTGCTCTATCTATATGTTTTAGATTTGTATTAGCTTTACGGCCTCTTTGAAGTTTCGTACTCTGTTTCTTGTTGGTCCTTGATGTACCCCCGGTGATGGAGCCTTTCATATATAGTTCTATAATATACAGAGCCTAAGTGCCTATTTGGATGATATTTTAAAACATGTTTTTAGATAAGTTTTTGGGAAGTGTATAAGTAGGTTGAAAAGTGAATTTAATTTTTATTAGAGTTTTCTTCAACAAATTCAAAAAAACTCATGAAAAAAATAAAATAAATATTCACAATTGATCTAGTTTTATAGATCTCGAAGAGTATATTTCAAATATATATATATTTTTATCTAATTTCAATTTTTGAATTTAAAGTTATGATTTTTTAAAAATTTTATGAAAGAGAAAGTAAAGTGAAGTAAATTTAATTTTTTAGTAAAAATTTTAAAAACGTGATTTTAAAATTTTAATCAAACACCACTTAAGACTCTCCCTTTGAACCAAAAAAAAAGAAAGAAAGTGGGGTTACTTCCTCAAAATTATTTATAGTAGCCAAGTGGGTCCAAAGGGATAAATTTCTTAGTTATGGAATTTCTAAGCCACCAAAAGTTTCTTTTGCCTATCAATTTTCTGAAAATAGGGACAGTGTTACCTTAGCTGTGCTCATTCCATTTATACATTTTTACCAAATTTGCAAACAGTAAATTTTGGTGTATAAATAGATAAGAGCATATTCATTTATTAATTAATCTTTTTTTTTTTTTTTTTTGTGTGTGCGTGCTTTGTGCCAAGCACCAAGAGAAGAAAGAGAATTTTAGGTTTTTGGTGAGAGAGTTCATTGTATAAACTTTAATTTCTTAAAGTAAGATTAGATGTACTGGAGTTAAGGTTAAGAAAGTTTATATCTTTTATTCATTGCATAGTACGTTATTAACTCAATAGTGAAATTGGACTCTCTGTGGATTAGGAGCAATTTGTTGATATCATGTAATTTCCGGAGTCTCTCTTTGATAGCGTTATCTTATTTATGTGCATGTTCCATCATATATGTGTACCGGTTAATTGCAGTTTCAAAATTATTACGAGAAGTTTCTAACAGTAATTAGTTAACAACTATGCTATTATAGATGTAGAGAGATATATTTAATATAGAGAGAGATATTTAATATCAGTAGACGAATTGAAGTGAACGGAAAATATACATAGAAGTTGGGTTTCCAAATCTGAATAGAATTAAGTTTGTTAAAATGTTTATGTACGTAGATATAGATGTTGGGTTTGCTAACTTGGGGACTATTAATTAATTAAGTCATGAATTCACAAGTTTATCTATTACTACAAAATATATATATATATATATATATATATTAAATGGGATTAGCTGATTAAATTTGATAATTTTAGTTGGAAATCTTAAACATACCCACATTAGCGTTATTTTAACTCTAGTTGCAACTCATCACCTCGCTAATTTTTTTTGCTATTCTTTTCAACTCACCCTATCTTATTTTCAGATGCCGAACATCATTTGACAGGTTATTTGGAGGATCTTTTATTACTTCAAGAAGAATAACTACTTAACCAAATATCGTTACATATTATAAAAATCTATACATAATGTGAAGGACTTATTATGATATTGCACATGCATCGAGTATGTAATCAATTCTAGTTTATTCGGTATGTGTTATATAATAATAATAATAATAATAATAATAATAAGGAGAATAGTTTCTTAATCCCAAAAACAGTGGCGTAGCCAGAAATTTATACCCGGGGGTGCGCAATTTCTCTAAACTCAAAAGCTAAAATAATAATAATATAAATATGAAATTCTTACATCAACAAAAGTACTAAAATATAAAAATTACCTACAACAATCCTCTTCGAGACTTCATATTTTGAAAACGTTGAATGACATCTTCGTTATCGATAGAGTTGGGCACATCTTTTTCGATATAAGCCACCAAACAATCATTCATGAAGTCATCCCCTAACCGATTTCGTAGTTGACTTTTGATTATCTTCATCGTTGAAAATACTCTTTCAACTGTTGCAGTTGCTACGGGTAAGAGTAGAGCCAACTTAATAAGCAAAAAGACCAATGGATAGACACGATGCTTCTTCAACCGAATCATTATTTTACAAAGATCACTAACCCCAGTAATTTCCCCAATCCGATCGTCAGAGCGCATATCAACAATATAAGTCTCAAGTTGATGTTCAAGCGCAATTAACTCTGTTCTTGAAAAATCGGATGGATAAAATTCGGCAAATCGAATCAATTTTCTCTTATCAAATGCAGCGAATGACTCACTTAGATCAAGAGAAGAAATACACGATAACAATTCCATATTCACCTCATTAAAACGATTGTTCAACTCTAGAAGTAACGTATCTATCACGGTGTAAAACAATTCAACGCGATAGTAATATAAATTTGTGTTCGCTTCAGAATTGCGACGTGATCTTCCTTGGTGTACAAAAATATCCCCCATGTCTAAAACAAGTATATCCTCCTTAACACAAAAATCAGACACTAGACTTAGTAATGAATCCCACCCATCATCTCTCATCTTTTGTAACCGGTTTTTTGTTACTTTTACTAACTGCATGGCATTAACAATATCTTGATCATCCCTTTGTAAAGCTTGAGACAATTCATTTGTAATTCCCAACACAATTTTCATTAAGTGTAAGACAAACACAAATTCAAAACACCTTAATATGGTTTAATGTAATAATTGCTTGGGCTCTTTGAGTTGCGTCTGATCCATCCTTTCCAACAATTAAAAGAACTTCTATCACTGAGGAATATAAATCAATTAAACTTATTAGAGTACCATAGTGGGATCCCCAACGAGTGTCTCCGACCCGTTTTAATGTTGATTCTTGATTCAACCCATGGCCTGTCAAAATTTTCCCACTACAAATACTTGCAATCACTTTTTCAAGCTGCTTTTCTCGAAGAATCTCTCTACGCTTACATGAAGCTCCAACTATATTTGACAAATTTCTAACAACTTCAAAAAAAGTGCATATCTTTGGATGATCCCCCATGTCAAAAAATAGGAGTATTAATCTCTCTTTCCAACAATCAGAATTTTATACATAAAATTGAGCCTTAAAATCAACCCTAGAAAATTAAGCCCTAAAATCAAATATACAAAATTAAGCCCTAAATCAAGCTCCAACAAAATTAAGCCCTAAAATCAAGATCCAATAAAATTAAGCCCTATAAAATTAAGCCATAAATTCAACCCTACAAAATTTTGCCCTAAAATTAACCTTACAAAATTAAGCCCTAAAATTAAGCTCCAACTAATTTTACACAATTAAACATATATTAAGATCATATATGATATATCTATTCATGATTTATAAAAAGAAAAGGAAAAAAAAAGGAAAAGAAAAGGGATTTTTATTTACCTTGCGTGACTCGTGAGCCGCAGAGTGCGTATGAGAGAGAGAGAGAGAGAAAGGCTTGCTGTGACTGTGAGAGAGAAGAGAAGAGCTGCGGCCTGCGTAGTCGTGAGTGCAGAGTGCGTATGAGAGAGAGAGAGAGAGAAAGGTTTGCTGTGACTGTGAGAGAGAAGAAAAGAGCTGCGGCTTGCGTGTGTGTGTTGTGAGGAAGCAGTCAAGCAGGGAAATGAAATGAGATGCAAAAAGGCTTGCGTGTGTGTGTGTACTGTTGGCTCTTTTAAGTTTACTTTATTTCTCACAGCCCCTCAACTATAAAACTAAGCATATAAGTCCCTAACCTTTTTTTTTTTTTTTTTTTTAAAAAAAATTCCGAAATGCTCGGGTGTGCGTCCGCACACCCTCGTACATTACTGGAGACGCCCCTGGCAAAAAAGGTCTTTATTATGTATAGACAATAAGTTGGGTTTCATTCTACCCGATAGGATATAGTATTTACAAGTAATATATTTTAAACAAACCTTTTTTAAAAACTAAATTTGGATCCAAAAATGAATCTTATAATAATACATTGGAAATGCCTGACAAGTTGACCAAGTATATATTTGTGATATTTTTTTTGGTTTATGTCATGAGGTGTTCGGACCAACTTTTACGCACTTCAACTAATCCTCATTTGCAGATATATATGAGCTTACTACTAGTCACAATTATTTTTTAGTTACTTGGAATTAATTTGGAAAATTCCCAATCGAATAAAAACTCAAACCTAGATTTAAAATGATTTCTTAAGCTGCCTAATAAGATCAAAATCTCTTAAGTAAATGGATTTTTGATTTTGAACGCTTCTATCTAGGAAAGGAAGTGGTGTTAATTTTGTAAGGGAGTCAATGAAAGTCTTCCATTTTTTCATTTTCAATTTTTAAATTTTTTTTTTAATTGAGAGTCAGTTGTTAAAGTCTTTTGCCATTGGAATCTTGATACTTTTTGTCCAGTTCAACGCGGTAACACGTCACATGGATTTCCAGATTTTACGGGCCACCAATTTTGGAGTCATATTATTATTATTATTATTATTTTTTGTTATGTATGCAATTGTCAAATTTCATCCTTTGGGCAGAATATTCATTTATTACTTCAAATTAAGGGGAGATAATTGTCCAAAAAATAAAATTAAGGGGAGATATTTTATACTTGTACTTTATATTTTAAGTATTTTGGATTTACACCCTACTTTTGCACCTTTTGATTAGTGGGATCTTTTAACCTCTGTTATACTTTTGCCAAATGATGATCCCCTGAGTTCATATTTTGACTCTCCCCCCTGCTTGCTTAGATTGTTGGGTTGCTTTATCTAAATTTTGTAAAGAAGATGATATGGTAATGAGACCTAAAACTTTTTTTAAAAAAATAATAATAATAAAGAAGGGGGCAACTGATAATGAGAAATGTTAAAATAGTTCAAAAATTATTTTCAAAAGTTGTAATACAAATGAATTTAAACCATACATTTGCATTGGAGTTCGGGGGAGAAAGAAAGTAATAAATGAAAGTGATTTGTTGAAAATTAACTATTCCTTTTAACAAATTAATAATGCAACTGCATAGGATTGCTTCCTTAGGCGTTCAACATTTCTAAATCACGTACATGCGATCATCTACTATAATAACTTGGCAAATTTCTAAGGATAATGTGGATAAAAGAGGGCCACCTATATTATCAATTCAAAAGATTGACATATTTTCATGGCAATTGAAATTCCTCCTCCCTTATTATATAGATTATAGGGGCAAAATTGAAAATCGAAAAATTTGACAAAATTTTATGGCGGTTGAAATCTCTTGTCCCTCCTCTTAAAAAAAAGAGGAGGAAAATCCCTCCTTCCACTACATAATATTATATAATTATAGATAAAGAACCCGGCTAAAGCACATATAATTGATCCGGTAAAATTTTGGAGAAAGCTAGTGTAAAGACTATATAAGCAAAAAATTACAAAATAGTGTTAATTTGGGGGCAATTGGGCATAAGGGTTCATTCTAATAATAATATAATTATAAAGGTCATTTAAAAATTAGACATGTAAATTAAGGACACTATACAAAAAAGACACTAATACCCCTTCCTTCTAACATCTCACGTCTCATTATAACACTAACAGCAACCAGAAGGTGCTAAATACATTTAACACCTTTTAGACAGCAATCAAAATGTGCCAAATGCGCTCCAGAAGGTGCTAAATGCATTTAGCACCACCTGGACAACAATCCAAAAGGTGCTAAATGCGCTCCAAAAGGTGTTAAACGCATTCAGCACCATGCACCTAAACAGCAACTAAAATGTGCTAAATGCATTTAGCACCTTCTGGAAAGCAATCTAAAGGTGCTAAATGCGCTCCAGAAGGTGCTAAACGCATTTAGCACCACCTGGACAACCTTCTGGACAGCAATCAAAATGTGCTAAATGCATTTAGCACCACATAGACAACCTTCTATTTATATATATGTATATATATATGGATCGACATAAGGTTTGTAAAAAAAAAGTTACGATCAGATTTATTTATTTTTCAATATCCCGCTGGGCTGTCGAAACTAGTCGTTTTTGATAACAAAACGACCTCTGATCATCTTGATTTAAGCGATAATAAAGTAACTTTGTCTTCTGAACAATATATTCGAAAATCAGCTAGATCCAACGGTTCAATCAAAAGTTATATCTGTTTTATGATTACTTTTGCAGAAAAAGAAGAAGAAGAAGAAGAGAATGGTGCTCCGATCCTCTCGGCGAAACGATTGGAGAGTCAAGTGGTGGTGGTGGTGGTGGTGGAGGAGGAGGTGAGATCGTTGGTCAGAGCTAAGGTTGGTCTATTGATTTTAGAGAGAGAGAGAGCAATGTATTTGATTTTAGAAAGAGAGAGAGAAGAGAGAAGAAATGAGAACTGAAGAGAGATATATTTGTTACTTTTAACATTAACTTAAACTAATTAGGGGTACATTAGTCCATTAATATTTATCATTTTCCTTAACATAAATTAATATTATGAAAAGTGTCCTTATTGTAAAACCAAATTATAAAATTAGTACTACTTTTCTTTATTAAACATGAGTCCGTCCTTAGAGTTATAAAATATTACGAAGCGAGGCCCTATAACCATTATCTCATTAATTTGCGATAGAGAAAACAATTACTTGACCAAATGTAAGTACAATTATAACGATTAATGATCTCCTCCAAACTCTACTAAGGAATTATACATAATTTTTTTTTTTAGCTTTTAGCGTATAAAAGCAGTTTAATTTTATGGTCACTAGACACTCAAGTGCATCCTATGCATGTGCACGGTGTCTTCTATACATAGATATGTGTAAATAAAATTGAAAGTATTGAACAACTTCATAATTTTTACATAAAAAAGGTAAAAACTATTCTAAGGACAACATATGAAATACCAAAATTCGGTGTCATATTCGAATGGGAGTGGCTTCCGGTTTATAATATTATATATGTTTTCATGCAATAAAAGCAAGTTAGTTTTGATGAGATTATAACTAACTATTTTCATTTGTACAAGCCTCACTCATAGTATTAGTTTTGAAGAAGATGAGGCTTTTTCTTCTTGGCCTCTCACAATTTATGGACAAAGCTAGTTTATGATCTAGGTGATGAATTATATTCTGGATAATGCATTAATTGGAAGGAATATATATAAACAAAATCAGAACTAATCAATTAAGCCCTTCCACTAAAAGGAAAAAAATTAGTGAAGTTGGAAGTAAGACTTGCATAAAGGTAATGTCAATTGGCAATTTCGTGGGGGCTGCTGATCATGGCAGAGTGTGAACTTCCATAACTAAAGGGCTAAATGTGCTTTTTGTTGACCTTGTAGGTCTTAATCTTATTTTGATAATAACAATAAATCAATCATGTGTAATTTAACATGTTCTTGATTTAAGATTATAGCTTTTTTATTTGGAAAATCAAGGATAGCATGATTTCTCAAAGGAAGTTTGACAAGGATCATTCAATCAATATCCGATCAAATCAACAAAGCATTGGACTAGCAAGAGATCACTCTTATCACACACATGCTAGCAATGCATTTCATGAAGCACAAAAGATCAAGGATCATATGCCAAAGCTTCAAGGGAAAAACTTCAAGTGGAGAATCAATTTGAAAAAACAAATCGAAGCATTCGAAGACTCACCTATTCGTTAATTGAGTGTTTGCTTAGGATTAATGTAATGTTTCTTAATTGATTGATTATATAGCTCAAACATATTCATGCATCATTCTTAGATTGATCAAAATCAGTTTGAATCAAAAATTCTTTAAAAACATCATTCTTGCAAAAACCGGTTTTCAAATAAATTCATATTAATTTCAAATGATCATATTTTGAGTTTTTCCGAAAATAGGTGTCTTAGAAACTTATTTTTGAAGTCTCCAAAGCATTAGAATTGATTTTGGAGCTAAAATGGAAAAGTGCAAAAATTGAGATTTTGGCCTGATGGACAGAGCCCATCAGTCGACTAAGCAGCTTTGCTCAGTCGACTATGGGTCCATCAGTCGACTGATAGTTTTGCTCAGTCGATTGATACTCCAGAATATAGCCGTTGGATTTATGATTTTTTACCATTTTTGGTACAAAACTTCTCAAATGGCTATATCACTTTTGGGACTATATATACACTATCTAAGACACATTTTGATGACCTTGAATCACTCTTATACTCTATTCTTCATCTATCTTCAATATCTAAAGATTCAAGAAATTATTTTTGATTAATCATTCTTTTTGAACTTTATCATCTTGATCAAATAGGATAACTCTAGTGTGAGCTTAAATTATATTCTTCAAACACTTAAGAGTTATTGTAAATTGGTGTGAATCGCCAATTAATTAGTATTCAAATTGTAAGAGGTAAATCTCATAGGAAAAACAAGAAGGTAAATTCTTGTTTAATTTTTATAAAAGGTAAATTTCACAAGATTAGTAAGAGAGTGTCTTGTGAGAATATTGTGGTCAAGCAATATTTGTAAAGAGTGTGTGAGAGGATACACTTGTAGTGGTTTGATCTTCACCAGGAAGGAGATTGATATTAGTGAAAATTCTCGGGGAACTAACCGAGCGCGGATTATGGTTTGGTAAACCAAAACCGTGAGGACAAAAAGTCTTGGACTTCAAATTGGTTCAATCTTTCTAACTCAATCTCTTTGTTTATTTGTTATATTCATTTATTGAAGTTGTTTATATTGTTGCTTATTCTTGGGATTGATTGTTTTCCTTAATAAATTTATTTAGTTAAATTGTTTTACTTAAACATTTTTAAAAAGTTTTTAATTCCGCATTAAAGTTTTTAAACCCTATTCACCCCCCCCCCTTCTAGGATTGAAATCCGGCCTACACTTTTGATTGGGTTAAAGCAACTACCTTACAATTACCAAAGTAGGAAAAGAAAAAAAGATCTTTTTACAGAATTAGTTATTGAATAATCACAGTGGATGATTTTATTTTATTTTTAAAAAGGGAGGTCTAAATCTCTCCCTTTTAACTACAAATAACGAAAACCCTCCCCATCCCCACCCCATGTAAGATTCAAACCCGGGACCTCTTGGTGTTCGGGTGAGAGCTTCAAAGATGTACAACCCACTAATAGATTATGTTGTGATTACTAGCAATTAATCACGTTACATATCTTAAATCAAATAGCATATATTAATAACTAGAGATGATAGGATGATAGAATACAAGAAAAAAAAAAGATGATGGAACATATAATATTCGAAAAATGAAGATTTCATTAATTCTTTGAGATCGATCCATTAGGAATTTAAAGAAAATTTCAGAGACAAAAGTTTTAGATCTTTAAGTTAGCTACGCGTGAGCGAAAACTTTGCGTTAATCGGAGTTTGGAATGCAAAGTTATGGCCGAAATACGATCAATGCACCAAAAAATTAATTCCAACAAAAATGGGTTATTTTAACGAAGATGAATTTTTTATATAAATAATGGGCCAAGCCCACTTTCCCAGCCCTACTACCAACAGCCCAATGCCTCATGTCCATTATAAAAGGGGAGCCATCTTAGCTAATTAAAGAGCCAAGCCCATGTGTAAATTCGAAAAGCCCAAGTCAACAAGCCGAGTGAGGATAAAAAGATCAAGCCAGCAGCGCAGCAATCAACAGAGCCGCAATTTTAAGGTTTTTTTTCTCTTCTCGTCTTGCACGTAGGGGTGTTTTCAAGTTCGGTCGAGGTAGACATTGAAGTATCCCAAACCCTTTCCAAACTTTGTAATTCAATTTCGGTTTGGTTCGATTTTGGTTTTTGCACCTATGAAACCCAAACCATCCCCAAATTATTCAATTTCGGTCCGGTTCGGTGTCATGCGGTCTTAATCTTAACAAATTTATATATTCCAAAGCTTATTTGTAAAATATTTAAAAAATAAAATTGATGACATATAAAATTAGATAAAAAGAGTAATTAAAAGAAAATGAAACATATCCGATCTCATACTTAGCATAACGCACCTTACAATCCAAAATCAATCAAGAGGGGAAGCGTGCGTATTACTATTAGTATAGTGCACTGCCGGATACCATTTATTCTTCAAGTATTTTATAAATTGTTTATTTGTATATATATGTGTGTGTAATTAAATTTCAAATGGTGTAGTTTAATTAAGTTAGCAAAAAAAAAAAATTAATAGATCTTGTCCATTCAGTTTACTTCGAGTAACTCGAACCCCTAACCCGAACCAACCCGAATCAATCGGTTTCGGTTCAAAAAAATTTAGATCGCAACAAATCGATTCGGTTCATTCATTGGGTTTTCAGATTTCTGACAAGTATAGTTATCGAAAAACACAGCAGCCTTTATTTTTATTTCTTTTTCTTTCTCTTTATTTCTTCCTTTTCGATAAAAAAATAGCCACGTGTTTTTTTTCGTTTCTCTATTTTTTCGATAAGTGTGCAAAATTCAAAATTTACTTTTTTTTCTTATGCACAATTTTCGAAGATGCTTCATAAATGTATTATTTTTAGTTTTTATCTTCTTATGTGGAGGTCACTTTATTTAATTTGAAGTGAATTACTTTATGTTAGTAATTTAGAATTATTTATCTTTAATTTATCTATGTGTATTTAAATAAATATTTTATTTATTTTTTTATGCATTATTTAATTATGTTTTGTGTTTCAATTATAAGTATGCTATGCTAGATTATTTTCTAGGATTGAAGATGAGTATATTTGGTTGATTCCCTTACACATATTCATACCAATTGATTCTGCTAACTTAATACTTTAATGTTAAAAACAACTCCTCTTATTGGATGCCTATTTTAATTGATAAAAAAATAAGATTGGATTCTCATTATAATTTGTTGGATTCAGTTTATGATTTGTTAAAGACAAATATAAATTACGTTTTGACGGATATAGTGAGTGTTTTAATCTTATACATACTCTTGGCTGTGAAGAAATAAATAATTGAATTTTAAAAATTAATTGGGCTTAATTGATTTTATTTTTCGCATCTAATAGAGTCGTGAAAATAAATTAGTATGAGAGAAAGAGTAGAGTTTGCTAGGCATGAATACTAGAAACATGATATCAAATATATTACTCCGCCATCCTAGTATTTTATTAATTGATTATTTCATTAGTATTCTATTTAATTATTTTATTCGTATTTTAGTTAATAATTCATCTCTCCTAATTTTTAAGCTAGATTAGGAATTAATTATAATTATTGAGTGAATACGTGCGTTCTATCCATCAAGTCTCTAGAGTTCGACCTCGCTCTTGCCTAAGCTATACTAGTATTCGATTCATGCACTTTTACGAGTATTAAAACATCCACAACATTAGTATTTTATTAATTGATTATTTCATTAGTATTCTTTTTAATTATTTTATTCGTATTTTAGTTGATAACTCATCTCTCCCAATTTTTAAGCTAGATTAGGAATTAATTAGAATTACTAAGTGAATAAGTACATTATATCAGTCAAGTTTCTAGGGTTCGACATCGCTTTTACTTAAGCTATACTAGTATTCGATTTGTGCACTTGTGAGTATTAAAACATCCACAACACAAGCTATTACTAAGAACTACATGCACAATACTAATACGACACAAATGTTGTTATACAAATTTCTCGAGAAAATTAGATACCAATACATTTGCGAATTCATTAACTAGTATATATATATATATATATCAATATCTACTATATGTATATAAGTACAAATAACCTAAAGTGTTTTTCCATTTTTTTTCAAATAAACAAATATACCCTTTTAAGAGTCCACATTAAATTAAATTAAAATAAATTAGATAAGAGTCCACATTAAAATAGATTTAGACTGAACCCAATTTGATTAAAAGTTCAATCATAGGAATCCAAGGTCCACATTAAATTAAATAAGGGTCCACATTATATTAGATTTGGAGTCAACCCGTTCCCAATTATATTAAAAGTTCAATCATAAGGATCCACGTTGTTTGATTAAAAGTCCAAGTGTACGAGTCCATATCAAATTAGATTTAGAGTCTCTGAGTCCATTATATTTGGAGTCTAACTCAGACGTTTCAAATAGTTATGACATAATTATTAGTAAAAGGCTATTAATACTTACAACAATAATAGCTCATCTAATCCTTCTCGTATTGCTCCACATACTCGTCAAATTTTTCTCATGTTCTCCCATTTTGTTTTCAGATTTCGGATGGATCTACATCAATGAAAACAACTAAAACTACATGTGGTGCCGATGAGGTCCTCTTCTTGCATTCCAATAGGATCATCACAAGTGTTAATTTTAGAGAGAGAAGAAAAAAGATGTATATTTTGTATATTGACGTGTATCTAATTACAAGAGGAGAACCCCTATATATAAGAAGTACAGAAGAATCTAGACTGGAACCCTAAACTATACGCAAGGAAATAAAGAGAAAAGAAAGGAAAAATTACAGAGAACAAATAAGCAAATATTAATTTAACACCCCCCCTTCAAGCTCAGGATGCCTTGGAAAGTATGCGGAGCTTGGACACTAGAAATTGAAAACGAGCAGTCACATGTAATTTGGTGAAGTGATTAGTCGGTTGAAGAGCGGAAGAGATGTGCGGCAACTGAATATGTCCTTAGGAGAGATGATGGCAAGTGAAGTGACAGTCAACTTCAATATGGTTAGTGCATTAATGAAATACATCATTGTGGGCGATTTGAATAGCACTCCGATTGTCACAAAAGAGGGGTGTGGGATCCGAAAGAGTAATCCCCTTATCTTGGAGGAGCTAGCGAAGCCAAATGATTTTCGAGGTAGTATGAGTAAGAGCACGTTATCCAGCCTCAGTACTGGAACGAGCAACAACAGTTTGCTTCTTACTTTTTCACGAAATAAGAGTCACCGAGAAAAATGCAGAAGCTGGTGGTGGATCGGCGATCAGTGATATTACCGGCCTAATCAGAGTCAGAGTACCCTTGTAACATAAGACAAGAAGTGGATGAAAAATGCAGGCCTTGGTATATAGTCCCTTTGGTGTAACGGATGATACAAAGAACAGCAACAAAGTGAACGGATCGTGGTGCAGACATGAACTGACTCACAATGTGGACGGCATAACTAATATATGGTCTGGTGATAATGAGATAATTGAGAATTCCACAAGCTATCGGTATAAGGTGGGATTAATTAGAGGAGTGCCATCGGAAAGAGAAAACTTGACATTCATTTCAAGATGAGTGTATGCAATCTTGTTGTATGTCAGTCCAGCGCGATCAACAATGTCACAAGCATATTTTACTTGAGAAATGAAGTACCCTGTAGATGAGTGATCAACCTCAATGCCCAAGAAGTAGCGAAGAGTATCCAGATCTTTCATTTCAAAACATGAACACAGATAGGCTTTAAGGCAACATATACGATCCAAATCATCCCAGTGATAATCATATCATCAACATAGATCAGAAGAATAACAATGCCCTATGAGAAGGAAGATGTGAACATAGCCGAATCATGAGCACTATAAGAGAATCCATAGTCAAGGACAATGGTTGAGAATTTTTCAAACCAAACTTTAAGTGCTTGTTTGAGACTGTAGAGAGTACACCGTAGTTTGCAAACTTGACCAGGAGAATGAGGGAGTCCGGGAGGAGGTTGCATATAAACATCTTCAGAGAGATCACCATGAAGGAAGGCATTCTTGACATCCATCTGATGAATGGTCCATTGTCAAATAGAGGTAACTGAAATAAGAGTGCGAACTGTGGTCATACGAGCAATGGGTACAAAAGTTTCCTCATAATCAATGCTATACTCTTGAGTAAAGCCCTTTGCAATAAGACGAGCTTTGTATCGTTCAACAGAACCACCAACCTTAGTTTTAATTTTAAATGACATTTTTTCATTCACCAATGAAAATATTTTGTTATAATATCCATGTTAAAGGATGTTAGTGGTCACTAATGAGTATGATGTAACATCCATGAAAATGGATGTTAGAGGTCACTTATGACCATATTGTAACATTCATGTTAATGGGTGTTAGTGGCCACTTATGAAGATGTTATTAGCACTAATTTCATATTTAGTGGCTAGTTAACTATCCCAAGAGTTTTTCCTACATGATGATTATAAATAACTTCCATCTGTCACACAACACACACATATCATACATTAGTTTTCTCTCTAGTTTTTTATAGAATTCGTACGTTCTTCGTGTTCAAGTTAGTCAAATTTCCTGTCGTGTTCAGTGGTGGTTCACACAATTTTAGTTCGATCGATATATCATGTGCTTAGATATAATCGATAAATCGTGTTATCTAGGGAGACAGATGCCGATTAGCAACCTCGAAGCGCTCCGGTGAGCGGCATAACTGTTTTAAGAAGATCATGTGAAACACAAGACTCGGTTTCATTTTCTGTCCAGATCTGTAAATCAAGTTTTTCGAGGTTTAAACTGTTTTGTACAAATCGTGTTTTTCAGTAGTTTGGTGTGAATTGTATAAATTGTTTTGTACAATTTTAAATTAGTAAACGAGCTCAGAAAATTCTCAAACCTCATTGTCATATGGAAAAACAGATTCCGGACAACTATCGTTCACAAAATATTTTGATTAAAGGCCTTCTTAACCTCGAAAACTGCAAATTTCATATCTGTCGAATTTATTTATTTTTTCCGTCAAGAAATTATTGTTTAAAAATATTTTTATTGTTCAGTTTGCTGACTTTCACATAGTGACAAATGTAGGGATGTTGGTTAAAGTGGTAATACATCCACCTATATAAAATAAATTGTAACAAATTATGAAGTTACAAGACTTAATGAGCTCGAATTACATAATTGAATATATGTATGGTGGAGTTACAAAACTTTATGAAAATTTGTTTAATGGCTCTAATTACATAAAGTGTAACGGGTGGTGGAATTACGAGATTTAATGAGCGTGTGATTAGTGGTTCTAATTACATAATTAAGTAGCCATTAGGCACTATTATGAGAAATTAATCTTCGTGTTAAAGCCATTAGTTGAAGGCTATACTGAGACAAATTGGATATCTAATGACAAATATTCAAGTTCATTAGTGGGTATATATTTATGTTAAGAGGTGCAATAATATCATAGAAATCCTCAAAATAAACGGTGATTGCCAGATCCACTATGTAATCTGAGTTTATCACATTGGACAAATGTGGGGAAGAGGTTGAACAGTTACACCACTTCCTATAGGTAGTCGAAGTTGGACAAAACATGTGCCTCTAATATGCATACATTCAGATAGGTAATCGGCAATTGGGCTAGCACAAAATAATATTAGATAACTACTCTCAACTAGAGTTATCTATTTAGTCTTTGTAAAATGTAAGGATAACATTGCGGATCCACTAACCAAATGGTTAAATAAAGAGTTAGTTGAGACATTATCGATGGGAATAGGTCTAAAGCCCATGAATTAATCAAGTCATTATAGTAGATACCTAACCTACGTGACTGGAGATCCCAATATGTAGGTTTAAAAGGGACAACTAAATTATAAAGACGATGTTGGATCACTGTAGGAATTTTCCCCAAACCCATTCCTATGATGAAATAGTGATACCCGTATGGATGATGGTTAAGCTAAGTTTTTAATGATTCTTATGCGTCGAGAAATCGAGCGGGTAAAGCGGATTACCCTTAATTAAGTTATCACCTATGTAAGAGGGAAGACGGGCCACTTTCAAGGGAATTGTTTAGGGCACAATTCTTATTAAACTCTTGTAGAACCAGGCGTATGTTCAGGGCCATTAACGAACATAATAACTGAAATGTGTTAGAAAGATTCCTATATAAGGAATGTTATCACTTACACAAATGACATAACAGTTCAAAGACATCGCGTTTATTATTTAGTTAGTAAGGTAAACATATTTTCACGAGAGAAGGTTCAAAGGGTAAAACCTACTTTTCCTATATAGGTTTCGATCGCTGAACCATCATCAATTATGTCGTGTCATTGGTCGCCAATTTTCATTCATGTGGGGAATGTTGGAAAATGAGTATTTTATATATCATTTTTAATAAGTGAATAAGAAATTGTCACCAAAAAAATATTTTGTTATAATATCCATGTTAAAGGATGTTAGTGGTCACTAATGAGTATGATGTAACATCCATGAAAATGGGTGTTAGGGTCACTTATGACCATGTTGTAACATCCATGTTAATGGGTGTAAGTAGCCACTTTTAAAGAGGTTACTAGCACTAATTTCATATTTAGTGGCTAGTTAATTATCCCAAGAGTTTTCCCTACATGATGATTATAAATAGCTTCCATCTTTCACACAACACGCGCAGATCATACACTAGTTTTCTTTCTAGTTTTTTATAGAATTCATACGTTCTTCATGTTCAAGTTAGTCAAATTTCATGTCGTGTTCAGTGGTGGTTCACACAATTTTAGTTCGATCGATATATCATGTGCTTAGATATAATCGATAAACCATTTTATCCTGGGAGCCAGATGCCGATTAGCAACCTTGAAGCACTCCGGTGAGGCGGTGTAACTGTTTTAAGGAGATCGTGTGATACACGAGACTCGGTTTCACTTTATGCTCAGATATGTAAATCACATTTTTCGAGATTTAAACGACCTCAAATATAAAAATGATTGAGACGGAAGTTGTTCATAATTGAATTTTAAATCGGACCATGAAGTTTCAGAATTTTTTGAACTAATTTACTATATTTAAAAGGCAAAATAGTATTCTGAAATTATTTTCGGTAACGTACAATTCGGAAAAAAATTCAAGAAATACATGGTTTTGAGATAATACCGTTAGTGGAATTTGTCTATTGTGGTACATAAATTTACAAACATATATTTCAAAAATTTATATTATTTGGTTTCTATTTGTAGAAAAGGTACAAAGATGAATGAAATCATTGATTCGGCTCCGTTCATCAATAAGGACTTTCGCTTGAACTATAAAATTTGCATATTTATATATATATATATATATATATATATGTATTTAAGTGACCAGTTTTCTAACATCTTGTTCCATCTCAAATTCTTTAACAATTGCGCGCTATTCAAGTAGTTTATTGTCAAAGCAGTTTTACCTCGTTACCAAAACAATCAAAAGATTAAATAACTAAAGAATCAAAAGATTAAATCATTATAGATTATGTATTAAAGATGTTACATTGCCACATTTATTCTTAGCAATATATATAGTGTCAATTTCTTTTTGTCCAAGGTAGTGAACATTTTCCGTCCCCTACAAATTATATTGATAATATTGATTGGCGTAAAATTATTTATTTGGAGATTTTACTGCATTTATTTTAATCCACATAACCCATTGTTTAAGTTGACCCCTTAAGGCTTTTAAGAAAAATTGAGCCTATTTTGCCATTATTCCTTCCTCTCATTATGGGGTAATAGCAAAAATGATTCCTAAAGTTTAACCGGAATCTCGCGCTCGTCCCTAAAGTTCAATTTTCGGTTGAAGTATCCTTAAAGTTCCTAGTTTTTCCTCACTCATCCATAACTAGATGCCCCATTAAAAAGATGGATGAAAAACGCGCATGATTATCACGGACCACTCTTTTAATGGGTATCTTAGGATATACTTTAACCGAAATTAGAAACTTTAAGTATGTTTCAACCGGAAATAGAAACTTTAAGGATACTTAAACCGAAATTAGAAACTTTAAAGAAGTTTCAACCGAAATTAGAATCTTTAAGGATGTTTCAACAGAAAATTGAACTTTAGAGATGAGCGAGAAATTTTGGTCAAATTTTAGGGGCCATTTTTACTAATTACCCCATTCCATGAAAGTATATATAAAAACCCTAGGTCTTCTTTTCAGAGGCGTTCCATCCTGATTAAGTTTTGATAACTTGGGGCCTAATTAATGACTTAATTCATAGGATGACAAATCATTACAAATTTCCGGAATTCAAAATTTCAATAAATTGACGTGATTGTAAAATTTCCGTATTAAACTACAGAGTTTAAATTTAAATTCTAAGTTGCATATAGATAAAAAGAACTTATAGTAAAAATAGTTATGACACCTTATTTTACCTACGTATTTATTCATTTATCTAAAAAATTAATTTATTGAACTCAAACTCGTATGTTTTAGGTTAAAAGTGAAGATCCCTTAGCACTGTACCAAAAATATTTATTTTTTATTCTTCCCATTATACATTGATAAATCTATTTGCGCATGAAAATAAAATGTGTGCACGCATTTTGTATGTGTCCGCGTCTAGTAGCATATAATTAAGGACGGATTAGAGATGACGCATTCAATAACGGAGCCTTGAATTAGTTAATCGTATGGAGAGTGCATTAAGGATTTGATCTATTTAGTTAAGCAGATATAGTAAAAAACACAACCATTTTTATATATGAGAATTTACTCAAAACTATTCCTTCTTCCAGAATAAAGATAATAATCAATGAAACAATATATGTTTTCTTGTGCTATTAAGACTCTTTTCAATTTCTTTAAAGGATTTACATATCAAATTAAAAAAAATAAAAAATACATATATGTATATGTATATAGCTAATCAATTACTCAACCCCAAGGTGTTGGTCCAGCGGCTTCAACCCGAGGTTAAAGGATCTAAGCAGTCGGTCTCAGATTTGAATTCTCTAAGCATCAACAATTTGAAGCCAGCCATCACTCATGGATACACAGGCCCTTAGGGGGTCTCAAATTTGAATTCTCTAAGCATCAACAATTTGGAGTCAGCCATCACTCATGGATACACAAGCCATTAGGTTTGATTCCTGCGAGGTTTGCCATGAAGTTTAGCCTCCTTGTGCTGCAATGGCCTATACAAGAATCGGGTAATCGAACCAAAGGTGCGCGTACCCCAAGGTATGGCCAAAAAAAAAATCAATTACTCCCGATCCGGGTCAACCGGCATTTGAAAACGGCACAGAGGACACATATTACTCTTCTCTAGCCACTCGATTATGCATTCTGCGTGGTAATAATGCGAGCATGGCATACGTGCTACTTCCGAACCAACTTCAAACTCTTCCAAACATAAGCTGCAACTACTCCCCTCCAAACTCGGCCCTGCACTCGTCTTCTCCAATTCTTCAATCGACAATCTACTCGCAGCTTTGTACGCGGGTGCCGCCTCTCCTACATCTACCATTGGCCACTCGTGGTCATCCAACGGATACAGTATTACTAAGTCTTCATCCATCATCATTAACTCCTCAATATCTTGGTTAAAGTCAAAAGGCACCACCCCAATCTCAACAAGAATAGGCCTAATCCTCATGTAGTTTTCCCAAGACTCGCTTTCCAAAAGAACCGCGTTCCAGTATATTTCTTCAATTATTGGCGAATGGGTATCCCTCGGGACACTCAAATTTTCGAGCACGTTGGATATTTACTGGACCAGTACGTGCAAATCTGTTTCGGATAATAGAACATCGCGAGGTAGCTCGAGTGATGTGGTTGTGCGTGGGGCAAAACGCGTAATGTGTTCCTCCCAAAAGGAATTGCCATCCGGAGATTGACGCCGACGCAAGCTTGTGATTAAGCTGTGAACTTCGAACTGGATGATGAGCAAATCTGGTGGCAGTGTATTGAGATTTATGCCATCATTCGGAGTTACATTCCATGATTCGACTAGGGCCATTATATATTGTAACTACTTAACAACTATACTATTTTAGTTTTAGAGACAATTAATTGAGACGATGAGAACTTTGGTGAATGTAAACTCAATATATAGAGATGTTTATGAAGTAGAAAAGGATAAAGAAATTTGGGTTCCAAATCTAAATAGGATTAAGTTTGTTAAAATGTTTATGTAAATATATTAACAAATAGAAATTGGGTTTCCAAACCAAAATAGGATTAAGTTTGCTAACATTCTTTTTTTTTTAAAACAATCGACAAATTAATGACACATTTTTTTTATTTTTTGTATATAATTCTAAAACTATTACAATAAAGTGTAGACACATAACTACTATAGATAGGTGGAGTACAAAAATAATTTAAATGGGACTAACCGACCATACTTTATTTATAATTTTAATTTTTCTCTTATCTCTGTGTTTTAAATTAAGAGTCTATTATTTTTTATTTTGCTATATCCTAAATTAAGACTTGAGTTTTTCTTAAAATAAAATTTAAAAACAATTCTTATTCTAAACTTTATTGTTTACGATGAAATTAATGTATTTTCTAAGAAATGTGAAAATCAAACTTCAGTGAGGAACAGTTTTGTTCTCGGAATAAAATTTTTAAATCATATTTTAAACTATATTGTTCTCAGAATGACCTCAATATTAGTTTCTTAGGGACACTACAATTCTATATTCATATTTTTTTCGTTTTAAACAAATTATGTGTGTGCCCACAAAAATAAAAAATAAAGTTAAGAAAGAGTATTTATTCTAACCTGCGGAATATTAAAGTTGAGAGCTGATCGATTGTCCTAGCAATAACTGCTTCTAATGAAAATCAAATTTTTGTGATAAAAGGACGATTCACTCACTTGAAACGCAAATTGTCACATGCGCGCTCATTTAGGTAATTATCAAAAAGTGAGTACCTATTTCTCCATTATTCCTTCCTCTCGTATTTTGAAAGGAACTGAAATTACACCAAATTTCACAATTTCAATTTTGACCTTATTCTTTATACACAAAATATAAAATATAAAAATATCTATTTTCCGCTTACTCTGCACCTCCCTCCCATTCTTGTTAGAAATCCAGAGTTGGAAGTTAATTTTAGTGAATTCCTGATTATTCCTAACTATAAACCTTGACAGGGAAGAATATTGTTTTTAAAACAATGAAATTTAGGAAAGAACAATAAAATAATTATACATAATTTAGAGAATTAAAAACCTAATATTGTTTTACCCAACTTATATATCTGAATTAGAAACTCAATTCAACATAATTTATTTTTGAGTTTTATACAATAAATATGTTAAAGTCCCTTATTTGTGTTTTTTTTTAATTAAAAAATGAAAGGTCTAAAATTTCTTCCATTTACTATAATAATAAAGAAAATCCCCCACTCCAGATTAGACTCGAATACAAGACCAATCCTAAATTCGGGTGGGTGCGTGTGGTTCAGTCATGGGTAAGAAGTCTTAAAGAAAGAGATAATATATATATATATATATATACATATAATATATAAATAAATAAAAATTGTGAGAGGAAGAAAGTTAGAAAAATCCAATTTTCAAATTATATTTTTTTTTATCATTATATTAAGGTGGAGAAAGATAAAGTAGAAAAATATGATTTAATTGAGTGATTTGATATTTTAAAAACAAATCTAAGGGTTCATATTTTATTTTTTTTTGGTTTGTAAATAAATTTAAACCATTGGTTAAGAACTATAAAATAAAGAAAAAAGTGTCTTATAATATAGATAGATAAATTGAAAGTTACACAAACACCCAAATTATGGTAATTTTTCTATTTTGTCCCTCAGTTATTATTTCGGAATAAAAATTTTATTTTGGGATAAAAACCTGGTTTCTTTTTAATGAAACAGAGAATCGCATTTAATAATATCAAAGTAAATTTGTCAAACTAATGCAATTAAATTTTCTTTAGTTCATTGTTATTAATAATAACGAAACAAATTTGTCGAATTGATGCAATAAAAAATTTCTTTCATTCTCTCTGAACTCCAAGATAAAGTCTCTCTAATTTCATAAAAAAATAAATAAAAAATAAATAAAAAAAAAAAAAAAGAAGAGACTTTACCCAATATCATTAGAATAAAAAAAATCCATAACATGTAGACGTGATTGAAAAATTATACACCTAATCAATGAAAAAATATTCAATACAACAATTATAATGATGTTATCACATATCTAATTAGATTGCAGGAAAGTATGCATTTCTCTCTCCTCAATCACACAAGCCATTGATTTCTTGTAATATAATTGAATATGTGAAATCATGTATCGTTATAACCGTTGAATAAATTTCTCCTAATCAGCCAACACGGGTAACAACTAATCAGCTAATATTAAGCTACATCAATTCGGGGGTACTAGCTAGGCATCTCAAAGCGGCACCAAGGACTCTGGTGTATTTCTAACCATTCAACAATGCATTGTCTCTGAAAACACTGCATTCCAACAATTACTTCTTTCTCATGGTCCTCCATTGCCACGGAAAAGTACTCTTGCAAACATATGCTACATCTCCCAGTCAGTTTGGATCCTTTACTAATCTTGTCCGAAGCTTCAATCGACGATTTACTTGCAGGCACATCCATAGACACTGTTATCCACTACTAAAGAAACCCAAGCCCAGCGTACCAGCTCATTGATTTCTTTGTTCCATTAAAGAGACGTGCACGATATCCACAAAAACTGGTGTAGTCCTCGTCGAGTTGCATGCAGTAGAGACTACGCATTCAATCATCCGTGGATGATCGAAAACTCCTTGGAATATTCAACGTGTCAAGATATATATATATATATATATATCTTTATGGACATATCTGTTTCACTCGAGAGCTTGACACAGGAAATCAAATGATGCCGCAGTACGTAGAGGACTGTACAGTTTCATCCTTCATAAAGGAGACCACCCTTGACCGAACGAGATAGAGCGGAAATTTTGATATGCTATGATGAATGCATGATTGGATGGCTGTTGGCCTTTGATGGGGCTGATCAGATCGTCACCTGGACTCATGCTGCACCTGTATAATTTATTCATGGTGGTGGAAAAAAATAGTAAGAAAGATGCGAAAATAATTAAATTGTTTGAGAGAGTAATGTGAATGAGGTTGAAAGCTAGGTGACTTTCTGGAAGAGAAATAAATTGTTTAGCTACCAATCAGCATATATAATTTTCGGTCTAGCACTGAATATGCAAACAATTATAAATTTTTTTAATCGACATAAAGATGATTAAGTGGTAAATAATTTTTCTTGTAGTGCATCTTCAATTTCTGTAATTGGTTTTGGCCAAAAAAATTTTCATAATTTTTCTGACTGCATATTCAAATCCATGTAGGATTAGGCACAGATGATTAGATAAACTGTTGAGTTTTGCAAATGTATATTCTTCTTCTGCTGCTGCTGTATCTCTTTTTAATTCTTCAGTCCAAACCATGGTTTGGCTATTTTCCTTTTTGTTTGTTGGATGGTTGTGATTTTGGTGCAATGAAATAGAAGAAAACTATATCTATGCACGCGCAAAATAAGGTATTTTCGAAAGTCGAAAGATCGAGCTATAAAGAAAACATTTGTCAAAGCTAAAAAGTGTAGGCCGAGCATTAAGTACCTTCAGTGCCTCTGCAAACCCAAATATATAGTTGCTGTCGTCATTGCAACCATTAAGTTTTTACAGCAAAATGCATATTCAGCTGCACAATCTCTACAAGCAAAGAAAAAGCTTTACATCAGATAAAAAAAATTCTATGAGAGAAAGGAAATGCTGGTTGTAGAGAGTTCCAATGTTTAAGGTGCTATTCTAGGCGAGATGACCGATCTTTTTATCTATTTTATAGTTGTCAAATATATTATTCCATAACCTGTAAAGGACATTTTAGAGCTCATTAAACAAATATTTAAGATAATTCAAACATGAAAAAGTAATTTTCAGACGAAAGGGAGCAGAAGCTCCACTATCTTGCCAAATTGCCATCCAGCCAAACTAGGCTGCTGCCCAACTATACTAAGCAACAAGGATTGCATGAATTTGTTTCCTCCTTTGCGTTTATGCATAAAGTGCACCTTTGGTTTGGTTTGTCTCTCCACGTGTAAGTGGGGGTCGCACGTGAGGGGGAGTGTTGAAGAGCATGATATACACTGTTGGCTCACTACCTAATAGCTTAAGACCCTAAAGAATAGAGATATTTCCTTGTAATAAGCATATCCTAATTATCTCTTCCTAATTAACTCCTAAATATCAGTGTTCTAAAAGGCGGCCGCCTAGGTGCTAGACAATGCCCGGGTGCCCCGATTAGTGCCTAAGTGGATGATTAGGCGTCAAGATAAATTAGGCGGGTGCCTAGGCGGGTTGGGCAAGTCTATGCGGGTCTAGGCGGGCTGGGCAGGAGCTAAGTGGATAGACTTAATTTTTTCCCTGTTTTAAAGGGGCTGCCTATTTCTCTTTTTGTTAAAAAATTATCATTTTGAAAAAATGAATACAATCTATCCACCGTCATAAGTAAATCCATCTTTCATTCCTCCAATTGAAACAAAACCTTAGCTAACAATTGCAATTACTAGAAGATGTTCAAGAAGAACTTGCTTTGACTAATTATAACTTATAAACATACCATGCTATATTATAACTTATATACAATTAGGGCTTGAATCTTCTCTTTGTATTTTTTTTTTTTTTTTTTTTGCAATTCTTAATTAATGGGCTTGAACTTTGACATTCGTAGTTTGGTGGTACATTTGTTAATTGAACATTTGAACTTCTTTTATTTTTATTTGAGTACATGTTTAATTTGATGATTTTTCAGTATTTTATTTTGTATATATAATTTTAGATATATTTAAAAATTAAAAATATAATTAAAAAAAACCCGCCTGGTGCCTAACTGCCTAGGCCCCGATTAGGCGCTCTAGGCACTAGGTCACCGCCCCAGGTCCGCCTAGCGCCTTTTAGAACCTTGCTAAATATACACATATATACAAATCTCAACACTAACAATAGTAAATAACAAGAACAAGAACAAGAACAAGAACAAGAACAAGAATAATGGGAGAATATAATAATCATGAGTCAGCATTATCTAGGCCATAGCCTAGTGGTGAATTGCAATTCCAACAGCATGGCTTGGGTTCGAATGAACTTACCCAGATGTAAATACGATTTATCGCTTGTATCAAAAAAAATTAATAAAAAGTAAAAAATGTCAGCATTATTTCCTTAAACGAACATGTGCCAGAGCTGGGAGAACAACCTCCACCCTGAATTTCAAAAAGTGTTTTTGAGATCCTGAAACAACTGGTGCCTCCAGAATTTCAAGTTCAACCACCATAACTTGAAATAGCACCTTGTCCACAATCCTTTTCTTTCACTTTTTTGTAATTTTTGATTCAGTTCATTTGTCTATGCTTTGACCTTTTCATAATTATTTAATACGTACATATATTCATAGATGTATGTTTGTACCTTCCTTAGCATTAAACTGAATGAAATGATATTTAAAAACAGATGATGCTAGCATGGTTGAAAATAAAATTCTATTAAATAGTGACAGTACCTGGAAGCATATGTTTGCAAGGTGTCCCATTCTTCATTCTCACATTTTTGCCACTTTGGCATCTCCACCTGTAATATTACAAGTATTCCGGAATATATCATTTCTTTTCTTTTCTCTTATGGAAAACTTCATTGACTCGACATCTTCAGAGCGAAATAATTGATCATTCATAGCAAACTAACTAATTTGGTTCAATGGCTACTCTAAGAACCGAAGAAGCCACTTCTTCCACTTCTAGATGTATGTATGATGTGTTTCTTAGCTTTAGAGGTGAAGACACACGAAAGACTTTTACAGATCACCTCTATACAACTTTAGTCCACGAGGGAATTCGGACTTTCAGAGATGAAGATGACTTAGAGAGGGGTGAAAATCTCAATCCAGAATTACATAAAGCAATTCAACAATCGAGGATTTCGATTATTGTTTTATCCAAGGAATACACTTCTTCCGCATGGTGCCTCAATGAACTCGTAAAGATCCTCGAGTGCAAGAGAACCTCGGGACATGTAGTTTTACCTGTCTTCTACCATGTGGATCCGTCCCAAGTACGAAAGCAAACGGGGAGGACGAAAGAAGCATTTGCTATGTATGAAGACCAAATTGAATTGGAAATTGATAGTAAAAGAAAAGAGGAATTGATTGAACAAGTAAAAGGGTGGAGAGCAGCACTTACAGAAGTTGCTGATTTCATCGGGTTGGACTTACAAAATGAGGCTGATGGGTAAGTGAACTCCCCATAATTCCACGCACCACTTGTTTGCTGAGATCTATTTAATTTAAGTCACATCATATTTATCGCATTTTCTTATCCATTCGTAAAACAATTTGCAGGCACGAGTCCAAGTTTATTCAAAAGATTGTAAAAGTGATTCGGGATAAGCTGAGCCGTGCAGCCCTATATGTTGCTCCATACTTAATTGGAATACACTCTCGAGTCGAAAATATTAATACGTGGTTGCAAGACGGGTCAACTGATGTTAGCGTACTTGCAATTTGTGGCATCGGTGGAATTGGGAAGACAACCATAGCCAAGTTTGTTTATAATCAGAACTTCAGAAGTTTCGATGGAAGTAGCTTTCTTGCAAATATCAGGGAAGTGTCAAAACAACCTAATGGATTAGCTTGCTTGCAAAGACAACTGCTTGCTGATATTTCCAAGAGGAAACAAGAAAAGATGCACAATGTTGACGAAGGAATCGTTAAGATTAGGAATGCTTTATGCCAAAAAAGAGTTCTTCTTGTTCTTGATGATGTGGATCGGGTTGACCAATTATATGGAGTACTCGGAATGCAAGATTGGCTTTTTACAGGCAGTAAAATCATCATAATTACCAGGCATGAGAGATTGCTCAAACCTGATATGGTTTATAAGGTCAGAAAAATGGATAACGATGAATCAGTTAAGCTCTTTAGTTTGCACGCCTTTGGAGGAGATTATCCTCCTGAAAGTCATATAGAGCACACAAAAAGGGTGGTAAAATATTGTGGGGGCCTTCCATTAGCCATCCAAGTGGTGGGTTCTTCTCTATCTACAAAAAGAAAGGATGAATGGACAAGTGCGTTAGAGAAATTAGAAGCAATTCCTGACAGTCAAATCCTCAAGAAACTTAAAATAAGTTATGACTCTTTACAAGACGAGCACGACAAAAGATTATTTCTTCATATTGCTTGTTTCTTCGTTGGAAAAGACAAGGACTACATAGTGAAGATACTAGAGAAATGTGATTTTCATGCAAAAATTGGGATTCAAAATCTCGTGGATAGCTGTCTCTTAACAGTCGAATATCCTAATGTGCTAATGATGCATCACTTAATTCAAGACATGGGAAAAGAGATTATTCATCAAGAATCACTAGAGCCTGGGGAACGTAGTAGATTGTGGAATCATGAGGAAGCTTTCAATGTCCTGAAGAATGAGACGGTAAGAAACATATATTCCGTATCTATGTGTTTATTTATAATGCATTTGTGCTAATGAATAATACATTTGTTTCAACGTTCTCTCTGTTATTAGGGTTCCAGAAAAATTGAAGGCCTCATCCTTGACATGCATATGTTGAAACAAGATGTTAATATTTCAAAAAAGCGTGGATACAAGGAATTTCTTGACAAATCATCGTGTTCAAACCAGATGACTTCAATAAAGCGACAATGTTTTACCTTCTTTTCTGGCCAAACAGTATTCAAAGATGTCGGAAGTTCGGATGAAGTGTATTTAAGAACTAATGCTTTTAAAGAGATGAAAATTCTTAGACTACTCCAGCTCAATTATGCACAAATATATGGATGCTATGAGAACTTTCCAAAAAATTTAGTATGGTTGTGTTGGCATGGATTTCCTTTAAAATTTATACCCCTTGAGTTACCTGTGGAGAACCTGGTTGTTTTTGACTTGAGTTATAGCAAACTGGAACGAGTGTGGAAGAAAGCCAAGGTATGGCATTCATTTTCCTTTTTCTCCTTTCGAAGTTTTCAGCGATGAACTGTATGTTAAGACAATACTAACAGTTCTTTCTTGAACCTTTTTTTTTCTTTCCTAATAGTTTCTTGGATCTCTTAAGATCCTTAACCTTAGCTACTCTGAAGGGCTTGCAAGAACTCCCAACTTCATAGGACTCCCCAACCTAGAAATACTGATTCTCAAAGGTTGCGTATCTTTGGCTGTGGTTTGTGAATCCATTGGAAACCTTGACGTACTATCTTTGCTTGATCTAGAAGATTGCGTAAGTCTGAAGAAGCTTCCACGAAACATTTGTATGCTGGGATCTCTTGAAAAACTAATAATCTCAGGTTGCTCAAATCTCAGTGAGTTTCCAGAGGAGATGAGAAATATGGAGTCACTGAAAGTGTTCGAAGCTGATAGGATTGTCATAAAACCATCAGAAGACACTCCCACTTGGGGGACAAAATGGTGGCACGCACTTGTTTGGCCAACTGTGTCAAAACCAACAAAAGGTCCAGAAGTTTTATGGGCATTCTTCCCTTGCTCGTTAACAAGATTGAGTCTTTCAGAGTGCAATCTGTCAGATGATTCTTTTCCTGAGAATTTCATTAACCTTCCCTCACTATATGAGCTGAATTTAAGTAGAAATCCATTTCGCCGACTGCCAAGTTGCATTAAAAGTCTTCATCATCTTTACAGACTCAACATTGGAGAATGTGATAGGCTTGAATTCCTTGAACTTAGTTGTCTGCCCAGTAATTGGCATTCTATATATGCAGGCTATTGCAGATCGCTGAAAAAAATAACGTCCATGAATGAGACTGTTACTCACGACTTGAAGGGCAGCCATAAACTGGTTGAAGCAGAAGGCTATTTCAACAAAGAACCCATAAGAGAAGTTGACAGAAAAATTGAGAATGTGATACCATTGTCAAATATTATATATGAACTTGGTATATTTAGCAGATTTTTTCAGGGAGGAATTGTTTCAAGGCTTTCAACAAAAACTACTAGGGGTCCATCAATATCCTTTACTGTTCCTTTAGTTCCTAATGGTAGGATTAAGTGCTTGAATGTGTGCTGTGAATATGGAATTTCCGCCAATGTTGACGTTGCTGTAACATCTCGCCCTGAATCATCTAATAAAAGTAACTGCAGCAGAATGCTGATATCTAATAAGATCGAGAATAAGACAAAACAACTGATGTGGATAAACATCTCCATTTCCTTTCCGATTGCTCGCAACACTAATGACGACTTTACATTGTTTAGCCAGTGGGGGTTTGGGAAGCAGTTGGATGCCGGCGATGAAGTTACTGTCACGTTTGATTGCAACGACGAATTCGAGGTAAAGGGGTGTGGTTTTGAACTTGTGTACCATGAACAGGAAGAAGGTATCAAAACCACAACTGAAGAGGAGAAGTCACTTCATCACTTTCCAGCATTTCAGATAAGCACGGGATCATACGTCGTCTTTCGCAGGCTTCAGGGAGATCCTAATGAAGATTATTGGCTTCAAGGTTAAGATTTTCTGCACCCTTTTATTTGATTTACTTCTCCTAAAATAATAATCAGAACTCCACTTTGATGTTAATCATCTTATTTCAGGATAGTAAACATGGATAGTAAACATTCTTTAGAATTTCTAGTCACTTCAAACCCATACCCGATGAACTGGACTAGACTTTTTTTTTTTTCCTACTCACTCGAGCTCATATCCTTGCTTTCCTATGAATCTCTAATTCTGATCACTGATCAGTTTTTCTTTTTTATTCTTTTTTTAATCAAAATAAAATTTACTCCTCTGACAAAAAGATTTTATTTTCAGGTAGGTAACGTTAGAAGGAAAAGAGCAAAGATGTGCTGGGCATTTTGGGAATGTATATTTACGCCAACGGTATGGGGATAAGAACAACTGCATGTGGGTGCGCAGGCTAAGGGAGAGAAACTGCATGTTGGTTCTTCAATTTCTTCGTGATTTGTTCAATTCTTGCGCAACCAATCATGGACCCTTAACTGCTTCCCAAGAAACATGATTTGCATCATTGTACTTTAGTATCAGCCTCAAAGTATACTCCATTGTGTAGGAAGTAAGCTATTTCAACTATTATGGCCATTGCTACAAACTCAGCAGAATAAGTCGAATGCTTTCCAAGTATTTTGTATGTTTGTTTAATTTTATAAGATTTGAACCTTACCAAAAAAAGATTGCACTCTTAATTTTTTACTGAACAAACTAATCACCAATCCTCTATGAATGCCAAAAACCCCACCACAAGCAACTTGGCCAGGGGAGGGCGCAGAAGCATTTGCTAGGTATGAAGACCAATTTGAGAAGAAGCCACAGTACTTACTAATCGTTCAATTATATAACTTACTTGACCATAAATTTAGCTACACTAACACGGTTAGGAAACCACAATACTCCACCAGCACCAACACAGTACTCCCTAAAGTAACAGTACTACGATAGCTTAATAAATCCCTAAAATATATACACTTCATTTGCTATAGACAGACGCGTGTATAGGGTTTATTTTCCATGTTATCATGTGAACAAAGTGCACCTCTAAATTGACGATGAACATGAAATGAATTGATATGGTTGTATTGGACTTGGTCATTTAGACAGACTCGCTTGGAGTCTTCACTTGTTTTTATTGGTTCGGGACTGTCTGACACCGGATTCACTCACTGCATGTTGTAATGTGAACAAAGTACTCCTTTAGCTGTTGTTATAGATGCTTGTTTTATTGTATGCTTGCACATATAATAACATAGCAGAGAACAACACAGGCATAGAGAATGAGTACCTTCAGGCCTCTGTACCCCAAATAGCTGTTGCTGCTACCAGTAGGTTTTCACAGCGCAACGCATATCCAGCCGCTCTATCTCTACAACCATTCGACCCAGCAAAAAGCTTTACATCAGACAGACCATTTTTTCATTTAGAAAAGGAAATGCTGGATTTAGTGGATTTCATACAACTATCTAGATCAATTTTTTATGTTCGTTTTAAGAGCTAAATAAAAAAGGAAGCACAAGAAATATATACCTTCAAGATCTGCAATTTCCTTAAATGTTTCTCGCAAAAGATCCGTCTCCCAATTGATCACGGGGATAGTCAAAACTATGACGACAGAGGAAGTATGCTCCTGTGCTCAACCGAAAGCTTGACAAGTCCCCACCAATGACTTCGTTCCAAGAAAAATACGTGCTGTTGTGCTGTTTGTCATTCTTTCCTTGCTCCTCATACACAATGTTGATGCTGCACTCCTTAACCTTGAAAAGATCTCCCATGAATATTGAAACAATAACTTCATCACCACCCTCCAACTGGTTCCCAAAATTCCACTGGCTTAACCATGCCAAATCTTCATCTTCAATTGGACATCCCCAACATAAAGGCGAGTATATCCACGTGAGATCCTTGGTCTTATTATTGATTTTAGTAAGTAACGGATGGTCCAGTTCACCCCCGGGATCTCTATGGTACAGAGAGCAAATATTGAAGCATCGTATCATTAGATTAGGGAGCGAAGACACGATGAAGGAAATTGATGAACCCTTGCTTTTATGAGTAAAACAACTTGGAATTGCTCCACCTGGAATAATTGTGCTGAATATACCAAATTCATGCAATCCCTGTACCATATCAACCAAAATGTTAGCATTAATCATATATAATGTATATGTTTAATATATATTAGGTTCAACTTACATCAGGTTTTAAAATTAAATAAGTAGTTTTACACCCACTAATAATTCTTTCTCAAATTCATAAGCTGTCACCAACTGTTGGATTAGATCATTATTATACATTGAAGATGCATGCCCAAAAAGACATCAATCTGAGGTTCAGAAGTCCACCATCAAAATCATGCTCTACATTATATTATGTGTTTCGTCACGTGCATAAGGGGAAAAAAAAAGAGCATAGTGATCAAATGGTCACTAATATCCGATTGACTTGAAATTTTGCATCCATGATAAACACAATAAAAGTATCTTATCCAGCAGTTGTATTGACGAATCATATCCGAGAAAAAATTATGAGTGGGTGTAAAGCTTCTTAATCTTACAAAAGTGTAAGTTGAACCTTGCCCAATATCTGTGTGTTGGTTGGCTTGTTGGGAAGGGGGGGGGGGGATAGAGATAGAGAGAGAGAGAGACTGAACCTGAATGGGCCTTGTCCTCAAATTTTGTAGACCCCTAAACTGCAATTGAATATTTTCCACTGCTTCTATGTTGATTCCCATGTTCTTGATTATTTTCTTGTCAGCATTTCCAATGGGTTCTTATAGAATTAGAGAGAACCATTATATTAATCTTATTCCCTTATCATAACTAAAGAAAACAACCCACCTTATATAGGAAATAAACACACCTCCTAATTAACCTAGAGTCCCTATCAAGCTGGGATTCTATCCACAACTAAACTAACATAAATAAATAAAATAAAATAAATAATACTACTGAATTATCAATACTCCCCCTCAAGTTGGTGCGAAGATATCCGTCATGCCCAACTTGCTCATTTGAAATTCGAACGGTTGCCTTAACAGGCCCTTGGTCAAAATATCTGCAACTTGTTGATTAGACGGAACAAAGGGAGTACATATAATTCCACCTTCTAGTTTCTCTTTGATGAAGTGCCTATCAATCTCAACATGTTTTGTCCTATCATGTAAGACCGGATTGTGGGCAATACTGATAGCAGCCTTGTTATCGTAGTATAGCTTCATCGGGAGACTTATTGGCCTTTTGAGTTCCTCTAAGACCCTTTGTAGCCAAAGAACCTCACATACTCCTTGAGCCATTGATCTAAACTCAGCTTCTGCACTGCTTCGAGCGACAACAATTTGCTTCTTGCTTCTCCATGTAACCAAGTTGCCCCAAAGAAACGTACAGTAGCCAGACGTAGACCGTCTATCAGTAACCGAGCCAGCCCAATTAGCATCGGTATACACCTCGATCCCTCTTTCATCGTTCTTCCTGAAGAACAGACCTTTCCCTGGGGAGCCTTTGAGGTAACGAAGAATACGGTACACCGCCTCTAGATGCTCTTCACATGGTGAGTGCATGAACTGACTAACCATGCTCATAGCGAAAGCAATGTCAGGGCGCGTATGAGACAAGTAAATTAGTTTCCCAACTAACCTCTGGTATCTCCCTGTTTCGACTGGAACACCATCTTTAACATCTCCTAGCTTGGTACCCAGTTCTATGAGAGTATCCGATGGCTTACACCCACTCATCCCAGTTTCTGACAGCAGATCCAAAATATATTTCCGTTGTGATACTACAATACCACTTTTTGAACGGGCCACCTCCATTCCAAGGAAGTATCGTAGGTCACCAAGATCCTTAATCTCAAATTCTCTGGCAAGATTTCGCTTCAGTCGATTCATTTCTTCAACATCATCCCCTGTCAAAATCATATCATCTACATAAACAATAAGAACAGAAATTTCGTTTCTTGTGGACGTCTTAGTGAAGAGAGTATGATCAGACTACCCTTGATTATACCCTTGGCTCTTGAGGAACTTCGTTAATCTTTCGAACCAAGCTCTAGGGGATTGTTTAAGACCATACAAAGACCTCTTTAGCTTGCAGACTTTTGTCCCAAATTCCTCAGTAAAACCAGGTGGAGGTTCCATATAAACTTCCTCTTTTAGGTTTCCATTCAAGAAGGCATTCTTCACATCTAACTGATTCAGAGGCCAGTCCAAGTTAGCTGCAACTGATAAAAGAACCCGAACTGTATTTAATTTTGCCACGGGAGAAAATGTTTCGGAGTAGTCGACTCCATACGTTTGAGTGAAGCCTTTAGCCACCAGACGAGCCTTGTATCGTTCCACTGACCCATCTGAGTTATACTTCACAGTGAATACCCATTTACAACCAACAACTGTCTTTCCTTCTGGAAGCTTTACTTTCTCCCAAGTAGCATTCTTCTCCAGCGCTCTCATCTCCTCATACACCGCTTCTCTCCACTCCGGAACATTTAGAGCATCCTGAACATTGTTAGGAATAACCACATTCGACACACGAGAGATAAATGCAGAATAGGAGGGTGAGATATTTTTATATGACACAAAGTTCAAAATGGGATATTTGGGAGATTTCGTACACGCCCTGACTCTTTTTCTAAGAGCAATAGGGAGATCAAGTTGATCAGACTGAGTTGACTCGATATTAGCTTGAGAACTACCTTCAGGTATCTCGGAAGAGTCATTGTAAGTATCATGATCCACCTTCAGGTTGGATTCTTAGGGCTGCAGAGGGATGGTTTCTTTCCTTCCTTGTTCTGGATTTTTCCTAGAATAAACAAGACCTTTATACTGTTTTGCACACATCTCTGATCCATCGGTAGTCAGATTTTGGGATGACACTAACCCTGGTTGTTCACCATTACCAACCCAAGTATCTTCAATATTTAATTCATTTGTTTTCCCAAATTGTGTGTTAAAATGATTAGGTACTTGTTCATACAAAACATCAACGACTGAATTATCAAAACCGCAACCACCATCTTCACTCATGCTCTCCCCCTGAAGATGGGAGTTGTAATAGGATCGCCCCTCGAAGAAGGTAACATCCATAGAAATGTATAATTTCTTAGAAATCGGATCAAAACATTTATACCCTTTCTGATTTGTAGGATAGCCTACAAAAATACATTTGTGTGCCTTTGGATTAAGTTTAGAATTTTTGGGGTCATGATTATGAACAAAGGCAACACTTCCAAATATTTTTAAGGGAATATCCCCTAATAAGCGAGTGTTGGGAAATAGATCAGAAAGCAATTTGATAGGGGCTTTAAATTTCAAAGTTCGTGTTGGAAACCGATTAATAAGGTAAGTAGCAGTCAAAATAGCATCTCCCCAAAGATATTTTGGAACTTTAGTTTGAAAAATAAGAACACGAGCAACTTCAAGTAGATGTCTATTTTTCCTTTCGGCAACTCTATTCTGTTGAGGAGTATAATTACAAGAACTTTGATGAATTATCCCATTTTTTACAAAAAAATCCCCTAACATCTTATCAAAAAATTCCTTCCCATTATCACTCCGAAAAATTTGAATTTTGGTTTGAAACTGTGTATCATGGTGTAAAAATTTTGAAACACACTCCCAACTTCTAATTTGTCTTTTAAAAGAAAGACCCAACATACTCTAGTGTGGTCATCAATGAAAGTTACAAACCAACGTTTATCAGACCAAGTGGGCACTCTAGAGGGACCCCAAACATCACTGTGAATCAAGGTGAAAGGTTGTGATTTCTTATATGGTTGAGACAGAAAGACCGTGCGTTGATGTTTTGCTAATTCACAAGATTCACACCGAAATTTAAGCAAATTTTTATTCATTAATAACTTGGGAAACAAATGCTTTAAATACTGAAAGTTTGGATGTCCTAACCTATAATGCCATAGCAAAATCTGACTATCACTAGAAACAGAAACAGAATTAAAACAAGCCTGCCTGTCTTGCCTTCCAGAAGTAGACCCATTATTAAAGAAGTAGAGACCCCCATCCTGTTTAGCAACCCTAATCGTCTTCCCTGAATTTGAATCCTGAAATTCACAATGAGAAGACCAAAAGTTAACTTGACAATTGAGATCAAGAGCTAATTTGCTGACAGATATAAGATTATACGATAAATTAGGGACATGTAAGACATTCTTTAAGAGTGAGAGACGGGGAGACGATTATGGTTCCTTTGCCGGCAACCGCAGCGAAAAAACCATCAGCAATTTTAACCTTTTGATTCCCTGCACACGGAGTATATGACGAAAAAAATTCCGAAATAACGGTCATGTGGTCAGTGGCCCCTGAATCTAATATCCACTTGCTCTGGGATTTGATACAGGCAATTGTAGCGGTAAACTTATTACCTAACTGAGCTATGGAACATGAGAAGTCAGAGTTTCCTAAGGAATGGGCTTGAACCATTTTACACAGATGCTCAAATTGTTCCTTTGTGAATGGAAGAGGTTCTGAGGAAGATGGTTGTACTGAATCTGCATTGCTTGCTTGGAATGCTCGTGTTCCACCCCTCGTTTTGTTATCACGCTTCTTCCAATTTGCTAGTTTACCATGAAGTTTCCAGCAACTATCCTTAGTATGACCTGACCACTTGCAATGATCACACCACAATTTCTGCTTTCCTCCCCGCTTGTCACTGTCCACGGCTTTATCAAGGGCTACCAGTGCAGAACCCTCACCATCTGTACGGGGCTCCCCTTCGTCTTTCAACATCACGGATCGTCGAGCTTCTTCTCTTTGTACTTCTGAAAACACCTCTCTGATAGTAGGCAGAGGTATTCTGCCTAAAATACGACCCCGAACTTCGTCTAGGTCCTTGTTTAGTCCAGCCAAGAAGACAAACACCCGACCTCGTTCAACCTTCTTCTTGTAACGAGCACTATCATTCGGGTTTTCCCACTCTTCAGTTTCAAATAAATCCAACTCTTGCCATATGACCATCATATTATGGTAGTAGGCTGTAACCCCACGATCCCCTTGTTGCATCTTCCACAACTGGTTATTGAGTTCGAACATTTGAGAATAGTTGTCTAGATCCGAGTACGTTTCTTTAATCGCATGCCAGATATCTCGAGCGGTCGGCAGGAACATATAGGGTTTACCAAGTCCAGCCTCCATGGAATTGATCAATCACGAGGTAACTATCGAATTCTCCTCGCGCCACGACTTAAATCCCGGGTCGTTAGATGGTGGTGGTACCACCTCACCATTCACGTAACTTAATTTTCTTTTGCCGTCAATAAACAAACTCATTGATTGTGCCCATTCGAGGTAATTCCTTCCATTCAATTTGTGACTAATATTGGCCACAGAATTTTCACTCACTGAATAAATAGTAGCAAATTGTGACAGAGAATCTGTGGACGTAGAAGACGGGGTTGTGGTAGAACCACTAGATGAATCTGTGAGACTCGGACTACTAGCGCCCACCATAGCAAGTTTATAGTTCATATCGTAAAAGAATCAAACTAGCCAAACCAACCAATCAGCTGAACAGTACCAAACCACTACCAATTGAACAGTATTTATACCAATTGAATAGTATCAAACCGGATCAGTACCACAAAACTAGGACGAAACAGTACCACAGGACCAAAACAGTACCAGAATAAGCAGCGGAACAGTGGGACGATTGAACCTGGAAAGTTTGGTGATGATCTGAGCCTCCACGCGCTGCCAGGCGCGGCGACTGTCGACGGCGCGTGAGATCCAAGCGCAAGGAGGAGTGGCGTGTGTGGGCGCGTGACACGTTGGTTCCCGGAGCTTCTTTCGACGGTCTGCTCGTCTGAAGGTTCCGACCACTCCTGCGTGGTTGGTTCCAGGAAGGGTCGCCGATTACGCACGTCAGTAGTAATGAACAGTGGCGGCGGCTAGGGTTTTGAGGCGTGGGTAGTAAACGGAGGACCTAGGGTTTTCTAACCATTCCTCTGATACCATATAGAATTAGAGAGAACCATTATATTAATCTTATTCCCTTATCATAACTAAAGAAAACAACCCACCTTATATAGGAAATAAACACACCTCCTAATTAACCTAGAGTCCCTATCAAGGTGGGATTCTATCCACAACTAAACAAACATAAATAAATAAAATAAAATAAATAATACTACTGAATTATCAATAGTTCTATCTTGAAAACACCTTCTATTTCATCCAGATTTTTGCACTCAGCAGTCCAGGCTTCGGCTATCTGGCTCTCTGTTGATTGTATTGTTTTTTGGAGCCACCAAAGTCAAATAATGAGGCTATTTGATTGCTTTGTCCCAAAAAATATGGAAAGTTGTTTTCTTGTTCCCTTGATATTTTCCTTTGGGTTAATATATAGAAAAGAGAAGTTGAAGTAGAAGAGGTGGAGAAGAATTGCATAGGAGAATTGGCAGCTCTCTCTACCGAGAGAGAGATGAAATTTGGATTTGATTTCCTCCATTTGAATTTGTAAGTGGAAATTTGTAAGAAGAAAATTTGTGTACCGAAAGGTACAATTTGCTAACTCAATATTGGGTTGATGGGTTTAGTTTTCTGTATGAAAAATATATTGTATTTTTCATTTGAGTGTTCTTGGTAGAACATTTTGTAACCCATTTTGTATTTGTACATTTGAATATATTGAGGAAGGAATGTCCGTGGACTAGGGGCGATTCGCCGATACCACGTATATCGTTGTTGTCTTCTTTGTGTGTGTGTTTTCCTATCTATAATCAATCGGTTGCCTTCTTTGTTAATTAGTGATCTGTAGCATAAACAGAGAATTGCAACAGATTGAAATGTCACTGTTTTTACCAAATCTGAAAATCCCATCTGCAAGAACTCTAAAGTAGTGGGTAAACCTAGAACAGAGTGGAGCATGCGGCATGAACTTATCCTAAGAGATTTAAGCTTACTAAGGCTTTGAACACAATCTGGCAAGGTACCAAACAAATTATAGCTTAAATCCAATGATTTCAACAAGGATAGATTGCTGAAAGTACTGGGGAAAGAATCCTCGGATAGGCTGCACCGTGTGAGACTTAACTCAACCATAGTGCTTGGTAAAGAGGCCACAAAATTTTTGTACTTATTCTTGGTTTTGACACCCATGATGGTAAATACGCTTGCCATAATTTGACTTGCCTCGTGGTCGTAAATAGTGCATTTATGGCAATTCCATCAGCATGAAGAACTTGGAGTGACTTCATTGTCATATCCATTGGAAACTCAACAAGATTTGAGCAGCCCGAGATTATTAGTTTTTCAAGGGAAGTTAGCAAGTTGATGTTTCTCGGAAGCTTCCTCAAACTTTTGCAATATTTTAGATTCAATGAAACAAGTTTCCCAAGGCACTCAGTGGACTCACAAATCTCAACCAAGCGCACACAACCTTTGAGCATCAATCTTTCGAGATTCGGTGAGCCCAAGAAATTAGGGGTTCTAGCAAGTCCTTCAGAATAACTCAGATGGTTCTAGCAAGTCCTTCAGAATAACTCAGATTAAGAATCTTCAGGGATCCAAGAAACTGTAGGGAAAATTACTTTTGTTAATTTAACAATTAAAGTGTTACCTTATATCCCTTCCAAACTTGTTCCAATTTGCTATTACGCAAGTCAAGAGCAACTAGGTTCTCTAAAGATAAGTCAATGGGAACCGACTTTAGAGGAAACCCATGCCAACATAAAAATCTCAAATATTTAGGGAAATTTTTGTAGCAACCAGTTAGCTGTACGTAATAGAGCTGGAGTAAACTTAGCCTTTTCATCTTTTCAAAAGCATCAGTTCTCAAAGTCAAATCTACTTCATTTGGACTTCTTAAAGCAACGCTTACTGGTTTCCCAAAGAAGAAGCTTAATTAACGGCGCTTTAATGAAATTGTCTGCTTTGCCAACAATGATCTGTTGTAAAATTCCTCATATCGACGCTTTTTTGTATTATTGACATTCTCCTTCCAGATACACATGTCAAGAGTGAGGCCTTCAATTGCATTTGTACCCTGATACAAAAGTAAGCGTGTGGAAATTAAGGAAAATTAAAATAGATCAGTCATAGGATGAATGCACAATAAACAGAGATAGATATATGAGTAGTATGTTTCTTACCGTCTCATTTCTCAAGACACTCAAGGCATCCTCATGACGCCACAGTCTACTACGTTCCCCAGGCTCAAGTGACTCTTGACGGACAATTTCTCTACCCATTTCTTGGAGTAATGGATGCATCCTCAACTTATTAGAGGAATCAATTGTTAGGAGACGTCGATCAACAAGATTTTGAATTCCAACTTTAGAGTGCAAATCACATTTGTCTAGTATTTGGACAGTGTAATCCTTTTCTCTTCCAACAAAGAAACAAGCAATATGAAGAAACAATCTTTTATCATAGTCATCTTGCAACGAGTCATAACTTATTTTAAGTTTCTGGACAATTTTACTATGAGGAATTGCTTCCAGTTTCCTAATTCATTAACCCATCTTTCTGCATCTTTTCCAGATAGAGAGGAACCTAAAACTTGAAGAGCTAATGGAAGCCCTTCACAAATTCGTACTGCCCTTTCTGTGTACTCTCTGTAACTTTTAGCTGGACAATCTTCTCCAAACGCGTGTAAACTGAAGAGCTTAATTGATTCACCATGACCCAATTCTTGAACCTTATAAACCTCAAGCGGTTTTAGCAAGCCTTCATTCCTAGTAGTTATGATGATTTTACTCCCGGGAAAAAGCCAATCTTGCGTTCCACGTACTGCATATAACTGGTCATGTTGATCCACGTCATCAAACACAAGAAGAACCCTTTTACAAAATAAGGCATTTTTAATCTTAATGATTCCTTCATCAACATTGTGCATCTTTTTCTGTTTCCGCTTTGAAATATCTGAAACAAGTTGCCTTTGTAAAGAAACAAACCATTAGGTCGTTTAGATACTTCATTGATATTTGCGAGAAAGCTACTACCAGAAAAACTTGTAAAATTGTGATTATAAACAAACTTGGCAATGGTTGTCTTTCCTATGCCACCCATCCACAAATTCCAAGTACACTAACATCACAACACCCATCTTGCACCCACATACTAATTATTTTGGCTCGCGAATGCATCCCAACTAAGTAGGGAGCAACATGCAAAGGTGTGCGGCTGAGTTTATCTTCAATCACTTTCAAAATCTTTTGGATAAACTTCGATTGATGCCTACAAATTGCATGAAATAGGACAAGCAAACATAATAAATACATGACTTGCAATGAAATACAATCACTTACACAAATAGCAAAAGAAAGGAAGTCCCATTTATAGCAGCGTAAATATGCATTCCTAGTGGTTTTGCATTACTAATTTCACAAATAATCAACCCATGTGAATAGCATAGACATAGTAATTTGTTAGGTAGCCAACCAATAATTAGTGTCATGCATTAACACTCTGTCACATGCTACTCTCGCTCATATGTGAAGAGGCAAACCAAGATGTATCCATATGGGCAGACATTCCAAAGTGCACTGATATAAAAGGAAGAAATACAAGCAAGAAGGTTTAGAACCAAGATATTGGAGAACCAAAGGTTCAGGACAAGGTGTCCAAGTCCAGTTACAACTACTTCAAGAGAAGTAGGTCCGACAATCTATATCATTCTCTAACATAAACAAAGGAGAGTGCAAACTCCAATACATAGTTCAATCACAAACTCAAATTGTTGGCTTGCACTAACTTCAAGCATATTCATTTATCTAAATGACTATCTCAAAAGTCTACTGTATCAATTCGGTGTGTCATAATAACTTGGAAGTTGAAACCAAAGAAACTATCAACAGTACGAGTAAGTTTACATGATCTAAAATTTGGTATTTGGGGATATGTGACGTGACATAATTTTAAATGTGCACCTTTTGTTTATAGCAAAACCAAAAAAATTTATTGAAAATAAAGACCGGTGAATACATGAAGTGGTGAACCAGTGGTCAACCCAAAGTAAATAAAAAAAGATTACAAAGAAGCAGATAATTTAAAAGCAGTCCACTAAAATAACGTGTTCCTTCTCAAATTCTTTTTCCTTAATGAATCGTCTCATTCCGCTCCAACCAAACATTCAATGATATCGTCATGATTATACTTCTCCGCAGCAGTTTTGTAACTTTTGTCTTCTTCCTATTTTCAAAAATAAACCATCTCATTACAATAAAATCACACCAATTTTCAGAGAAGGGGGGGGGGGGGGGGGGGGGGGGGGGGGTTTATCCAGCCACCTCTTCTGCACCAGTATACCTTATTCCAAATACGAGGGTTATTTGCTGCCTTGCTCAAGATGCATCAATTTGAAGATAAACAAATACGAGGATTTTTACATTGGCCAGCATTTACTTTCCTCTCAAAAGCTAACCCTGCAGATAATTGGACTTGTGAAGAAATATCCACCTTCCAACCTCAGGTTCAAATATGGGATGAGCGAGATTTACTTAGGTTCTCAAGAAAATGTTTACAAAGGAAAACTCTTGATTATTTAAATTCCTTCTAAATGATAGAATCCATGTATACGTATGACAACAAATCCAAGAGGCCAAAGAATCATCTGATTTATTTTCATAGCGAGAAAAAAATAAAAAGTTGCATATCCCACCCATATATCATTCCAAACCAAAATTTGACCAACCCCACTTTGAATTTAAAACTGAAACCATCCAAACCTAGTTAAATAAACTTCCAAGGGCATCAGTAAGAACCTCTATTGACCAATTTAGGGTCTGATGCATTGCTTCTCGAGCCATATCTACTCTTAATAATAGAACACCAAAGGATCCCTTGCATGTTTAAGGTGGGAATCTCTATAGCCACTGACCCAGGAGAGCACGTTTTCTTTTTATTCGATTTCCAATCCCTAACCCTCCCTTCTACTTTGCATTAAAGATCTCTTTCACTCACTAGATGACTCTTTCTTCCCTTCCACAAATATATACATATATATATATATAATATCAGTTGTTCCATCTTAATTTCAATTTATTCACAAGTTCTTTTCACTAAAAAATATTATCATTACATGTCAGAGGATCTATTATTTTCAATAAATTTTAGATGAACTAGGAGAACTACCTCTATGAATTTTGACCCATTCAATCTTTTTTCTAATGGGCCGCGACTGTGCCAACACGTACTTTCTTAAGCATATGTTTCTGACTGATCCATAGTGTAGAATATAAAAACGAAGGATTCAGACACCAAATGCAACACAAAAAGTCGGATGATGCTTAATATCTCAAAAGAAAACAAAAAAGGGACACATAAAATCTGTTGAACCTTTTAAAGGACAGTTACTATGATCCTCAAAGCTTGGTTAAAAAGCATATAGTCGTAGTGGGTCGCACAATTTCTAAAGCTTCAACCAATATAATGCGAGGCTCTCAATGACTTTCCTGTAAGGAGGACCAAAATATTGAACTATCACGGACAATGTTGTGTAGGGAGATGAATTATTTTGAAGCTTACCCATCAGCTTGGTTTTTTAATTCCATCCCAAGCCAAATCTGAAACTTCTTTGAGTGCCCTCCTCCACGATTCCACCTTTTCCAACTCAAATTTTCCTACATAACCAACAAATGCTTCTGCGGTCCGCCCCTTTTGTTTCCGAAGTTCAGGTGGGTCCACGTCATAGAAGATGGGTAAAACTACATGACCAAAGGCCATTTTGCATTCAAGGATCATCACAAGTTCGTCGAGGTACCACGTGGAAAATGCATAGTTCTTCGACAAGACGATAACTGAAACCCTTGACTGCCGGATAGCTTTCTTTAGTTCAGGCCTAATACTCTCTCCCTTCTCCATCTCGTCATTGTCTCTGAATGTGTGAAATCCCGATTGCACCAAAGCTGTATATAGGTGATCAGTGAAGGTCTTACGAGTGTCTTCACCTCTAAAGCTCAAAAAAGCGTCATAACTATATCTAGGAGCGGAAGAAGAGGCTTCTTGGGCTCTCACAGCAGCCATTAATGGACAAAGCTTAGCCCTAGGAGATGAATGATATTCAGGATATAAGCAGTACTTACGGAAAATATATATATAAGCATTATTGTTAGGAAATATATAATCAGAGTCAAACGAGTCCACCATAAAAGTTAAAATAAATTTAAAAGAGAAACATAAAATAAATGAAGTGGATAAAATGAAAAGGTCTCAATCAAGAACCAACAAAAGTTAAATTTTTCCAACGGTTGTGGAAATTTTCTCAATATATATTCCAATCTTTCCAAAAGTTGCATGGTGCACCTATAAAAGGCAAAACTTTTTTAAAATGAGTTTTCAAATTCTATTTTCAATCAAAATCCAAATTATTTTCATATTTTGTTATATATGAACCCCTATATTCTTTTGTGTATGTGTGTATTATATTTACCATCTGTAAAGAGTGTTCACTTTTCATCCAAGCATTTTGATTATTTTAATCATCACATGCCAGTCAATTAAACATAAATCCACTAACTGTGGAAGTGTTGATAATAGTAAACTTGGACTTGTATGAAAGTTGATCCAATCATCCGATTTTAAATTCGTGAAGGTTGCATGTGATTTGCTGAATGAAGATTTGTCTCCACAATCTTTTGGTGGAAAAATTACATATTAGAGCAGGTGACTCATAAAGCACTACATAGAATGGTGGTGGGGGTCATCTTTTACTTTTGTCTCCTCTTTGTTGGTTTAACAAAGATAAACTAAGGAGAGGGTACAGGGTGAAGTAGTGGTGCAGGGATGCAAAGCTGCGAAGTTGCTTCACAGGTTGTATAAAAATTTTGTGCACAAATAAAGTAAATTTAGCTTTAATCTAATGAATAATATATGGTACACCCTATCAACCTTTTTTAAGGAAAAATTGGGGCCAAGAACCTCCAGAGGTCTATAGAGTTATTTTACTAGAAAAAAAAAATCAATCAAAAAGATCAGAGGCCACAAAAGAAGGGAAAATGGGGGAGGGGTTGCGCACAAGGCCTAACCAGTAACCAATAAGTTTACATGAGTAAGGGGTACATCAAGCCTTACCTCAAAAGGCAAATGAACCTAGGGAGGCCTACAGTAGCAGGGCCAGCCTTGAGGTGTGCAGTGCAGGTAGCTGGACATGGATCCTATTTCAATAAAGGCATTTACTCCCTCCATCTCCAATTTAGCGTCCCACTTTTTTTTTTGGAATGTCTCAAATGAAGAGTTCCATTTTGCCTTCTAGGACAAAATTAGCGTACCATATCTCATCATAGTAAATTAACAACTGATCAGGTTGAAATTTGTGTTTTCTTTCAAAGTTTGAAAGGGAAAGCTGGAATCTTAATTTGAGATGGAATATAACTTATGTACAGTGTATTTAAATGAATCATTTTATAGATATCACTCAAAACATAACAGATACATGTATTATGAATAGTAGTTTCAGGAAATAAATTTTACTTCTTCAGGTGCATACCTTAAAAGGGGTCCAAGTTCCGTTACTGTGGAATCTATGCATGTCAGACCAGCAATGTTTAGTAATGAAGACCCAAGGCATCTTGCAGCAGCTTACTTGCAAAATCAGCACTGTTGTGGATTAGATCTCTCATATGAACAAATTGAGAGAACAGATCTTGAAGGAGTAAATCACATAAAAGCATTCCTTAAAGATAGTAGCCTCATAAAATGTCGTATTTCACAAAAAATAAGAACACAAGATGGATATGATGTCGCACCTGTGTGCACGGCTGTGTAGTTATTTTATTAAATTTGGAAACATATTAATATCAATTAACAGAAATTATAGAACATTGTAATTATAGGAAAATAAATGTGTGCAACAAGGATTGTTAATAATTAAATAATAAGCTCACTACAATTCTGGTCACAAGGTCAAGGAAACAGAAGTCATTCGAAACTTTTTACAATAGACAAACTAATGCCAAGAACAAGTTCAACCTCCGCAACCGCATTGTTCGGTGTTGCTGGCCATCAAACTTATGCATGATAAGAAACTGTCCCAAAAGTACAACACATAGAAGCCTGGCAGTGAGAAAATCGGGTAACAATATCCTTCTCCTTCAAAGATTCATAATAAAAACTAAATCTAATCCATTTCTTTATGGTGCGGGTTTGCATGATGAGATAGCACAACAAGACATGCAGATATGGTATAGGTACACCGTATACATACAAATGTGCAGCGCACAGAAAGATGCAATGGTAAGTCAAAATCGTAGTAACAAGGATATATTTTATATCAAACAAACAGTATTCGAAAGTCTACTACAAATCATACAAACAAATCATTTCAAGTGAGAATGCTTTATCACACTGAAACAAGAACATAGAAGACTGAATGCACAATCCACTCTCTTTTCCTTGCAACCACTTCCGTTGACCTGCAGAATCAGGAACGCAACAGAAAGTTCAATTGGAAGAATTATATGTACATTTATAGGATAACACAATAAAGGTAGAGAAGTCAAAAAGAGTAAAACTATTCCTCTTTAGAGTGAGCAATCTGAACCTAATTAGCAGAACCTATTTAGCATTTATAACAGGATTGCAGTATTCCTGTTATGATTATGAAAACAATTGCATGCGCAAAATGAACTGTGTGATTTTATCCTCAGTTCCCTCACCTTGACAACCACTTGGATTCCAAACATTGTTACTAGTGGAAAATAAAAAGGAAAGGCATGATTCTAGCTCTTTGATTACGCTGGGTTTGGCAAAACCTGAACCCGGCCTGTGTAAAATTAGATCCAACCTGAACCCAAGGAAGGTTTTACATTTAAAACCCAAACCCACCCCCACTTGGTTGCACACATGAACCCAAACCCACCCCGACCCGTTGTAATTAGATGGTATTACAAGGGTTTTAAGGGAAAAACGTTATATATGCAGCAGGTTGGGTCATACAAGTTTATTTTAAGATAAAGACGAACCCGATCAGTTCAAAAAAAATACCACCCCACTCGGGCCATGCCATTTTGCCATCCCTATTCACTATAACCCTCTATCAATTTTTTATCACTCTAATTAGATGACAACTCAAAAGAGATAAACATATAAATCCGTTCATATATTTCTAACTTTTCTAAATGCTCTTTCCATTGGCTACCTTGGTGCTATATTCAAGTATGAGAAACACGTGATAGGCTGCTGGCATCAATAATTACTTAGCTCCGGGGAGTGAAGATTTAAGCCCTTACCAAATCACTCCATAATATTTATTGAAGATGTCAAAGAAAGGTAGCAAAGAGAAATAAGAGGGAAGGTGATACGGAAGAGGAAAAGAAGTCAAGAGAGAGTGGCACCTTTTGGCATCTAAACCCCAATTGATTTGTGTTGCTATCATCACAAGTGTAAACCGCAATGCACATTCCGCTGTTGTATTTCTACCACCATTCAAAACAATAAAAACACGTAAAAAGTTAGAAGAATCAGTTTAGTTGCTTAAGATGAAAATGGAAATGTAGGATTTAGATTATTTTATAATAAAACTACAAGCATCCCAATCAAAGTTAGATTATTGTTTCATAATGCTAAATAAAGGATCTACATACCTTCAAAATCTACAATGTCCTGAAATGCTTTCCGGTACATATCCATGTGCCACGCATCATACGTCGCCTTGTAGAGACGATGACTAAGGAAGAACGCCCCTGTGCTCAACTTCAAGTCTGATAAATCTTCACCAATGACTTCGTTGCATTGAAAATATCTTGTCGTGTTCCAATTGTCATCCTTTACTATCCCCTTCTCTTCTTGCTCATCATACACAATCTTGAAACCACACTCCTTTACGATCAGATGACCTCCCACTGTTACTGAAACAATAATTTCATCGCCGCCCTCCAACTGATTCCCAAAATTCCACTGACTTAACCATGTCATATCGTTATGTCTGTCTGGATACCCAAAGTACGTAGGGCTGTATACCCACGTGAGACCCTTGGTTTTATTATCAATTTTAATAAAAGATGGATAATGTGTGCTGCCGCGGACATATGCAGTATATGCATATACAGAGCACATAATAAAGTGGTTCCTACAATGAGGGAGTGGAGGCACAATAAAAGATATTGATGATCCCTTTTTTTTCTCTGTGAAACAAGTTGGAATCTCTCCCCCCGGAATAAATGTGCTGAATATACCAAATTCATACAATCCCTGGGCCATATCAATCATAATTTTAACTATTAATCAAATCACACACACAGATAGATAGATAGATAGATAGATAGATAGATAGATAGATAGATAGAGAGAGAGAGAGAGAGAGAGAGAGAGAGAGCACCTGGACAGGACACATAAAGTAATTATGCTTCACTTTAACATTTCCCATCGATTCCATGTCAATGCCCAAATTCTTGATTATTCCTCCATCAACTTTTCCTATGGGTTCTCTCTTGAAAATGCCTTCAATTTCAACCACATTGGCACAGTTGCGCATTTTGATTTCATCTAATTGGCACAAAGCTGATTGAAACGTAACTCTTTCCAATGACTCGCAAAATTCCAAATCCAAGCTCTGTAAATTACTTGGTAAACCTAAAACTGATTGGAGAGAGTAACATGTAGACAAGGAGAGAGATTCAAGGCCACTAAGTCTTCGAACACAATTTGGCAAGCTACAGAATAAATTTTCACTCAAATCCAACGCTTTTAACAAATATAGATTACTGAAAGCACGGGGTAAGGAACCATCAGATAGATTGCAATTTGAAAGTCTCAAATTTCTTAACGATTGGGGTAAAGAAGCCCACAAAATTTCTGGACCTTTAATTGGTTTTGGTTCCCTTAACAAAAATGGTGAATGCCACCATCGCGCCTGCCCATTGGCAGCGGATGGTGTATCTATCACAAGTCCACTACCAAAAAGATTTGGGCAACCTGAGATTATCAGTGTGTCAAGAGATCTGAGCTTGTACATGTTACTTGGAAGCTTCCTTAGATTTTTGCAGTCTTTTAGATCAAGTAAGTCAAGTTCCTCAAGGAATTCAACGGATTCACAAATCTCAACCAAACGTACACAACCTTTGAGAATCAGCCTCTCAAGATTTGGAACTCCTAAAAAGTTAGGAGTTTTTGCAAGCCTTTCAGAGTAACTTAGGTTAAGAATCTTCAGTGATCCAAGAAACTGTTGGAAAAAAAACAATGATGGTAAATTCTACACGTATAATATTTAAGAACAGAGAAAGGAAGAAACATAAATGAATTTCATACCTTGGGTCCAGCCCATAATTCTTCCAATTTGCTATGGCACAAGTCAAGAGCAACCAATTTCTTCAACTGTAAGTCGATGGGTACAGATTTTAAAGGAAATCCATGCCAACACAACCATAATAATTTTTTAGGAAATTGGTCATAGCGTCCACTTAGGTTTATATAATTGAGCTTGAGTAGTCTTAAGTTCTCCATCTTTTCAAAGGCTTCAGTTCTCAGTTCCACACCACGACTTCTGGAAGTAATGCTTAGTGTTCGGCCAAAAAGGAAGCTAAACCAACCAAAATAGCGGAAGATAGAATTTAACCATGCCAATGGTGATGCCTTATTAAGAGATTCCTCATACCTGCGTTTTTTCGCAATGTTATCATCTTCCTTTAGCATATGCATATCAAGGGTGAGGCCCTCAATTTTCATCGTACCCTAATAAAAAATAATAATGGATATCAGCATACATGCACAGTAAACAAATAGATAGACGTGAGAAGCATGTTTCTTACCGTCTCACTTTCCAGTACATCATAGGCGTCCTCTGGATGCCATAATCTACTACGTTCACCAGGCTCATGTGATTCTTGACGAACAATGTTTCTTCCTAAGTCTCGAAGTAATTGATGCATCATCAACTTATTACGAGAGTCAATTCTTAATAGATATCGATCAATGAGATTTTGAATTCCAACATTTGCGTAAGTATCACTCTCTAGTACTTTGACCACATAATCCTTGTTTTTTCCAACAAAGAAACAAGCAATATGAAGGAACAATCTTTTGTCATGATCATCCTGTAGACAGTCATAACTTATTTCAAGTTTTTTGACTATATCCCTATGAGGAATTACTTCCAATTTCTTTAGCTCGTTTACCCATTGAGCTACATTCTTTCCGCACAAAGAAGAACCTAAAACTTGAAGGGCTAATGGAAGGCCTCCACAGAGTTGCACTACCCTATTTGTGTGTCCTATGTAACTTTCAATAGGATGTTCTTCTCCAAAGGCATAGAAACTAAATAGCTTAATCGATTCATCATGGGCTAATTCCTCAACCTTATAAACCTCGTGAGGCTTCAGAAGCCTCTCATATCTAGTAGTAATGATGATTCTACTCCCTGGATAAAACCAATCTTGCATTCCACGTAGTGCAAGTAACTGGTCACTTTGATCCACATCATCAAGAACAAGAAGAACCCTCTTACAAGATACGGCTTTTTTAATCTTAATGATTCCTTCATCGACGTTGTATATCGTTTCTTTTTTCTTGTTTAGGATGCCCGAAAGAAGTTGTCTTTGTAAATAAACTAAACCGTTGCTTTGATCTGAAATTTCCCTGATATTTGCGAGAAAGCAACTAGCATCAAAACTTTCAAAGTTTTGATCATAAATAAATTTGGCGATGGTTGTCTTTCCAATACCACCCATCCCACAAATTCCAAGTATACTAACATCAGCTGAGTCCCTTTGCAACCACTTATTAATATTTTCGGCTCGAGAATGCATTCCAACTAAGTATGGAGCAACATACAAGGATGTGCGCTTCAATTTATCTCCAATCACATTTATAATTTTCTGGATGAACTTTGACTCATGCCTACAAAATTGTGAGAAAAATGAATAAGCAAAGTTGTGACTTGAAATACAATTAAAATTCTTCCAGAAACAGCATGTAACAAAAAAGAAAACCTGACATAGGAGTGTTACATAAGCGCTACATTCCAAGAGTTGTAATTAGTCACACGTATCTGAAATTGGAAGCTGTTTTCCGGGAAATAAATGTGAACAAAGATACTACCATGCAAACCACAGTAACATAATGAAAGAACCAAAATGCAAGTGAGAACGCCTTAACCAAGATTTCACACAGTAAAATCTCTAAGAATATGTTCAGTTACCAACTGCCCTAATTAGAGAATGGGCCCAACAATGTGTACCACACCCATGCTATAACTTATATGTACTAGCATCAATCAGAGAGCGCACACGCTAGGATGTGCACCCCAATCACATAATATATAACTAGACAAATGCAATTATTTCTACTAGTAGCTAATTCAAGTCTCAGACTCTTGGCTACACCTTATTTTATCAAATATAATTATTTCGAATGTCCGGGTTAATAAGTTAATTCTGCTTCATCACCTTGAAACCAAATTACCTGTTGATCATAACTATGATAAAACTTCCCCGCCATGAATTTTACTCTTATTTGAATTTTGTGTTGGGATATACCACAAAATTTCAGTGTATTTTAGTTTTTATTATTTTATTTGCAGTTAATTCCCAAATTTTCATCTATAAAACTTCTTATCTAGAGTATCCTAAAAAGGGTTAATGATACAATAATTGTTCAAATGAAAGTTTTCCATGAACATCCAAACAACAATCAACGAATGATTACTATGATTTTCGTATGAAAATTAAATTTTCTAAAAAAAATCCATACAGAATTGCTGCTTTTAGGATCCGAACCCTAAGATGGAAATTTTTAAGAATGCGGTCCAGAACTTCTATTTTTAGAGGATGCAGTCCGTGACAGACACAGTTTCTATATATATATCTGCCTCACCCGGTATCTACTACTCACTCGTATCTACCTCTGTGGCAAGGACTCAATTGCATACTATCTATCTGTATCCATGAGGAGATTGTGAATCTACCACGGACTGCATCCTTTAAATTTTCCAGGACCAAAATGCTAATTATTTTTTCATTTTTTGATTCTCTCACTTAAAACAGTTTGTTTTCCCCTCACAGTCTAGTACACTAGTAAGTACTCCGTAATAAACATAATGTGAAGAGTAAATTGAGGGAATTGGAATGTACCCATCAGCTTGGTTCTGTAATTCCATCCCAGCTAAATCCGCAACTTCTTTAAGTGCCGCCCTCCACCCTTTCACCTTTTCCATCAACTCCAATTCCTCCTCATACCTAGCAAATGCCTCTCCAGTCCTCCCAGTTTGCTTCCGAATTTCGGAGGGACGCAAATCGTAGAACACAGGCAAAACCACATGATTAGAGCTCCTCTTTCGTTCGAGGATCATCACAAGTTCGTCGAGGCACCACGTGGAAGACGCGTAGTCCTTTGACAAGACGATTATCGAAACCCTAGATTGTTCGATTGCTTTATCCAGCTCCGGTTTAAGACTTTCTCCCCTCTCTAGCTCATCGTCGTCTCTGAATGTGCGAAATCCTTTGTCTACTAGAGCTGTGTAGAGGTGATCGGTGAAATTCTTTCGCGTGTCTTCGCCTCTAAAGCTCAAGAACACATCGTAAGTGTATGATAGTGATCTAGTAGTAGAAGAGGAAGAAGAAGAAGGAGAGATTTCTTCTCCTGCTCTCAAAATAGCCATTTCAGCTTACTTTTTTTACGTGAATTCAGACTGAAATGTCTACTGATAAGAACAATCACAACGGAATTCAGACTGAAATGTCTACTGATAAGAACAATCACAGTGGAATTACAGTGGAATTCAGACTGAAATGACAATAATTATTTGAATATTTTAATTAATTATTATGTAAAAAAGCTCCTACTTCTTCGCTTCCTTATTTTCTACTCTCTCTCTACGGTCTCTCTCTGAAATTATATTTTCTTCTAACCATTTTCATTTTTCTCACAGAAAAGTTATATGGTTAATTTTCTTTTTCCTCTTTTTTGTTGAATTAGTGATATGATTAATTCACTTCAGTTTAATTGTAGTGACGGAGAAAATCAAATTAGACACAATTAAAATAAACAAAAAATAAAGAACATTTTCATTATTCTTCTCAAACAAGAAAGAAAAATGTACAATAAAATCTATATTTATTCGTTGTCCATGCAAATCTTCCAATTTTATCTAAATCTATTAGTTTCAACTTTTAATTGGTTTCTTTAATTCATATTTGTGATTGGATATGAAAAAAAAAATTAAAATCAAGGAGATTATTTGCATTCCCATTCATCGAATATATGTTAATAGCAATCATTTCACAAAATAATTGTAATGAGTGAGTAATGTTGCTTTCCTATTAGAGTTAGGTTGATAGTGTTACTTCTGATGCTTGTTGGGTTATTAAGGAGATAGAAAAAGCTATATTTGTTATTTTAAATAGTTAGAAAGTTTGTCAATCGAGAAGTGGAAATGATCATATGCTTCTAAATGATTGGAGGGTGAAGATGGGTCTTGCTAAATTGAAGAAAAATGCATCATATTGATACCAAGATCCTTATTTATTTGTTGTAATATGGAGGTGCTGGTCCATGGAAGATTTCTTATTTGGTTAAAACTATTCATAAACTGGTTGATGAATCTAATAGTCGCATTTGTCATATCTTTTGAGAAAGCAATTAATGCAACTAGGTTATCAGTGATAGGTAAGGCAAGGTATTTCTAACCTTAGAATTGGATATGATATAGCCTTCTTATTAAGGTGCTCAAACTAAGGGGGCACTTTGACAATTAAAAATTAAATTTCGATGTTACAGGTATTAAAACCAAAAATTAATGGTGCTTTTACTAGCACCTAAACTGAAAACTCAAAATAAAAATTAAAAATTGAAACTGAAAAAACTGTTGGATAAGTTCTAAAAACTGTATCTAAAAAAATGTTGTTTATTTGAATATAATATATTTGAAAACTAAATTTTTTTTATTATGATAATTTTACCCTTATTAGTTTATTTGAATCACATAATTTTACACTATTTTAGAAAAAAAAATATATTTTATACTCTTTAAAATTAAGTTTACAATTTTAAGTGGGGAATTTAGCACTTAAAACTTTTAAAGAAAATTTTTAGTTTTAAGTTGAAAAAAATTAAGTTAGGACTTAATTTTTTATGTTAACAAACAATTTTAAAATTACTTAAATCTAAAAATTTTAAGTTTTTAGATTTAAGTGATGTTATCAAACAACAATGAAGTTAATTTTATTTTATTTTTGGTTGGAGGCTTACCCACCGGGTATTCACAGACCCGGCTATATGGGCATGCAACCTAGGCAAATGCCTAGGGCCCTATTTGACAAAAGGGCACCAAAAAAATAAAAATAAAATTGAAAGTATGTTATTATAAAAAATAAAACTTTAGAGGGCATTTTGATAATTGAAATAATCTTAAAAATGGGAAAATCTTGAAGCTCGTTTATTTTCTTCTCCTTATTTTTTCCATTCTCTTCTCCCTTTTTTTTTTGCTTTAACCCCTCTCTCTTTTCCATTCACTCCCAAATTCCACGTTCCACCTCTCTGCAGCTCTATTCTCCGAAGTTGACCACCGTCACGCCCCACAGCCGTCGCCCGTCAGCCTCCGAAGTCCGAGTGCTCTCCGAAGGTTAGTGGTTCTTTAATTCCTTAAATCTTAAGCCCGAAATCTCTAATTTTTGAATGTTGATTGTTGATTCCATAATTCCTTAATCCTTAATGATTACTTTAAGCCCTAAATCCCTAATATTTGTTTGGTTTTAGGTGTTTTCCTTTTGATTCTTCAGAATAGTGAAAAAAATTGAAGGGGTTGCTTTGTATTATCTGTTTTAGATTCTTGTATTTAATGGAATTTTTTTACCCTTTTTGGTTCTACCCACCCTGGTTTCACTCCCATATTCGGACGATGAACTCTTTTTTTTAAATGTATATTAATTTGATTTTTTTGTTTATTCTTGAGCATAGCTGTATTCGACAACAAATACCTCACCATTCAGTTATGATTCCTAAACAATTGTGCCAAAAGTCTATTCCATTCCATTATAACCCAAAAGAAGAAAAAAGAGTAGGCCATTTCATTCTTCAAAGAATTAATTAAACAACACAAACAAATTATGTGGGATATACAGTTTCCAATATTCTGGTGTTTAGAAAAAGTTGAATCGAGCATTTTATTCCACTAATATCATTCTCCTTAAAGCTTTTATACAACTGGAAAGAGAGAAGATATTCAATAAAAGAACCATTGAGTAACTGTCACGCCATTTGCTGGAATAAATTTTGCTTAGTCTTTCCATCTCTAACATTACTTACATGGGTCTCTTGTGTTTCTAGCTTGAATGGGTTCTTTCTGTCCCCCATTTGTTCCATTTTCCAATGATCATGTGTAGTTCATTACAACTTTTAGGTGTTAGTAATCCTTCTAGTTATCAATTATCAACAAATAAGTCTATTGTTACTGTCAATGGTAGGTTGTCTATGTACTTGACCAAAGTGCGTGCTTTAGAGAATGAGATGCTTCTTCAAATACAAAAGCAAGGACTCGATGCTATCTCCAAATTTCTTATTGTAAGTTTAATTGATTCCCTTATAACTCAAGTAAGGATGCACTTTACTTTTCTCTTTTCTGTCATTTAATTTTGTTCCCATAACAGCATTTGCCTTCTTTGCCGTCTTCTTGTTATCTAATGGTTCTGAAAAATGGGTGGTTAAAGCCTAAAGGTGACTCAATATGAGGCCCTAATTTTCGTCAATATTAAGTTTCACATGGGACTCCAAAATCTTTAGAGCCGGCCCTGGGTATTCGGATCAACTTTTGTGCACATCAACAAATTCTCGTTCGCAGTGCGTAACTGTCGCTAACTAAACATTATTTTCACAACGCCCGGAAGAGCACCAAGTCGACTAAAATAAATCAATCGACTTCATCATATGAGCTCCGCAGAATTCATGAATTCATATCAAAAGCCCTGCACCAGCAATGTCTTGTACGCTTTAAGAGGCTCATCCTAGGCAGAAAGACAGTTCCTTTTATTATTGAATGGTTAATTATATTTTTATTGCAATTCTTATTATTATTATTACATTTATTTATCAAATTAAAAAACTTATAAAATAATTTTTTTAAGTAAAATATTAAGATTAAAGATTTTATAAAATAAAAGAGAAAAGGAGAAAAAAAAATGATGCTTTAGTGTATTGACCATGCACGGAACCAAATCCTAGTCTTTTGTTTTAAATTATATGTATATTCCATATAAAATATGAGTTTCTTGGACTTGACTCCCTTCAATTACGCCTTTCGTTCAATTTCGTCCAATGGGATTTAGTTGGAGGCTTAAATGGATGAATTTTTTTCACGAAACTTGTTGAACATGATTTTTGTAATTAGTCGACCGTATCTACAAAATTTTATCAAAAAGTTCAAACGAAAAGCAAGTGTACTAAAATTTTAATATATATGTTTATTTTAATACATGAACTCTATTCGTAATACATATATAGTTACCAATTGTTAATTTTTTAATTCTTTTTTGCAAATATTGTTATTCATGGCGCTAAATGCCTAAATTTACAGATAATGAGAAGTGGAAGGATCAATGAAAATTCAGTTAATATTTTTAGCATTGATTGCTAGACCAATTAATTAATTGATGAATTATTGGATAAGTGGGATGGTCAATAGTCATGGGACTTAATTGTCTAACTTAATTGGAGACTCCTCTAGCAATTTCTAAACTTAAACAAAACTTAATGCAATATTTAATACTCTCACTTCCTTCATATTACTATTATGTAATAAATTATTATTTCCGTTGCCACCATCTATCGGAATTTAAACGATCACTCTACCTGCACAAATAAAAATTCATACTCATTGCACGGGATACATGGATTATAGCGAAGACTAATCCACTAAAGTCAACAGTCTACATCAGACCGACTGAAACCTAAAGTCACTTAAATTACCCAATTTATGAGTTCACTCTCAAACAATTCCTGACCAAATTCAATACATTTAGATCATAGTTAAAGCAATCTTTCACCAACCTCCAAATATAAGATGGTTATCTAATTTAATGAGAGAGACAAACAAGAGAGAAAAATGTGATATTCAGGTAGAAAAAGGCAAAAGTAAATGGCTGTAGATTTTGTGCAGTGAGAGACAAACAAACAAAAAAAATAAAATAAAATAAAAATTGTGGTTATTGCTGGTTAAAGGAATAAAGGTGGTGTAGTGAAAAAAGGCACAAAATCTCAGTTTCAAAAGTTTGGGGTCTAAAGTTTCTGGATGTTTTAGGGGCCAGAACGATATTTTACAAACTTAACACCCATTTTCCCCAAATAAGTTCATTTTATTCATAACTAGAATTGGTGGCACACTCGATACACATGCAATATTATACAAATAATTCTTGACAACATGTATAAATTTGTAAAATTTTTTTTAATAAATATGGTGCTTGATCAAGTCGTAATAACTTATATTTATCATGTTTAAGATCATGAGTTTGAGTCTTTCTCTAAGTATTATTTTATTGTAATTTCTGAAGATGAAAGGCATTTTAGACATTTTTTATGCACACCAAAAACTCTGTACTCATGCTTAATTAATACTATTAATAAAACCAAATTTGGACACTTACAAAACATTAGGGGGCTGCATTTTTGAAAGTTGAGGGCCAAAATATAAATTCCCTAACTTTAGGGTCAAAAATGTAATTATTTAAAATAAACCTTCTTTTCACAAAAAGAACATAAATGCAAAGTAATCCGAATGAAAACCTATGGTGATTCCCCAACCGAAACTAAATGAAGCAGTGGACACTTAGGCGCTCACACTCACACGTGCATGTAGTTAGCGATTGCATAAGATCCAAAAGGGGCGAAAATGACAACTAACACCTTCCCCCTTCGTAACTTAATCCCCGAAATCTTGAATTTGGTTTCAAATATCTCAACAACTCGGTCGATCCCTCTTTACTACCCGTGTTATTCTCTTATGTCTATTTTGGGAAAATGGACTATTGATGACTATACCCTTTACATACATTGCTTACCTCATATGCACATGCCTTAGGGCTAAACCGTCTTGTGCGATCTTTTATATACTGCTACGTGGATTATTTACTTTATTGTCATGGATGCCTTTACTTTATCACTATCATTTTATTCTTGTTGGTTTTCCTGTTGTTTTACCGGTTGTATCTTGTATCATTAATTATTATTTATTCTTTGCTTGGTTTATTAATTTACGTGTTGAGAAATATACTTATTTTTCTGCAAAAGATTCAAAGAATATACTTCCCAGCTAGTGCTGTTACTACTTCGTAAATTAGTTTTGATTATGAAAAATAAAAACCATTTTTGATATTACAATAAATGTGATTTTGTTGATTTTCATTATCATTTTGAGGTTTCCACATGTATACATATACATAGTTATAGAGGCGGGCAAAAAACCAAAAAGTATAATAAACTTTACACTTTTTTACAAAATAGGTAACATACTTTTTTTAATCAATTTTGACTATGAACTTTTAATTTTTTTATAAAATGGGTAAAAGTGGCAGTAATATGTATCATTACATATCACTCAAAATGTAAACAAATTAAAAATTTATTGTTAAAATTATAGGAAAAAAAATATATGTTATTTATTTTATAAAAAAATATAAAGTTGTTTATACTTTTTGATCTTTTACCCTCATAGAGGCTATAGCATTCTCATAGCTGAAGATGAACAGGACCGAGCTAGATTTCGGGGCCCAAGGAAACACTTTTGTTTTTTTTCTTGGAATTAAGGAAACTTTTAAAATAGTGTCCCTTTAATAGTTACGAATTTAATAAATAAATTTTTCTACCCATTTTTTCAAAGCCAAAACTGTACTTCCTAAGAGCCATTATGATAAATGCTACGCACAAATTAATTTACATATGTTCCAAAGTAGTATTATAGAAGATAAAACTTGGTTTAGGAAAGGCGCAAATTAATCAAAAAATATGACACATTTTTTTTGCATCCCACGTGCTCGCAAAATTAAACATATCTTTGGTTCAAAAGGTTTTGTACTTGCTAGAGTTTAAACTCGAGATGTCTCTAAACTATTTTGTCCCAACAAGTACCCAATAGTAAAGTTATTGGATCACCTCTTGTAATTAATACCGCCTTATTTGATAACTTAAATAAGTACTCGCTTTATATAATAGGACACATAGTGTGAAATAAATATGTATCAATTTATACAAATGAATGAGGAGGAATTAAAATACTTGGACCAATGTGGTGTAAGAATAACTTGCATGTGGAAAAAAAAATGCGGAGGAAAAAAAAGCTTGAACCAATTAATAAGAGCATTTCCAAGGGCAATTATACGATTTCCACCACTTCCAACTTCTTTTTTATAATCTGAAATTTTATTGTTTTGTTTGGTTAAAACCGGAATTCTTCTCTCTTTTTATCATTGAGAATTATTATAATCGCGCATCCGCGCATGGACTTATTACAATTGTTTGGATAGTTTTTGTTTTTGTTACTTTATTACTTTTTATTTTGTTTTATTTATTTTTTCCTTAGTGCTCGAGAAAAATCGAAGAAACTGACGCTTGAATAAAACAAATAGGCATAAAAGGGAGAAATTATATATATTAAAAGAAAAAAGTAATATTAAAAAAAGAAAAAAGATTTAAGCAAAAGACAATGTCATGTGTTGGTCTAAGCCCAAGAAACGAAAAGGCAAATCAAAGATGCGCCAAAGCCCTTTGTGCAATCTGCGGCCCCAAATCGAAAATAAACTCCAGGAGTTTTATTTTTTTATTTTTATTATTATTATTATAAAATTTTATAAAAAAATAATAACTCGAAAGCACTAACATTAGGGGAAAAAAAAAGTCATCTTGGAGGGCAGGCAACAAAAAAGCCGGCGCCTCCACCATCCAAAGACAACTTGAACTTTTTAAATACATGTCTAATAAAGCTATGGACAACAACATTACCCTCTCTACGAATAAACGACCAACTACAAGATTGAAAAAAGATTTTTTTTCTTTTGAATCAAGATTAAAAATTTTGCAGCGAAGTTCCTTCCTCTTAATTTTATCGTTTCTTTTTCTTTTCTTTTGGAGCACATTCAAGGGATTTTATGTATTAGAACAAAGTTCTTTTAATTTGGAGCACAATTTAATTCAAGTTTTTATCTTGCATTTCAAGCAAGTACTTTATTTAACTTAATTATGTCTTTTATAATGATATGCTTTTATGTTTTTCAAATTGCCCAAATTTATGGTCTTAATTTACATATGCAGTCTTATTATTCACTTGTCCCATTTAATTGATTTACCAGGTTTGCAATTTAATTTTGTTTTGTTAGATTAACCTTATGTTTTGTTAAAAGTAGATATAGAATTGTTTCGATAAATTCAATTGAATGTTTTAACTTTTATATGATAGACGCTTAAGCACACGCGATTTATGTGTAACATACACTCTTCTTATATATATGCACACCTATATAATTTAAATTAAAAATTATTTAATGAATATTAAGTATTCTAGTGGTTAATTATTTTACTTTATAACCTAGAAGTTATGGGTTCAAATTCTAGCAAATGATTTTCTTATTGGACCAAATTTGATATTATAATGGAAAGAGGGGGGCTGTGTGTTATATATAGATAAGTTAGGCAATTGACACAAAATTATAGGGGCCACACTAAAATAATTGTGAAACTGTTAAGAAAATAGATTAACATTACTAAGTTGCACAAATTCAATCAAATGTAGCATAAACTTGCACTTTACAAATATTATAGGTGGTAATATTTTTAAAATAATTATGTTTATCAAAACAACATACAACTTTAAAATTATACAATAAAACTTATAAAAATAGTATTGTGTTATGTCGAAGAAATAATTATTTTGAGTTTTTGACAATATAAGTAGCCTTATTATATATGAATAGTTATAGTCTACACAAAGTTTGAATCTCATTTGTTTGAAAATTAATGTTTAATTTTTTTTTTCTCTGAAACTGAGATTTACTCTTTTACTTGATCTCAAAGAATACTAAATTTCAAACCAATACTAAAAAGTAAAATTTATTTGATAACTTAAAATTTCGTGAATTGGGTACTTTCAAAATGACTAACGTGACTTTTATTTTTATTTATTTATTTCTAAAAAGATAAAAATCGTCCTAGGGTCATTACATCATTCGAAATAAAAAAATGATCAATGTGACTCTTAATTTTGTTTTAATTATTTTTAAAACAAAAAATGATTAATGTGACTCTATTTACCAATTTAAAAGAAACTATAATTTATTTATGCTTGTAATTTTAAGTTATATTACTTTTGTAGCTGGGCAAAATTAAAAATTACTCTGAACATTTATTTATTGTGTTAGATAGACACAAATGTTTAATGGTGATAACTTTATTAGAGAGTTATTGGTTATTTAGTTGTTCATTATTATTTGGCAGTCCAATAACTAGATAAAGTACTATTATTCAAAAGTTATAATTAAAATAACTCCAACCTAACTTTTGAATGATCTTATTTTTAACTTAAATATTCCCACTAATTTCACCATCGTTTAAGAAAAAATTACATTTCCAATTATACAATTATTGTACTTTAGATAGGACAGTAAAAGAAGTATCAAGTTGAATTTTTCTTAGTTAAAATTAGATTAATTATTCAAAATACAAGTTATTTCATGTGAATTATAGAGTCTGAACTTCCACTGGAGGTGATCCTGAACATGCAGGTGTCTTAAACTAAGTTCCCTTTTCATTCACAATTCAATTGGGTTACTAGAATTGTCTTACTAGGAATTATGTTTAGAACATGTATAGCGGATGTAAGATCAAATTCGCAGTGTTGTAGGTAATGAATTATTTCACTATCTTAACTGTATACATAAGTGTACTATGTCTTTAGCTACACTATTATACTAAGACTTTCCCAACATAGTGTCATGATATAAATGCCAAGTTTTCTAAGGAGTTTAGCTACCGGTAGAAATATAATTAATTTTATCATACCATCCGTAATATTCACCACCTCTAGTAGTTAGTCATTTAAATCTTTCACTATTTTATCTAAATTGTAATGAGGAACTCACTATTATTTCATACAATAATAGATATAATCATAATGTGAAAATTTATCCATAAAGATGATAACAATTGTTTGTCTACCAAAATAAAAATCATTTGTCTACAATATATATATATATATAACTTCAAGGTGCTATTTACTGCCCGCGGTGCCTTTATATATTTGCGTGCTTGGTTTTTGTTTCCCCTTAATACAATCCATGCACCCATTATAATTAGTGAAATCAATGATTCGAAACATCCAACTGATGATTTTACTAAATTTTTTATACCGCAAGAAAGTTGATTTTTCATTAACTTAATTCCCTCAATCCTAATCATTAATTAGGAAGTAAAGTAAAGCCGAAAGGTTTCGGTTAAAAGACGTTATGAAACTTGTAATTATAAAACCGTTCACAAGAACATAAAAACGAACAAAATGAGATTTCTTGAAGAACTAGGTAAAACATTTATTTTCAAATTTAAATGAAAATATACCATCATGATTATGTTTGGAGGGATAAAATAAATCATGAAAACTTAAAGAACATAAAATTTGAATCGAACTAATAACTAATATTAAAAATAAAATAATCACAATGATTTCAATAATAATTTCTTTATTCCAAGTTGCAAAAATCTCATTTTGGTCTTGGCTTAAAAAATAATTATTTCCACTCGAGTCAATCCACTAATTTAAAGGAAAATCTATTAAATCTGATTGAAACATTCAAATCACAGACTTACTATTCACCAAATTTTCAAAACTTCTAGTTTTTCAAATAAAATATAATAAGTCTTAAACTCATGGATTGGTCAAGGTTTATTAGGACTCAGCTCATCTAATCTACCTTTCAGCCCTTTCATAACTTTTTTTTGGCTCTTCATGTTATCAGATGATCAGCAAATTTATTATTTTTCCGCTTAACCTTTGTTTCCTCTATAATTAATATACAATCTAGACATGGAACTGGAAATAATTTAATAAAATTCTAATCCCTATAATTTTGAACTAGTTTAACAATCATAACAAATATACGTAAATATGGCACTAGAAATCATTATATGCATAGTAGTAAAATTAGTTATTAATTTTCTTGCAAGAGATACATAAACAATAAAAATACAATTATTCATAAACATAATCATTAATTTGAGAAACATTAATTTTCAATAACTTTTTGTTAATAAGTTTATTAATGATTTTATTAGTCATCATATAGTTGGGCTACTTTGACAACTACTGAACTATTCATGACATGACTATTAAATTAAACAATATGTAGATTTAACTCAAGAGAAATATTAAAATAATGAAAATTAGTAGTAATTTATATATGAGTTATTCGCTTAAGATTTACTATTTAATTAATAGTAATCAAACATTCTAGTCGGATCACTTTGGAAGCTACTGACCATTCTTAACATAAATATTAGATAAATAGTAAACTTAAGTAATTATATGTACTGGTCAATAAATTTTTCTCCGTAGAAGTTTTTTTTCTAACCTTTTAATGTTTAGTAGGTAACTAAAATTTGATTTACCTTTAGGGAATAACAAATTTTCAATAACTAAATAAACGAAATAAACTCATAAAACAATTTGTAGACACCCCAATTTGCCACCCCCGCAAGAACCCTTATTTTATTACTAAGCTATTCTCCATTTTTAAGCTTAAAATTTTGATTTAGGTAATTTGGTTTTTTTTAGGCTTTTTTTGCCTTTTCCTTGTTTTGCCTACTTTTTATCCCACATTGGATGGGAGCCTAAAGTGAGGCATTGGGTTTCCTTATAAATTATAGGTGATACAAATCTGACCGAACCTAAAAGAATTGAATCGGCCCAAATCGGTAGAGTCGATAACCAAATTCAACAAAGGTGGCTGTAATGAACAGTAAATTAGCAATAGAGATAGCGGGTTTTTGTTTACGTTGGCAGATTCCTCCAGTGGCTCTTATTTCCAATCCGGCAATACGTCCTCCCCAGAGTGTGTGATTTTATTCTTCACTAGGCTCTAATGGCCAAACAAATACAATTCTCAGAAAGAGAGGGTAAGAGTGGGTAGTGGGTAAAATGTATAGTTCTTGTCGTGGTTTCGTTGTCCATCCCTCGCTAAGGGTTTATCCTATTCTATTTATACCCTCTAGATAGGGTCTAATTAGGTAGGAAATTACTATAAAGGGTAAACTTGATCACTACTCCAATGTTACAGGTGTTAATAATCCCGTTCACACTAGTAGAAGTGGTTATTTTCTATTGTCTATCCTCCATCCTCCAGCTCAGCTACCTCTTATCCATAACTCGTTGCTTAATGATCGTCCCACAATCTGATCATACATCATGGTTGGTCTCATCGGCCAGCAGGAGTTCAAGTCTCCATATAGGTCCGTGGCCCGTTCACTAGGCTTGGGCTGAGGCCCAGGTACAAAATTACGCTCCCACATAAATAAAGAAACTAAAGCTTGTGTTTTAGGGAGAGCCAAATGAGAAAGATTGTGTAAGAGCCTTTTTTAGCCATTGAACCAAGAATTCTCATTAGTATAAAATTCTCCTACTCTTTTATTAGAGATGTCGAGAATTATGCTCTAGTTAATTTTATTAGGTTCTTAGAAAATAAGAATCTTTTCAGTATAAAGTTTACACATGGAGTGTCAGTCTTTGTCAACACCGGAGGTTAATTTGTCCCCTTCTCTTGTATTTATATTATTGTCGGGAATGTAATCATCTTACTCCTTCCTTTAATTAAATTTATTATATGCATGCTTGCCTTATTTTAATTAAATTTATTATATGCATGTTTGTCTTATTTTAATTAAGTTTATATGCATACTTGTTTTAATATATATATATATATATATATATATATCTTTGTTTAAATTTAATTAAGTTTATTATCTATAACCTTGTTTAATTAAGTCTATGCGCACTTGTTTAATTTCTCGAAAGTATTATAAGTGAGTAGGAAGTTAGCTTGCTTGGGCCAACATAAACAGAACGCATTTACTTTCACTCTTATCTGACCCTTTCTTTTAATTAAGTTTATTATATGCATACTTGTTTATTGTTTTAATTGAGTTTATTATATGAGTACTTGCTTAATTTTAATTGAGGTCTATTTGCTATATTAGAAACTCTCATAGAGTTCACATCGAGTTTGGAACTCACCCACACACTAGAGAATGCTTTAGGGGTGTTTGCAGCACAACAAACAACCTTATTGGATGGGTTTGTCGCACGACAAACCTAATGCAAATACAATTTATCGCACGATAAACCCATCCGTCGCACGACAAATCTTGTCATGTGGCACAACAAGTTTTCTAAATACCGACCAACAACTTTCAGACACATCAGTCTGTCATAACCCATCACTTCAGCCGTTTGTCGCACGACATATGTATATGTCACGCGACAATCGTCCCACTATTAAGGAATGTCGCACAACAATCACTCCCGAATACTATAAATAGGCCAACACCCCCATGGGTTCTAGGCATCAATTTCTCACAAAGGACACAGTTTCTACACTAAAACTCCTTATCATCTCTCTCATATTTTCAATCTTTAAGCTTTATTCGGAAGTAATTTTGATAACATTTATTTTCACAAGAGTTTCGGATCTAATCTTGGCACTCGAAGTGCCACCTTCTAGAGCCAGACTGCTGAAAATATTTTAAAGAGGAAAGTTGATATCCACCAGAGGTCTTCTCTGCCTTATTATATTATCTCTCTTTCATTCTTGTATATATCGCCGGAAAGGTAACTGAAGTCTCTTCTAGTAATCAAATAATATATTTGCATACTAGTTTTATTGTACTTTATTTAGTAATTATAGATTTGTTTAATTCTTAATTAAGTTTATCATACATACTTGCTTAATTTCTCGGAAGTACTATAAGTGAGTACGGATTTGGCTTGCTTGGACCAACATAAACCGAAAGCATTTACTTCCACCATCATCGTTTTAATTTTAATCAAGTTTATTATTTGTAAATTCTTTATATATGTTCTTCTGTTCACTTTCTAGCTTGATAAACTTATTGTCAAGTTATTGATATTCTATCGTTTTCAAACAAAACAACTTGATAAAATCATTTGTAAAACCAACAAAAGTAAGGCCATTTGTCATCCGGATAAAACCAAGTTTTTAAAACCTGGACCGATAAAGCTTACTTAGGAATTAAACTCAGATATATTATGTCTTCCATATAGACTATAATGTATTTGATACACTCTCCTCAAAAGTTCAATTCCATATCAAATCAATTCTGATAAGATTCGATATTTTCTAAATTAACCAAACTAAATAATTGATATTGTTATATAAGAAAATAATACCGAATCACTTTCTTTTCAAAAATAGATAAGATAAAATTTTGTCACTGATAATTAAATTTCGACAAAACCAAAACATCAGATCACGGAATACAAGGTTTTCATCATCATTTTTTCCCCAAAATCAGGTTTTCATTAGTTATTTTCAGAAAGCAGTAGAATATCAATAAAAGCATCCAAGTTTTCCAACATAGAATAAACATATAAGACCATTAGAGACCGAAAGGACAGAACAGGTGCCTAACACCTTCCCAATCTGTAACATAGTTCCCGAACCCTATGGGATCTTGGTTTCATAGACAAATGTGTAAAGAAAAACTTATCTGTAGCATTTTCTCTTGCACAATTATTTTGTCCGTTTTCTAGTAAAACGTACTGGCGACTCTGAACGAACCTTATTGCATCTAGAAATAGGATAGAGGGACACCTAATATGAATTATCAACACATAGAAGCAAATGGAACAACATAATTATTTTCGATGTTTCAGACTCCCAAACTAGAGGTTGAGACCCGGAGGTCGCATTTTCGAATTTTCACACAATTATTATAATTATAAGAATTATTAATTCATGAGTTATGATCCTCAATCCATTATTAAATTTAATATTCACTAGCCATTTTAATTGGGCTACTTTAATAGCTATTGAATTAAATGATAATATGAGTTAAATTAAATAATGGCAACCATAAAACTTTTAAAATGCATGTAGAGACAATGTAATTTGTCTCGTGCATACCAATAAATTAAGGTTTTGTACACATTACTTTCAAGCCATATCACTTCCATATCATTGAGTTCTTAATATATGCCCTCAATGTATTTGAAAATGTAATTATTAATGAAATTTAAATTTACGCCATATCAATAAAAATAAATAGACAGTTCATGAAGAAAATTTCATATGCAATAGGCTTCATCCCAAATATAGGCAAACAGTAATTAAGGCTTTAATTTATGGACCGATAAATTAAACAATAACATAAATTAAGGGTGATGATATCAGCACTCCCAAAAACACTCGATAACACTTCGACTTTCATTCGGTTCTTCGCAACCGAGGAAGGTGTATGTTACTTAGTTCTTGATGGCTGATTATAAGCTTATATACTCGGTCCTTGATAATCGAGTAAGGCATTAACAAGTTTATATTCGGTCATTCCAGTGTTTTCAATAGCATAATGTTGCGCGCTACATACGCACTATAGCGCAAAAAAAAACCCTATCGCTATGTAGCGTGCCAAGAATAGCGAAAGGAACAAATAGCATGAGTATTTTGATGATGTGGCACGCTATTGCGTGAATAGCGTACGCTATTCACGCTATTCAGAGAAAACCTACGCTATTTGAACAAAAAACAAAATTAGGTCAAATAATAGGTTAAGAAGCTTAGCTCTTTCAAATTAGATTCCAGCCTTCGACTATCGATATTACGCTATTCTCCTCTCTCCAACGCCGTCTCTCCTCTGTTCTCCTCTCTCCATCATCGTCGATCACCGTCGTCACTGCTAGTTCTCCTTCCTTGTTCGATCATTCGTCGTTGCTGCTACTTCTCGTTCGTCAATCATTCGTCGTTGCTGCTACTTCTCTATTCCTTCGTCGTCGCTCGTAACTTCGTAAGGTATTTGTTTACCCTACCTCGTTTTATTCAGTGTTTTATTTGTGGCTGAATTTCAGCCGACTGTTCTGCTCTGTTTATATATATATATATATATTTTGGTTGTTAAATGCCAACTGGGGGTTTTATTTTAATTTTTTGTTGTGTTGTGGACTTGTGGGCCTTATGGTGTTGTGTTGGGTTTTACTTAATTTTTTTTGTTGTGGTTTAAACGTTTGAACCTCCAATTTTTTTGTTTTTTTTTTCGGTGAAATGCTAAAACGACTGGGGTGTTTTTTTTTTGTTGTGTTGTAGCTTAAGTGTGAACGGCTGAACAAAATTGGTTTTTTTTTGTGGCTGAAACTATTTGAACTTACTAATGTTCTTTAGTATAATATTATTTTTACTAATGTTCTTTAGTATAATATTATTTTTTATTTTTTTTAATTATTACGCTATTTGAGTCCCGAATAGCTTACGTTATTTGTTCTATGCGCTTCCGAAACCAAAACGCTATTGCCCGTGCTATCGCTATTTAAAACATTGGGTTATTCACAACCGAATAATATATACCTTACTCGGTTGTCAAAAACCGAATCAAAATTGGGAGTGTTTTCAAGAAATATTGGGGGTGCCAACATCTCTACCCTAAATTAAGTCTCACTAACTTTTATGGAATCTAACATACTTATCCACTATATGAAGGAAAATGTTTTTCTTACTTACGATTCTTATTTTTATCAGGTATGTTATATAGGTTGTATTTATTGTTGTATTTTGAAAAAGTACAACTCATATAATATATGATGTGCTAAGATACCGCTAGAACAAGCCTTAGCACAAGTATTGGGTCGACCTGACAATTATGCGTATAATAATTAAATAAACAAGCACTATTAATAGTTAAGTAATACGAAAAACAAGAGATTAAAGAAGAAAAACAAATAACCAAGCACGCAAGCAATTAGGTGGTATCGGCAAAACCGCCACTAATCCACTAGGTGATAGTTATTATTGATGAACCAAATTCCGAGTACAACGCGCAAAGTAAAGCTTAGCCGCCAATTAGAGCTCTTAATATTATTTCTTAAATATACTCTATAATCTAGTTAATAAACAATACAATACAAATCATAAATAAAACCTATGACAAGGTGTAGACACCCCAATCCGTGACCCCCGCAAGAACCCTAAAACTATCATAAATAACTTTTTGAGTCTAAGGCCCACTCAACACACTAGAAACTGCTTCGTGAAGTTTGTATTATAAACAAACCTATTCCCAGAAGGGTTTGTTATGCGACAAACCCATTTTCAGAGGCCTTTGTCTTGCGATAAACCTTCAGATGTCGGACGACAAACCCCTCTGACCCAGACCATCCATTCCCTGACACATCAGTCTGTTAGGGACAACCCTCCAGCCGTTTGTCGCACTCCATCTGGCAATATGTTGCACGACAATTTCACTTTTCAAGGGAATGTCGCGCGACAAACTCCCATGAGTAGTATGAATAGGCCCCACCCCTAAGGGTTGAAAGACAGCAACTTGGTCTCCAAGAAAAGGCTATGACCTCTCTTTAAAAATATGATTTTTACAAGGTCCTTAGGATTAATTTATTATTATCAAAGTTCTCGAGGAATCTCCAAGTTCTCAATACTTAACGTCTCGTATTCCAAAGTCGAATTCTCGGCTATATCTAGAGAAGAAAAGTCTATATTCGCTCGATTATCTTTAGTCATATTATATTTTCTTTCTTTTATCTTATTTATCTCGTCGAGAAGGTAAATAAAGTTTCTACTAGTATTTAAAGTTTGTATATATGTGTACTTGTTTTCCTTTCTTTATATCTATTATTCTGCCTATTTTCTAATTTAATAAACTTATCATTACATGACAAATAGTCTACTGTTTTTCTCAAAACAAAACCCTGATAAAATCATTTTCGAAAATCAGAAGAAGTAAGTATATTATTATCCGGATAAATTAAAATTTTCAAAACCCGGAATGATAAAACTTACTTAAAGGATTAAAAGCAGGTATATTCAATCTCTCATATATATTGTAATATACCTAATATACTCTCCTCAATAGTCCAAATCCATAATCAAATCAATCCCATCTAAGAATCCGATCCTATTTCCAAAAAACAATCGAAACAAGGATAGAACTGATATTGTTATATGAGTGAACAATATTAGAATATCCTCTTAATTTCCAAAAATTATAAACTCTATCATTTGTATTTCATTTCTTAAAAAAACAAAATATCGGATTACGGAATATAAGGTTTTTATCCTTTTTCCCGTTTTCCCTAAAATCAGGTTTCTTTACAAAAACATATTTTAGGAAAGTAGTAGACTTTTTAGTAAAGGCGTTAAAGTTTTTCAACATTGAATAAACATATAAAGCCATTAGAGACTGGAAAGGCGGAATAGGTGTCTAACACCTTCCCAAACCATAATATAGTTTCGGAACCCTATAGAATCCTGGTTTCGTAGACAAAACGTGTAAGAATAAGGCTTACTTTGGCCTTACCCCTACACGAACCTTTTTGTACGTTTTCTCGTAAAACGTGCTGGCGACTCTGAATGAACCCACTTGTATTTAGAAATAGAAAATATGATTCATCCCTATATCAAAGCAAATGAAACAATAGAATCCGTTCCGATGTTTTAGACTCCCAAACAAAGGATTGAGACTCGGGGGTCGCATTTGCGGATTCTCACACAAGGGTTTTATTTGTAGGGTAAAAATCCTATGGCTTTAGGATTGAACAAAGCCAAAACCTACTAGAAATTGGATAATACAAATCCAATAAGGATTTGGACAATACAAAGCCAATTAAAAATTGGACAATTTAAAACCAAATAGGAATAAGATTCCTATACAGAGCTAAATATTTAATTCTCCACCTTGGCGATATCCCACAAGATCCCAACACTCGACCATGATCAATTCAACAAATAAGATCATATCATCCCTGCCTATCCCTTACGACCACCGCCCCCCAAGGGCATCAACACCGAAGGACATTGACTAATGTCGAGCAATGCTCAACGTTTTCAATAATTTTCCTGATGAAGTGATATTGGACATCAATATGCTTGGTTTTTTCATGATGAACTTGATTCTTCACCAAGTAAATTATGAAATTCCCACAATGGATAATCCAAAATTAATAAACTAGAAGTTTACTTTTCAAGAGTTGTAGAAATTGAATTTTATGAAACACTTATTTAGTTTTTCAATATTCTTGAAAACCTTTGTGATATTAATGCAATTAATGAACCAGTATAGAAAATTAACCAATCAATCATAACACAAGGGTTTTTTACGTGGTAAACTCTCAAGTGAGAGAAACATCCACGGAGGCACCCTACCTCAGAACAAATCCACTATTTAAAAAGTTTTTACAAAAGTTTTACACGGACAAAATGAATTACAATGACCCTAATGCACACACCCGTACAATTCCAAGGGTACACACTTCGCTCACCAAGCTGACTCGACAAAACTCACAAACCAAACCAAACCAAACCAATAATAGCAGACTATCCGAAATAACCTTAACAAGAATCAAGAACAACAATAATCTCAGTCAAGAAAGAATTCATGAGTTCTAGATTTTGTATTAAATCTTTAAAACGGGTTATATGTGAGAATGTGTTCAACCAATGTTAAATTTGCACAAACAGATTGCAAAAAGAACAGTTAACTCATATGCTAAAACTGCCAAATAGTAAACTGATTTTTCAGTATTAACAACTAATAACAACAACAAATCAACAATAAATGAATAGCTTATATGTATTAGAAATTACCATAAACACGGCTACAAAATAGGTACAACAGTAGCAGTAATATATTCAATATAGACAGCAGAAATAACAAACCAAATCAGGTTTATTTCAAACTTTTCGCAACAATTAAAATACTAAAGATTCAGCACTAACAAGTTTTTAATAGCAACAATATTAACCAAATTCGCAGTAATGAATTTCAACTAAATAGATTCAAGATTTTCACAGATTTATAGCAACAAGTTCTAAAAATCATATTATTAACAGCTTTAAAGTAATAAGAATAGCCACACACTAATCAGATCAAATAAAATATTTATAAGAAAGAATATGGTTTAGAAAGATAATACCAGATCTGTAGAGAATTAACCACGCACTAATAAAAGAAATAGAGCCGAAAATCTTCTAAATGCAGATTAATATCCACACAGTAGAACCGTAACAAAGCACCACACCACTGAGAGTATACAACACAGCTTCGGCAGATTTCAACAGAGAAAAAAACACACAGCAAAATAGATCCGATCTTGATTCAAAAGAAGCCCCAAATCAAACTCAATAAAATTCCAAATATAGCTTTAATAAAAAATTTATCCAACTCTCTCAAGGTAAGAGAAAATATTCAAACTAAACACCCCACTAATCTCGAGATTAATATTTCAAGAAAGCTTAAAGAGAAATTTTGTTCATCATTTCTAGAGAGAGAAATAGCGGAGAGAGAGAGAAAGCTAGGGCTGGGGGGTATTTTTTTCAAGTGCGGCTGTGGCTGCTGCTTCTCATTTTTTCAGGCTCAAAGAGAAAAAAAGAGATGAATATATTTTATCAATAAAGGGCCACACCCACTTTTAATCCAAAGGCTCAAATTAACTAAAGAGGAAAAGTAAAAGTATATATGGATGTGTTGTTGTCGGCTGAAAGAGGAAAAAAGAAAGATATATATATATATATATATATTTAAAGCATTAAAGGCCATATATATTTTAATCCAATGGTCAAAAAGAAAGGAGAGAAAAGTAACATTTTAAGTCTCTTAAAAAAAAACTCTTAACAAACACATAAGCACATTTAAAACACACTTAAGCTCAATAAAAAAATATTTTAAAAAATATTTTTAATATTCTGGAACTTATGAAAAAAAATAAAAATATAAGCGGATAAAAAATATTATACCTGAGTTTTATCTCCGCAATTCTCGCTTCTCGGACATAGCTTCAACGCTCAAAAAATAATACCGAGACTTAGAAAAATAAGACCGAGGGTTGTGCAATTCTAGACACGAACAAAGGACTTTTTTGACTCGAAATGCTCCAAAAAATTGCAGCCGAGGAATGTCACTTACAAATTGTACTCTGACTGTCACAGTGCACCACCACTTTTTTCAACTTCAAACCGAGATCACTAACTAAACCACGGAGCCAGACGGCTTCCTTGACCGCCTCCGTTACCGCAATATAATCCGCCTCCGTGGTAAACAACGCTACTACACGTTGAATCATTGACCTTCAACTCAATGGACCGTTACCTAATGTAAACACATAACCCGTAGTCGATCTCCGCTTGTCTAAATCACCGGCGTAATCCGAATCCACAAAATCCGAAATAGTTGACATTTCAGATTTTTCAAATACTAACCCTTTGTCTATCTTACCCTGTAGATATCATATAACCCACTTAACAACTTGCCAAGGCGGTTTTCAAGGGTTCTCCATATACCTACTAACAATGCTCCTGACTTGAACATTATCCAGTCGAGTGCAAACCATGACATACATCAAACTCCCAACCGCACTTGCATAAGGAACTTGAGCCATGTACTCCACCTCTACCTTGGAGTTAAGAGCCATTGTTGCCAAGAGTTTGAAGTGCGATGCTAACAGGACACTAACCGGCTTTAAGTTTTTCATCCCGAATTGAGCAACAACTTTCTCAAAGAATTGCCTTTGCGTAAGACACAATTGCCCCCTTCATATCTCACACGATCTCCATCCTTAAAAAAATTTGCGCTCCACCGAAATCTTTCATCTCAAACTCCTTTTTTAACTGAGCTTTCAATACATTGATCTCCACTAAGCTCCAGGAAACAATGAGCATATCGTCAACGTATAAGAGTAAATAGATCAAATTGCTAGATTCAAGCCTTTTGAAGTAAACACAATGATCAAATTCGCTATAAGTAAACTTCTGCGTGATTATAAACGTGTCAAACCTCTTGTACCATAGACGTAAGGACTACTTCAATCCATACAACGACTTTCAAAGTTTGCACACATTATTTTTCTTACCAATAACTTTGAATCCCTATCGCTGAGAGATATAGATCACTCCTTTAGGTCCCTATGCAAGAACGCAGTTTTGACATTAAGTTGTTCAAGTTCGAGATCAAATTGTGCCACTATAGCTAACAATGCCCAGATCGAAGTGTGCTTCATAACGGGAAAGAACATTTCATTATAATCCACCCTTCTTTTTACACATAACCATTGGCTACCAACCTTGCCTTGAAACAAACACCAGACCCTAGAGCCCCGTCTTTTTTAGTGAAAACCCACTTGCACCCGATAGGTTTTTTTCCCTTCGATAAATCTCATAGTTCCCAAGTTCGTTTTTTTCAGAGAGACCCCATCTCATCCTCCATAATCGCTTTTCACTTCGCATTCTCGCTAGAATTAATAACTTCCTGATACAAAGTCGGCTCATCCCTGTAACATACTAATGCGTACGCCATCATGTCTTCATACCCATATCGAACCGGTGCATGTCGAGCCCTAGGCTCTCTTCCACTAGCCAAAGACGGTATCGTTTATTATTGACCCGATTCCATTATCGGAATTTTCGAACCCTCGTCAGGAGTCGTCTTTTTCTTGTTGGACTCCACCACTGAATTAGTAATTTGAGTATTAACCAGAGTAGTCACTTTCATTTCTACTACTATCTCACTCGCCTTGTTCTCATTTTCAACTGGGATTAAAGAACCACCGTTTGCTAGCGAGGTTATCTTGAGCATAGACGCCTTGTCAAATGTCACATCCCTATTAATCACCATTTTATTGCCTTGAAGACACCACAATTTGTAACATTTGACCCCATCACAAGAGACTAAGAATATTGCTTTTCGAGCCCTAGGGTCTATTGTTTCATCACGAATATGATAATAAGCAGGACAACAAAAAATATAGATATTGTCGTAATTAGCGTGAGATTCGGTCCACACTTTCATAGGTATTTTGTATTCCACTCCCAAGCATAGCTAACGATTAACCAAGAACATAGCTTTAGATAGGGCTTCGGCCCAAAACGGCTTATCCAAATTGACATTAGAAAGCATACACCACACCTTTTCAAAGAGCATACGATTCATTCTTTTCGTTATCTAGTTCTATTGAGGTGTACCCTTCACCGTGAAGTGGTGAACGATACCTTCTTGTTGTTAGTAGAGATCCTTAAAAGAATCACAAGACTCCCTAACATTATCTGACCTGAGCACTTTAACTTTCCTACCAATTTGGTTCTTAACTATCGTTTTTCACTTTAAGAACACATCAAAGACCTGGTTCTTATGCTTCATGATATAGACCCAATTTCTCCTTGAAAACTCATCAACAAAAGTCACAAAGTAATGATTTTTACCCAAGGATTGAGTCTTTGTCAGCCCCCAGACGTCCATGTGCACATAATCTAGTGCTTATTTCGTGCAATGTACTACTGTCCCAAACTTTATCCGAGTCTGTTTTCAAAGCACACAATGCTCACAAACACTGTCATAGCCTTCTTCCCAGCATAACCCACCCGCATATGCCATAATCTCGTCGTGTCCGTCTCTTCAGTCGTAACTGAAACAAACCCAGTCACTATGCATCCTTAAAGAAAATAGTGATTACTCTCATTCTTTCCTCGCATCACAACCATAGCACTAGAGAGAACTTTCAAGTTTCCACTCTCGAGTATGACACGATACCTATTGGAATCAAGAGCCCCCAAAGAGATCAAATTCTTCTTCAAATTGAGAACATATCAGACATTACCAAGAGCACGTACCACCCCGTTGTGCATTTTTAGCCGAATCGTACCAATCGCTATCATTTTACACCTATGGTCGTTACCCATCAAAACCTTGCCCCTGTCAACCACGGTGAAAGTATGGAACAATTCCCAGTTTGGGCACATATGATACGAGCACCCGTTATCCAAGATCCACTTGCTCAAATAGCTAATTCATGGAGTCACAACCAATATACTCTCAAAGTCCCCCTTTTTCGGTGCCATTACTGCGTTCGCGTTTTTCACCACACCTTTATTCTCTCCATCGTCCCTTTATTCTCTCCACTGCTATTGGTTCTATTTGGACAATCTTGGTGCACGTGTCTAGGTTTTCTACACTTATGACAAATTATCTTACTCTTATTAGTTGATCCCCGAGATTTCGATAGCAACCTTCCTCGATTTTCTCGCTTCTTTTCATCGCTTCTCTCCCTAGTGAATAACGCATTCGAGTTGGATTCTCCTCTCTCCTTCAAGCGCTTTTCATTAATCAAGACGGACGACGATACTAAATCGTAAGTCATATTTTCCTTCCCATCTATAAAGCGTGGTGGTTAGATGATCATAGGATTTCGGAAGCGAATTAAGAAGCAAAATTGTCTTGTCCTCATCATTAATCTCAACGTCTAACCCCTCTACATTTAAGATTATCTTATTGAACCCGTCAAGATGATCGTTCATGGATGTACCCTTTGAGAATTCATATCGGAATAGCTTATTCTTCAAGTACTGACGAATCTGAATACTATTCGTCATATACTGATCCTCGAGCTTCTTCTAAATTATCGAGGCAGATGTTTCACGCATCACATAGTACATCATATTTGAAGCAAGGTATAAACGAATTGTATTACATGCCTGCCTATCGCACTCAGCTTAATCGGCGTTGGACCATTCATCGAGCTTACTTTATTCCCCAACAATGCTCTGTGCAAACTCTGTTAGACAAGAATGCCAGACATTTGGCACTGCCACATCGCAAAATTGTCTTTTTCCCATCAAATCTCTCTATATCGAATTTGACCGCAGACGCCCCCTTCAAAAGTGGTTTTTCTGCCGCCTTGGCACTCCCTTATAATATATCAGTAGTAGACATCTCTAACTATCACACAATTATCCCAATGAATAAACCTTCCTCTGATACCAAATTATTGTGCTAAGATACTGCTAGAACAAGCCTTAGCACAAGCGCAGGATTGACCGAACAATTATGCGTACAATAATTAAATAAACAAGCATCACTAATATTCAAGTAATACGAAAAATAAGAGATTAAAGAAGAAAAACAACTAACCAAGCACACAAACAATTAGGTGGTATCAGTAAAACCGCCACTAATCTACCAGGTGATAGCTATTATTGATGAGACCAATTCCGAGTACAATGCGTAAAGCAAACCCTAGCCGCCAATTAGAACTCTCAATATTATCTCTCAAATATACTCTATAATCTAGCTAGTAAATAATACAATATAAATCACAAATAAAACTTATGACAAGGGTTCTATTTATATGGTATAAATCATATGGGTCTAGGATTGCACAAAGCCAAAACCTACTAGAAATTGGAAAATACAAATCCAACAAGAATTTGGACAATACAAAGCCAATTAAGAATTAGACAATTTAAAACCAAATAGGAATAGGATTCCTATACAAAGCCAAATCTTCAATATATATCGGTAAGAATATACGATAAGAATATCCGAAAATATAGCATTACTCTTATACAGAAGTTTCAGGATACAGACATATGGGTCTTTTAATTTACCAGGACATTGCATTAATATATAGAATATTATAATATGTAATGAATGCGAAGACCAATAAAGTAGGCACATAAGACAAGAGCTTTAAAAATATTAAAAGAGACTAATTTTATGTTGTTTTGCTAAACAAGAATCATCTGAAGACCCTTTCCAAATTTTAACTTTTTACAACTTGCTGACATTATCAGTATTACAGAATCATACAAAACTTCATAATTGGACTTTTTTTTTCCTAATTTAATGTTTTTCAAGAATCTTATGTCCTTAAATAATATCATCTTTATTTTTATTCCCAATCTAATGTCTTTTTAAAAGTGGTATCAGTAATGCCAATTTTATTATTGAAAACGGCATTAGCAATACCAATTTCAGTATTGAAAATGGCATCAGCGATGCCAATTTAAAAATTGATTTTTTTTTAAAAACGGCATAAGTGATGCCAATTTCAGTAAATGAAAACGGAAAAATCCTCCAATGAAGAGGTGGGACCTGCAACAATTTTTGGCATTTTCGTATGATTCTTCGAACTTGATTTTGTAGGAATCGATCTCGTGTTTCTGATTGGATTTCAGTTGGAAGGAAGGGAACCAAATCATCAATCTTAAAGGAATTGCTCATGTTTGTTTTTATATAGTGAGATTGTGTAAGGTATGAGATGTTATATAGGATATTAAGAAGCATGTGTGTTTCAATAGTGCATTAAGGTGATGAGACTTTTGGTAAAATATTAAACTTTTTACTTTATCAAAGATTTGACGAGGCATTGAAAAGGATTTGATTTGATGATCCAATGGGTTGCAACAATAATTTGACGAGCCACTCAAAAGCCTTTACTGTTGGATTTTTGAATACAAATGAGAAAAAGAGAGATAATAGGGTTTAGTGAAAGGTCAAATCATAAATTTCACTTTTCAGTGTGTTGTCATATCATCCAACTTTAGCCATGCACGTATATGTGATAGACATTATATAAACCCCATATTTAGATAATTTTCTTTTATCTCACTCTTAACAAACAATGGCTTCTTCTAGCTCAAACAATAACCAATCCGAAGACATAGATGAATTCTTAATGAGTGACGAAATTCAACTGTGTGATGCTTGGAAACAAGTGATCCATGACAGTAAGTAGTGTGAGCAAGACAACACGTGAACATGGGAGCAAATGGCTACAATTTTTAATGTAGTGCTTAAGAAATCAATCTTTTTGTGGAAATACAGGGTTGTGACGCTTGATGAATTTGCTCAATTGTGGGCAAATGTTGAACCAGTGGTGAAAAAATTTGACAGCTTTTACAATGACAAGGAAATGCCTACTCCTTATCCAAAATGTTGATGCCGTTTTCTATGACTGAAATTGGCATCGCAAATGCCATTTTCAAAAAATGAAAAAACTTTCAATTTTAAAAAAATTGACATCACTGATACCATTTTCAAAATGAAACTGGTATTGCTGATGTCGTTTTCAATAATGAAATTAGCATTACTGATACCACTTTTAAAGACACATTAGATTGGGAACAAAGATGGAAAGGGTATTATTTAAGGACACTTTGACTTTGATTCGATTCTTCGCAACCGAGTAATGTATCTGTTGCTCGGTTCTTGAGGGCTGAGTATACTGAGTATAAGCTTATATACTCGGTCCTTGATAACCGAGTAAGGCATTATCAAGTTTATATTCAATCCTTCATAACCGAATAACATATACCTTACTCGGTTGTCTAGAACCGAATGAAAAGTGAGAGTGTTTTCAAGAAATATTAGAGGTGCCAATATCTCCACCCTAAATTAAGTCTCACTAACTTTTATGGAATCTAACATACTTATTCGTTGTATGAAAGAAAATATTTTTCTTATTTACGATTCTTATTTTTGTCAGATATGTTATAGAGATAATGGGTTATAAGGTCTCGCTCCGTAATGTGTTATAACTCTAAGGACGGATTCATGTTTAATAAAGGGAAGTAGTACTAATTTCATAATTTGGTTTTACAATAAGGACACTTTTCATAATATTAATTTATTTTAAGGAAAATGATAAATGTTGATGGACAAAACTACCCTACTATATCATTTATTCTAATTATACAAAAAACATATTATTCTCTCTTATATATACACAGTTTAGAGAGAGAAAACAAAAAACAAGAGAAAAGAGAAGTTGTCTCACCACCACCACCACCACCACCACCACCTTACTCTCCGATCGTATCTCCAAGAGGATCATCGTTCTCATCATCATCATCATCATCATCATCATCCTCTTCTTCTTCTTCTTTTTTTTTTCTAGATCTGCAATCGTAAAACATATATAACTTTTGATCGAACCGTTGGATTTGGCTGATTTTTGGATATGTTGTTCGGAAGACAAAGTTACTATTATTGCGCGAAAAATTAAGACGATCAGAAGTCGTTTTGCTTATCGAAATCGATCAATTTTGACAGCCAGCGGGATTTGAAAAAAAAAATATGATTGTAACTCTTTTTTTTTAATTTTTTACGAACCCTACGTCGATCCATATCTATATACATATAAATAAATTGAGTGGATGTTGATCTCATTAATTTTGTTGTTCTCTATTTTGTAATGGTGCTAAAATTATTTTAGCACCTTCTGATTTGTTGTTCAAGTGGTTGTTGTTCAGAAGGTGCTAAATGCATTTAGCACTTTCTGGTTGTTGTCTAAAGGGTGCTAAATGCATGTAACACCTTCTGGTTGCTGTCCAGAGGGTGCTAAATGCATTTAGCACCTTCTGGTTGCTGCCCAGAGGGTGCTAAATGCATTTAGCACCTTCTGGTTGCTCCCTAGGGGGTGCTAAATGCATTTAGTACTTTTTGGTTGTGGCGCTAAATGCATTTAGCACTTTATCGTTGCTGTCTAGCGGGTGCTAAATGCATTTAGCACCTTCTGGTTGTGGTGCTAAACGCATTTAGCACTATCTGATTGCTGTACAGGGGGTGCTAAACGCATTTAGCACCATCTGGTTGCTGTCCAGGGGGTGCTAAACGCATTTAGCACCATCTGGTTGCTGTCCAGGGGGTGCTAAACGCATTTAGCACCATCCGGTTGCTGTCCAGGGGGTGCTAAACGCATTTAGCACCATCCGGTTGCTGTCCAGGGGGTGCTAAACGCATTTAGCACCCTCCGGTTGCTGCACCATCCGGTTGCTGTCCAGGGGGTGCTAAACGCATTTAGCACCCTCCGGTTGCTGTCCAGAGGGTGCTAAACGCATTTAGCACCCTCTGGTTGCTGTCCAGCGGGTGCTAAATGCATTTAACACCTTTTGGTTGTGGTGCTAAACGCATTTAGCACCCTCTGGTTGCTGTCCAGGGGGTGCTAAACGCATTTAGCACCCTCTGGTTGCTGTCCAGGGGATGCTAAACGCATTTAGCACCTTCTGGTTGCTGTCTAGGGGGTGCTAAATGCATTTAGCACCTTCTGGTACCTTTTGGTTGTAGTGCTAAATGCATTTAGCACCCTCTGGTTACTGTGCAGGAGGTGCTAAATGCATTTAGCACCTTCTGGTTGCTGTTGGTGTTATAATGAGACGATATTATAAGGAAGGGGTATTAGTGTCTTTTTTGTATAGTGTCTTTAATTTACACAGCTAATTTTTAAATGTCCTTTATAATTATATTATTATTATAATGAGCCCTTATACCTAATTGCCTCTATGTTATATAAGTTATATTTTTATTATATTTTATAAAAATACAATTCATATAATATATTTCGATAAAAATATCCAAAAATATGACATTACTCTTATACGGAAGTTTCAGGATACGGACATACGGGTCTTTTAATTTACCAGAACATTGCATTAGTATACAAAATATTATAATATGTAATGAATGCAAAGACCAAAAAAGTAGGCACATAAGACAAGAGCTTTAAATATATTAAAAGAGGCTAATTTAATGTTGATGGGCTGAACAAGAATCATCTGAAGATCCCTTCCAAATTGTATCATATAAAACTTGCTGACATTATCAGTACTATAGAATCATTCAAAACTTCATAATTGTGTCATAGAAACAGCCTTACATAAGCCCCCCTCAATTCAGAACATGTAAGATTCATTCACTAAATTCTTATGGAGAATAATTTATTTAACAGGAGAATTCGTATTTAAATTTTTTTAAGTGCAGATGCTCAAAAAAAAAAGTTTCTCTTTAATTCATGCATGTTAATTGAAGAACCGTGTAAATTAATTACGGCAAATCTCAATTCACAAATCATAAATCTTGATTTTGGTTATTACCATAAAATTATTTTATACCAAAATTATGATACTCCTAAACCTGCCTCTAATACCACATATAAATTGAAATTGTATAGATCTTAAGGTGTAAATATAATTGTGGATGAACCTCTTTACCAATTACTTATAGAGCTATTTTTCTTCTGTTGTTTTAGATTAATGCACGGCTTTTTTTTTTTATTATAATACACATTAATTAATGGCTATTAAAGTGTAAATAAATTGCAGGAAGGTTTTCATATAGCTAGTTGGTCAATCAAATTTACTAGTGTCTAATTATCTCTATATCTTTTTTTTTTCCACAATATATATTCACTGCCTAATTTATAGCAACTTAACTTTTAAAGTAGTTTCTTATACTTTTTAACCTATTACTATGAATTTATGTTTTTTTCACTCTATATTTCATTTTTGTTTTTATTCATAATTTAATATTTTTAGGCAAAACAACATTAAACTTCTTTAATGTTTTGAGAATTTTACATCTCAAAGAGCCACTATATAGAAATTAAATTAAAATTTAACCTTAACTTTAAATCTAAATCCAAATCATTTTTGGTAACTAATATTGTTGCCATTATAATGTACTCCAAAAATATATTTGTTTCATCACATGCTATTATATATACACATAAATCATAATAATATTGAAATTTAAAAGAGATTCTGCCTAGGGTCCCAAGAATCCTTGGACCGCCTTTGCTAATTAGAGAGATTCACTAACCTCGGTTCATAGCAATAGCATAATATTGAAGAGATTGATGCTTCTTTGAGGCAAAACTCAAACCACCAAAAACAAGTTTCTCTCTCTTGATACCCTTTTGTGTTGTATCCTAATGTTGGAATACGTAATTTATGTAATATTACGTATTATTATAGGCAGAGAGAGGACTTAGTTTCCTATTTGTTTATAAATTTCACTTTCTATCAAAGTAGATTAGTGGTCATTTATATCTAAGTAATAGAGATTTATTACCAATTAATTAGATAGGTAATTATCTTCAAGCAACCGCAAATTCCAAAATTTGGCCAAATCCCATTATTTATTTAATCAATTAATAAATTACCAAACTAAATTAAGCCAATTTTGTGGGCCACAAAAGAATTAAATAATTAATTCTTACATAAAAATCCATTTATTCACCACTAAATCAAAAATCATTATATGTCATTTTGGTTAAGAATTAAGTTTTTTATTGAAAAAAATGTAGAGTAAGTGTGTTTTTGGTTTCGGTCGGTGTTGAAATTAAAGAGACCCTAATTAACCCAAAGGGTTAGGTTTTGGATTTTGAATTATTCAGACCAAAACTTGAATGAAACTTTTCGGTTCAGTTTTAGTTCAAGTTCATTCGATTTTCATATATTTTTTTAAAATACAATTTGCAGCAATAAATTAGAGGCAACCTCTGTTTGTCATTGGTGTGGCCAAATAAATTTCCTAAATTAGCAAGCATAATTAAATGCAAACAATGTCGTGAACCATCAATCACTTCATATAATCGTAATTCAATACATAAATTAAAATGAAATATAGCACACAAAAAACTATAAACGTGGCTTGAAAAATAAATTATAAACAATTATGATGTAGACATGAATTCTAAGAAGCTATTCATGTTGAATGAGTCCATTGATATAGAGCAATATATTTCCATATATTAGCATAAAGAATAACAACAACAAAGAACCTTCTAACATTTGAGAAATTACTAGAATTCGCATTTCAAGCTTTTGCTAAAAGATTGGGTAATATAAGTGCAACTAACCAAATAATTTAATTATGTTCGGTTCGGTTTGGTTCAAGTCTCTAAAGACACAACTCAAACCCGAAGCAAATCTATTCGATTATGGTTCGACTTCTTCGTTTCGATTAATCGGTTTTCGGATTCGCCACAACACTTTCTAACGTAAAGTATGTACATGGGCTAAACTAGTTTAGTATAGATGGCTCAAAGTCCTTTTTCTTTCAATCAATATTACAAGCAATGAATGGAGTCTACTCTACTCTGATGAAAAGAGGGAAAGGTACTTGGAGCTTTTAATATACAAACAATTTAAACGCCAACCACACGAATAATTGAATCGGGGACGCGGAGCTAGCCACCTTACAGAGCCGGTGGGCGTTCAATTTTCAAAATGTTACACTTCGCACATCGTCAAATTACATTATCATAAATTTATAGCGCAACTGCGCAAAGTTAGGTTAGACTGGACTTTATACGAGTATTTTAACATTTAAGGTTCCGTTTGATAGCAACAAGAAAAATGAAAATAAAAACAACTAATATGAGTGAGAAAATGAAAAATAAGTTGAGGCATATAGTGAGATACTTTCCATCTCATATTTATTTTTGTGAGTATATATCCTCAATCCTCCTTTAATATTTTGTGGAAAAATTTTCTCCACCATCACTCAAAGAAAATTGTCATGGAAAAAAGCAAAAAGTAAGAGTTAATCTCACCACATACCTCAACTTATTTTCCATCTTCTCATCTAAATTAGTTAATTTTCTTTTCATTTTCCATGTTGCTATCAAACAGAGCCTAAATTGATATATTATAATTGGTAGAATTTGAAAAATATTATTAGATCACAAAAACAAATTACAATAGACTATAACCATATTTACAGTCAAAAGGAAAAAAACAAAACTAGCCAAGAATAATTGGGTCATATAATCCCCAATTCTTACATAAAGTCGAATTCCTATAATTTCTACTAGTTCTCCAATTCCAAAAGGCATTTTTAATACTCTCATTCACTCTGTTCAGTACATAGTCCTATGTATATTTAGCATTCTTAAATTTATGTATTATAATACTTAAATATATATATTTTATGAAGTTGTTTTAAAATGCTATAATCTATAAGGACAATGTATATAAATGTTCATTAAAATAATAATAAAAATTCTCCCTTAACATTAATTTATGGTGGAAACTAATTAATATATTTGGTTTAAATAATTCATAAATGAACTATAAGTTGTGGCTTAGTGGCTTGATCATTACTAGGTTTGCGCTCTGGGGCCAGGTCGATTGTTGACCGCCAGGCTCAAATTCGCGAGTGGGGATTAATCGAGGTGCACAAAAGTTACCCTGAACACCTCATGGCATAGGAAAAAAAAATTAACCCTTAAGACCATCTACAACGCATAATGTAATATGCATATTTACACCATATTATTCTGCAACGCATAGTGTAACATGTAATAGTGTAAGCTAATAGTGGTGTTGTAGTGTAAAAAATTAGCATACGCCTACCTTAATGGCTACGCTATGTACTGTCACAGTGCGACATTTATTATGTTGTGTGATGGTCGGAGTAGGTCGCCTGTTATTTATTTAAAAAAATTAAAGTGTCATTAGATATTCAGAAAATCGCGCCTCAAGTCTTCTGTTGATGTGGCCCACGTGCGACACACTGAATGTCCATAGTAAATTTTTACATATTTTGATGCATTTTCCGTTGTGGAACCGTCTGTAACATGTATGCCAAATCTATAATTTTACATTACAATAACACACTATACATTGAAGATGCCCTAAATGAGACTGATAAATAATTGTAATTGAGTAGATGGTTGGGATGCTTCTAGTAAATGTTTACTATAAATCATGCATGCTCATCTTTCCAAAGTTCAATTTTAAGGCAGATAGTGCCATCCCTGTCAAAAAGGTTCATTTAATGATATATATGTTGAGCTTTTTCATATGCAGTAATGAGTAGGTGTAAGGATTCAATGCAACTCATCGCTTTCAACATGGGCGGTGCATGCATATTTTAGTCATTGTCACAAGTAGAATGCTTTTGTATTCAATAAAATCGCGACACGTTTACACTTAACATAAGTTCCTACCATCGTGACACGTTACACTCAACACATGTCCCTACTATGATTCGATTCTTAGAAATCTTAGTTTTCTTCCCCATCTCCTAACGTTAAACATTGATTGTAATAATTAAAAAAGAAAAAAATTCCGACGCAACTTTCATTATAAATGTAAAATTTGTTGGTTATAGAGAAATAAGATATATGTATTGTATCAAACCTGGTGTTTTGTATTCGATAAGGACGTGAAACTAATTATTGTTATGTTTGGTCCACGTCTGTTCATTATAATATAAGAGACAAGGGAAATACGCGCAGGACTTTAATTGTTTTAGGGTTTCATTCTCATCAAGCATAGAGTATCACGTATCATGCATACATAATTTATATTCGGAGAAGCAAAAAAATGTTCATAAGATATGAATTGTCGTGTTAGAACAAGGTCATGTGTTCTCAATTCTTTTCATTGTATAGGCAAAGTCTAACTGCAACGAGTTCTTTGTTGCATATGCATGTATGCGTTCTGTTAGATGTTAGTTGTCACACCACATGACATGTGCTCGTGTCTTTTATTATGGATCTGGCTCTTTTAAAGTGTAATTTATCTAGTTTAGAGATAAAGTAATATAAATAATTAACTACATTTTAGTATAATGTACAGTCACCAAAATTTCATTTAATACAAGATACTTTTTTTTTTCAAATAAAGCAACGTATTTTTTTGTTTGTTTTCTAATAGTACCGTTAATTTAGTATTATAACACCGTTGATAGAGCACTGATGTGGCATCCACGTAGCATCCATGTGTATGTACAATCATCTTATCAATACACCGTATGCAATTAAAAAATAAAATAAAAAATTTGTTGGTTTAATACATGTGGATATAAACTTTATTAAATCATTTTTTCAGAATTTTTTTTATTATTATTTTTAATTGTTGCTTAATGTATATTAATAAGCTAATCGTACATACACATGAACACCACATTAACGCTTTATTAACGATGTTATAAGCTAAACTAACGAATGTATTATTTGAAAACGAACAAAAAATACATTGCTTTATTTAAAGAAAAAAAAGAGCATCTTGTATTTGAATAAAATTTCGGCATCGATATGTTATACTAAAATATAATTAATCTTAATATAAACCATCAACTATAAAAAGTGTATCTCTCTAACAAAAACTATACATAAAATCCATTTTGGGGGAGATTTGCACTTTGTCCACGTCGTGTGGCTACAATATGCACCGAGTCATCTGTTGGAAGACGAAATTTGGACATTTGCAACATCGGTGAGACAATCCCTTGTGATCATTGTTCAATAATTTATGACATTTGCAACTATCAACTACCGCCTAAATCTCAAGAGGTGGCTTAGTCGAGGGGTAGATTTAAAATGTACAGTACGTCTCAAATTCTAATTTTTTCTCGTGCAACTCTTTAGGCCCAGTCATCTCGAGTTCTCTCTCATGCAATTCTTTGAGTCCAGCCATCACTCATAAAAAATGAATCGACATTTATGCCCAATATAATATATATATATATATAATTCAATAATTTATTTTCATGTATGCTAATCGCTTTATTGTTCCATGAAGATATTTTTTTTATTCTCCGTACTATGGAATACCCCTACCACATGTGATCATTGTTCCTGGTAGGGCCCATGTTGGAGTACTCAGTAGGAATTTGTTTGGGAGGATCACATGATTCTTGCATTTTGTCGATGAATACAAAAAAAAAAAGAAAAAGCTTATTATAATTTTATTATTATTATAATTTTATTTTTTAATTAATTAAATATAAAAATCATTATAATTTTTCTTAGAAGAAAGTTAACTAAATTCTGATTTGGCTCCTCTAAATTGAAACTTCTCACTTTAGAGATAAAGTTGCTTCAATTTCAACTTTTTACTAAAAAAACTTATAATTCAATCGCTTAATATTATTCAACAATTTGTTCATCTTTTTTATTTTTTCTTCTTTGCTACAGAACGTTTGGGTAAATTTTCGCGCACCGTAACTAATATTCACTCAGGAGTCTGAGTCTATTGTTAGCCACAATTATTTTTTTCTGCTAAAATTCTACTCGAAAAACTCCCCATCAAACCTTCTAACATGGAATGGTCAAAGCCAGTGGTTGCTCGTCTTTTCTTTAAACACTCTTAAGCATTAGTGATTATTTGACATGAAGTTACATTACTATGCGCTTACACAAACAAACATGCGAGTATTTAACTAAGTGATCCTAAATTTTGGTTAATTATAATTTTATCTCTATTAATTATTTATGTGTTACCCCCCCCTCTTCTCACCCCAAAAAAAAATAATAATATTATGTTTGCCCCTCTTTTAAAAAAATTATCGCGTCCCTGCATTTAGATATTCATGGCCCTACCTTAATAGGATGTTTGGTTACATAAATCAAAGAGTGAAAGAAGAGCATAACGAAGAAACTTTGTTATTCAGTTTAAAGAGTGGGGATATTTTTAATTATTTAAAAAAAGGTGGGTTAAAATGCAAGTTTATTAAAAATTGGGTAAAAAACAAGTTTTAGTGGTGTATTTAAGAATTTGGACCTAAGACCTCTCTTCAATATATTTTATAAATACTCGTAAATGATTATTCCTCAAGAATATAGAATTCTAACTCAAAAAATTTATTTAAATGATGACAGTAGTAAAATGATAAAAGCGTGTATTCCACCCGTTAACAATAAATTTATGACACATCATCTAAATCGATCATAATTTTGAATCTCTACAATTACTCGTGTCAAGTTTATTTGTGATGGATCAATCACCAATTAAATGAGCAATGCATTGTTGTCCTTCCAGATTGTTATACAAATCAAATAGACAGAGTAACATGATTTCAATTATGATCAAAAATAAAATAAAATTATGATATCAATTATTCAATTTTGAACCTAAGAATTTATTGCCAAGTGGAACAACTAAGCAACAGCATTGTTTGTTTATTTATGTAAATAATTTGACATTATTCTTATTCCTATAAGCCTTTGGATCAGCTGCATTTATTTCCACCTAGTGTTATAGGGGGTAAAGTTCCTCAAAAAGAGCATTCAAACCACCTATTATAGGTAGGGTAGAAATTAAATTAAATTGCAAATTTTAATAGGAGAGTTTTACTGTTGGCAAATATTAAAATTGGGAGAGAATGGTGACTGTCACGCGGCTTAGTAGAAAGACAGGTAACATTCACTTGTCGGTGAAGGATGGGTATGTCACCTAATTTCAAATTTCATCCATGCAGTTGACTTTTATTGTCCATCCTGGCAGGAGAGACACCAGTGACGAAATCTTCTTTGACATAATACCACCACCGAAACTTGAAAAAGCTTAGCTTAGAATTAAATATCCCCTTTACTCTCCCAAAACAACCTCCTAATCTCCATCTACCTCTATCTCAGTAGAACAACACTTTATCTCTCTAAAAGTCTATATAAGTATAGAGTGAATAATGGTGTGAAGAGGTGTGGAAATGAATAAAGAGAGGAGCGAGGAAAAACACGAGTTGAAGAGGTGTAGAAATGGACAAAGGGACGGACATCATTAACCCGCCTCTCAACTGATGGGCAACATTGACCCGCTTGGCTAAAATTTATCCCATGCTAAATTTGGCCGGGCCATGCCGTACATGATAACATTAGGCTAAATTTGCCCTACCCACAGTAGCTAGGCAATTACTAAATATGAGTTTTTACCCTACCCACAGTAGTTAAGCAATTGCTAAATATGGATTTTCACCCTACCCATAGTGGATGGCCTCACAATGCTAAATTTAAGTATAGGTTAAGTATAGTATATTATATTTCTTCTATTTATTAAAATATTTAAATACAAAATCTGCACTAGTTGGGTTAGATCTTTTCTAACTGGGTGCTTATATTCAATTTTAGTATAAATATTCAATAACTTAAGATATCTCTTTTATGAGTTGAATTTTTTTGTATGAGTTTCGCAACAAAAACCCACTCAGCAAGGGGTTCAACTCAGTAGTGTCGTAAACACGGACATATCTAGTCTATTAATAAAACAAGGCTTAATGACATTTGACCAATGGATTTTATCACTTTTTTCGATTTGGTCACTAAACTTTTTTTTTGTCTAAAAACCCATTGAACTTTCAATAATGTTTCAATTCAACCAAACTCTTTGACACCGTTAATCAGAGTTAACGAAAAATATGAGTTGGACATTAAGGAGTCCACGTGACATTCACGTGAACAGATGAGATGGCAAAAACCATCATGTGAGATGCAAGTGTGTGAGGTTCTCCTCCTTAATTAATGTCCTCAACGGCTATAATTGTAAAATTAGTGTTTTATATATGAACTAATATTGGGGGAAAGTTGTATAAATCAAAAATTGTTGATTCTTCCTCAAAATTGGTATGCATGATTGCTTCTATATGTTTTTTCGAGTTTTGTTGATGATTGTCTTCTTCAGCAGATTTTGATTTAGGTGAGTTTTAGGGTTTCAATTTAGGGTACGACGGTTGAGTTTTGGGGAAAAAAGTTTTCATATTTTTCCTTTATTAAAACAAAGCTCTTCGTTTAAATGGGGATAGTTATCTCATTTATCCACGTGGACTCATTAATGTCCAACTTAGATTTTTTGGTAACTTTAATCAACGATGTTAAATGGTTGGGTTAAGTTTAAACGTTAATTATTGGTGATTCAGTGGATTTTTAGAAAAAAAAAAAAAAGAAGAAAAGTTTAGTGATCAAATTGAAAAAAGTGATAAAATTCGTTGGTCAAATATGTCATTAAGCCATAAAACAAAACAAAAAATTACTAAATTTATTTATCTACTAAAAATTACTAAAATTTTATAATTGTTGATGTGACTTGCCAAATTATAATAATTTTTAGCGATAGCATTTTAAATTGAAGGGCCAAGAATAAAGCGTCTCTTCATTTGAGAAAAATTCCATACATCAATATAATACTTATATAGCACACGTTTTATTCAATTATCTCTTACTTTAAAAATCAAGTTATATGTTTTGAAAGTCTTTAAGTCAAGACATATATATCTATTATGTTGTAAATAGACTTTCAATCATTAAAAAAATATTTTAATTTTTAATTTGAGATTGAAAAACTATTTTCCTTTATTATATAGATATTATGAAAATATAGAGTTTTTGAGCAACTATTTATTTAAAGTCTCATATAGACCGGTATATGACTAATCTTAGCCGGCAGGGGCGAACCTACAGGGGAACAGAGCGGACTTTCAGTACAGAGAAAAATTTTGAAAAACTTACTAGCACTTGTAAAAAAAATTAGTTTAAGCCCACCCCTTTGCTTAGTTTTAGTTTACCCCTTAACCCAGCTCAAATATATATTAACTAGAGTCTGTAATAGATTAATTCAAATCATTAAAAATTCTGATCAATTTTATTAAATACTTTTAATAGATTAATTCAAATCATTAAAAACTCTTTTTTTATTTTATTTTTGTCAATTAGTTCTCCTCTCAATTTTATTAAATACTTTTCATTATGTATGAATTCAAATATTTAAATTATGTTATTAATTTTTTTTCTAAAAAAATTATTTTTAATAAAATTTATTATTTTTGAAACTATATAATTAAAACAATACTGAGGATGTAAAATTGTATAAAAAAAGGTGAATAAATTTTTTTTTTGATTTTAATATTTGTCTATTGGTACTGAAATTGTAATAGAAATTTTGACGGGGAACCATTATTTGCTCATCAATATTTAGTTATTCTTTTACGATTTTTTATTTATATATTTTTAACTATTAAAATTTTATTTATTTTATTGTAACATCTGGTGCGAATACTACATATCTTATATATAGAGAGAGTAATTTTTCAAAATACAATCATAATATTCATCCAATCTACTTGTCAAGAATATAACATATTATATAATTTAAATTCATTTGAGCCACCAGATTGAAATTTGAAATGTCACGTTAAAATTTTACTTTCTTTCTCATCAACTTTTAAAACCTTTAAAATATTATAACTTTAAATAAAAAATTAAATTTTAAAAAATAATTACTTAAATCTTCTTGTCGAAATCTATAAAATAAAATCCATTTGGACTATAAAATCAAGTGTAGAAAATTAGAGAAAACTTATTGAATATTACATATGCATGTTTGTATGATATTCTAAGAAGCACGGACGCGACACGGGATACGTGTTTCGACACGACACGTGACACGCAATTTTTCCAAAATGTAGGATACGACATGTAGGGGGGACACGTTCTTAATTAATTAATTATATATATATGCAATAAACATTATAAATACTTAAGATTGCAATAAAATGAAAATATATTGCAATAGCCCTCAAATATTTAAAACATGAGCAATCTTGTTCCATAATTAAAACATCACAAAGATTGTTCCATAATTAAAACTTAAAAGAACATAGAAGTTCTCATCCCCATAGAATAACAAAAACCAAAAGGATAATATAAATATAACAATCAGTGTTGAATCAAGCTAGAAGAGGAAAGAGCAACGAAATAGCAAAACAGGGGAATTGCAAAAGACTACACAGTAGACAACAGGTAGAAAATAGATCAATTAGCAGTGACAGTGAGAGAGAGAAAAGTGGATGGAGAACGGAGATAGAGATAGAGACACGGAGAGAGAGAGAGAGATGAGAGAGAGTGAGAGAGTTTACCTGTCGTTGATGGCTGAGACGGGAAAGGCAGATCCGTAGTCGATGGCTGCCCGGCTGGGATGGGAGCTTAGCTGGGGCTAGGGTTCGTTTCAATGGTGGCTGGGAATGGGGCTTTACGGGTCTTAAAAGAGGGAAATTATTTGTTTTATTTTTAAGTTTTACTTTTATTATTTTCACCCCATATTTTTACGCATTTTAGACATTGACTCCAAAAATGTCCAAAACTTCCAAAACGTTCTTGAACGTGTCCGTCAAAAAAAATAATAATAAAGAAATGGACACTCTCCGACACGCGTGTTCTGAGCGTGTCCCAGCGTGTCCCAGTGTCGGACACGTGTCGGACAGAATACGTGGCCTCTGGAAGAGTGTTCGTGCATCATAGATGATATTAATTCTTTCAACTTTTATACAAGAATTTGTCGAAGGGACAAAGGGATCGGAAAATGGATCACAAAATGAAAAAAGTGTATAATTATACAAATTATAAACAACTACTTGAGTAATTATCTAAACCACCAAGTAATTGGATACCTACATTCTCTCTCTAACCCACTTTCTCTCCTGGCCTCTAACCCTTCCTGGATTTCAGACTCATTTTCATATATTATTTTTAACAAATAAACTATATCCTTAACAAATTCAAACATATTATAGAGTAGATATATTAGGCAAACGGAAGTTAATATAATAGTCATATTGCGCTCGTAAGTTGAAAGAAGAGAATAGGATGTAGAGGTGCACCTTGTACAATTTTTCGCATTAAGATTATTATTTTTGTTGTGCATCGAGGGAGACATATCATGATGAAATATTATTCTTAAAATAAAAGACATAAAATTCGTGCATATGTTAACCCGTTTAAGAACGATAATATCCAAAAATGGTAGATATATTAGAAAATCATAATTTAAGTGTAGCATACATATTATAAATTTATTTTGTGAAAGACGATCAATAATATGACTATTAGAAGTTGTAAAATTATTATATGACTTATCGCGATAGTGAAGGACATATTATCTGAGAGAGGAGGGTGATAGTCACATTTGGTAGCTTGTTTCAGCATGCCTACAATGCTATTTCAGCCGCTAAGTTATTCTTGATTGTCATTTTAGATAAACTAGGAGAGTGACCAGTAGGTAGTATGTTTCCGCATGTTTGCCATGCTATCCGGTTTTATCTATATGATGGACTAAATCCATCAAATAAGAAAACATACAAAAACTTAGAACATCAAAATTACTTTCATGAACATAAATAATCCCCTCAAAATCAAACCTAAATGCATTTGCTAATTATAGCTCAACGCAAAATTGAACAGCAACACAAGAATCAATAATAATATATATAAGTCGATTCCCAGCACTTGCAATTACTCAGTTGGGCCAAGCTTTTTATCTTGTAATGTTAGAATCTCTTGAAACGTAGAGAATTAGTCGAAGTGAGCAAGATACTGCTCAATTTAGACCAAAAAATTAATCATACATGCATAAATATTAAAATCGGAAGTCATGAATATGCTAATATATACCTCGAGGCTAGCACATTCAGTGTGAAGAGCTTTGATGACTTCACTGTTGCCATAGTTGACTTGCTGATACAACAATTGTCTTTGGATTGAATTGTTGCATGCCCATTCGATCAACTCAATTTTTAGGCTTTTAAGAGGATAAGTTTCTACTTAAGGACAAAGAAGAGACGTGGAAAAAAACAAATTTTGAAACAGTCTGCCGCCTCTCTCTCTCTCTAAGTTAAAATATTCAAACAAACCGAGCAATATTTAAACAACAAAAATATAAAAAAAAATCAGTAATTAAACTTAACAACCAATGTTCAATATGAGAACAACACGGAGTACCCTAAATAGCTACTAAAGGCAACAAAGTCGTTTAGACAACAAATTAATAAATAAAATTATTTTCGGATTGGGGTAAATACAAAACAAATGAGCCAAATCCTAAATATTGGGGCATTCCTGAATTTGACAGATGAGATGGGTTTCAGTGTATACCCTTAGAATTATGGGTCAAATCTTAATTTGCTAAATTGGGTTTTTTTTTCCTTGAACAACTAACTTGGAATGCTTAATATATACAAAATTGCAATTTTATTCCAGTATTATATTAATTTTTGTACAAACTAATGTAATATTACTAAAATGAATCAGTATGGTCACACATTGAATGTAAGTTCTATTTTTTATTTTATATAATTAGTATCACATCAATTTATTCAAAAAAATTGTTCAAGTCAACTTAACAAACTTAATACTACTCTCTTGATATTAAATGGCATGCCTGCCAGTGACGATATTTTACACAATAAAAATGCGAATGTTGCCCCACCTCAACCAACAAATCTCACCAAGTATTAAATTCCAATTTGAGTTCCCTTCAAAATCCATACTTTAAAACCAACTTTCATAACCTAAACCTCTCACTACACAAAAAAGAACACTCAACACAATCGCCAACATAAAATCAAGAGAGAGAAAGAGAAGTTAGTGTGAGAAAAAAAAAGATGGAAAGCATTCAGCACAAGACTGTCCTCTTAAATGGTATAAACATGCACGTAGCGGAAAAAGGCCAAGGCCCAATACTCCTCTTCCTCCACGGCTTCCCCGAGCTCTGGTACACATGGCGCCACCAGATCTTGGCCTTCGCAGCCCTCGGTTACCGTGCCGTCGCCCCGGACCTCCGCGGCTACGGCGACACTGATGCGCCGCCGTCGGCAGCAGAGTACACTTGTCACCATGTGATAGGTGACATGGTGGCACTCATTGATTGGCTGGGGGAGGATAGAGTGTACGTGGTGGGCCATGATTGGGGGGCGCTGATTGGGTGGTACTTGTGCTTGTTTAGGCCCGATAAGGTGAAGGCTTTTGTGTGCCTAACGGTGCCGTTTAGACCCAGGCATCCGAGCTTGAAGCCCCTTCAGCTCTTGAAGGGTGCCTTTGGGGAGGATTACTATATGTGCCGATTTCAGGTTTTTTATTTTGCATCAACTTACAAATGGTTTATTTAAAAAGGGCGACGTTATTGTCAAAGTTATTATGATTATTATCAAAATAACGTATAATATTGGAAGTATATAATATAATTTTTTAAAGTAGTATAATACTGTATATAAGTGGATGACACGATAAAATAGATTGAATGATAAGAGTTAGATAATGACATCAAAGTCTCAAATCGCTTTAATAGCTTGTTCAATATGTCATATTGTTTGAAATACTTCGGTGTCCACTTGCATAAAATTTTATGATTTTTCAACGTTATTGTTCAATCCGTTGGACATTGAAATATTTCACGTGATAATATAATGTTAATGAAAGTAATGTATTAAAATATTTCAACACTGCTTTTACAAGAAATAAGAAACAAATATATTCATCACCATGTTAACATGTATTAAAAAAGAAAAAAAAAATACTCGGAATAAATATCTTGAAATTAGTAGTAGGTCATTGAATTAATACATACATATATATAGATATGAATACATATATATATATATATGAAAAGTATTACTCTTGTCCTAATTTTGCTACATTTTTATTTTTTATATAAATTGATGCGACACTAATAATAGAAAGGTTAAAAGACCAAAAAGTACAATATATTTTACATTTTTTTACAAAATGGATAACATTTTTTTTTCGACAATTTTGACATCAAACTTTTAATTTATTTACATTTTGAGTAATATGTAATGATATACATTAATGTCACTAATACCCATTTTGTAAATAAATTAAAAGTTCGTTGTCAAAATTATCAAAAAAAAAAAAATAAGTTATCCATTTTATAAAAAAGTATAAAATTCATTGTACATTTTGGTCTTTTACCCTAACAGAAACTTGGGAACCACATACTTTATTTTGTTGTGTCTTTTTCTATGCAATTTATCAAAAAAAATCCAGTGAACTGCCTCTTGAAAAAATTTAAAACTTCGCTTTCAAAAAAAAAATCGCTTTGAATATGCTGATTGCTATAGAATATTCCAAACCTTTTTTTTATTATTATTTTTTATGCAGTAAAACTTTCATTTTCAATATTGAACTTTCAATCTCTCGTTTATAAGAAAGTTCAAGTTCACATACAAACTTACAAAAATAAAACTATATAAATCACTAGAGTAGTTATATTATCAAAGTAATATTATCTTTACTAAAATATAATATTACTTTGACAAATTATATTGTATGTTTTTAAAGTTGTAAATTATTTTGACAATATAAATAATTGTTTTGATCAACAATGATGCCACCCAATAATTAATGTGCAAAAAGTATTATGAAGAAGTAGATATATTTATTACTTATTAATTATTTTTTTTTATATTCTTAATGATAGTAATATTAATTACTTATTAATTATTTTTCATATTTTTAATGCATAATAAAATTTAATATTCTAATAGCATTAAGTGTCCAACATTTAATGCACTATAAATTTTAAGTTGTTTTATGAAGTAGCTTTATTTATTGAGTCTTCCTTCTATATGTTGACACTTGGCGTTTAGTTAATGCTCATAATGCATTTTTGTTTTGCTTTTATATATATTTTATATAATTACGCTGTCTTACTCAATATATTCAACATTTATTATTTATTGTATAAAAGTATACCACACGTATCATGTTGTGAATTTTAAATATATTTTAGAGAATTAAAATATAGATCTTAATTTTGATGATATGAATAATGCACTCGTATATAAATCTATTTAGGCATTAATGTTGTAGTAGCTTTGTAATTTTTATTAAATGGTAAATGATGTGTGAAAAGTATAAATTAATTTTTTGTTGGTATATATGTACTATACAATACTTAAAATGAAGATGATCATGTTATATGATATTTCTAAACTTATATAACGCTATGTAAAACATGTATTAAATAAATTTATAAACATTCATGCATCGCACGAGTTTAAAAACTAGTAATAATTATAATATTAGAAGTAGCATCATTTATTATACTATTTTTTAAAAATATCTTAAAATTAATAGTCTTATTTTCAGTTTGCCATAGCAAATGAGTTGTATTCACAACCATTAATTAGATTGAAATTAATATCTTTCTTGAAAAATAACAAAGTAAAATTTGTAAAATTAATTTTAAACTAAGGTAATATTTAAGCTAGTTATTTAACAAAAATACAAGACAAACACTATTAAAATTATATATTTATTAAATATCAGCGCATCGCACGAGTTATTAGCACGAGAAAATATAAATATACACCCTCTTTACCTAATTTACCCCTATTTAATTAATAAACTCACTAATTTATTTTTATTTAAATATCTATTACATTAATTATTAACTGATTGGAATCAGAATTTGAAAGCTATTTAAAACATTAAAAAAAAAAATTTATATTCAATAAAAAGGATATATTAGGAATATATATATTTAAATATGAAAAGTGAACATTTATGAGGAGTTTGTTATTAATGTGCAACAGGAACCTGGAAAAGTGGAAGGTGAAATAGCCAGTTATGGGACTGCAAAAGTGCTGAGAAAACTAATTACGGATCGCAAAACGGGTCCACTTTTTTTGCCCAAATCGGATCCATTTGGACTTTCTTCCGAAAATACCCCTGCCCCATTGCCCTCTTGGTTTACCCAACAAGATCTTGATTATTACTCCAACAAATTTGATGACAAGGGCTTCACTGGTGGCTTGAACTACTACCGAGCTTTGGATTTGTATGTTTTTCTTCCAATCTCTTGAATTAGTATGTGCCCATTTGATGATAAGATAAAAAATGATAATTAAACTAGTTAGTTAATTTGTGTGATAAGGTAGAAAAATAAATTGTAAGGACGGGAGATACCCAAGATTAGATAGACGAATGGGTTGAAGTGGATTGAGTTATGTTATTTTTATTTTTTCAATACATAACTTACACTGGCAACAGGGTTTTTAAACCCAAAACCGAACCATAGTAGAACCGAAACCGCAACCGCAACAGGGATTGAGCTGGAGCCAAATTGTTAATAAATATTTTTGAATTATATATATATATATATTTGCTAAAAACCGAACCCGCTGTTTTTTTTAAACTCGAAACCAAAGGTTCTAAAAAACCCACCCCAAAACCACTCCCATTTCTGTCCTGGTGGTTGGGATTTTTTGATTACTGTGAGATGTCATTTTTATGAGTAACATCATCATCATCATTTATTTTTGTGAAATTTATTTTTTGGACTACCAGCCAAAAAAATTCTTTCCATCAACGGGTGAGCTGAGGTGGATTGAGTTATGCTATTTTTATTTTCCAATATATAACTTATACTGTAGGTTTTTTGGTTGGATTGAGTTGGAGCTTGCTCTGGTAGGCCCCGGTTCCATCCCTAATATGGTGAGATATCATTTTTATGAGTAAATGTCATCCATTCCTTTTTATTTGATGTGAAAAAAAATTATTTGCCACCACCCAAAAAAACTTCTTTACACGGAGAAAGTAAAAAAAATAAAAATAAGAAAATATCTCACCGTAACTCTCTCACCAAGACACATGGTTTGTTCCTACATTTTATTATTGTTTTACTAATAATATAGGATAGACAGTTCACAAAATGATATAAGGGTCATGGAATTTATATGGAAAGAAAATAGTTCTAGGTAATGTTCATGGAAAATATAATTAAATGTGTTTATCATTACCCAAAAAATATTGGTTGTATTGTGGCAGTTGCCATATTACAAGGAAAAGACATGAATAGTAGAAAAAGTGGGAGTCTGAATTAGTTATTAAATTTATCAACAGTTAAATATTTTAAATGTAAATAAGCTTTTATCTAGACCAATTAAGTACATTTTGCTTTACTTATTTAATTAACTCATTCCCAAGGGGAACAAACACGTTACTTCCCTCTTGTTGCTTTACAACTAGAAGAAAAATATATGAATCTCGAAAAAGAAAAAAAAAGTGTTTAAGGATCCTTAATAAGGTTCCATTTCAGTTGCCAATTGAAGTTGAATAAGGATTCAATTTCTAAATGTGTTAGTTTGTGTTTGATTGGTAGATAATTCATTAATAAGATTCAAATGGTTGCATGAACAATGTTTTTTTTCCTCAACTCTTAGTCATAGTCTATAAGATAAAAGAAAGGCAAAATGATCCAAGTAATATGTTTAAAGTCTATTCAGATACTGCATTCAAACAAAAAATAAACAAAATTTTCATATTCATATTTTAGACTTCAAATTCAATATTCAAATATCTTTACAAAATTCAAATTCAAACGACCAAACAAGCGCACCTTAACTAATTTTTTTTATTTTTTTCTCTTTTACAACAGGAATTGGGAGCTAACGGCGCCATGGGCGGGAGCAAAGGTGAATGTGCCGGTGAAATTCATTGTGGGAGATCTGGACTTGACCTACACAACTCCGGGGATTAAAGAGTACATACACAACGGTGCGTTTAAGAAAGATGTGCCATTGTTGGATGATGATGAAGAAGATGGCATTGTTGTTATGGAAGGTGTAGGTCACTACATTAACCAAGAAAGAGTTGAGGAAACTAATGGTCACATCCTTAGCTTCATCAAAAAGTACTAAGTTAACCAAACCACAAATGAATAATTGTAATTCAATCTCCTTTATTTATGTGTCGTTGCTTTCTTGATTTCCAAATTCTGTGTGTTTATGCTGTTGCTGGATGCCCTTGTAACTCAAAATTCAGAGGGCATTGATCTTCGATCTTGCAACTTAATTATATCCTTGCTAGATGTGTTTGCTTGATTAAACAAATTCGGGCTTTTTTTTTTCTTTTTTGAGAAATGTTAAACATACAAAAAATAATCCTACCTAACTAGGTGGCTGCCTAGCCAAGCAATGTAGCAGGCAACCGTGCCTAGGTGCTCAAAGATAGTATTTGAGCACATAATACGAGAAAATTTGAGGACATAGCAACAAGGAGACCAAAAGTTTTTTATTTTTTTATTGTGTTAACGCGAATACGACATAATTAAAATACGACACATGGAAACGCAATTAAAATTTTCCAAAAAAACTTAATCATTAGTCATCACATAGCTACAAATTTTTAGCAGAGCACTAGCAAAACATACATTGTTCTGTTGACGCCACTCTTCTGAAAATCATAGGGCCAATTATCCCGTCTAGGCGCTAGGCAGTGGTCTAAAGTTTAGGCGCTAGGCAGTTGTCTAAAGTTTAACCTAGCTAGGTCGCCTCCTAATTTGTATTGAATAGAGATTCACCAAGACTAATGATGTTTCTCACTTATTTTTGGGTTAAATTTTTTATTTTCATATTTGAATTATGAGAAATATTTTATTTTTCAGAAGGAAATTAAAGTTAGAATTTTGTAATATTATACTTTTCTAATATAAATAAACAAAAATTCAACTTGGCACTAGGCGCTCTATGACCACCTTAAGTTCGCTTTGCGCCTTTGAAAACATTGGTTGATTCTAAGAACACTAGCATTCCCAGAAAGAGTCATTTGGGGAATTCAAACCAGAACATAACGTGTTGCACAGCATTAAGGCAATAACCCTGTGCTTAGATAAACCAACAAAAATTACGAAACCGAGGCAAAGACAGATAGTGAGAAACGGATATAGATCATAGAATTGAGGCAAATCAATAAGGAAATAACCCTGTGATTAGAAAAACCACCGTAACTTCTAAGCCAAGGCAAACGACAGGTGGTGAGAGAATCCTTTGAAATAAAAATCGAGCCCTATGGCAAAGGTATGAATTAGTGAAAGCTAAAAGATAAAGAGTGTTTTTTTATGGATTTAAAAGTGCAAGAGATCTATGAGAAGGATGCAAGGGAGGTGAACGGAATTTCAACTACATAAACACATACCAAGTATATCATGTTCAAATCGTGCAATTTCAACTAAATTTTGACATGAATACAATAAATTTTCGTATCAAAAAACCAAACACCAACACACTCGTACCTAACTTCTTGTTCCTTATTAGGCCAGTCATTTCCGTAATTGTAAAATCCACGGAATACGCCAAAAACAAGGGAATTAATAATTCCATCTATAGAACAAGCTACATGCGTGGGGCTATAACACAAGCAAATTTTGGACACCACAACAAAGATTGACAAAGGCAACATTAGTGACGTGAACCCAAAAAAACAAGATTGAAAAAAATGCACACAAAATATCACAACAAATAAGGCAAATCAAGCTAGTATATATAGAGGGAAATGAAAACTAAACAGTTTGTAATAAAACCAAAGCATTGGATCCTTCAATCTAACAAAATCCACCGAAGGGGAAACACATAATAGAAGTGATTGGGAACAGATTCCTCTATTGTCTTTTTTACCCAAAAAACTTCCAACAGCAATATAATAGATGTTTTAAATGGAAGAAACGAAATCAAACCCTAAAGCCCTTGTTGTTTCTTTTGCCTTTAGCCTTCTCGAAATTTCCTTCCCTTGGACCGCACATATGGTTTGCTGTGGCTGTGTGGCATTCTGGGTGCCCCAAAGTGCTTCACTGCCTCACGCGAGTTCTTTGGACCTCTCAGCAGAAGCTTCACATTCACCAACCAATATTCGTTTTATTAATATCATATCGAAGAATTATACTAAATATGCACAAAAGGAGAGCTGGATAATCTTCTCATAGATCTCGTACAATACCAGCATTTTGGATGCTGAAGTGATGCAAGCAATATTGACTCGAAAATTTTGCTCTAATTCTAATTCCATGCTTCAGATTTGGAATAAAAAATAATTAAACAAGAGAGATGAGGGTAGAGAGAAGGGGAAGTGATTTAAATTGAATGTCATCCTGTAATATTGGAGCACAAACCCACTAGTTCTTTTCGTATGAAAAAAGAAATGGAGAAGGCTCAAGCAGAAAGGATGGTATTTAGTTTGCTCACTACACCAAAACTCGCTAACTGGCACGGTTCTACTCCATGCCTGACCACCTTTGGTACGGTTTCGAGCCGTGCCAAATATGGCAGTACCAATTTATTTAACACGGCTTGACACTGTGCTTAATCCGTACATTTTCTTAGTTAAAGGGTACCAATTTCATCAAATTTGATACCAATATAGCACGGATACCTACCGTGCCAATGTTATGACACGTGTCATTTTGATGACTTTAGACGTGTCACCATATCAATGATATAATAATATCATTAGTGGCACTACGTAAGCACCCTTTTGGAACGGTTTTGGCACTGCGTAGGCACGTTTTTGGAACGGTTTTGGCACTGTGTAGGCACTCTTTTGGAACAGTTATGGAACTGCCAAAATCAATACAAGAATTAAATTAGAACGATTTTGGCATGGTTCTTAGCTGTGCCAAAATGATCAGTATTGTGCTGCTACTACCTGTTTTTTTGGTTTCCATTTTTTCCCTATTGTATTTGATTTTCATTTTTTTCCCTATTACAAAGCATTCAAACATCCAGCAAAAAACTGTAAAAAGTACATTTGCATCACAACAAATACAATCACACCCAATTAAACAAAAAAAATCATCATAACTAAGCAAGCAAGAATATTATATTAACTTCACAAAACAAAGTCATTTGAGTAGATTATGTCTTCCTAAACTACAAGTTTGTACTACATTGCATAATATTGAAGTTCACATTTGAGTACAAGCTAAGAACCAAAAAAATCTAAACATTAGTTTAAGACAAGAAAACCTCCAAATGTTTTTCCACTATTAGTTAGCAACCTCCCCTTGCTACTTAGTATATGCAAGTAGATATCCCAAAAAATATCTATTAACACCCCCAAACTTTAGTTGAAGGCAAAAAGAACCCTAAACTTTTAAGTACTCCAAGCTTCTACCATTAGTTAGCAATCATCCTTTGCTACTTTAGTATATATACACCTGTACAAGGTAATATAATAAAAAAATATATATATTAGAATGCTAAAACTACTTTATAGAAAACTAGAATTTTAATGAAAGCAATATTGAGATAAACTAAACTAAACTAAATTTACATTAAATAAATATAAAGAAATCACAAGAGTTAAAAGTACTTCCTAATGCGTCTAACCATCAATGCAAGGAAGAAAGTCATCGTGCCAATACATAATCCCACCAACACCTACATCTTCCAATGTGGTAGCACATCCTTGTTGTCCACCCCACAATGAGTGGTTAGGCATTAATATTTTATCAAGTACAACCTTAACCTCCCTAAGTTTCAATTTATGACCATGCACCTCGGTGACGGCCCCAATCTTCAATTTCCTACCACGCCCGACAATTTCACCCTTATAAGAAAGTATGTTGCAATTTATCTCATTGTCTCCAACTTGAGATTAAGTTGTTAAATGAGTAGGAAGGACATTTAAAGGATTGTCACATGTAGAAGTTTCGGTTGTATATGAAGTTTCAAAGTTATGTCCAACACTCATAAATTTTCCACTTTTAAAGTCTTTAATAAATTGTGTGAGTGCGGACTTCATTCACTCCACTTCTTCTATAAGGTTGTCCACTTTCTCCTCGCAACCATTGTCTTTCATGCTAACTTCGGCAAGCATTCTGCGTGCAAATGCCGAAGCCAACATGGCTTTTCTAGAAATATTAGAGCCGACACAACGTACTCTTCTTCTTGAATCTTTCCCAAATACTTCATAAATAGGACCACTATCCAAGGTTTCCTTCTCACCCCTCTCTTGAAATACCTTCAAAAGTAACTTGATTTGATTCTACAAATATAGACAAAAATCATATTTATACTACATTTTAACAAGTTATATGTTAGAAAAATAAAATTAACATTTAAAGAAGAACGAACCGCAAATTTCTCATCATGTGGTGCGTACACCTCTTTTTTCGTCTTATGACTATCCAACCACAATTCTGCACGACTAAGTGGGCGCCCATGCGTTTCTTCCCATATCTCGGCTGTTCGGGCATATCCATGATGACCCGTATTATGGGTGGTCTTTTTTGGCCAAAATCCTTCGTTTAAGTCTCTGAATTGGCGAATTTACTATTTCTGGCAGGTTTTGATTTGTTAATAAGTTGAGTTAGGAAAGCCGAATTTGACTTCCATCAACTCCGGCATAATTCTCGACATCAACACTGCGGGAACCCATGATTTCTGTGATTTTCTATTTTTGGTGGTTATTTTGAATTTTTAAAAATTTATTTATTTTCTTATAATTTTCCTCTCCTGGAAGAGAGAAATACTTACTAATATATTTTGGTTTTGGTTTTGTTTTTGTTTTAGTTTAATGGAGTGTTTGACCACTAAAAAGTCAATTAAAAATTAATTTTTATATTAATTTTGTTATCCGGCAATCATGGGATAAAATAATACCACTTATAGAGGTGGTATATATTTATCTAATTCTAAAGGGATAAAATAATAATTAATCCCGAATACAATCCAGTCCCGTGTTGCGCCAAACATGGGATATGATTAAAATATCCTATCCACCCTTGCGCCAAACACATGACATGATTTATTTATCCTATCATTTTTAACAACAAACACCGGATAGGATTAATTAATCATATTCTACTTTTAATTCTGCGCGACAAACATACCCTAAGGGGACAATTAAATATTCAAAAATATTTTTTTTGTTGACTAGATAAACACTATTTATATACTTTTTTAAAATAAATAAATATCTAATCACATATGATCTAATTTTAATGTATTACACTAATATGAAGACATATTAGAGATGTAGATATATTAACAGTTTTGTAAATAAAAATATTACCAGGCATATTAATGTATTAATGTGATACACCAGAAATATTCGAAACATGCATATTACACTAATAAACAGGCTTATTAGTGTGTTACACCAGAAATTTTTGAAACATAAATATTAGTGTAAATTATCAAAAATATTAGTGTAAACAGAAAAAATATCATTCCACTATATCCTGTCAATGAAAATATCTACAGCACTAAGAAAAGGAACAGGATTGTAAGACAAACTTGATAAATATCATTCCACTATGTCAATTAACTAAATCATAAGAACCACGACACTCCATCCGTCCGCCCTCCCCCCTGTGGTTCGAACCGAATATCTAAAATCCTTTGTTAATTTTGTCTACATACATCAATGTTAAGCATAAGTACTAGTTATTTTATAAATACATGATATGAGTGGATTTCATAGTTTTAGAATTGGGTAGTATCTAGTTTTTTACTTGAAATCAATTATATAAATTTTGATGAATGAAATTAAATTATCATATTCAATTTTCACAACTAAACATAATTAAATGTGAAAATCGTAAACTGTCTAATTTATAATTTGATAAGGGACAACCAAATGAGCCATCAGTATAACAACAATGCTTTACTAAACTAATCTGTGAAATCATACTTGTAGTTAAAATGCATTATAAAATTTCAAGCTATTATTAATTTCTTAACCACGAAAAAGCTATATGTTTACTTAATATGCAGACCATCTATTTAATTTTAGTACAACTAGTTTAAAATTTAATTTTAGTACAATACTTAGGGATTATAAAATAACTAGATTATAAAGAAAAAAAAATATATTTTTCATATTTTAATAACTAAACAAAAGGATTCGCAAATAAAAGTACTAATAGAAAAATATTAATTGCAAACTTTTTTCTTTAAAAAAATATAAAGTGTAAGAATCATTAAGTTATTGAATATTAATTTTAAGAAGGTTTAACTATACATAACTATTCATTATGTAAGATTTTATTTCCTACACAGGCTAGTAATCACCCATGGTGGGTGGCATCATACATTATGTAGGTTTTACAAAATGAAATTAATTAATTTAAAAATATAAAATATAAATTTTTAAAAAGTCAAAATGGTCTTATTTCATTATATTTTTATTCCCATTATACTTTTAGAAAAAGTGAAAAAATTAATATATTTTAACCTCTAATTTTGAGCGCCATTCTTGAAAATGAGCATTTTTTAGTAGGCGGGAGATTTGGTCAAAGGGGGGAAGGGAAAAAGAAGATAAGGCACGGCCAAAGCCCAGCGAAAACCGTGATAAGAGCCGCCTAAATTTGGAACGGCTTATTACCGTGCCAAAAGAGCATTCCAGATAGTGAGATTTGGTGTAGTGTACACATGTATAAAATCTTGGAAACCATTTCCTTTAAATTACTAAGAAGGTTCCCACGAGGAACTTTGTTCAAGGAATTCAGGAACACAAAAATTAGTAAGAAAAATATACAGTAATAAAAGGGAAAATGAGAGGAATAAAGCAAAGGAAAGAAATATTTGTTTCGCATATCTACTTCCAATGGGGTTATTGAATTGCTTTGCATCATTCGGGCACATAACGGCTCATATAACAAGCTTGAACTTATATATATGTGTGTGTGTGATAGAACAAGTATCACACAAAATATGTGTGTTGAACTTTGAACTGAGAAATTAAGGAAAGACTAAATATGCATTTTTCTGTCAAAAAAGTTAAAAGTTATAGATCAAGGACAAAGCAGAAACAGAGTAACCCAAGACGGGGAATATTATATTTAGACCATTTCAGTAGCATAAAACTTCCACCGACTCGAATTATACCATATTGGGTGTTGAACTTTGTAATCTCAACCATATTTTGGCACCACCAAGAGGCTTTCATATAGCATAAAACTTGCACTAACTTAAAAAATCAATGAGAAAATAATGATGTGTCGCCCGTCTAGATCTTTTGTTAAATGTACATAAAATATAATATATGCAAAGCATTAGTTCATACTAAATACACACATAGAGAACTAGTATAACAATACCCTAACTGGAAGCCTAAGCCTGAATTTTACACTAGAAAAGCAACCTTAGGGTGACGGAAAAAATATATGTTAATAAAAATCGCCTTTTGATTGACTGCAAGAATCGTCAAAATGTCAGTGATTTCATAAGCGGATTAAATTTAAAACCCCTCGGACACTAAGGCAGCATGTCATTTGAACCGAAACTTGTAGAAAAAATTTGTAACATTTTTAACTCAAATTCTTTATTTACTTGTTATATTCATTGATTGCTTGGTTGAATTGCTTATTTTCCTTGATATAGTTGTTTAGCTAGTTAAATTGCTTAAACATTTTCGAAAATTTTTTAATTCCGCATTAAGTTTTGTAAACCCTATTCAAACCTCCCCTCTAGGGTTGATTTCCAACTACAAGTATATCTTGTGAGAAGTGTAGTAGATATAGTTACATTATGAGTGTTGTGTGTATAACAACATTTGTATTGCGGTTTAATTTTCACCCGAAAGAAAATCAGAATTAATGGAATTTCTCGAAGGCATTATCCGGGCGCGGACATATGGTTTAGACAACCGAACCGCAAGAACAAAAAGTCTTGGACTTCAATCGGTTTAATCTTTCTAGCTTAAGTTCTTTATTTACTTGCTATATTTATTGATTGAAATTGTCATTTATCGTTTGCTTGTGTTTTGATATTATTTGGTTGAATTGCTTGCATTCCTTGATATATTTGTTCAGCTAGTTAAATTGCTTAAACATTAGTTTTATTCTTAAAACTTTACTTGAAACTTTTTAATTCCACATTTAGTTTTAAAAACCCTATCCCCCCTTCTTCTAGGGTTGATTTTCGACCTACACCACTTATTCTAGTTTATTCATTATTGTAAACACCCCAATTCGTGACCCCCGTAAGAACCCTAAAAGAAAACTCCCATAGAGTTCACATCGAGTCTAGAACTCATGCACACACTAGAATGTGCTTCGGGGGTTTGTAGCACTACAAACGGGGCATTTGTAGCACGAAAGACATTTGTAGCACTACAAACGGGGCATTTGTAGCGCCAAAAGACATTGTAGTACAACAAACGGGGCGTTTGTAGCACTACAAATAGGGCATTTGTAGCGCGAAAAAGCATTTGTCGCGCTACAAACAGACGTTTATCGTTCTACAAACGGCTAATTTTGTCGTTTGTCGCACGACAAACCCCCAAAACACCGACCAACCATTTTCTGACACATCAGTCTGTCAGAACATCACTTTAGCCGTTTGTAGCACTAACAATCGTTCCACGATAAATAAGGCAGCACCTCCATGGGTTTTAGACGACAACTTCTCACCACGATTTCTAGACTAAAATTCTTTATTCTCTCTGATATTTTCTAATCTTTAAGCCTTCTCCGGAAGTATTTGTGATAACATTTATTTTTGCAAGAGTCTTGGATCTAATCTTGGCACCCGGAGTGCCACCTTCTAGAGTCAGACTGCTGAAAATATTTTTAAGAGGAAAGCTAATATCCGCCGGAGGTCTTCTCTGTCGTATTATATTTTCTCTATCTTATTCTTTTATATATCGTCGGAAAGGTAACTAAAGTCTATTCTAGTAATCAAATAATATATCTGCATATTAGTTTTATTGTACTTTATTTAGTAATTATAGATTTGTTTAAATCTTATTTAAGTTTACTATATATACGTATTTGTTATCTTCAGAAGTATTATAAGTGAGTATGGAGTTGGCTTGCTTGGGCCAACAAAAACCAAAAGCATTTGCTTCTATTATCCTCGAAATTTAAATTGTTTTGTAGACTATTTTTATCTGTTGTTCTGTCCACTTTCTAGCTAGATAAACTTATTGTCAAGTTACTGATATTCTATCATTTTCAAACAAAACAACTTGATAAAATCCTGATAAAATCATTTGTAAAACCAGAAGAAGTAATACCATTTATCATCCGGCTAAAACCAAGTTTTCAAAACCCAGACTAAAAAAGCTTACTTAGGAATTAAATTAAGATATATTATGTCTTCCATATAGACTGTAATATATCTGATACACTCTCCACAAGAGTTCAATTTCATATCAAATCAATTCCGATAAAATCCGATCTTTTCTAAATTAAACAAACGAGATAATTGATATTGTTATCTGAGGAAACAATACCGAATCACTCTCATTTCAAAATTGATAAGATAAACTTTTGTCATTAGTAATCAGATTTCGACAAAACCAAAACATCGGATCACGAAATACAAGGTTTTCATCCCTTTCTCCGTTTTTTCCAAAATCAGATTTTCATTAGTTATTTCCAGAAAGCAGTAGAATATCAGTAAAAGCATCCAAGTTTTCCAACATAGAATAAACATATAAGACCACTAGAGACCGAAAGGGCGGAATGGGTGCTTAACACCTTCCCAAACCGTAATATAGTTCCCGAACCCTATAGAATCCTGATTTCGTAGACAAACGTGTAAAGAAAGGCTTATATGTAACATTTCCTCTTACACAACTATTTTGTCTGTTTTCTCGTAAAACGTACTGGCGACTCTGAACGAACCCTCTTGCATCTAGAAATAGGATAAAGGGGCACCCGATATGAATTATCAACACAGAAGCAAATGGAACAACGAAATCATTTCCGATGTTTCAGACTCCCAACTAGAGGCTGAGACCCTGGGGTCACATTTGCAGATTCTCACAATTATGAGTTATATAATAATAAGGAGAATATATAGTCTCTTAATCCTAAAAAAAATAAGGTATTTGTTAATTTAGTGCTATCTCAAAAGGTCCAATTATGCATGGAAAAGTATTTTTCAAAAAAGTGTTAACGTGAACTGTCATTATGGCCGCCCTATAGGATATGGAGTGTTTACAAGGAAGATATTTTCAACCTTCTTTTTTAAAACTCAATTAAACTTTGGATCCTAAAATGAATCTTATAATATAATACATTATAAATACTTTGTTTACAGTTATTTATTAAGCTATGTGATAAGATCAAAATTTTTTAGGTAAGAGTTTGTTCTTTTCTCGTGATTTTAAGATAAGATTTGATAAATCACATGATTTATGTAATTTAGGAGTGTTCTTTTGTGATAAGTCTAGATATTTTAAAATTCTGCCAAATTTTAAAATCCTGTAAGTGATTTCAAAATCCGCTCAAAATGTTAGAATTTTGGAGTCCCATATTGAATTACAGATTTTGAATTTGATCCATGTCTTTTTACTCTTATCTCTCATCCATTATTTTTTTGAGCAATCTCTCATCCATTATTAGTCATTAAGACTTTTTCTCTCCAATTAAAATACATAAATGGATAAGAATCCTACTTAAACTCAACTTACACTAATGTATTTTGAAAATTTCTATTTTTTTTTAAAAAAAAAACACTTAAATTGAAAATCATGAGACATGATTTCAATATTTTGTGAAAAAAACACTACCTAAATGGATTTTAGATTGTGAATTATATAATTGAACTCTTGGTTGATGAATTATCGGTTATTATCTATGTATCTGAATGTAAAACTTATCGGCTCTTGGTTTTTATATAGTTTATACTTATTTAAAACATTTATTTTGGACATCATCCTTCTTCTTCTTCTTCTTCTTCTTCTTCTTCTTCTTCTGCTTTTCTAGTCTTTGTCATGCATATTGACTAATCTCCGCTTGAGGAACGATGGTGAGCTGCTGACCACGAAAGTGTTTTCGCAACTGACTAGACTCAACATGGAAAACTCCTAATCGAATCTAGAGCTGAACCTAGTGCATTATATATCACTGGGCCACTCTTGGTGGTTATTTTGGACATCGTCTTTCTTTTAGATATTACCAAAATTGTTTAGGAAAATAAATCACAACATAAGGTCTTGTTTTTTGTTTTTTTCTCAATTTTTGCTTAACAAGTTTTCCGCTATACCGTTCACCATCTTGCATGACAATACACCAAATCCCACAATTTCTGAAGGCGAGAGAAACCATTCTAGTTCCATCTCAAATTCTTTAACAATTGCGCACTACTCAAGTAGTTGTTTATTGTCAAAGCAGTTTTATCTTGTACCAAAACAGTCAAAAAAATAAATCACTATAGATTATGGGTAAAAGATGATATATTGCCACATTAATTTTTAGCAATATATAGTGTCAATTTGTTTTTGTCACAGGTAGTGAACAATTTTCCGCCCTTACAAATTATATTAATAATATTGATTAGGTGCAATATTATTTTTATGGAGTTTTACTGCATTTACTTTAACCCACATAACCGGGCCCATTGTTTAAATTGACCCCTAAGGCTTTTAACGAAAACTGAGGTACCTATTTTGCCATTATTCCTTCCTCTCATTATGGGGTAATAACAAAAATTATTCCTAAAGTTTGACCGGAATCTCCCGCTTGTCCACAAAGTTTAATTTTTAGTTGAAATATCCGTAAACTTTCTAATTTTTCCTCTCTCGCCCAAAATTGGATGCTCCGTTAAAAAGATTGATGGAAAAAGCGTGTGATTGTCACGAACCATTCTTTTAAATGGCATTTTTAAATGTTTCAACTGAAATTAGAAACTTTAAAAATGTTTCAACCGAAAATAGAAACTTTAAAGACACTTAAACTGAAATTAGAAACTTTAAAGATGCTTCTATAGAAAATTGAACTTTAAAAACGAACAAGAGATTTGGGTCAAACTTTAAGAATCATTTTTAGTAATTACCTCATTCCATGAAAGTATATATAAAAACCCTGCGTCTTCTTTCCAGAGGAGGTCCATCCTGATTAAGTTTTGATTACTTGGGGCCAAATTATTGGCTTAATTCACAAGATGATAAATCATTACAAATTACCGGAATTCAAAATTTCAATAAATTGACGTGAATGTAAAATTTCCATGTTAAACTATATATAGAGTTTAAATTTAATCCTTCTCTTTTTACTTCCATCTCTCTTTCATCGTCGTTCACCAATACTAAATTTTAATGATTTAAAAAATACTAAAAAAAATTTAATTTTTTTTTAAAAGAACACGTATTTTGAAAACTATGAGATCAATTCACAAATTCTAAGTTGCATATAGATAAAAAGAACTTATAGTAAAAATCGTATGACACCAAATTTCGGTAGATTTCTTAGTTTGCCTATTTATTTATTCATTTTGTCTAAAAATGTAATTTAGTAGACTCGAACCCGTAAGTTTTAGTTACAAGTGAACATCCCTTATCACTGAACAAAAAGTGTTTATATTTTTATTCTTCTCATTATATATTGATAAGTCTATGCGCGCATGAAAATAAGATGTGTGAACGCATCTTGTATTTGTCTGCGTCTAGTAGCAAAACAATTAAAAGGTATGGAGCGGACTTAGCATATAATTAAGGACGGATTAGAGATACCACATTCAAGAACGGAGCTTTGAATTAGTTAATCGTATGGAGAAAGCATTATGGATTTCATCTATTTAGTTAAGAAGATATAGTAAAAAACACGACCATTTTTATATATGAGAATTTTCTCAAAACTATTCTTCTTCCAGAATAAAGATAATAATCAATGAAACAATATATGTTTTCTTTTGCTATTAAGATTCAATTCTTTTCAATTTCTTTCAAGGATTTACATATCAAAAAAATAAAAAAATACATATATATATAGCTAATCAATTACTTAACAGCAAGGGGTTGGTCCAGCGGCTTCTGCCTAATGTTAAAGGATCTGAGCAGCCGGTCTCAGGTTTGAATTCCCTAAGCATCAACAATTTGGAACTAGCCAACACTCATGGATACACAAGCCCCCAGGTTTGATTCCTGCGAGGTTTGCCACGGAGTTTAGCCTCTTTGTGCCGCGGTGGCCTATACAAAAAGCGGGGATTAGTCGGACTGACGGTGCGAATATTCCAAGGTGTGGCAAAAAAAAAAAAAAAAAAAAATTGCTCCCCATCCGGGTCAACGGCATTTGAAAGCGGCACAAAGGACACATATTACTCTTCTGTAGCCACTCGATTATGCATTTTGTGTGATAATAATGCGATCACGGCATACGTGCTACTTCCGAACCAACTTCAAACTCTTCCAAACATACGCTGCAACTACTCCCCTCCAAACTCGGCCCTGCACTCGTCTTCTCCAATTCTTCAATTGACGATCTACTCGCAGCTTTGTACGCGGGTGCCGCCTCTCCTACTTCTAACATTGGCCACTCGTCGTCACCCAACGGATACAGTATTACTAAGTCTTCATCCATCATCATTAACTCAATATCTTGGTTAACGTCAAAAGGCACCACCCCAATCTCAACAAGAATAGGCCTAATCCTCATGTAGTTTTCCCAAGACTCACTTTCCAAAAGAACCGCATTCAAGTATACTTCTTCGATTATTGGCGAACGGGTATCCCTCGGGACACTCAAATTTTTGAGCACGTTGGATATTTGCTGGACCAGTACGTGCAAATCTGTTTCGGATAATAGAACATCGCGAGGTAGCTCGAGTGATGTGGTTGTGCGTGGAGCAAAACGCGTAATGTGTTCCTCCCAAAAGGAATTGCCATCCGGAGATTGATGCCGACGCAAGCTTGTGATTACGCTGTGAACTTCGAATTGGATTATGAACAAATCTGGTGGCAGTGTATCGAGATTTATGCCATCATTCGGAGTTACATTCCATGATTCGACTAGGGCCATTATATATTGTAACTACTTAACAACTATATACTATTTTGGTTTGAGAGACAATTAATTGAAATTATGAGAACTTTGGTGAATGTATACTTAATATATAGAGATGTTTATGAAGTAGAAAAGGTTAAAGAGATTTGGGTTCCAAATCTAAATAGGATTAAGTTTGTTGAAATGTTTATGTAACTATATAAAAAGATAGAAGTTTGGTTTCCAAACCAAAATAGGATTTAGTTTTGCTAACTTTCTTCTTTTAAAACCATCGACAAATTAATGATACATTTTCTATTTTTTGTATATAATTCTAAAACTATTACAATAAAGTGTACGCACATAACTACTATAGAAAGGTGGAGTACAAAAATAATTTAAATGGGACTGACCAACCATACTTTATTTATAATTTTATTTTTTCTCTTATCTCTATATTTTGAATTAAGAGTTTATTACTTTTTATTTTGCTACATCCTAAATTAAGACTTCAGTTTTTCTTAAAAAAAAAAAAATTTTAAAAATTCTTATTCTAAACTTTATTGTTTAATTAAGATGAAATTAATGTATTTTCTAAGAAATGTGGAAATCAAACTTCAGTGAGGGACAGTGTTGTTCTCAGAATAAAATTTTGAAATCATATTTTAAACTATATTGCTCTCAGAATGACCTCAATATTAGTTTCTTAGGGACACTACAATTTTATATTCATATTTTTTTTGTTTTAAACAAATTATGTGTGTGCACAAAAAAATAAAAAATAAAGATAAGAAAGAGTATTTATTCTAACCGATTGCCCCAACAATAAGTGCTTCTAATGAAAATCAAACTTTTATGGTAAAAGGACGATTCACCTACTTAAAACGCAAATTGTCACATGCGCGCTCATTTAGGTAATCTATATCTATATATATACTATATATAAAAGTACGAATAACTTTAAGTGTTTTTCTATTTTTTTGTGAAGACAAATATGCCCTTTGATTTTATATAAAAGATTTTAAGATTTACATTAAATAAAACAGTATAACCCCATATATTTTTATATTATTATTAGTATTCCAAATATATTCAAACTCTATTTTATTAACTGCATATATTTTTATCTTAGTATTAGTATTCCAGATACATTTAAACTCTACTTTATTTGGCTAAAATAATTAAAGAAATTAGAATTTGTGTTAAATTATATGTTCTATATAAGATTTCTGTATAACTTCATAATAAACTTCCCAAAATTGAATCGTATTAAAATTAGAAAGCTTGTAGGTCGGTAAAAAAAGGGTGATTTTATTTTTATCCACCAAATTTTGCAGTTAATCCACATTGTTAAGTTAATCCGCATTACATATTAAGTTAATCCGCGAGCGTGGATGATCTGACAAAAAAATATTATGAATTTAATTTTATAAATATTATTTTAAATAATAATTTAATATGTAAATATCTACTAAATTAATAAGTATAACCACTTTAAAAATTTAGATGAGTAAATTTTAATTAACTTTGCAGTAAAATAACAAAAACAAAATTTAACCCCTTTTCCCTTACGGTTTTAAGGATTCTCCCAGTGTCTCTTCTTCTTCTTCTTCTTCTTCCTATCACAAACCCTAGATTAGTTTCATATTCTTTAAATCACCAAATCTGTATTCCAACCAAAGAAACCCACACTCACAATTTCGAAAATCTTGAACTAATTTGATTTTTGTATTATGTAAGTCTAACTCACAATACGAAAGATTAAAAATTTAAATTATACCAAATTTCTTATATCATGTCTAACTTTCAGACTAAATACTTATATTATTAATTATAATGTTGAGGGTTCCAAAAGATTAATGAATAAAAAAATTATAAATTATAAATTATAATGTTGGGTGTTCCAAAAAATTAATGAATAAAAAAATTATAAATTACTGGACAAGGTCTATTTGTAATGCAAGTTAGAAAAGTTGGTCATCCTCTCTTATATATGTATAATACACACTATATATACTTGGTCATTCTTTCACTCTGTTTTCATGTGTGTGTGTGTGTGTGTGAGAGAGAGAGAGAGAGAGAGAGAGAGAGAGAATATGGCGTCTATTTGATCAACACAAGCGCAAATAACTCTAAACCGTTCAAACTTTTTTAAACGTAAAGATGAATTTAATTAAAAGGAATTATATTTAGATTAGGAATGTTAATTAGAAGGAATTATATTTAGATTAGGAAAGTTAATTAAAAGGTATTATATTTAGATTAGGAATGTTAATAAAAAAGGAATCTAAAGTTATACAATTATAATTTAATTAAAATTGGTGGATATACTAATCAATTTTAAAAAGAGGCAATTAGATATAAGGGCTCATTCTAATAATAATGTAATTATAAAGGACACTTAAAAATAAGTCATGTAAATTAAGGACACTATACAAAAAAGACACTAATACCCCTTTCCTATAATGTCTCACGCTCATTATTACACTAATAGCAACCAGAAGGTGCTAAATACATTTAGCATCTTCTGGGCGTCTAGAAGGTGCTAAATGCATTTAGCACCACCTGGACAGCAACCAGAAATTTAGCACCTGCTGGACAGCAACCAGGTGGTGCTAAATGCATTTAGCACCTTCTGAACAACAACCAGAAAGTGCTAACCAAAAGGTGCTAAATGCATTTAGCACCTTCTGAACAACAACCAGAAAGTGCTAAATGCACAACCAGAAGGTGCTAAATGCATTTAGCACTACCTAGACAGCAATCAGAAGGTGTTAAATGCATTTAGCACCTTTTGAATAATAACCAGAAAATGTTAAATGCACAACCAGAAGGTGCTAAATGCATTTAGCACCACCTGGACAACAACCAGAAAATGTTAAATGCACAACCAGAAGGTGCTAAATGCATTTAGCACCACCTGAACAACAACCAGAAGGTGCTAAATGCATTTAGCACCTTCTGAAGAATCACCTGGACACCAACCAGAAGGTGCTAAATGCATTTAGCACCTTCTGAACAACAACCAGAAAGTTTCTAGCCATTACCAGCACCAAGCACTTGCATAACAATTGTCTAATCTCTGTCGAATCTACCGAAATTCAAGGATTAAAATTAAATTATGAAGAATCTACCGAAATTCAATCTACAAATTTAAAACATTAGTTGTTTTAATTATCTTTTCCGATTGAATCTTTAGGCTCGATATCTATTCTCTAATTTCAATTGAAAAGGTAAAGATATATTAAAAAATTTAATTGTCCACAAAACAATTCGAGATATAAAGCAAAGAAACAGTAATGTCTCCTTATTTATTGATTTCCCCCCACCATTTCAAAGCCAAGTGAACTGTAACCTCAAATTAGCAGAGCTTCATTATATCTCCAGCATCAACCTCACCTTCCTCAACACCCACCACATCCACCGGCGACTTTTTCGGCACACAGATGCTCACAATCGTCGACGCCTCCCTGAAGATAACCCTCATTCCGCACCAGCTTGGGGAGTTACGTTGATGGGTGGGATTAGAGGAGTGACGACGAGCTGGAGTTTTCCAGCGGCTTGACTCATAGATCCGGTCGCCTTTGATAAATAAAATAAAACGAATATAATGAATTTATATAAATGTATAGAGAGAGAAGGGGATTACGCTTTCGGGTTTGCCACTGATTTGAGCAACAGCTTTGGTGGCTTTAGAGAAAACAGAATCGACAGAACCAATGGAGCAGAGAGGAAATCTGCGGCGAGATGTTTATTTAGGGGTATATTTGTCCATTAATATTTATCATTTTCCTTCAAATAAATTGATATTATGAAAAGTGTCCTTATTGTAAAATCAAATTATGAAATTAGTACTAATTCCTTTTATTAAACATGAGACTGTCCTTAAAATCATAAAACATTACGGAGCGAGACCTTAGAGCTTATTATCTCTTTTAAAAAGGGTAATTTTGTGAAACTTCATTTAAAATTTTCATAATTTAAAGGTGGATTAACTGCAAGATTTGGTGGATAGAAACAAAATCACAAAAAAAAAAAATCAAATGACTTTTACACTTACTATGTTTTGTTTATTTGTTATTATTTTTATTTCATACTAATAATTCAATTCTTAGTTATATATATTTATTAATGAATTTAATAATATTTGACAAATACTAAAACTACGTGCAATACACGTGCACAAAAACTAGTTATCAAAAAGTGAGTACCTATTTCTCCATTATTCCTTCCTCTCGTATTTTGAAAGGAACTGAAATTACACCAAATTTCACAATTTCAATTTTGACCTTATTCTTTATACACAAAATATAAAATATAAAAATATCTATTTTCCGCTTAGTCTGCACCTCCGTCCCATTCTTGTTAGAAATCCAGAGTCGGAGGTTAATTTTAGTGAATTCCTAATTATTCCTAAACAAAAACCTTGACAGGGAAGAGTTTTGTTTTTAAAACAATGAAATTTAGGAAAGAACAATAAAATAATTATACATAATTTAGAGAATTAAAAACCTAATATTGTTTTACACAACTAATCTGAATTAGAAACTCAATTCAACATAATTTATATTTGAGTTTTATATATACAATAAATACGTTAAAGCCCCTTATTTGTGTTTATTTATTTATTTTTAAATTAAAAAAGGGAAGGTCTAAAATTTCTTCCATTTACTATAACAATAAAGAAAATTCCCTCCACCCTAAATGAGACTCAAATACAAAATCAAATCACTCCTGAATTCGGGTAGGTGCTTTTATGTGTGTTTAATCATGGGTAAGAAGTCTTAAAAGAAAGAGAGAATATATATATATATATAATAAATAAATAAATATTGTGAGAAGAAAAAAGTTAGAAAATCCAATTTTCAAATTGTATTTTTTTTATCATTACATTAAGGTGGAGAAAGATAAAGTAGAAATATATGATTTAATTGGGTGATTTGATATTTTAAAAACAAATCTAAGGGTTCACGTTTCTTTTTGTGGTTTGTAAATAAATTTATACCATTGGTTAAAAACTATAAAATAAAGAAAAAAGTGTCTTATAATATAAATAGATAAATTGAAAGTTACACAAACACCCAAATTATGGTAATTTTTCTATTTTGTCCCTCAGTTATTATATCGGAATAAAATTGTTATTTTCGGATAAAAACCTGGTTTCTTTTAATGAAACAGAGAATCGCATTTAATAATATCAAAGTAAATTTGTCAAACTAATGCAATTAAATTTTCTTTAGTTCATTGTTATTAATAATAACGAAACAAATTTGTCGAACTTATGCAATAATTTTTTTTTTAATTCTCTCTGAACTCCTAGATAAAGACTCATCTAATTTCATAAAAAAAAAAAAAGAGACTTTACCCAATTTCATTAGAATAAAAAAAATCCATAACATGTAGACGTGATTGAAAAATTATACACCTAATCAATGAAAAAATATTCAATACAACAGTTATAATAATACATGTTATCACATATCTAATTAGATTGCAGGAAAGTATGCATTTCTCTCTCCTCAATCACATAAGCCATTGATTTCTTGTAATATAATTGAATATGTGAAATCATGTATCGTTATAACCGTTGTATAAATTTCTCCTAATCAGCCAACACGGGTAACAACTAATCAGCTAATATTAAGCTACATCAATTCGGGGGTACTAGCTAGGCATCTCAAAGCGGCACCAAGGAGTCTGGTGTATTTCTAACCATTCAACAATGCATTGTCTCTGAAAACACTGCATTCCAACAATTACTTCTTTCTCATGGTCCTCCATTGCCACGGAAAAGTACTCTTGCAAACATATGCTACATCTCCCAGTCAGTTTGGATCCTTTACTAATCTTGTCCGAAGCTTCAATCGACGATTTACTTGCAGGCACATCCATAGACACTGTTATCCACTACTAAAGAAACCCAAGCCCAGCGTACCAGCTCATTGATTTCTTTGTTCCATTAAAGAGACGTGCACGATATCCACAAAAACTGGTGTAGTCCTCGTCGAGTTGCATGCAGTAGAGACTATGCATTCAATCATCCGTGGATGATCGAACACTCCACGGAATATTCAACGTGTCAAGATATATATATATATATATATCTTTATGGACATATCTGTTTCACTCGAGAGCTTGACACAGGAAATCAAATGATGCCGCAGTACGTAGAGGACTGTACAGTTTCATCCTTCATAAAGGAGACCACCCTTGACCGAACGAGATAGAGCGGAAATTTTGATATGCTATGATGAATGCATGATTGGATGGCTGTGGGCCTTTGATGGGGCTGATCAGATCGTCACCTGGACTCGTGCTGCACCTGTATAATTTATTCATGGTGGTGGAAAAAAATAGTAAGAAAGATGCGAAAATAATTAAATTGTTTGAGAGAGTAATGTGAATGAGGTTGAAAGCTAGGTGACTTTCTGGAAGAGAAATAAATTGTTTAGCTACCAATCAGCATATATAATTTTCGGTCTAGCACTGAATATGCAAACAATTATAAATTTTTTTAATCGACATAAAGATGATTAAGTGGTAAATAATTTTTCTTGTAGTGCATCTTCAATTTCTGTAATTGGTTTTGGCCAAAAAAAATTTCATAATTTTTCTGACTGCATATTCAAATCCATGTAGGATTAGGCACGGATGATTAGATAAACAGTTGAGTTTTGCAAATGTATATTCTTCTTCTGCTGCTGCTGTATCTCTTTTTAATTCTTCAGTCCAAACCATGGTTTGGCTATTTTCCTTTTTGTTTGTTGGATGGTTGTGATTTTGGTGCAATGAAATAGAAGAAAACTATATCTATGCACGCGCAAAATAAGGTATTTTCGAAAGTCGAAAGATCGAGCTATAAAGAAAACATTTGTCAAAGCTAAAAAGTGTAGGCTGAGCATTGAGTACCTTCAGTGCCTCTGCAAACCCAAATATATAGTTGCTGTCGTCATTGCAACCAGTAGGTTTTTACAGCAAAATGCATATTCAGCCGCACAATCTCTACAAGCATTACATCAGATAAAAAAAATTCTGAGAGAAAGGAAATGCTGGTTGTAGAGAATTCCAATGTTCTAAAAGGTGCTATTCTAGGCGAGATGACCGATCTTTTTATCTTTTTTATAGTTGTCAAATATATTATTCCATAACCTGTAAAGGACATTTTAGAGCTCATTAAACAAATATTTAAGATAATTCAAACATGAAAAAGTAATTTTCAGACGAAAGGGAGCAGAAACTCCACTATCTTGCCAAATTGCCATCCAGCCAAACTAGGCTGCTGCCCAACTATACTAAGCAACAAGGATTGCATGAATTTGTTTCCTCCTTTGCGTTTATGCATAAAGTGCACCTTTGGTTTGGTTTGTCTCTCCACGTGTAAGTGGGGGTCGCACGTGAGGGGGAGTGTTGAAGAGCATCATATACACTGTTGGCTCACTACCTAATAGCTTAAGACCCTAAAGAATAGAGATATTTCCTTGTAATAAGCATATCCTAATTATCTCTTCCTAATTAACTCCTAAATATCAGTGTTCTAAAAGGCGGCCGCCTAGGTGCTAGACAATGCCCGGGTGCCCCGATTAGTGCCTAAGTGGATGATTAGGCGTCAGGATAAATTAGGTGGGTGCCTAGGCGGGCTGGGCAAGTCTATGTGGGTCTAGGCGGGCTGGGCAGGAGCTAAGTGGATAGACTTAATTTTTTCCCTGTTTTGAAGGGGCTGCCTATTTCTCTTTTTGTTAAAAAATTATCATTTTGAAAAAATGGATACAATCTATCCACCGTCATAAGTAAATCCATCTTTCATTCCTCCAATTGAAACAAAACCTTAGCTAACAATTGCAATTACTAGAAGATGTTCAAGAAGAACTTGCTTTGACTAATTATAACTTATATACAATTAGGGCTTGAATCTTCTCTTTGTATTTTTTTTTATTTTTTTTTGCAATTCTTAATTAATGGGCTTGAACTTTGACATTCGTAGTTTGGTGGTACATTTGTTAATTGAACATTTGAACTTCTTTTATTTTTATTTGAGTACATGTTTAATTTGATGATTTTTCAGTATTTTATTTTGTATATATAATTTTAGATATATTTAAAAATTAAAAATATAATTAAAAAAAAACCCGCCTGGTGCCTAACCACCTAGGCCCCGATTAGGCGCTCTACTAGGTCACCGCCCCAGGTCCGCCTAGCGCCTTTTAGAACCTTGCTAAATATACACATATATACAAATCTCAACACTAACAATAGTAAATAACAAGAACAAGAACAAGAATAAGAACAAGAACAAGAACAAGAATAATGGGAGAATATAATAATCATGAGTCAGCATTATCTAGGCCATAGCCTAGTGGTGAATTGCAATTCCAACAGCATGGCTTGGGTTCGAATGAACTTACCCAGATGTAAATACGATTTATCGCTTGTATCAAAAAAAATTAATAAAAAGTAAAAAATGTCAGCATTATTTCCTTAAACGAACATGTGCCAGAGCTGGGAGAACAACCTCCACCCTGAATTTCAAAAAGTGTTTTTGAGATCCTGAAACAACTGGTGCCTCCAGAATTTCAAGTTCAACCACCATAACTTGAAATAGCACCTTGTCCACAATCCTTTTCTTTCACTTTTTTGTAATTTTTGATTCAGTTCATTTGTCTATGCTTTGACCTTTTCATAATTATTTAATACGTACATATATTCATAGATGTATGTTTGTACCTTCCTTAGCATTAAACTGAATGAAATGATATTTAAAAACAGATGATGCTAGCATGGTTGAAAATAAAATTCTATTAAATAGTGACAGTACCTGGAAGCATATGTTTGCAAGGTGTCCCATTCTTCATTCTCACATTTTTGCCACTTTGGCATCTCCACCTGTAATATTACAAGTATTCCGGAATATATCATTTCTTTTCTTTTCTCTTATGGAAAACTTCATTGACTCGACATCTTCAGAGCGAAATAATTGATCATTCATAGCAAACTAACTAATTTGGTTCAATGGCTACTCTAAGAACCGAAGAAGCCACTTCTTCCACTTCTAGATGTATGTATGATGTGTTTCTTAGCTTTAGAGGTGAAGACACACGAAAGACTTTTACAGATCACCTCTATACAACTTTAGTCCACGAGGGAATTCGGACTTTTAGAGATGAAGATGACTTAGAGAGGGGTGAAAATCTCAATCCAGAATTACATAAAGCAATTCAACAATCGAGGATTTCGATTATTGTTTTATCCAAGGAATACACTTCTTCCGCATGGTGCCTCAATGAACTCGTAAAGATCCTCGAGTGCAAGAGAACCTCGGGACATGTAGTTTTACCTGTCTTCTACCATGTGGATCCGTCCCAAGTACGAAAGCAAACGGGGAGGACGAAAGAAGCATTTGCTATGTATGAAGACCAAATTGAATTGGAAATTGATAGTAAAAGAAAAGAGGAATTGATTGAACAAGTAAAAGGGTGGAGAGCAGCACTTACAGAAGTTGCTGATTTCATCGGGTTGGACTTACAAAATGAGGCTGATGGGTAAGTGAACTCCCCATAATTCCACGCACCACTTGTTTGCTGAGATCTATTTAATTTAAGTCACATCATATTTATCGCATTTTCTTATCCATTCGTAAAACAATTTACAGGCACGAGTCCAAGTTTATTCAAAAGATTGTAAAAGTGATTCGGGATAAGCTGAGCCGTGCAGCCCTATATGTTGCTCCATACTTAATTGGAATACACTCTCGAGTCAAAAATATTAATACGTGGTTGCAAGACGGGTCAACTGATGTTAGCGTACTTGCAATTTGTGGCATCGGTGGAATTGGGAAGACAACCATAGCCAAGTTTGTTTATAATCAGAACTTCAGAAGTTTCGATGGAAGTAGCTTTCTTGCAAATATCAGGGAAGTTTCAAAACAACCTAATGGATTAGCTTGCTTGCAAAGACAACTGCTTGCTGATATTTCCAAGAGGAAACAAGAAAAGATGCACAATGTTGACGAAGGAATCGTTAAGATTAGGAATGCTTTATGCCAAAAAAGAGTTCTTCTTGTTCTTGATGATGTGGATCGGGTTGACCAATTATATGGAGTACTCGGAATGCAAGATTGGCTTTTTACAGGCAGTAAAATCATCATAATTACCAGGCATGAGAGATTGCTCAAACCTGATATGGTTTATAAGGTCAGAAAAATGGATAACGATGAATCAGTTAAGCTCTTTAGTTTGCACGCCTTTGGAGGAGATTATCCTCCTGAAAGTCATATAGAGCACACAAAAAGGGTGGTAAAATATTGTGGGGGCCTTCCATTAGCCCTCCAAGTGTTGGGTTCTTCTCTATCTACAAAAAGAAAGGATGAATGGACAAGTGCGTTAGAGAAATTAGAAGCAATTCCTGAGAGTCAAATCCTCAAGAAACTTAAAATAAGTTATGACTCTTTACAAGACGAGCACGACAAAAGATTATTTCTTCATATTGCTTGTTTCTTCGTTGGAAAAGACAAGGACTACATAGTGAAGATACTAGAGAAATGTGATTTTCATGCAAAAATTGGGATTCAAAATCTCGTGGACAGCTGTCTCTTAACAGTCGAATATCCTAATGTGCTAATGATGCATCACTTAATTCAAGACATGGGAAAAGAGATTATTCATCAAGAATCACTAGAGCCTGGGGAACGTAGTAGATTGTGGAATCATGAGGAAGCCTTCAATGTACTGAAGAATGAGACGGTAAGAAACATATATTCTGTATCTATGTTTTTATTTATAATGCATGTATGCTAATGAGTAACACATTTGTTTCCACATTCTTTCTGTTATTAGGGTTCCAGAAAAATTGAAGGCCTCATCCTTGACATGCATATGTTGAAACAAGATGTTAATATTTCAAGAAAGCGTAGATACAAGGAATTTCTTGACAAATCATCGTGTTCAAACCTGATGACTTCAATAAAGCGACAATGTTTTAGCTTCTTTTCTGGCCAAACAGTATTCAAAGATGTCGGAAGTTCGGATGAATTGTATTTAAGAACTAATGCTTTTAAAGAGATGAAAATTCTTAGACTACTCCAGCTCAATTATGCACAAATATATGGATGCTATGAGAACTTTCCAAAAAATTTAGTATGGTTGTGTTGGCGTGGATTTCCTTTAAACTTTATACCCCTTGAGTTACCTGTGGAGAACCTGGTTGTTTTTGACTTGAGTTATAGCAAACTGGAACAAGTGTGGAAGAAAGCCAAGGTATGGCATTCATTTTCCTTTTTCTCCTTTCGAAGTTTTCAGCGATGAACTGTATGTTAAGACAATACTAACAGTTCTTTCTTGAACCTTTTTTTTTCTTTCCTAATAGTTTCTTGGATCTCTTAAGATCCTTAACCTTAGCTACTCTGAAGGCCTTGCAAGAACTCCCAACTTCATAGGACTCCCCAACCTAGAAATACTGATTCTCAAAGGTTGCGTATCTTTGGCTGTGGTTTGTGAATCCATTGGAAACCTTGACGTACTATCTTTGCTTGATCTAGAAGATTGCGTAAGTCTGAAGAAGCTTCCACGAAACATTTGTATGCTGGGATCTCTTGAAAAACTAATAATCTCAGGTTGCTCAAATCTCAGTGAGTTTCCAGAGGAGATGAGAAATATGGAGTCACTGAAAGTGTTCAAAGCTGATAGGATTGTCATAAAACCATCAGAAGACACTCCCACTTGGGGGACAAAATGGTGGCACGCACTTGTTTGGCCAACTGTGTCAAAACCAACAAAAGGTCCAGAAGTTTTATGGGCATTCTTCCCTTGCTCGTTAACAAGATTGAGTCTTTCAGAGTGCAATCTGTCAGATGATTCTTTTCCTGAGAATTTCATTAACCTTCCCTCACTATATGAGCTGAATTTAAGTAGAAATCCATTTCGCCGACTGCCAAGTTGCATTAAAAGTCTTCATCATCTTTACAGACTCAATATTGGAGAATGTGATAGGCTTGAATTCCTTGAACTTAGTTGTCTGCCCAGTAGTTGGCATTCTATATATGCAGGCTATTGCAGATCGCTGAAAAAAATAACGTCCATGAATGAGACTGTTACTCGCGACTTGAAGGGCAGCCATAAACTGGTTGAAGCAGAAGGCTATTTCAACAAAGAACCCATAAGAGAAGTTGACAGAAAAATTGAGAATGTGATACCATTGTCAAATATTATATATGAACTTGGTATATTTAGCAGATTTTTTCAGGGAGGAATTGTTTCAAGGCTTTCAACAAAAACTACTAGGGGTCCATCAATATCCTTTACTGTTCCTTTAGTTCCTAATGGTAGGATTAAGTGCTTGAATGTGTGCTGTGAATATGGAATTTCCGCCATTGTTGACGTTGCTGTAACATCTCGCCCTGAATCATCTAATAAAAGTAACTGCAGCAGAATGCTGATATCTAATAAGATCGAGAATAAGACAAAACAACTGATGTGGATAAACATCTCCATTTCCTTTCCGATTGCTCGCAACACTAATGACGACTTTACATTGTTTAGCCAGTGGGGGTTTGGGAAGCAGTTGGATGCCGGCGATGAAGTTACTGTCACGTTTGATTGCAACGACGAATTCGAGGTAAAGGGGTGTGGTTTTGAACTTGTGTACCATGAACAGGAAGAAGGTATCAAAACCACAACTGAAGAGGAAAAGTCACTTCATCACTTTCCAGCATTTCAGATAAGCACGGGATCATACGTCGTCTTTCGCAGGCTTCAGGGAGATCCTAATGAAGATTATTGGCTTCAAGGTTAAGATTTTCTGCACCCTTTTATTTGATTTACTTCTCCTAAAATAATAATCAGAACTCCACTTTGATGTTAATCATCTTATTTCAGGATAGTAAACGTGGATAGTAAACATTCTTTAGAATTTCTAGTCACTTCAAACCCATACCCGATGAACTGGACTAGACTTTTTTTTTTTCCTACTCACTCGAGCTCATATCCTTGCTTTCCTATGAATCTCTAATTCTGATCACTGATCAGTTTTTTTTTTTATTCTTTTTTTAATCAAAATAAAATTTACTCCTCTGACAAAAAGATTTTATTTTCAGGTAGGTAACGTTAGAAGGAAAAGAGCAAAGATGTGCTGGGCATTTTGGGAATGTATATTTACGCCAACGGTATGGGGATAAGAACAACTGCATGTGGGTGCGCAGGCTAAGGGAGAGAAACTGCATGTTGGTTCTTCAATTTCTTCGTGATTTGTTCAATTCTTGCGCAACCAATCATGGACCCTTAACTGCTTCCCAAGAAACATGATTTGCATCATTGTACTTTAGTATCAGCCTCAAAGTATACTCCATTGTGTAGGAAGTAAGCTATTTCAACTATTATGGCCATTGCTACAAACTCAGCAGAATAAGTCGAATGCTTTCCAAGTATTTTGTATGTTTGTTTAATTTTATAAGATTTGAACCTTACCAAAAAAAGATTGCACTCTTAATTTTTTACTGAACAAACTAATCACCAATCCTCTATGAATGCCAAAAACCCCAGCACAAGCAACTTGGCCAGGGGAGGGCGCAGAAGCATTTGCTAGGTATGAAGACCAATTTGAGAAGAAGCCACAGTACTTACTAATCGTTCAATTATATACACTTACTTGACCATAAATTTAGCTACACTAACACGGTTAGGAAACCACAATACTCCACCAGCACCAACACAGTACTCCCTAAAGTAACAGTACTACGATAGCTTAATAAATCCCTAAAATATATACACTTCATTTGCTATAGACAGACGCGTGTATAGGGTTTATTTTCCATGTTATCATGTGAACAAAGTGCACCTCTAAATTGACGATGAACATGAAATGAATTGATATGGTTGTATTGGACTTGGTCATTTAGACAGACTCGCTTGGAGTCTTCACTTGTTTTTATTGGTTCGGGACTGTCTGACACCGGATTCACTCACTGCATGTTGTAATGTGAACAAAGTACTCCTTTAGCTGTTGTTATAGATACTTGTTTTATTGTATGCTTGCACATATAATAACATAGCAGAGAACAACACAGGCATAGAGAATGAGTACCTTCAGGCCTCTGTACCCCAAATAGCTGTTGCTGCTACCAGTAGGTTTTCACAGCGCAACGCATATCCAGCCGCTCTATCTCTACAACCATTCGACCCAGCAAAGAGCTTTACATCAGACAGACCATTTTTTCATTTAGAAAAGGAAATGCTGGATTTAGTGGATTTCATACAACTATCTAGATCAATTTTTTATGTTCGTTTTAAGAGCTAAATAAAAAAGGAAGCACAAGAAATATATACCTTCAAGATCTGCAATTTCCTTAAATGTTTCTCGCAAAAGATCCGTCTCCCATTGATCACGGGGATAGTCAAAACTATGACGACAGAGGAAGTACGCTCCTGTGCTCAACCGAAAGCTTGACAAGTCCCCACCAATGACTTCGTTCCAAGAAAAATACGTGCTGTTGTGCTGTTTGTCATTCTTTCCTTGATCCTCATACACAATGTTGATGCTGCACTCCTTAACCTTGAAAAGATCTCCCATGAATATTGAAACAATAACTTCATCACCACCCTCCAACTGGTTCCCAAAATTCCACTGGCTTAACCATGCCAAATCTTCATCTTCAATTGGACATCCCCAACATAAAGGCGAGTGTATCCACGTGAGATCCTTGGTCTTATTATTGATTTTAGTAAGTAACGGATGGTCCAGTTCACCCCCGGGATCTCTATGGTACAGAGAGCAAATATTGAAGCATCGTATCATTAGATTAGGGAGCGAAGACACGATGAAGGAAATTGATGAACCCTTGCTTTTATGAGTAAAACAACTTGGAATTGCTCCACCTGGAATAATTGTGCTGAATATACCAAATTCATGCAATCCCTGTACCATATCAACCAAAATGTTAGCATTAATCATATATAATGTATATGTTTAATATATATTAGGTTCAACTTACATCAGGTTTTAAAATTAAATAAGTAGTTTTACACCCACTAATAATTCTTTCTCAAATTCATAAGCTGTCACCAACTGTTGGATTAGATCATTATTATACATTGAAGATGCATGCCCAAAAAGACATCAATCTGAGGTTCAGAAGTCCACCATCAAAATCATGCTCTACATTATATTATGTGTTTTGTCACGTGCATAAGGGGAAAAAAAAAAGAGCATAGTGATCAAATGGTCACTAATATCCGATTGACTTGAAATTTTGCATCCATGATAAACACAATAAAAGTATCTTATCCAGCAGTTGTATTGACGAATCATATCCGAGAAAAAATTATGAGTGGGTGTAAAGCTTCTTAATCTTACAAAAGTGTAAGTTGAACCTTGCCCAATATCTGTGTGTTGGTTGGCTTGTTGGGAAGGGGGGGGGGGGGGGGGATAGAGATAGAGAGAGAGAGAGACTGAACCTGAATGGGCCTTGTCCTCAAATTTTGTAGACCCCTAAACTGCAATTGAATATTTTCCACTGCTTCTATGTTGATTCCCATGTTCTTGATTATTTTCTTGTCAGCATTTCCAATGGGTTCTTATAGAATTAGAGAGAACCATTATATTAATCTTATTCCCTTATCATAACTAAAGAAAACAACCCACCTTATATAGGAAATAAACACACCTCCTAATTAACCTAGAGTCCCTATCAAGGTGGGATTCTATCCACAACTAAACTAACATAAATAAATAAAATAAAATAAAATAAATAATACTACTGAATTATCAATACTCCCCCTCAAGTTGGTGCGAAGATATCCGTCATGCCCAACTTGCTCATTTGAAATTCGAACGGTTGCCTTAACAGGCCCTTGGTCAAAATATCTGCAACTTGTTGATTAGACGGAACAAAGGGAATACATATAATTCCACCTTCTAGTTTCTCTTTGATGAAGTGCCTATCAATCTCAACATGTTTTGTCCTATCATGTAAGAACGGATTGTGGGCAATACTGATAGCAGCCTTGTTATCGCAATATAGCTTCATCGGGAGACTTATTGGCCTTTTGAGTTCCTCTAAGACCCTTTGTAGCCAAAGAACTTCACATACTCCTTGAGCCATTGATCTAAACTCAGCTTCTGCACTGCTTCGAGCGACAACACTTTGCTTCTTGCTTCTCCATGTAACCAAGTTGCCCTAAAGAAACGTACAGTAGCCAGACGTAGACCGTCTATCAGTAACCGAGCCAGCCCAATCAGCATCGGTATACACCTCGATCCCTCTTTCATCGTTCTTCCTGAAGAACAGACCTTTCCCTGGGGAGCCTTTGAGGTAACGAAGAATACGGTACACCGCCTCTAGATGCTCTTCACATGGTGAGTGCATGAACTGACTAACCATGCTCACAGCGAAAGCAATGTCAGGGAGCGTATGAGACAAGTAGATTAGTTTCCCAACTAACCTCTGGTATCTCCCTGTTTCGACTGGAACACCATCTTTAACATCTCCTAGCTTGGTACCCAGTTCTATGGGAGTATCCGATGGCTTACACCCACTCATCCCAGTTTCTGACAACAGATCCAAAATATATTTCCGTTGTGATACTACAATACCACTTTTTGAACGGGCCACCTCCATTCCAAGGAAGTATCGTAGGTCACCAAGATCCTTAATCTCAAATTCTCTGGCAAGATTTCGCTTCAGTCGATTCATTTCTTCAACATCATCCCCTGTCAAAATCATATCATCTACATAAACAATAAGAACAGAAATTTCGTTTCTTGTGGACGTCTTAGTGAAGAGAGTATGATCAGACTACCCTTGATTATACCCTTGGCTTTTGAGGAACTTCGTTAATCTTTCGAACCAAGCTCTAGGGGATTGTTTAAGGCCATACAAAGACCTCTTTAGCTTGCAGATTTTTGTCCCAAATTCCTCAGTAAAACCAGGTGGAGGTTCCATATAGACTTCCTCTTTTAGGTTTCCATTCAAGAAGGCATTCTTCACATCTAACTGATTCAGAGGCCGGTCCAAGTTAGCTGCAACTGATAAAAGAATCCGAACTGTATTTAATTTTGCCACGGGAGAAAATGTTTCGGAGTAGTCGACTCCATACATTTGAGTGAAGCCTTTAGCCACCAGACGAGCCTTGTATCGTTCCACTGACTCATCTGAATTATACTTCACAGTGAATACCCATTTACAACCAACAACTGTCTTTCCTTCTGGAAGCTTTACTTTCTCCCAAGTAGCATTCTTCTCCAGCGCTCTCATCTCCTCATACACCGCTTCTCTCCACTCCGGAACATTTAGAGCATCCTGAACATTGTTAGGAATAACCACATTCGACACACGAGAGATAAATGCAGAATAGGAGGGTGAGATATTTTTATATGACACAAAGTTCAAAATGGGATATTTGGGAGATTTCGTACACGCCCTGACTCTTTTTCTAAGAGCAATAGGGAGATCAAGTTGATCAGACTGAGTTGACTCGATATTAGCTTGAGAACTACCTTCAGGTATCTCGGAAGAGTCATTGTGAGTATCATGATCCACCTCCAGGTTGGATTCTTGGGGCTGCAGAGGGATGGTTTCTTTCCTTCCTTGTTCTGGATTTTTCCTAGAATAAACAAGACCTTTATACCGTTTTGCACACATCTCTGATCCATCGGTAGTCAGATTTTGGGATGACACTAACCCTGGTTGTTCACCATTACCAACCCAAGTATCTTCAATATTTAATTCATTTGTTTTCCCAAATTGTGTGTTAAAATGATTAGGTACTTGTTCATACAAAACATCAACGACTGAATTATCAAAACCGCAACCACCATCTTCACTCGTGCTCTCCCCCTGAAGATGGGAGTTGTAATAGGATCGCCCCTCGAAGAAGGTAACATCCATAGAAATGTATAATTTCTTGCAAATCGGATCAAAACATTTATACCCTTTCTGATTTGTAGGATAGCCTACAAAAATACATTTGTGTGCCTTTGGATTAAGTTTAGAATTTTTGGGGTCATGATTATGAACAAAGGCAACACTTCCAAATATTTTTAAGGGAATATCCCCTAATAAGCGAGTGTTGGGAAATAGATCAGAAAGCAATTTGATAGGGGCTTTAAATTTCAAAGTTCGTGTTGGAAGCCGATTAATAAGGTAAGTAGTAGTCAAAATAGCATCTCCCCAAAGATATTTTGGAACTTTAGTTTGAAAAATAAGAGCACGAGCAACTTCAAGTAGATGTCTATTTTTTCTTTCGGCAACTCTATTATGTTGAGGAGTATAATTACAAGAACTTTGATGAATTATCCCATTTTTTACGAAAAAATCCCCTAACATCTTATTAAAAAATTCTTTCCCATTATCACTCCGAAAAATTTGAATTTTGGTTTGAAACTGTGTGTGTATCATGGTGTAAAAATTTTGAAACACACTCCCAACTTCTGATTTGTTTTTTAAAAGAAAGACCCAACATACTCTAGTGTCGTCATCAATGAAAGTTACAAACCAACGTTTATCAGACCAAATGGGCACTCTAGAGGGACCCCAAACATCACTGTGAATCAAGGTGAAAGGTTGTGATTTCTTATATGGTTGAGACAGAAAGACCGTGCGTTGATGTTTTGCTAATTCACAAGATTCACACCGAAATTTAAGCAAATTTTTATTCATTAATAACTTGGGAAACAAATGCTTTAAATACTGAAAGTTTGGATGTCCTAACCTATAATGCCATAGCAAAATCTGACTATCACTAGAAACAGAAACAGAATTAAAACAAGCCTGCCTGTCTTGCCTTCCAGAAGTAGACCCATTATTAAAGAAGTAGAGACCCCCATCCTGTTTAGCAACCCTAATCGTCTTCCCTGAATTTGAATCCTGAAATTCACAATGAGAAGACCAAAAGTTAACTTGACAATTGAGATCAAGAGCTAATTTGCTGACAGATATAAGATTATACGATAAATTAGGGACATGTAAGACATTTTTAAGAGTGAGAGACGGGGAGACGATTATGGTTCCTTTGCCGGCAACCGCAGCGAAAGAACCATCAGCAATTTTAACCTTTTGATTCCCTGCACACGGAGTATATGACGAAAAAAATTCCGAAATACCGGTCATGTGGTCAGTGGCCCCTGAATCTAATATCCACTTGCTCTGGGATTTGATACAGGCAATTGTAGCGGTAAACTTATTACCTGACTGAGCTATGGAACATGAGGAGTCAGAGTTTCCTAAGGAATGGGCTTGAACCATTTTACACAGATGCTCAAATTGTTCCTTTGTGAATGGAAGAGGTTCTGAGGAAGATGGTTGTACTGAATCTGCATTGCTTGCTTGGAATGCTCGTGTTCCACCCCTCGTTTTGTTATCACGCTTCTTCCAATTTGCTGGTTTACCATGAAGTTTCCAGCAACTATCCCTAGTATGACCTGACCACTTGCAATGATCACACCACAATTTCTGCTTTCCTCCCCGCTTGTCACTGTCCACGGCTTTATCAAGGGCTACCAGTGCAGAACCCTCACCATCTGTACAGGGCTCCCGTTCGTCTTTCAACATCACGGATCGTCGAGCCTCTTCTCTTTGTACTTCTGAAAACACCTCTCTAATAGTAGGCAGAGGTATTCTGCCTAAAATACGACCCCGAACTTCGTCTAGGTCCTTGTTTAGTCCAGCCAAGAAGACAAACACCCGACCTCGTTCAACCTTCTTCTTGTAACGAGCACTATCATTCGGGTTTTCCCACTCTTCAGTTTCAAATAAATCCAACTCTTGCCATATGACCATCATATCATGGTAGTAGGCTGTAACTCCACGATCCCCTTGTTGCATCTTCCACAACTGGTTATTGAGTTTGAACATTTGAGAATAGTTGTCTAGATCCGAGTACGTTTCTTTAACCGCATGCCAGATATCTCGAGCGGTCGGCAGGAACATATAGGGTTTACCAAGTCCAGCCTCCATGGAATTGACCAATCACGAGGTAACCATCGAATTCTCCTCGCGCCACGACTTAAATCCCGGGTCGTTAGATGGTGGTGGTACCACCTCACCATTCACGTAACTTAATTTTCTTTTGCCGTCAATAAACAAACTCATTGATTGTGCCCATTCGAGGTAATTGCTTCCATTCAATTTGTGACTAATATTGGCCACAGAATTTTCACTCACTGAATAAATAGTAGCAAATTGTGACATAGAATCTGTGGACGTAGAAGACGGGGTTGTGGTAGAACCACTAGATGAATATGTGAGACTCGGACTACTAGCGCCCACCATAGCAAGTTTATAGTTCATTTCGTAAAAGAATCAAACTAGCCAAACCAACCAATCAGCTGAATAGTACCAAACCACTACCAATTGAACAGTATTTATACCAATTGAATAGTATCAAACCGGATCAGTACCACAAAACTAGGACGAAACAGTACCACAGGACCAAAACAGTACCAGAATAAGCAGCGGAACAGTGGGACGATTGAACCTGGAAAGTTTGGTGATGATCTGAGCCTCCACGCGCTGCCAGGCGCGGCGACTGTCGACGGCGCGTGAGATCCAAGCGCAAGGAGGAATGGCGTGGTGGGCGCGTGACACGTTGGTTCCCGGAGCTTCTTTCGACGGTCTGCTCGTCTGAAGGTTCCGACCACTCCTGCGTGGTTGGTTCCAGGAAGGGTCGCCGATTACGCACGTCAGTAGTAATGAACAGTGGCGGCGGCTAGGGTTTTGAGGCGTGGGTAGTAAACGGAGGACCTAGGGTTTTCTAACCATTCCTCTGATACCATATAGAATTAGAGAGAACCATTATATTAATCTTATTCCCTTATCATAACTAAAGAAAACAACCCACCTTATATAGGAAATAAACACACCTCCTAATTAACCTAGAGTCCCTATCAAGGTGGGATTCTATCCACAACTAAACAAACATAAATAAATAAAATAAAATAAATAATACTACTGAATTATCAATAGTTCTATCTTGAAAACACCTTCTATTTCATCCAGATTTTTGCACTCAGCAGTCCAGGTTTCGGCTATCTGGCTCTCTGTTGATTGTATTGTTTTTTGGAGCCACCAAAGTCAAATAATGAGGCTGTTTGATTGCTTTGTCCCAAAAAATATGGAAAGTTGTTTTCTTGTTCCCTTGCTTGTTCCCTTGATATTTTCCTTTGGGTTAATATATAGAAAAGAGAAGTTGAAGTAGAAGAGGTGGAGAAGAATTGCAGAGGAGAATTGGCAGCTCTCTCTCTACCAAGAGATAGATGAAATTTGGATTTGATTTCCTTCATTTGAATTTGTAAGTGGAAATTTGTAAGAAGAAAATTTGTGTACCGAAAGGTACAATTTGCTAACTCAATATTGGGTTGATGGGTTTAGTTTTTTGTATGAAAAATATATTGTATTTTTCATTTGAGTGTTCTTGGTAGAACATTTTGTAACCCATTTTGTATTTGTACATTTGAATATATTGAGGAAGGAATGTCCGTGGACTAGGGGCGATTCGCCGATACCACGTATATCGTTGTTGTCTTCTTTGTGTGTGTGTTTTCCTATCTATAATCATTCGGTTGCCTTCTTTGTTAATTAGTGATCTGTAGCATAAGCATAAAATTGCAACAATTTGGTATCAGAGGAGAAGGTTTTGGCAGATCTAGGTATTTGGATTTTGGTGGAGAAAAGTTCTATTTTCTCACCAAAAGTTGTTTAAATCTTTGAATACAAAGATGGCAAAAAATTTGGATGGGCTTGAAGAAAAGATGCATTGGGGTGGAGTTGAAGATAAAGAAGATGGAATGATTTTTGGCTGCAAAAGTTGTTTTGTTTGATTAGCAAGAAAAGATGCATTCCCGTGGAGTTGAAGATGAAGAAGATTGAAGGATTTTTTGGCTGCAAAAGTTGTTTTGTTTGGTTGGCAAGAAAATTGCCAAAGTTGTTTGGAAATTATTTGCCAAGGTGGAGATTATTGTTTTTTGGAGCCACCAAAGTCAAATAATGAGGCTATTTGATTGCTTTGTCCCAAAAAATATGGAAAGTTGTTTTCTTGTTCCCTTGCTTGTTCCCTTGATATTTTCCTTTGGGTTAATATATAGAAAAGAGAAGTTGAAGTAGAAGAGGTAGAGAAGAATTGCAGAGGAGAATTGGCAGCTCTCTCTACCGAGAGAGAGATGAAATTTGGATTTGATTTCCTCCATTTGAATTTGTAAGTGGAAATTTGTAAGAAGAAAATTTGTGTACCGAAAGGTACAATTTGCTAACTCAATATTGGGTTGATGGGTTTAGTTTTCTGTATGAAAAATATATTGTATTTTTCATTTGAGTGTTCTTGGTAGAACATTTTGTAACCCATTTTGTATTTGTACATTTGAATATATTGAGGAATGAATGTCCGTGGATTAGGGGCGATTCGCCGATACCACGTATATCGTTGTTGTCTTCTTTGTGTGTGTGTTTTCCTATCAATAATCAATCGGTTGCCTTCTTTGTTAATTAGTGATCTGTAGCATAAACAGAGAATTGCAACAGATTGAAATGTCACTGTTTTTACCAAATCTGAAAATCCCATCTGCAAGAACTCTAAAGTAGTGGGTAAACCTAGAACAGAGTGGAGCATGCGGCATGAACTTATCCTAAGAGATTTAAGCTTACTAAGGCTTTGAACACAATCTGGCAAGGTACCAAACAAATTATAGCTTAAATCCAATGATTTCAACAAGGATAGATTGCTGAAAGTACTGGGGAAAGAATCCTCGGATAGGCTGCACCGTGTGAGACTTAACTCAACCATAGTGCTTGGTAAAGAGGCCACAAAATTTTTTGTACTTATTCTTGGTTTTGACACCCATGATGGTAAATACGCTTGCCATAATTTGACTTGCCTCGTGGTCGTAAATAGTGCATTTATGGCAATTCCATCAGCATGAAGAACTTGGAGTGACTTCATTGTCATATCCATTGGAAACTCAACAAGATTTGAGCAGCCCGAGATTATTAGTTTTTCAAGGGAAGTTAGCAAGTTGATGTTTCTCGGAAGCTTCCTCAAACTTTTGCAATATTTTAGATTCAATGAAACAAGTTTCCCAAGGCACTCAGTGGACTCACAAATCTCAACCAAGCGCACACAACCTTTGAGCATCAATCTTTCGAGATTCGGTGAGCCCAAGAAATTAGGGGTTCTAGCAAGTCCTTCAGAATAACTCAGATGGTTCTAGCAAGTCCTTCAGAATAACTCAGATTAAGAATCTTCAGGGATCCAAGAAACTGTAGGGAAAATTACTTTTGTTAATTTAACAATTAAAGTGTTACCTTATATCCCTTCCAAACTTGTTCCAATTTGCTATTACGCAAGTCAAGAGCAACTAGGTTCTCTAAAGATAAGTCAATGGGAACCGACTTTAGAGGAAACCCATGCCAACATAAAAATCTCAAATATTTAGGGAAATTTTTGTAGCAACCAGTTAGCTGTACGTAATAGAGCTGGAGTAAACTTAGCCTTTTCATCTTTTCAAAAGCATCAGTTCTCAAAGTCAAATCTACTTCATTTGGACTTCTTAAAGCAACGCTTACTGGTTTCCCAAAGAAGAAGCTTAATTAACGGCGCTTTAATGAAATTGTCTGCTTTGCCAACAATGATCTGTTGTAAAATTCCTCATATCGACGCTTTTTTGTATTATTGACATTCTCCTTCCAGATACACATGTCAAGAGTGAGGCCTTCAATTGCATTTGTACCCTGATACAAAAGTAAGCGTGTGGAAATTAAGGAAAATTAAAATAGATCAGTCATAGGATGAATGCACAATAAACAGAGATAGATATATGAGTAGTATGTTTCTTACCGTCTCATTTCTCAAGACACTCAAGGCATCCTCATGACGCCACAGTCTACTACGTTCCCCAGGCTCAAGTGACTCTTGACGGACAATTTCTCTACCCATTTCTTGGAGTAATGGATGCATCCTCAACTTATTAGAGGAATCAATTGTTAGGAGACGTCGATCAACAAGATTTTGAATTCCAACTTTAGAGTGCAAATCACATTTGTCTAGTATTTGGACAGTGTAATCCTTTTCTCTTCCAACAAAGAAACAAGCAATATGAAGAAACAATCTTTTATCATAGTCATCTTGCAACGAGTCATAACTTATTTTAAGTTTCTGGACAATTTTACTATGAGGAATTGCTTCCAGTTTCCTAATTCATTAACCCATCTTTCTGCATCTTTTCCAGATAGAGAGGAACCTAAAACTTGAAGAGCTAATGGAAGCCCTTCACAAATTCGTACTGCCCTTTCTGTGTACTCTCTGTAACTTTTAGCTGGACAATCTTCTCCAAACGCGTGTAAACTGAAGAGCTTAATTGATTCACCATGACCCAATTCTTGAACCTTATAAACCTCAAGCGGTTTTAGCAAGCCTTCATTCCTAGTAGTTATGATGATTTTACTCCCGGGAAAAAGCCAATCTTGCGTTCCACGTACTGCATATAACTGGTCATGTTGATCCACGTCATCAAACACAAGAAGAACCCTTTTACAAAATAAGGCATTTTTAATCTTAATGATTCCTTCATCAACATTGTGCATCTTTTTCTGTTTCCGCTTTGAAATATCTGAAACAAGTTGCCTTTGTAAAGAAACAAACCATTAGGTCGTTTAGATACTTCATTGATATTTGCGAGAAAGCTACTACCAGAAAAACTTGTAAAATTGTGATTATAAACAAACTTGGCAATGGTTGTCTTTCCTATGCCACCCATCCACAAATTCCAAGTACACTAACATCACAACACCCATCTTGCACCCACATACTAATTATTTTGGCTCGCGAATGCATCCCAACTAAGTAGGGAGCAACATGCAAAGGTGTGCGGCTGAGTTTATCTTCAATCACTTTCAAAATCTTTTGGATAAACTTCGATTGATGCCTACAAATTGCATGAAATAGGACAAGCAAACATAATAAATACATGACTTGCAATGAAATACAATCACTTACACAAATAGCAAAAGAAAGGAAGTCCCATTTATAGCAGCGTAAATATGCATTCCTAGTGGTTTTGCATTACTAATTTCACAAATAATCAACCCATGTGAATAGCATAGACATAGTAATTTGTTAGGTAGCCAACCAATAATTAGTGTCATGCATTAACACTCTGTCACATGCTACTCTCGCTCATATGTGAAGAGGCAAACCAAGATGTATCCATATGGGCAGACATTCCAAAGTGCACTGATATAAAAGGAAGAAATACAAGCAAGAAGGTTTAGAACCAAGATATTGGAGAACCAAAGGTTCAGGACAAGGTGTCCAAGTCCAGTTACAACTACTTCAAGAGATTAGGTCCGACAATCTATATCATTCTCTAAAATGAACAGAGGAGAGTGCAAAGTCCAATACATAGTTCAATAACAAACTCAAATAACAGGTTTGCACTAACTTCAAGCATATTCATTATCTAAATGACTATCTCAAAAGTCTACTGTAGCAATTCGGTGCATCTTATAGTAACTTGGAAGTTGAAACCAAAGAAACTATCAACAGTATGAGTAATGTTTACATGATCTAAAATTTGGTATTTGGAGATAGGTGACATGACATAATTTTAAACGTGCACCTTTTGTTTATAGCAAAACCAAATTTTTTTATTGAAAATAAAATACGGTGAATACATGAAGTGGTGAACCAGTGGTCAACCCAAAGTAAATAAAAAAAGATTACAAAGAAGCAGATAATTTAAAAGCAGTCCACTAAAATAACATGTTCCTTCTCAAATTCTTTTTCCTTAATGAATCGTCTCATTCCGCTCCAACCAAACATTCAATGATATCGTCATGATTATACTTCTCCGCAGCAGTTTTGTAACTTTTGTCTTCTTCCTATTTTCAAAAATAAACCATCTCATTACAATAAAATCACACCAATTTTCAGAGAAGGGGAGGGGGGGGGGTTGGGGTGGGGGGGGTTTATCCAGCCACCTCTTCTGCCACCGTATACCTTATTCCAATATACGAGGGTTATTTGCTGCCTTGCTCAAGATGCATCAATTTGAAGATAAACAAATACGAGGATTTTTCATTGGCCAGCATTTACTTTCCTCTCAAAAGTAACCCTGCAGATAATTGACTTGTGAAGAGAAATATCCACCTTCCAACTCAGGTTCAAATATGGGATGAGCGAGATTTACTTAGGTTCTCAAGAAAATGTTTACAAAAGAAAACTCTTGATTATTATTTAAATCCTTCTAAATGATAGAATCCCATGTATACGTATGACAGACACAAATCCAAGAGGCCAAAGAATCATCTGATTTTATTTTCATAGCGAGAAAAAATAATAAAAGTTGCATATCCCACCCATATATCATTCCAAACCAAATTTGACCAACCCCACTTTGAATTTAAAACTGAAACCATCCAAACCTAGTTAAATAAACTTCCAAGGGCATCAGTAAGAACCTCTATTGACCAATTTAGGGTCTGATGCATTGCTTCTCGAGCCATATCTACTTATAATAATAGAACACCAAAGGATCCCTTGCATGTTTAAGGTGGGAATCTCTATAGCCACTGAACCCAGGAGAGCACAGTTTTCTTATTATTCGATTTCCAATCCCTAACCCTCCCTTCTACTTTGCATAAAGATCTCTTTCACTCACTAGATGACTCTTTCTTCCCTTCCACAAATATATACATATATATATATAATATACAGTTGTTCCATCTTAATTTCAATTTATTCACAAGTTCTTTTCACTAAAAAATATTATCATTACATGTCAGAGGATCTATTTTTTCAATAAATTTTAGATGAACTAGGAGACTACTCTATGAATTTTGACCCATTCAATCTTTTTTCTAATGGGCCGCGACTGTGCCAACACGTACTTTCTTAGCATATGTTTCTGACTGATCCATAGTGTAGAATATAAAAAGAAGGATTCAGACACCAAATGCAACACAAAAAGTCGGATGATGCTTAATATCTCAAAAGAAAACAAAAAAGGGACACATAAAATCTGTTGAACCTTTTAAAGGACAGTTACTATGATCCTCAAAGCTTGGTTAAAAAGCATATAGTCGTAGTGGGTCGCACAATTTCTAAAGCTTCAACCAATATATGCGAGGCTCTCAATGACTTTCCTGTAAGGAGGACCAAATATTGAACTATCACGGACAATGTTGTGTAGGGAGATGAATTATTTTGAAGCTTACCCATCAGCTTGGTTTTTTAATTCCATCCCAACCAAATCTGAAACTTCTTTGAGTGCCCTCCTCCACGATTCCACCTTTTCCAACTCAAATTTTCCTACATAACCAACAAATGCTTCTGCGGTGCGCCCCTTTTGTTTCGAAGTTCAGGTGGGTCCACGTCATAGAAGATGGGTAAAACTACATGACCAAAGGCCATTTTGCATTCAAGGATCATCACAAGTTCGTCGAGGTACCACGTGGAAAAATGCATAGTCTTCGACAAGACGATAACTGAAACCTTGACTGCCGGATAGCTTTCTTTAGTTCAGGCCTAATACTCTCTCCCTTCTCCATCTCGTCATTGTCTCTGAATGTGTGAAATCCCGATTGCACCAAAGCTGTATATAGGTGATCAGTGAAGGTCTTACGAGTGTCTTCACCTCTCTAAAGCTCAAAAAAGCGTCATAACTATATCTAGGAGCGGAAGAAGAGGCTTCTTGGGCTCTCACAGCAGCCCATTAATGGACAAGCTTAGCCCTAGGAGATGAATGTATTCAGGATATAAGCAGTACTTACGGAAAATATATATATAAGCATTATTGTTAGGAAATATATAATCAGAGTCAAACGAGTCCACCATAAAAGTTAAAATAAATTTAAAAGAGAAACATAAAATAAATGAAGTGGATAAAATGAAAAGGTCTCAATCAAGAACCAACAAAAGTTAAATTTTTCCAACGGTTGTGGAAATTTTCTCAATATATATTCCAATCTTTCCAAAAGTTGCATGGTGCACCTATAAAAGGCAAACTTTTTTAAAAATGAGTTTTCAAATTCTATTTTCAATCAAAATCCAATTATTTTCATATTTTGTTATATATGAACCCCTATATTCTTTTGTGTATGTGTGTATTATATTGACCATCTGTAAAGAGTGTTCACTTTTCATCCAAGCATTTTGATTATTTTAATCATCACATGCCATGTCGCCAGTCAATAAACTAAATCCACTAACTGTGGAAGTGTTGATAATAGTAAACTTGGACTTGTATGAAAGTTGATCCAATCATCCGATTTTAAATTCGTGAAGGTTGCATGTGATTTGCTGAATGAAGATTTGTCTCCACAATCTTTTGGTGGAAAAAATTACATATTAGAGCAGGGTGACTCATAAAGCACTACATAGAATGGTGGTGGGGGTCATCTTTTACTTTTGTCTCCTCTTTGTTGGTTTAACAAAGTTAAACTAAGGAGAGGGTACAGGGTGAAGTAGTGGTGCAGGGATGCAAAGCTGCGAAGTTGCTTCACAGGTTGTTAAAAAATTTTGTGCACAAATAAAGTTAAATTTAGCTTTATCTAATGAATAATATATGGTACACCCTATCAACCTTTTTTAAGGAAAAATTGGGGCCAAGAACCTCCAGAGGTCTATAGTGTTATTTTACTAGAAAAAAAAATCAATCAAAAAGATCAGAGGCCACAAAAGAAGGGGAAAATGGGGGAGGGGTTGCGCACAAGGCCTAACCAGTAACCAATAAGTTTACATGAGTAAGGGGTACATCAAGCCTTACCTCAAAAGGCAAATGAACCTAGGGAGGCCTACAGTAGCAGGCCAGCCTTGAGGGTGTGCAGTGCAGGTAGCTGGACATGGATCCTATTTCAATAAAGGCATTTACTCCCTCCATCTCCAATTTAGCGTCCTCCACTTTTTTTTTTGGAATGTCTCAAATGAAGAGTTCCATTTTGCCTTCTAGGACAAAATTAGCGTACCATATCTCATCATAGTAAATTAACAACTGATCAGTTGAAATTTGTGTTTTCTTTCAAAGTTTGAAAGGAAAGCTGGAATCTTAATTTGAGATGGAATATAACTTATGTACAGTGTATTTAAATGAATCATTTTATAGATATCACTCAAAACATAATCAGATACATGTATTATTGAATAGTAGTTTCAGGAAAAAATTTTACTTCTTCAGGTGCATACCTTAAAAAGGGGTCCAAGTTCCGTTACTGTGGAATCTATGCATGTCAGACCAGCAATGTTTAGTAATGAAGACCCAAGGCATCTTGCAGCAGCTTACTTGCAAAAATCAGCACTGTTGTGGATTAGATCTCTCATATGAACAAATTGAGAGAACAAGATCTTGAAGGAGTAAATCACATAAAAGCATTCCTTAAAGATAGTAGCCTCATAAATGTCGTATTTCACAAAAAATAAGAACACAAGATGGATATGATGTCGCACCTGTGTGCACGGCTGTGTGTTATTTTATTAAAATTTGGAAACATATTAATATCAATTAACAGAAATTATAGAACATTGTAATTATAGGAAAATAAATGTGTGCAACAAGGATTGTTAATAATTAAATAATAAGCTCACTACAATTCTGGTCACAGGTCAAGGAAACAGAAGTCATTCGAAACTTTTACAATAGACAAACTAATGCCAAGAACAAGTTCAACCTCCGCAACCGCATTGTTCGGTTTGTGCTGGCCATCAAACTTATGCATGATAAGAAACTGTCCCAAAAGTACAACACATAGAAGCCTGGCAGTGAGAAAATCGGGTAACAATATCCCATTCCTTCAAAGATTCATAATAAAACTAAATCTAATCCATTTCTTTATGGTGCGGGTTTGCATGATGAGATAGCACAACAACAAGAGATATGCGTATATGGTATAGGTACACCGTATACATACAAATGTGCAGCAGCGACAGAAAGATGCAATGGTAAGTCAAAATCGTAGTAACAAGGATATATTTTATATCAAACAAAACAGTATTCGAAAGTCTACTACAAATCATACAAACAAATCATTTCAAGTGAGAATGCTTTATCACACTGAAACAAGAACATAGAAGACTGAATGCACAATCCACTCTCTTTTCCTTGCAACCACTTCCGTTGACCTGCAGAATCAGGAACGCAACAGAAAGTTCAATTGGAAGAATTATATGTACATTTATAGGATAACACAATAAAGGTAGAGAAGTCAAAAAGAGTAAAACTATTCCTCTTTAGAGTGAGCAATCTGAACCTAATTAGCAGAACCTATTTAGCATTTATAACAGGATTGCAGTATTCCTGTTATGATTATGAAAACAATTGCATGCGCAAAATGAACTGTGTGATTTTATCCTCAATTCCCTCACCTTGACAACCACTTGGATTCCAAACATTGTTACTCGTGGAAAATAATAAGGAAAGGCATGATTCTAGCTCTTTGATTACGTTGGGTTTGGCAAAACCTGAACCCGGTCTGTGTAAAATTAGATCCAACCTGAACCCAAGGAAGGTTTTCCATTTAAAACCCAAACCCACCCCCACTTGGTTGCACACATGAACCCAAACCCACCCCGACCCGTTGCAATTAGATGGTATTACAAGGGTTTTAAGGGAAAAACATTATATATGCAGCAGGTTAGGTCATACAAGTTTATTTTAAGATAAAGACGAACCCGATCAGTTCAAAAAAATACCACCCCACTCGGGCCATGCCATTTTGCCATCCCTATTCACTATAACCCTCAATCAACTTTTTATCACTCTAATTAGATGACAACTCGAAAGAGATAAACATATAAATATGTTCGTATATTTCTAACTTTTCTAAATGCTCTTTCCATTGGCTACCTTGGTGATATATTGAAGTATGAAAAACATGTGATAGGCTGCTGGCATCAATAATTACTTAGCACCGGGGAGTAAAGATTTAAGACCTTACCAAATCACTCCATAATATTTATTGAAGAAGTCAAAGAAAGGTAGCAAAGAGAAATAAGAGGGAAGATGATACGGACGAGGAAAAGAAGTCAAGAGAGAGTGGCACCTTTTGGCATCTAAACCCCAATTGATTTGTATTGCCATCATCACAGGTGTAAACCGCAATGCACATTCCGCTGTTGTATTTCTACCACCATTCAAAACAATAAAAACACGTAAAAAGTTAGAAGAATCAGTTTAGTTGCTTAAAATGAAAATGGAAATGTAGGAATTACAGTATTTTATAATAAAACTACAGCATCCCAATCAAAGTTAGATTATTGTTTCATAATGCTAAATAAAGGATCTACATACCTTCAAAATCTACAATGTCCTGAAATGCTTTCCGGTACATATCCATGTGCCACGCATCATACGACGCCTTGTAGAGACGATGACTAAGGAAGAACGCCCCTGTGCTCAACTTCAAGTCTGATAAATCTTCACCAATGACTTCGTTGCATTGAAAATATCTTGTCTTGTTCCATTTGTCATCCTTTACTATCCCCTTCTCTTCTTGCTCATCATACACAATCTTGAAACCACACTCCTTTACGATCAGATGACCACCCACTGTTACTGAAACAATAATTTCATCGCCGCCCTCCAACTGATTCCCAAAAGTCCACTGACTTAACCATGTCATATCGTTATGTCTGTCTGGATACCCAAAGTACGTAGGGCTGTATACCCACGTGAGACCCTTGGTTTTATTATCGATTTTAATAAAAGATGGATAATGTGTGCTACCGCGGACATATGCAGTATATGCATATACAGAGTACATAATAAAGTGGTTCCTACAATGAGGGAGCGGAGGCACAATAAAAGATATTGATGATCCCTTTTTTTTCTCTGTGAAACAAGTTGGAATCTCTCCCCCTGGAATAAATGTGCTGAATATACCAAATTCATACAATCCCTGGGCCATACCAATCATAACTTTAACTATTAATCAAATCACACATACAGATAGATAGATAGAGGGAGAGAGAGAGCACCTGGACAGGACACATAAAGTAATTATGCTTCACTTTAACATTTCCCATCGATTCCATGTCAATGCCCAAATTCTTGATTATTCCTCCATCAACTTTTCCTATGGGTTCTCTCTTGAAAATGCCTTCAATTTCAACCACATTGGCACAGTTGCGCATTTTGATTTCATCTAATTGGCACAAAGCTGATTGAAACGTAACTCTTTCCAATGACTCGCAAAATTCCAAATCCAAGCTCTGTAAATTACTTGGTAAACCTAAAACTGATTGGAGAGAGTAACATGTAGACAAGGAGAGAGATTCAAGGCCACTAAGTCTTCGAAACACAATTTGGCAAGCTACAGAATAAATTTTCACTCAAATCCAACGCTTTTAACAAATATAGATTACTGAAAGCACGGGGTAAGGAACCATCAGATAGATTGCAATTTGAAAGTCTCAAATTTCTTAACGATTGGGGTAAAGAAGCCCACAAAATTTCTGGACCTTTAATTTGGTTTTGGTTCCCTTAACAAAAATGGTGAATGCCACCATCGCGCCTGCCCATTGGCAGCGGATGGTGTATCTATCACAAGTCCACTACCAAAAAGATTTGGGCAACCTGAGATTATCAGTGTGTCAAGAAATCTGAGCTTGTACATGTTACTTGGAAGCTTCCTTAGATTTTTGCAGTCTTTTAGATCAAGTAAGTCAAGTTCCTCAAGGAATTCAACGGATTCACAAATCTCAACCAAACGTACACAACCTTTGAGAATCAGCCTCTCAAGATTTGGAACTCCTAAAAAGTTAGGAGTTTTTGCAAGCCTTTCAGAGTAACTTAGGTTAAGAATCTTCAGTGATCCAAGAAACTGTTGGAAAAAAAACAATGATGGTAAATTCTACACGTATAATATTTAAGAACAGAGAAAGGAAGAAACATAAATGAATTTCATACCTTGGGTCCAGCCCATAATTCTTCCAATTTGCTATGGCACAAGTCAAGAGCAACCAATTTCTTCAACTGTAAGTCGATGGGTACAGATTTTAAAGGAAATCCATGCCAACACAACCATAATAATTTTTTAGGAAATTGGTCATAGCGTCCACTTAGGTTTATATAATTGAGCTTGAGTAGTCTTAAGTTCTCCATCTTTTCAAAGGCTTCAGTTCTCAGTTCCACACCACGACTTCTGGAAGTAATGCTTAGTGTTCGGCCAAAAGGAAGCTAAACCAACCAAAATAGCGGAAGATAGAATTTAACCATGCCAATGGTGATGCCTTATTAAGAGATTCCTCATACCTGCGTTTTTTCGCAATGTTATCATCTTCCTTTAGCATATGCATATCAAGGGTGAGGCCCTCAATTTTCATCGTACCCTAATAAAAAATAATAATGGATATCAGCATACATGCACAGTAAACAAATAGATAGACGTGAGAAGCATGTTTCTTACCGTCTCACTTTCCAGTACATCATAGGCGTCCTCTGGATGCCATAATCTACTACGTTCACCAGGCTCATGTGATTCTAGACGAACAATGTTTCTTCCTAAGTCTCGAAGTAATTGATGCATCATCAACTTATTACGAGAGTCAATTCTTAATAGATATCGATCAATGAGATTTTGAATTCCAACATTTGCGTAAGTATCACTCTCTAGTACTTTGACCACGTAATCCTTGTTTTTTCCAACAAAGAAACAAGCAATATGAAGGAACAATCTTTTGTCATGATCATCCTGTAGACAGTCATAACTTATTTCAAGTTTTTTGACTATATCCCTATGAGGAATTACTTCCAATTTCTTTAGCTCGTTTACCCATTGAGCTACATTCTTTCCGCACAAAGAAGAACCTAAAACTTGAAGGGCTAATGGAAGGCCTCCACAGAGTTGCACTACCCTATTTGTGTGTCCTATGTAACTTTCAATAGGATGTTCTTCTCCAAAGGCATAGAAACTAAAGAGCTTAATCGATTCATCATGGGCTAATTCCTCAACCTTATAAACCTCGTGAGGCTTCAGAAGCCTCTCATATCTAGTAGTAATGATGATTCTACTCCCTGGATAAAACCAATCTTGCATTCCACGTAGTGCAAGTAACTGGTCACTTTGATCCACATCATCAAGAACAAGAAGAACCCTCTTACAAGATACGGCTTTTTTAATCTTAATGATTCCTTCATCGACGTTGTATATTGTTTCTTTTTTCTTGTTTAAGATGCCTGAAAGAAGTTGTCTTTGTAAATAAACTAAACCGTTGCTTTGATCTGAAATTTCCCTGATATTTGCGAGAAAGCAACTAGCATCAAAACTTTCAAAGTTTTGATCATAAATAAATTTGGCAATGGTTGTCTTTCCAATACCGCCCATCCCACAAATTCCAAGTATACTAACATCAGCTGAGTCCCTTTGCAACCACTTATTAATATTTTCGGCTCGAGAATGCATTCCAACTAAGTATGGAGCAACATACAAGGATGTGCGCTTCAATTTATCTCCAATCACATTTATAATTTTCTGGATGAACTTTGACTCATGCCTACAAAATTGTGAGAAAAATGAATAAGCAAGTTGTGACTTGAAATAAAATTAAAATTCTTCCAGAAACAGCATGTAACAAAAAAGAAAACCTGACATAGGAGTGTTACATAAGCGCTACATTCCAAGAGTTGTAATTAGTCACACGTATCTGAAATTGGAAGCTGTTTTCCGGGAAATAAATGTGAACAAAGATACTACCATGCAAACCACAGTAACATAATGAAAGAACCAAAATGCAAGTGAGAACGCCTTAACCAAGATTTCACACAGTAAAATCTCTAAGAATATGTTCAGTTACCAACTGCCCTAATTAGAGAATGGGCCCTACAATGTGTACCACACCCATGCTATAATTTACATATACTAGCATCAACCAGAGAGCGCACAGGCTAGGATATGCACTCCAATCACATAATATATAACTATACAAATGCAATTATTTCTACTAGTAGCTAATTCAAGTCTCGGACTCTTGTATTGGCTACACTTATTTTATCAATATAATTATTTCGAATGTCCGGGTTAATAAGTTTATTCTGCTTCATCACCTTGAGACCAAATTACCTGTTGATCATAACTATGATAAAACTTCCCCACCTTGAATTTTACTCTATCTGAATTTTGTGTTGGTATATGCCACAAAATTTCAGTGAATTTTATTTATTATTTTATTTACAGTTAATTCCCAAATTTTCAAGTTGAGTTTCTGACAGTTTCTATATATCTGCATCACATAGTATCTACCACTCACTCGGTATCTGCCTATGTGGCAAGGACAGAAGGACTCAATTGCATACCATCTATATGTATCTATAAGGAGATTGTGAATCACCCACGGGCATCCTTTAAATTTTCCAGGACCAAATCCTTTTCTTTTCTTTTTTTTTTTCATTTTTTGATTCTCACTTAAAACAGTTTGTTTTCCCCTCACAGTCTAGTACTCTAGTAAGTAATAAACATAATGTGATGAATAAATTGAGGGAATTGGAATGTACCCATCAGCTTGGTTCTGTAATTCCATCCCAGCTAAATCCGCAACTTCTTTAAGTGCCGCCCTCCACCCTTTCACCTTTTCCATCAACTCCAATTCCTCCTCATACCTAGCAAATGCCTCTCCAGTCCTCCCAGTTTGCTTCCGAATTTCGGAGGGACGCAAGTTGTAGAACACAGGCAAAACCACATGATTAGAGCTCCTCTTTCGTTCGAGGATCATCACAAGTTCGTCGAGGCACCACGTGGAAGACGCGTAGTCCTTTGACAAGACGATTATCGAAACCCTAGATTGTTCGATTGCTTTATCCAGCTCCGGTTTAAGACTTTCTCCCCTCTCTAGCTCATCGTCGTCTCTGAATGTGCGAAATCCTTTGTCTATTAGTGCTGTGTAGAGGTGATCGGTGAAATTCTTTCGCGTGTCTTCTCCTCTAAAGCTCAAGAACACATCGTAAGTGTATGATAGTGATCTAGTAGTAGAAGAGGAAGAAGAAGAAGAAGGAGAGATTTCTTCTCCTGCTCTCAAAATAGCCATTTCAGCTTACTTTTTTTACGTGAATTCAGACTGAAATGTCTACTGATAAGAACAATCACAACGGAATTCAGACTGAAATGTCTACTGATAAGAACAATCACAGTGGAATTACAGTGGAATTCAGACTGAAAGGACGCTAATTATTTGAATATTTTAATTAATTATTATGTAAAAAAGCTCCTACTTCTTCACTTACTTATTTTCTGCTCTCTCTCTACGGTCTCTCTGAAATTATATTTTCTTCTAACCATTTTCATTTTTCTCACAGAAAAGTTATATGGTTAATTTTCTTTTTTCTCTTTTTTGTTAAATTAGTGATATGATTAATTCACTTCAGTTTAATTGTAGCAACGGAGAAAATCAAATTGAGTACAACTAAAATAAACTAAAAATGAAGAACATTTTCATCATTCTTCCCAAACAAGAAAGAAAAATGTAGAATAAAATCTATATTCATTCGTTGTCAATGCAAATCTTCCAATTTTGTCTAAATCTATTAGTTTCAACTTTTAATTGGTTTCTTTAATACATATTTATGATTGGATATGAAAAAAAAAACTTAAAATCAAGGAGATTGTTTGCATTCCTATTCATCGAATATATGTTAATGGTAGTCATTTCACAAAATAGTTGTAATGAGCGAGTAATGTTGCTTTCTTATTAGAATTAGGTTGATAGTGTTACTTCTAATACTTGTTGGGTTATTAAGGAGATAGAAAAAGCTATATTTGCTACCTTAAATAGCTAGAAAGTTTGTCAATTGAGAAGTGGAAATGATCATATGCTTCTAAATGATTGGAGGGTGAAGATGGGTCTGGTTAAATTGAAGAACAATGCATCATATTGATACCAAGATCCTTATTTATTTGCTGCAATATGGAGGTGATGGTCCATGGAAGATTTCTTATTTGGTCAAAACTATTCGTAAACTGCTTGATGAATCTAATAGTCGCATTTGCCATATCTTTTGAGAAAGCAATAATGCAACATATTTCCTTGCAAACTATAGGTGTAGCAAGGGTTATAAAAAAGAGTTTGATGGTTTTTTATTTTCTCAAGAGTTAAAGGGAACTATTATCAGTGATAGGCAAGGTATTTCTTACCTTATAATTGAATATGATATAGCCTTCTTACTAAGGTGCTCAAACTAAGGGGGCACTTTCACAATTAAAAATTATATTTTGATATTACAGGTATTAAAACCAAAAATTAATGGTGTCTTTGCTAGTACCTAAACTGAAAACTCAAAATAAAAACTAAAAATTGAAACTGAAAAAATTGTTGGATAAGTTCTGATGGGGTAAATATTAATTTACCATTGGCCGACAAAAGTAAAAAAATAATTTTACCATTGGCCTACAAAAATAATATTCTCCACTTTCTTTTAGATAATTATTTAATTTCCTTTAAATAATTATCCCACTCCATTATATTCCACACTTTCCTTTAGATAATTATTTAATTTCCTTTAAATAATTATCCCACTCCATTATATTCCACACTTTCCTTTAGATAATTATTTAATTTCCTTTAAATAATTATCCCACTCCATTATATTCCACACTTTCCTTTAGATAATTATTTAATTTCCTTTAAATAATTATCCTTCACAAAAAATTTACATTCTTGCCATTCCCCATTTACCTATAAATACCTCACACCATTCATTCATTCAACACACAACAAAAATACACAATTCTTCTTATCTAAGATTCATCCATCTCATCAAAGAGATATAAAGTCATTGGCAATATAAATACAAGCCAATTCAAGAAAAAATAGAAGAGTCATATACTCTCTATTTTCATACCCCAAAAAATAGAAGGGTCTTATACCCTCTCTTTACATACCCAAAAAAAATAGAAGACTCATATACTCTCTATTTTCATACCCCAAAAAATACCAACAACCCTTATACACTCTCTTTCCTACACAGTTTATTATTTATTCTGTTGAAATATTTGTAATCCTAATTCTATACTTATAAATAGAATTAAGGAAATTATAGAGAGAGAGAAGTTGGTAACTTGTATTATCATCCAAATTGATCGCCTTTGAGCTAATACAAAGCAAGCACACACAAAAGGAGGACGTACCACTGGAATAGCATAAGCGCTACCGGGGGAACCTACCTTAAAAAAAAAGTCATGTGTTCATTATTGCGCCGCATTTATTTTTTACCGATATTCGCTTATTAATTGGTTAATTATCTATTTCTAGATTTTGACACCATCAAGTTCTAAAAACTATATCTAAAAAAATGTTGTTTGCTTGAATATAATATATTTCAAACTGAATTTTTTTTATTATGACAATTTTCCCCTTATTAGTTTATTTGAATCACATAATATTACACTATTTTAGAATAAAATAAATATTTTACACTCTTTAAAATTAAGTTTACAATTTTAAGCGGGAAATTTACCACTTAAAACTTTTAAAGAAATTTTTTAGTTTTAAGTTGAAAAAATTAGGTTGGGACTTAATTTTTTCTGTTAACAAACAATTTTAAAATTACTTAAATTTTAAAATTTTAAATTTTCAGATTTAAGTGGTGTTATCAAACAACAATGAAATTAATTTTATTTTATTTTTGGTTAGACGCTTACCCACCGGGGTATTCACAACCCGGCTATATGGGCATGCAACCTAGGCAAATGCATTGAGCCCTATTTGACAAAAAGGCACCTAAAAAAAATAAAAATTAAAAGTATATAATTGTAAAAAATAAAACTTGAGAGGGCATTTTGAAAATTGAAATAATCTTAAACGATCTTGAGACCTCATTCTCCTTTTTTCTTCTCCTTATTTTTTCCATTCTCTTCTCCTTCTTTCTCTTTTTTTTTTTTGCTTTAACCTCTCTCTTTTTTGTTCACTCCCATAACTCCACGTCTCCATTTCTCTGCAGCTCTACTCTCCAAAGTCTGACCACCGTCTACACCACATGGCCGTCGCCCATCAGCCTCTGAAGTCCTAGTGCTCTCCGAAGGTTAATGGTTCCTTAATTCCTTAAATCTTAAGCTTTAAATCTCTAATTTTTGAATGTTGATTGTTGATTCCATAATTCCTTAATCCTTAATAAGTTAATCTTAAGCCTTAAATCTTTAATATTTGTTTGGTTTTATGTGTTTTCCTTTTGATTGTTCAGAATAGTGGGAAAAATTGAAAGGGGTTGCTTGTATATTTGTATTATCTGTTTTAGATTCTTGTATTTGATGTAATTTCCCCCCTTTTTGGTTCTACCGACCCTAGTTTCACCACTTCATATTTGGAGCGATGAACTCTTTTTTTAAAATGTATATTAATTTGATTATTTCTTGTTTATTCTTGAGCACCCCTTCTTGCTTTATCCAGCTCCGGTTTAAGACTTTCTCCCCTCTCTAGCTCATCGTCGTCTCTGAATGTGCGAAATCCTTTGTCTATTAGTGCTGTGTAGAGGTGATCGGTGAAATTCTTTCGCGTGTCTTCGCCTCTAAAGCTTAAGAACACATCGTAAGTGTATGATAGTGATCTAGTAGTAGAAGTGGAAGAAGAAGAAGGAGAAGAAGAAAAAGGAGAGATTTCTTCCCCTGCTCTCACAATAGCCATTTCAGCTTACTTTTTTTATGTGAATTCACACTGAAATGTCTACTGGTAAGAACAATCACAGTGGAATTCAGACTGAAATGTGTGGAATTACAGTGGAATTCAGACTGAAAGGACGCTAATTATTTGAATATTTTAATTAATTATTATGTAAAAAAGCTCCTACTTCTTCACTTCCTTATTTTCTACTCTCTCTACGGTCTCTCTCTGAAAATCTGAAATTATATATTCTTCTAACCATTTTCATTTTTCTCACAGAAAAGTTATATGGTTAATTTTCTTTTTTCTCTTTTTTATTGAATTAGTGATATGATTAATTCACTTCAGTTTAATTGTAGTGACGGAGAAAATCAAATTAGACACAATTAAAATAAACAAAAAATGAAGAACATTTTCATTATTCTTCTCAAACAAGAAAGAAAAATGTACAATAAAATCTATATTTATTCGTTGTCCATGCAAATCTTCCAATTTTATCTAAATCTATTAGTTTCAACTTTTAATTGGTTTCTTTAATTCATATTTGTGATTGGATATGAAAAAAAAAATTAAAATCAAGGAGATTATTTGCATTCCCATTCATCGAATATATGTTAATGGCAATCATTTCACAAAATAATTGTAATGAGTGAGTAATGTTGCTTTCCTATTAGAGTTAGGTTGATAGTGTTACTTCTGATGCTTGTTGGGTTATTAAGGAGATAGAAAAAGCTATATTTGTTATTTTAAATAGTTAGAAAGTTTGTCAATCGAGAAGTGGAAATGATCAGATGCTTCTAAATGATTGGAGGGTGAAGATGGGTCTTGCTAAATTGAAGAAAAATGCATCATATTGATACCAAGATCCTTATTTATTTGTTGTAATATGGAGGTGCTGGTCCATGGAAGATTTCTTATTTGGTCAAAACTATTCATAAACTGGTTGATGAATCTAATAGTCGCATTTGTCATATCTTTTGAGAAAGCATTAATGCAACTATTATCAGTGATAGGTAAGGTATTACTTACCTTAGAATTGAATATGATATAGCCTTCTTACTAAGGTGTTCAAACTAAAGGGACACTTTCACAATTAAAAATTAAATTTCGATATTACGGGTATTAAAACAAAAAATTAATGGTGCTTTTACTAGCACCTAAACTGAAAACTCAAAATAAAAATTAAAAATTGAAACTGAAAAAACTGTTGGATAAGTTCTAAAAACTGTATCTCAAAAAATGAATATAATATATTTGAAAATTGAATTTTTTTATTATGATAATTTTACCTTCATTAGTTTATTTGAATCACATAATTTTACACTATATTAGAAAAAAAAAATATTTTATACTCTTTAAAACTAAGTTTACAATTTTAAGTGGGGAATTTAGCACTTAAAACTTTTAAAGAAAATTTTTAGTTTTAAGTTGAAAAAAATTAAGTTAGGACTTAATTTTTTCTGTTAACAAACAATTTTAAAATTACTTAAATCTAAAAATTTTAAGTTTTTAGATTTAAGTGATGTTATCAAACAACAATGAAGTTAATTTAATTTTATTTTTGGTTGGAGGCTTACCCACCGGGTATTCACAAACCCGACTATATGAACATGTAACCTAGGCAAATGCCTAGGGCCCTATTTGACAAAAGGGCACCAAAAAAAATAAAAATAAAATTAAAAGTATATAATTATAAAATATAAAATTTAAGAGGGCATTTTGAGAATTGAAATAATCTTAAAAATGGGAAAGATCTTGAGAGCTCGTTCTCCCATTTTCTTCTCCTTATTTTTTCCATTCTCTTCTCCCTTTTTTTTTTGCTTTAACCCCTCTCTCTTTTCCATTCACTCCCACAACTCCACGTCTCCACCTCTCTGCAGCTCTATTCTCCGAAGTCTGACCACCGTCTACGCCCCACAGCCGTCGCCCGTCAGCCTCCGAAGTCCGAGTGCTCTCCGAAGGTTAGTGGTTCTTTAATTCCTTAAATCTTAAGCCCGAAATCTCTAATTTTTGAATGTTGATTGTTGATTCCATAATTCCTTAATCCTTAATGAGTTACTCTTAAGCCCTAAATCCCTAATATTTGTTTGGTTTTAGGTGTTTTCCTTTTGATTCTTCAGAATAGTGAAAAAAATTGAAGGGGTTGCTTTGTATTATCTGTTTTAGATTCTTGTATTTAATGGAATTTTTTTACCCTTTTTGGTTCTACCCACCCTGGTTTCACTCCTTCATATTCGGAGCGATGAACTCTTTTTTTAAAATGTATATTAATTTGATTATTTCTTGTTTATTCTTGAGCACAGCTGTATTCGACAACAAATACCTCACCATTCAGTTATGATTCCTAAACAATTGTGCCAAAAGTCTATTCCATTCCATTATAACCCAAAAGAAGAAAAAAGAGTAGGCCATTTCATTCTTCAAAGAATTAATTAAACAACACAAACAAATTATGTGGGATATACAGTTTCCAATATTCTGGTGTTCAGAAAAAGTTGAATCGAGCATTTTATTCCACTAATATCATTCTCCTTAAAGCTTTTATGCAACTGGAAAGAGAGAAGATATTCAATAAAAGAACCATTGAGTAACTGTCACGCCATTTGCTAGAATAAATTTTGCTTAGCCTTTCCATCTCTACCATTACTTACATGGGTCTCTTGTGTTCCTAGCTTGAATGGGTTCTTTTTATCCCTCATTTGTTCCGTTTTCCAATGATCATGTGTAGTTCATTACAACTTTTAGGTGTTAGTAATCCTTCTAGTTATCAATTATCAACAAATAAGTCTATTGTTACTGTCAATGGTAGGTTCCAAATGCGTGCTTTAGAGAATGAGATGCTTCTTCAAATACAAAAACAAGGACTCGATGCTATCTCAAAATTTCTTATTGTAAGTTTAATTGATTCCCTTATAACTCAAGTAAGGATGCACTTTACTTTTCTCTTTTCTGTCATTTAATTTTGTTCCCATAACAGCATTTGCCTTCTTTGCCGTCTTCTTGTTATCTAATGGTTCTGAAGAATGGGTGGTTAAAGCCTAAAGGTGACTCAATATGAGGCCCTAATTTTCGTCAATATTAAGTTTCACATGGGACTCCAAAATCTTTAGAGCCGGCCCTGGGTATTCGGATCAACTTTTGTGCACATCAACAAATTCTCGTTCGCAGTGCGTAACTGTCGCTAACTAAACATTATTTTCACAACGCCCGGAAGAGCACCAAGTCGACTAAAATAAATCAATCGACTTCATCATATGAGCTCCGCAGAATTCATGAATTCATATCAAAAGCCCTGCACCAGCAATGTCTTGTACCCTTTAAGCGGCTCATCCTAGGCAGAAAGACAGTTCCTTTTATTATTGAATGGTTAATTATATTTTTATTGCAATTCTTATTATTATTATTACATTTATTTATCAAATTAAAAAACTTATAAAATAATTTTTTTAAGTAAAATATTAAGATTAAAGATTTTATAAAATAAAAGAGAAAAGGAGAAAAAAAAATGATGCTTTAGTGTATTGACCATGCACGGAACCAAATCCTAGTCTTTTGTTTTAAATTATATGTATATTCCATATAAAATATGAGTTTCTTGGACTTGACTCTCCTCAATTACGCCTTTCGTTCAATTTCGTCCAATAGGATTTAGTTGGAGGCTTAAATGGATAATTTTTTTCACGAAACTTGTTGAACATGATTTTTGTAATTAGTCGACTGGATCTACAAAATCTTATCAAAAAGTTCAAACGAAAAGCAAGTGTACTAAAATTTTAATATATATGTTTATTTTAATACATGAACTCTATTCGTAATACATATATAGTTACCAATTGTTAATTTTTTATTCTTTTTTACAAATATTGTTATTCATGGCGCTAAATTTACAGATAATGAGAAGTGGAAGGATCAATGAAACTTCAGTTAATATTTTTAGCATTGATTGCTAGACCAATTAATTAATTGATGAATTATTGGATAAATGGGATGGTCAATAGTCATGGGACTTAATTGTCTAACTTAATTGGAGACTCCTCTAGCAATTTCTAAACTTAAACAAAACTTAATGCAATATTTAATACTCTCACTTCCTTCATATTACTATTATGTAATAAATTATTATTTCCGTTGCCACCATCTACCGGAATTTAAACGATCGCTCTACCTGTACAAATAAAAATTCATACTCATTGCACGGGATACATGGATTATAACGAAGACTAATCCACTAAAGTCAACAGTCTTCATCAGACCGACTGAAACCCAAAGTCACTTAAATTACCCAATTTATGAGTTCACTCTCAAACAATTCTTGGCCAAATTCAATACATTTAGATCATAGTTAAAGCAATCTTTCACCAAGTAAAATGATAGAAGAAATCACTCTCCAAATGTAAGATGGTTATCTAATTTAATGAGAGACAAACAAGAGAGAAAAATGTGATATTCAAGTAGAAAAAGGCAAAAGTAAATGGCTGGAGATTTTGTGCAATGAGAGACAAACAAACAAACAAAAAAAATTGTGGTTATTGCTGGTTAAAGGAATAAAGGTGTTGCAGTGAAAAAGGCACAAAATTCAGTTTCAAAAGTTTGGGGTCTAAAGTTTCTGGATGTTTTAGGGGCCAAAACGATATTTTACAAACTTAACACCCATTTTCCCCAAATAAGTTCATTTATTTATGACTAGAATTGGTGGCACACTCGATACATGTGCAATATTATACAAATAATTCTTGACAACATGTATAAATTTGTTAATTTTTTTTTTAATAAATATGGTGTTTGATACGGTCATAATAACTTATATTTATCATGTTTAAGATTATGAGTTTGAGTCTTTCTCCAAGTATTGTTTTATTGTAATTTCTGAAGATGAAAGGTATTTTAGACATTTTCTATGCACACCAAAAACTCTCTACTCATGCTTAATTAATAGTATTAATAAACCAAATTTGGACACTTACGAAACATTAGGGGTTGTATTTTTGAAAGTTGAGGGCCAAAATGTAAATTCCTTAACTTTAGGGTCAAAACGTAATCATTTAAATAAACCCTCTTTTCACAAAAAGAACATAAATGCCAAGTAATCCGAATGAAAACCTATGGTGATTCGCCAACCGAAACTAAATGAACCAGTGGATACTTAGGCGCTCACACTCACACGTGCATATAGTTAACGATTGCATAAGATCCAAAAGGGGCGAAAGTGATACCTAACACCTTCTCCCTTCATAACTTAATCCCCGAAATTCTAAATATGGTTTCAAATATCTCAACAACGCGGTCGATCCCTCTTTACTACCCGTATTATTCTCTTCTGTTTATTTTGGGAAAATGGACTATTGATGACTCTACCCTTTACATACATTGCTTACCTCATATGCACATGCCTTGGACCTTCTGCAGTGCGTGTGGTAAAATTGCAAATTTAGCATTTTTTGATGCGCAGCGCGTAAGGTATTTGTTAAAAAGGGACGGTAAAATGGTATAGAAATGGTAAAAATGGGAGGAGACAAACATTTCTGACCCACGACGGAATGATTGTCGCGAGAAACTGACAACACCACGCGCGATGTTCTGTACATCGTGTGATGCACAGTCAGCATCACACGATGTACAGTCCATCGTGTGATGCTTGGGCCAATTTCAAAATTCAAAAAATCCAGTCGTTAGCTTTAACGGATGTTTTAACTTTTTGCAAACTATAAATACCCCCTAGAATTTTTAAACTTTCACATATTCATCTCTTTCATATATTTAAAAAAATTCTTTGTTTGTATTTACTCTTCTGTTCCTATTAAACTAAACTTGTTAACATTTTTTTTTTTACGTTTACAAGTTTTAATTTTTTTAATTATGTATAAAAATCGAGGAACAAATATTCAAGTTTTTTAAGATGAAGCTTTATGTCGTGCTTATCTTAGTGTAAGTGTTGATCCAATTCAAGGTACTAATCAATCTTTGGATAGCTTGTGGCAAGTTATTACTGTCAAATACCATGAAGAACCTGAAGTTTTACATCGAAGGACACAATCCTCTCTTCAATCACGATTTTCCGTTATTACTAAAGCTATTGGAATATATATTTCAAAATTATCGCACGCAATGAATAATGCTGGCAGCGGAACAAACGAAATGGATTGGGTAATTTTCTATTTTATGTTTTATATTTTAATTGATATTTATAATTTATCTTCAAAATATATGTTTTTTTTTTTATTTTTCTATCGTTGTACTTATTATTTAATTTTGAATTTATTTAATACAGGTTCGGGAAGCTCAAAGAGCATACCATTTAGAAAATGGTAAAGCTTTTAATTTCGATCATTGTTATCAAATTTTGAAAGAGCACCAAAAATTTAGTTTGAAAACAACATCTTCAAACAGTCAACACTCCCGCTATGGTCCATCTGAAGATAGTATTGGTTCTTCGATTAACATAGGAGACGATTCTTCCCCGATTACTATTGAAGGCCCTGACGCAAACCGACCAATAGGAAGAAATGCAACAAAGTTAGACAAAAAAAGAAAGGGAAAAGCTAAATTATTAGCTTCTGAAAGGGCTGAATTAGAGAGATCAGAAGCATTTAATAAAATGTACGAAGAAAAGGTTGCAATGAATGCAAAAGCTAATGAAGAAATGCGTCTTCATATGTCTCGCTTAGAAAATTTTCGAGAAGAAGAAAGACAAAGAAATATCCGTGAGGAGGCAAGACGAAACAGGGAAGTAGAAATAGCTGAAGAAAATGCATTAATGTCAATGGATTTAACGCGTATGAGTGACCAACAACGTGAGTTGTACAATTACCGTCTTCAAGAATTTCTAAATCGAAGACGCCAACAATCAGAGCAAAACTATCCGGGCAATCAATACTTCTGAGTTGTGTTTTTAATTAATTAATTTTATGGTTTTATGGATGTTATCTTAATATTTCTTAATTTTCCAATGTGATTTTAATTTTATGCTTGTAATGCACTTTTATTTTAAGGTAATCTACTTGTTATATGCAATGTTTATTTATTTAACATTTGGTTTGCACTGTTGTTTTAAAAGATAACGAGTTTCATTTCATATAGAACAAAACACCATACATAATACATTATTCTTAAAACATAATTATATTGCTCCCAACATTATATAACATTATAAATGATTATGAGTTATCTTCGTCGGATGAAGAAACATCATCTGGATATGTTTTAGACTCCTCAATTTCATATTCTTCAAACGCGTGGTCTTCCCAATCTCGAGGGTGAATATCCTCATTAAATACTAAACCTGGATTTATACGCCTCAATTGAGCCTGGTGTTCTACGACCCTTCTACATTCTTCGGCTCGTTGTTGTAAAAGTACAAAAATTGATGTCCGAGCGGCTAAATAAGGTAATAATCGATACCTAGGATCGAATTCTGGATTTTCCAACAAAGTTGAGAATAACTCTGTTGGGACATACTGCCAGAAATGCTTGTCTCGCCACTCTCCTCCTCCATACAGTTTTTGTTTTTTTTTAACCCAGCGAGATAGATGTGTCTTCCAAAGGGTTTTTGTTGCAAATACATGTGGGCTTATTCTACCACCATCTTCATAAGTTGCTATTATTTCTCTCCATTTTTCTTCTATTTCCTCATCCATACTAATTATTTATTTTTCAACTAACAAGATGGACAATTGTGTGAATAAGTCAGTGAATGTCCTCTTTATTTATAGAATGAAATATCCTAGCAAATATAAGAGGATAAGAAATCTAATGGGATCAGAAAATCTAGAAAATATCTGTAAAGAAGATATGAACATCTCCCGATGTGTTTAAAAGATTCAAAAGGACAAGAAAATCTCTGACAAATATCAAAGAAGATAAAAAGTAATTTTTATAAAATCTAGGAGTATATTAAAGCTGATACAATTATAATAATTTACAATACTATTTTTTTTACATATCATCAATAAAAATTCATTAAATACTTTTTACCATTTAAAATAATTTTTTAAACATTTTTATATGATTAACTCACATTTGAAACGAAAAACAGTACATTAAAATATTATTAACTCACATTATCAGAAATACAATACATTAAAATATGATTAACTCACATAATAACAAAGAGAAAACATTCAAATACGATAGAAAATACATTTTTTAAATATAAAATACAGTGGAATATTCTAAAAGAAGTTGTAAAAACACACTAGATCTAAGAAACACACAAAACTATGATTTAGAATGAATTGCCCATATGTGTTCTACTAAATCTGCACGCAAACGATTGTGCGTGCTAGAATTAGTCATCTCATTACGACGATGCATGTAATTATTAAAGACCACCGTAGGATCTCGCTGTAAGGGTGGAAGTTCTTCAATTTGATCGTACTCACATTCCCAATCTATTCTCCGTTCATCATCTATAATCATGTTGTGCAATATTATACACGCTTGCATTATGCTGCTTAGCGCTGCTTCGTTTCATAATCTACCGGGTTGCCTTATTATAGCGAATCGGGCTTGTAAAATTCCGAATGCTCGTTCTACGTCCTTTCTAACACTCTCTTGTGTGGCTGAAAATACTTTCTCTTTCTCAGAATTAGGCCTTTTCATACTTTTGACAATAGTAGCGTAGCTCGGGTATATACCGTCAGCCAAATAATATCCCATACTATATGCATTGCCGTTTATTTCATAGTTGACGGGTGGAGATCTACCATGTAATAGATCTTCGAAAACATTTGATCTCGCCAAAACGTTAAGATCGTTGTTGGCACCTGGCATACCGAAATATGAATTCCATATCCAAGTGTCGTATGAGGCAACAACTTCTAATATTATTGTTGGCGTGTGCTTATGACCACGATATGATCCTTGCCACGCAACTGGGCAATTCTTCCACGTCCAATGCATGCAATCAATACTTCCAAGCATTCCAGGAAATCCACGAGCTGAATTTTCAGTTGAAAGACGCTGCACATCTGTTATTGTAGGCGCTCTCAGGTACTCACTGCCAAATACATTAATAATAGCATTACAAAAACGTTTTAATGATGCTATCGAAGTGGACTCACCTATTGCAAGGTATTCTCCCCATATATCGGCGCATGCCCCATAACACATATGTCGAAGTGCTGAAATTATTTTTTGGTGAGGGGATAAACCGAGACGACCTAAACCGTCAGGTTTTTGAACAAAATAATAATCATAATTCGACACGGCTTCAAGAATGCGGTTGAATAGTGGCCGTCGCATTCGAAATCTGCGCCGAAAATCTGTATCAGGATAAACTGGATTTTCAGCAAAATACTCTCTCCAAAGCCTTGAATGAGCAGCCTGTCTTTCTCGGAATTTATATCTTTTTATAGATACTTCAGTTGTTTCCAAAGTATTAATATTAGATATAGCATTTTGCCTCCTCATTTCATTATATGCAACAGCTTCATCATCATCATCATCTTCATTTAATTTTTCCATTTGTTGAGATAACAAAATTATTTCTTCATCTACTGTATTTTGTCCATAAAAACCTCTTGAACTAGAAGTAGACATAATTTATTTTTAATAATATTTTATAAGAAAATAGTGCTATTTGAAAAGATAAACGGAGATACTGGATTGAAGAATGTCATTTGAATAAATTGTATGATTTATAGAAGATTGTCTATAGAATTCATTGTAGGTGGAGTGGACAAAACGAATCAATAAAAATATTTTGGCAGCCTGACAATATTCGTTTCTTTATCTTTACGCAAAAGATAAAAGAGCAGCCTGACAATATTCGTATCTTTATCTTTACGCAAAATATTTTGGCAGCCTGACAATATTTTGCCAGCCTGACACCTTTGTTTCTTTATCTTGGAGTTTTTCATCATGCTTTGTTTATTTTATTTTTTTGGACCCTAGAATTTTTAATAGTTTATACTTTTTCCCCAATACCATTTGTCTACATATAATAAATTTTTGCACCCTATATTTTTTAATACTTTTTGTTTTACACCCTCCTTTGTTTAAACAATTTTTTTTAAAAGATAATATATATATATATTTAGATATATATATATATATATATATTATCTATTAACTTATTAAACTGCAATATTTGACATAAAAGATAACTGGTCCGAACAATTAACTAACAAATCAGTTTGTGGTAAATTTTATAAGCAAATAATACAATGACATACTTAAATTATTAAATATAACTAATTATCTTCAAACATAATTAACTTGCAATATTTGACATAAAAGATAACTGGTCCGAACAATTAATCAACAAATCATAACACTAAATTTCAGAAGCAAACAATACAATGACGTGATTAAATTACATAATATAACTAATTATCTTCAAGGCCAGGCCATTGTGAATATGATTGGAAGTGCTCGTCACGCAACCGTTCTATCTCGGCGTCTTTTTCCCTTATTTGACGATCTTTATCCTTCAATTGTTGTGCCATTTCACTTGAATGCATGAGTAATTGATGTTTTAATTGGTTTGTACAATTCATTGCATCTATGTAAAGATTTCGCCATGTAGCACGCGACTGCGTCATAGCTGGAGGGGCCTCTATTGAAGGTTTATCTCGTGGCAAAGATAGTTCAATTGTTTCACAATTTGAAGTACAAATGCTATAACTCCAATGAGGAGCAACCGGTTGCGAAGCAAACGATTGTGATGAGGAAGAACCACCTTGACTGTTATAAACCCCCCCTACCACCTCTTGTGGCGTACATGGCATTTCAACATCACGCCCAACCAATGCCGCATATCCAACAATGTCAACATTAACCCCTCTACCAATTGGTGGTAATGATGGTCTGCCAGAAACATATGTCCAATATTCTTCATAAAGTTCTTTCGTCGCTTCAGAAATGAACATATTACATGGATCCCAACCATATTGGGCATAATGATTAAAAACCTCTCGAGGGATCTTTGTCATTTTAACCGGAGGATCGTTAGGAATCGCAATTCTTCCAAAAATTTGTCGGTAGCACCGTTCGCCCAAATACCACTGTCCTCCGAGTTGGGGATCCAGTAACAAATATCTGCATCGTGAAAGGTGTAATGAATTTTGTTGTATCAGAAATTGCATTGCCAAATCATTTGTGTAGGGTTGCCAAATAATTGATTGCATTGAACGCATCTCCAGTTGTTGGTCCGCAATATCGAGATTAAACCTGACTGAATTTTTGGCAGTCTCAACATTTTCCAAACTCCATCGATGAATTCTAGGCCAAAGTAGAGGTGCTCCGGTTATAAAACGCGGACATTGAGTTGCCATGTACTCATAAAAAAAGAACTGCATTTTATTAAAAAATTTTATTAAAATTACTTAATGCAAATAGAAATATAATAATAAAAAATTTATGGACATAAATCATATTTAAAACGAAATATGTACCTCAATTGGCTGCCAAAAGAAATTTAAACTTTTAATTAACCTTCGAGATGCAACATCAAGGCCTGAATACATTCTCGCCAAAATAGCTGATCCCCAGTCGTAGCGGCTAATATTTTCGATATCGATGACATAGTTTGCCCAAAATATTGGGCAACAACTATTACTGTTGGGGAAAAATACATACCCTAAAATATAGAATATGAATAATCTAGCTACACCATCTGCCCCAATAGCTTCAATTATATCGTCACTTCCAAGATATGCGGCGATAAAAGAACCTTTTACTGCTCCGGAATCTATTTCATCTAAAAAATATGGAAAATAAGTAGCTAGTATCCCATTTTCACCCGTTAATGTCGAATCCTCATGCACTTGAGGAAGTGGTAATTTGTCACCCCCAATGGAAATTCCTATTAAAAATATAAATTACAAAATATTTAATTAAATTTATTAAATTAAAAAATAAAATAAAATTATATTTATTTTTCTACATATAAAATTTGTGTTATATGTATGTATACAAAGTTGATATGTGTACCTGTTAACATGGTGAAATCAAGTGGTGTGAAACCTAACTCGCATGTAGGCAGGTGAAATGTATGGGTGGTGTCCCACCAACGTCGACAGCACGCTTCAACAACAGTACGATCAGAATTTGGCATTTGTCGTTTAAATAAATTACACAATCCAGAATTATCAAGCAATATTTCTACATCTGGATCTCGTGATAGCCTTTTATATATTCCACTTGCTTGGTGCCAGGTTGACCTTATGTAGAATAAACTACCTTCAGCTGTTCTCTTCATTCTCGAAATATGTTTTTCATTATCAACAACCCTTCTATAATTAGCAAAGGGGGACGATGAACTTGATGGCTGTGTAGTAGGAGTAGCACAATTTTCAGGCTGAGCACGACGTTCGGTTGATCTCCGTCGTGCAGAACTAGGCCTAGCAGCAGATGCAGTAGGCGTTGCATCAGATGTACCAGACCCACCTTCATCGGGAGGACTCGATATACTAGCTCTCCCGAAAAATCTTTGGATTTTTTTCATTATGCTGAGAATAAATAATAGAATTTATATTATTTTAAGGTAATTTTTGAAGAGAATTATTGATTATTGATAGCAAATGCTATCACAGCTATTGACAAAAATTTAAGGCCAAACTAATATCAAGGGTCAACAAATTAATTTTACTTATAATGTAAACTTTTTTCTTATCCAGTGCCTAAATTTTTTTTTATTATTTAACATTTCAAACTTGTAAAATTACTTTTTTTGTAAAAGAAAAATAAATTCGAATACAAAAAAAAAAGAATTAAATGTTAAAAATAATTTTTTTACTTCATTTTTTTCATTATACGTGTTAAGGAACTTTTCATATTATATATAAAATGCTTAACTCACATAAAACAACTTAATGATAGACAAAAATATTTAAACAAATAAACAATAATATTAAACAAATAATTAATTTAATAAAAAGAATAAGATAATTGTACCTTAAATTTCTGCAAAATAACTTTGACGAGGATGCTCGAAATTGGTTTAAAACTGAAATTATTTTGATGAAGTGTATGGAGAGAAAATTAGAAAGAGTGATATGGTAGAGAATGTGGGGCAAATGTTTAAATAGGAAAAAAATTTAACCGTTAACTCGATAGATAGCCGTTGGAGTGTGCCGTTGGAGGTGGGATACCTCACGACATTCAGAATGTCGTGAGAGGAGGATGATGTGGCTGGGCGATGAAGTGTTCATCGTGAGGCAGTTTTTTTTTTTTTATGCGCTGCAGAGACCCACTTGCTAAATGGCCAAATTAACCTACCATTTTACATTATCGATTGCAGAAGGTCTTAGGGCTAAACCGTCTTGTGCGGTCTTTTATATACTGCTATGTGGATTATTTACTTTATTGTCATGGATGCCTTTACTTTATCACTATCATTTTTTCTTGTTGGTTTTCGTGTTATTTACTTTATCGTCATGTATTATTTACTTTATCATTTGTTTAGCCCTAAGGCTAAACAAATTCAAAATTTATTGTCAAAATTGTCGGAAAAAAAAATACGTTACTCATTTTGTGAAAAAATGTAAAGATGATTACACTTTTTGGTCTTTTATCTTCATAGATGCTATAGCACTCTTATAGCTGAAGATGAACAGGACCGAGCTAGATTTCGGGGCCCAAGGAAACACTTTTCTTTTTTTTTTTGGAATTAAGGAAACTTTTAAAATAGTGTCCCTTTAATAGTTACAAATTTAATAAATAAATTTTTCTACCCATTTTTTCAAAGCCAAAACTGTACTACCTAAGAGCCATTATGATAAATGCTACGCATAAATTAATTTTTATATATTCCAAAGAGTATTATAGAAGATAAAACTTGGTTTAGGAAATGCGCAAATTAATTAAAAAAATACGACACATTTTTTTTGCATCCCACATGCTTACAGATTTGAACCTCTCTTTGGTTCAAAAGGTTTTTGTACCTGCTAGAGTTTAAACTCGGGATCTCTGAACTATTTTGTGTAGTCAAGTAACTGAATCACCTCTTATGGTTAACACTGCCTTATTTGGCGACTTAAAAAAGTACTCGCTTTATATAATAGGACGCATAGTGTGAAATAGGTAGAGGCGGATCTATTGAAGGGCAAAGGGGTCAGTTGACCCCATGGATTAAAACAAAAATTAGTCAAATTGCAAAACAGGCAAAGCTGGCAGTGGCAGGCAACTTGATAAGCGGAAGCAAAAGTCTTCAAAAGTTATTTCACCCATGAGGCCCCATGACCCACTCACCCACCCAGAAAAAAAATAAAAACATTTAGAACAAACTACAAAACATAGGCAAGTGGAAGCAAAAGTCTTCAAAAGCTATTTCACCCATGAGGCCCATGACCCACTCACCCACCCAGAAAAAAAATAAAAACGTTTTGAACAAACTACAAAACATTAAAATTAACACTTAACAGCTCCCAGTAGCCTCCCACTCAGTTTTTCTCATTTCTTCCTATTCTGAATTCCTCCTATTTTTTCTCATCTCACAAAGTCACAGATTTCTCATCTCACAAATCTTTTTCGCCTATTTTTTCTTCTTTTACTTAGTTTCGTTTTTTTCCTCTTCACTAGCTCCGCTCCGCCTCCAGCATTCCAACGGCCACCACCGCCTGATTTAGGTATAATTTTCTTTGTAAATTTTTTTTGAAACTTTTACACTTAGCCCCCTTGACCCCATAATTCTAGATCTGCCACTGGAAATAGGTATATCAATTTATACATATGAATGAGGAGGAATTAAAATACTTGGACCAATGAGTGTAAGAAGAACTTGTGGAAAAAAATTGAGGAAAAAAAGCTTGGACCAATTAATAAGAGCATTTCCAATGGCAGATATACGATTTCCACCACTTCCAACTTCTTTTTTATAATCTGAAATTTTATTATTTTGTTTGGTTAAAACTGGAATTCTTCTTATCATTGAGAATTATTATAATCGCAAATGGACTTACTACAATTGTCTGGATAGTTTTTGCTTTTGTTACTTTATTACTTTTTATTTATTGTTTTATTACTGCTCGAGAAAAATTGAAGAAACTGATGCTTGAATAGAACAAATAGAAATAAAAGGGAGAAATTATATATATTAAATCAAAAAAAAATATTAAAAAAAAGAAAAAAGATTTAAGCGAAAGACAATTTCATGTGTTGGTCTAAGCCCAGCAAAAATGGAAAGGATAATCAAAGATGGGCCCAAAACCTTTTGTGCAATCGGCAGCCTCAAATCCTAATTAAACTCCAAGAGTTATATTATTATTATTATTAATTTTTTTTAAAAAAATATATAACTCAAAAGCACTAACATTAGGGGGGGGGGGGGAGTCATCTTGGAGGGCCGGCAACATAAAAACATAAGATTTTATGTATTAGAACAAAGTTCTTTTGTTGCACAATTTAATTCAAGTTTTTATCTTGCATTTCAAGCAAGTACTGTATTTAACTTAATTATGTCTTTTATAATGACATACTTTTTTGTATTTCAAATTCTCCAAATTTATGGTCTTAATTTAAATATGCGGTCTTTTTATTCACTTGTCCGATTTAATTGATTTATCTGGTTTGGAATATAATTTTGTTTTGTTAGATTAACCTTATGTTTTGTTAAAAGCAGATATAAAATTGTTTCGATAAATTCAATTGAATGTTTTAACTTTTATATGTTAGATGCTTAAGCACACGCAATATATGTGTAACACACTCTTCTTATATATATGCACACATATATAGTTTAAATTAAAAATTATTTAATGAGTATTAAGTATTCTAGTGGTTATTTTTTTTATAACCTAGGAGTTATGGGTTCAAATTCTAGCAAATCATTCTCTTATTGGACCAAATTTGATATTATAATGGAAAGAGGGGGCCTGTGTGTTATATATAGATAAGTTAGGCAACTGACACAAAATTATAGGGGCCACACTAAAAAAATTGTGAAACTGTTAAGAAAATAGATTAACAATACTAAGTTGCACAAATTCAATCAAATGTAGCATAAACTTGCACTTTACAAATATTATAGGTGGTAATATTTTCAAAATAATTATGTTTATCAGAACAACGTACAACTTTAAAATTATACGATGAAACTTGTAAAAGTAGTATTGTTTTCTGTCGAAGAAATAATTATTTTGACAATATAAGTAGCCTTATTATATATGAATAGTTATAGTTTACACAAAATTTGAATCTCATTTGTTTGAAAATTAAGGTTTAACTTTTTTTTTCCTCTGAAACTGAGAGTTACTCTTTTACTTAATCTCAAAGAATACTAAATTTCAAACCAATACAAAAAAGTAAAATTTATTTGATATCTTAAAATTTCGTGAATTGGGTACTTTCAAAATGACTAACGTGACTTTTATTTTTATTTATTTATTTCTAAAAAGGTAAAAATCGTCCTAGGGTCATTACATCATTCGAAATAAAAAATGATTAATGTGACTCTTAATTTTGTTTTAATTATTTTTAAAACAAAAAATGATTAATGTGACTCTATTTACCAATTTAAAAGAAACTATAATTTATTTATGCTTTTAATTTTAAGTTATATTGCTTTTGTAGCTGGGCAAAATTAAAAATTACTCTGAACATTTATTTATTGTGTTAGATAGACACAAATGTTTAATGGTGATAACTTTATTAGAGAGTTATTGGTTATTCAGTTGTTCATTATTATTCGGCTGTCCAATAACTAGATAAAGTACTATTATTCAAAAGCTATGATTAAAATAACTCCAACCTAACTTTTGAATGATCTTATTTTTAACTTAAATATTCCCACTAATTTCACCATCGTTTAAGAAAAAAATACATTTCCAATTATACAATTATTGTACTATAGATAGGAAAGTAAAACTAATATCAAGTTGAATTTTTCTTAGTTAAAATTAGATTAATTATTCAAAATACAATTTATTTCATGTGAATTATAGAGTCTGAGCTTCCACTGGGGGTGATCCTAAACATGCAGGTGTGAGGTGTCATAAACTAAGTTCCTTTCTCATTCACAATTCAATTGGGTTACTGGAATTGTCTAACGAATTATGTTTAGAACATGTATAGCGGATGTAAGATCAAATTCACAGTGTTGTAGGTAATGAATTATTTCACTATCTTAACTATATACATAAGTGTACTATGTTTTTAGTTACACCATTATACTAAGACTTTCCCAACATAGTGTCATGATACAAATGCCAGGTTTTCTAAAGAGTTTAATTAGCTACCAGTAGAAATATAATTAATTTTATCATACCATCTATAATATTCACCACCTCTAGTAGTTAGTCATTTAAATCTTTCACTATTTTATTTAAATTGTAATGAGGAACTCACTATTATTTCACACAATAATATATATAATCATAATGTGAAAATTTAAACATAAAGATGATAACAATTTTTTCTCTACCAAAATAAAAATCAATTGTCTACAATATATATATAACTTCAAGGTGCTATTTACTTCCCGTGGTGCCTTTATATATTTGCGTGCTTGGTTTTTGTGTCCCCTTAATATAATCCATGCACCCACTATAATTAGTGAAATCAATGATTCGAAACATCCAACTTATGACTTTTCTAAATCTTTTATACCGCAAGAAAGTTGATTTTTCATTAACTTAATTCCCTCAGTCCTAATCATTAATTAGGAAGTAAAGTAAAGCCAAAGGGTTTCGGTTAAAAGATGTTATGAAACTTGTAATTATAAAACCGTTCACAAGAATATAAAAACGAACAAAATGAGATTTCTTGAAGAACTAGGTAAAACATTTATTTTCAAATTTAAATGAAAATATACCATCATGATTATGTTAGGAGGGATAAAAGAAATCATGAAAACTTAAAGAACATAAAATTTGAATCGAACTAATAACTAATATTAAAAATAAAATAATCACAATGACTTCAATAATAATTTCTTTGTTCCAAGTTGCATAAATCTCATTTTGGTCTTGGCGTAAAAAATAATTATTTCCACTCGAGTCAATCCACTAATTTAAAGGAAATCTATTAAATCTAATTGAAACATTCAAATCACAGACCTACTATTCTCTAATTTTTCAAAACTTGCAATTTTTCAAATAAAATATAGTAAGTCTTAAACTGGTGGATTGGTCAAGGTTTATTAGGACTTAGCTCATCTAATCTACCTTTCAGCCCTTTCATAACTTTTTTTTAGCTCTTCATATTATCAGATGATTAGCAAATTTATTATTTTTCCGCTTAACCTTTGTTTCGTTTATAACTAATATACAATTTAGACATGGAACTGGAAATAATTTAATAAGAAAATTCTAATCCCTATAATTTTGAACTAGTTTAACAATCATAACAAATATACATAAATATGGCACAATAAATCATTATATGCATAGTAGTAAAATTAGTTATTAATTTTCTTGCAAGAGATACATAAACAATAAAAATACAATTATTCATAAACATAATCATTAGTTTGAGAAACATTAATTTTCAATAACTTTTTGTTAATAAGTTTATTATTGATTTTATTAGTCATCATATAGTTGGGCCACTTTGACAACTACTGAACTATTCGTAACATGACTATTAAATTAAACAATATGTAGATTAAACTCAAGAGAAATATTAAAATAATGAAAATTAGTAGTAATTTATATATGAGTTACTCGCTTAAGATTTACTATTTAATTAATACTAATCAAACATTCTAATCAGATCACTTTGGAAGCTACCGACCATTCTTAACATGACTATTAGATAAAATAGTAAACTTAAGTAATTATATGTACCGGTCAATAAATTCTTCTCCGTAGATTTTGTTTTCTAACCCTTTAATGTTTAGTAGGTTACTAAAATTTGATTTACCTTTGGGGAATAACAAATTTTCAATAACTAAATAAACGAAATAAACTCATAAAACAATTTGTAAACACCCCAATTTGCGACCCCCGCAAGAACCCTTATTTTATTACTAAGTTATTCTCCATTTTTTAGCTTAAAATTTTGATTTTGGTAATTTGATTTTTTTAGGCTTTTTTTGCATTTTCCTTATTTTGCCCACTTTTTATCCCACATTGGATAGGAGCCTAAAGTGAGGCCTTGGGTTTCCTTATAAATTGTGGGTGGTATAAATCCAACTGAACCTAAAAGAATCAAATCGGCTCAAATCGATAGAGTCGGTAACCAAATTCAACAAAAGTGGCGATAATGAACATTAAATTAGCAATAAAGACAACGGCTTTTTGTTTGTGTGGGCAAGTTCTTCCGGTGGCTCTTATTTCCAATCCGGCAATACGTCCTCCCAGAGTGTGTGATTATATTCTTCACTAGGCTCTAATGGCCAAACATATACAATTCTCAAAAAGAGAGGGTAAGAGTGGGTAGTGGGTAAAATGTATGGTTCTTGCCGTGGTTTCGTTGTCCATCCCTCGCTATGGGTTTATCCTATTCTATTTATACCCTTTGGATAGGGTCTAGTGTGGTAGAAAATTACTATAAAAGGTAAACTTGATCACTACTCCAAGATTACAGGTGTTAATAACCTCGTTCATACTAGTAGAAGTGGTTATTTTCTATTGTCTATCCTCTACCTCAACTACCTCTTATCCATAACTCGTTGCTTAATGATCGTCCCACAATCCGATCATACATTGTGGTCGGTCTCATCAGCCAATAGGAGTTCAAGTCTCCATATGGGTCCGTGGCCCGTTCACTAGGCTTGGGCTGAGGCCTAGGTACAAAATTATGCTCCCACATAAATAAAAGGCCTAAGGCTTGTGTTTTAGGGAGAGCCAAATGAGAAGGATCATGTAAGAGCTTTTTTTAGCCATTGAACCAATAATTTTCATTAGTATAAAATTCTCATACTCATTTATTATAGATATCAAGAATTATGTTCTAGTTAATTTTATTAGGTTCTTAGAAAATAAGAACATTTTCAATATAAAGTTTACACCTGGAGTGTCAGTCTTTGTCAACGCCGGAGGTCTGTCCGCTTCCTCGTATTTATATTATTGTCGGGAAGATAATCATCTTACTCTTTCCTTTAATTAAGTTTATTATATGCATGCTTGTCTTATTTTAATTAAGTTTATTATATGCATGCTTGTCTTATTTTAATTAAGTTTATATACATACTTGTTTTAATATATATATATATATATATTTGTTTAAATTTAATTAAGTTTATTATCTATAAACTTGTTTAATTAAGTCTATGTGTACTTGTTTAATTTCTCGGAAGTATTATAAGTGAGTAGGGAGTTGGCTTACTTGGGCCAACATAAACCGAAAGCATTTACTTTCACTCTCATTTGACCCTTTCTTTTAATTAAGTTTATTATATGCATACTTGTTTATTGTTCTAATTGAGTTTATTATATGAGTACTTGCTTAATTTTAATTAAGGTCTATTTGCTTTATTAGAAACTCTCATAGAGTTCACATCGAGTCCGGAATTCACCCACACACTAGAGCATACTTTAGGGGTGTTTGCAACACAAGAAACAACCATATTGGATGGGTTTGTCGCACGACAAACCCAATGCAAATACAATTTGTCGCACGACAAACCCATCCGTCGCACGACAAATATTGTCATGTCGCATGACAAGCTTCCTAAATACCGACCAACCAATTTCTAATACATCAGTTTGTCATAACCCATCACTTCAGCTGTTTGTCACACGACATATGTATATATCGCGCGACAATCGTCCCACTATTGAGGAATGTCGCACGACAATCACTCCCGAATCCATAAATAGGCCAACACCCTCATGGGTTTTAAGCAGCAATTTCTCACCAAGGTCACGGTTTCTACACCAAAACTACTTATCATTTCTCTCACATTTTTAATTTTTAAGCCTTTTTCGGAAGCACTTTTAATAACATTTATTTCCACAAGAGTTTCAGATCTAATATTGGCACCTGAAGTACCACCTTCTAGAGCCAGACTGTTGAAAATATTTTAAAGAGGAAAGCTGATATCCGCCAGAGGTCTTCTCTGCCGTATTATATTTTCTCTCTTTCATTCTTGTATATATCGTCGGCAAAGTAACTAAAATCTCTTATAATAATCAAATAATATATCTGCATACTAGTTTTATTGTACTTTATTTAATAATTATAGATTTGTTTAATTCTTAATTAAGTTTATCATACATACTTGCTTAATTTCTTGGAAGTACTATAAGTGAGTAAGGAGTTGGCTTGCTTAGGCCGACATAAACCGAAAGCATTTACTTCCACCCTCATTGTTTCAATTTTAATTAAGTTTATTATTTGTAGATTCTTTATATCTGTTGTTCTGCCCACTTTCTAGCTGGACAAATTTATTATCAAGTTACTGATATTCTATCGTTTTTAAATAAAACAACTTGATAAAATCATTTGTAAAACCAGAAGAAGTAAGGCCATTTATCATCCGGATAAAACCAAGTTTTCAAAATTTGGACTGATAAAGCTTACATAGGAATTAAACTCAGATATATTATGTCTTCCATATAGACTGTAATGTATCTGATTCACTCACCTCAAGAGTTCAATTCCATATCAAATCAATTTCGATAAGATCCGATCTTTTCTAAATTAACCGAACTAGATAATTAATATTGTTATCTAAGAAAATAATACCGAATCACTCTCTTTTCAAAAATAGATAAGATAAACTTTTGTCACTAGTAATCAGATTTTGACAAAACCAAAATATCGGATTACGGAATACAAGGTTTTCATCATTTTCCCCAAATTTTTTCCCAAAATCAGGGTTTCATGAGTTATTTCTAGAAAGTAGTAGAATATCAGTAAAAGCATCCAAGTTTTTCAACATAGAATAAACATATAAGACCACTGAATACCAAAAGGGCGGAACGGGTGCTTAACACCTTCCCAATCTGTAACATAGTTCCCAAACCCTAAAGAATCCTGATTTCGTAGACAAACGTGTAAATAAATGTTTATCTGTAGCATTTTCTCTTACACAACTATTTTGTCCGTTTTTTCGTAAAATGTACTGACAACTTTGAACGAATCTTCTTGCATATAGAAATAAGATAGAGGAACACCCAAGGTTGAGACCCGGAGGTCATTCACAACCGGGTCGCATTTGCGAATTTGCACACAATTATTATAATTATAAGAATTATTAATTCATGAGTTATGATCCTCAATCCATTATTAAATTTAATATTCATTAGCCATTTTAATTGGGCTACTTTAATAGCTACCGAATTAAATGATAATATGAGTTAAATTAAATAATGGCAACCATAAAACTTTTAAAATGTACAAAGAGACAATATAATTTATCTCGTTCATACAAATAAATTAAGGTTTTTTGCACATTACTTTTAAGCCATATCACTTCCATATCATTGAGTTCTTAATATATGCCCCAATGTATTTGAAAATGTAATTATTAATGAAATTTAAATTTAGGCCATGTCAATAAAAATAAATAGACAGTTCATGAAGGAAATTTCATATGCAATAGGCTTCATCCCAAATATAGGCAAACAGTAATTAAGGCTTTAATTTATGGACCGAAAAATTAAACAATAACATAAATTAAGGGTGATGATATTGGCACTCCCAAAAACACTCGATAACACTTCGACTTTCATTCGATTCGTCGCAATCGACTAAGGTGTATGTTACTCGGTTCTTGAAGGCTGAGTATAAGCTTATATACTCGGTCCTTGATAACTGAGTAAACTATTATCAAGTTTATATTCGGTCATTCACAACCGGATAACATATACCTTACTCAGTTGTTAAGAACCGAATGAAAAGTGGGAGTATTTTCAAGAAATATTGGGGGTGCCAATATCTCTACCCTAAATTAAGTCACACTAACTTTTATGGAATCTAACATATTTATCTGCTATATGAAGGAAAATGTTTTTTTAACTTACGATTCTTATTTTTATCTGGTATGTTATATAAGTTGTACTTTTATTGTATTTTGAAAAAGTACAACTCATATAATATATGCTGTGCTAAGATACTGCTAGAATAAGCCTTAGCACAAGCGTTGAATAGACCGGACAATTATGCATACAATAATTAAATAAACAAGCACCATTAATATTTAAGTAATACGAAAAACAAGAGATTAAAGAAGAAAAATAACTAACCAAGCACACAAGCAATTAGGTGGTATCAGCAAAACCACCACTAATCCACTGGGTGATAGCTATTATTGATGAGCCATATTCCTAGTAGAACGTGCAAAGTAAAGCCTAGCCGCCAATTAGAGCTCTCAATATTATTTCTCAAATATACTCTCTAATCTAGTTAGTAAACAATACAATACAAGTCACAAATAAAACCTATGACAAAGTGTAAACACCATAATTTGTGACCCCCGCAAGAACCTTAAAACTATAAGAAATCACTTTTTTTAGTCTAAAGCCCACTCAATACACTAGAAACTGCTTCGGGAAGTTTGTATTATAAACAACCCTGTTCCCAGAAGGGTTTGTTGTGCGACAAACCTATTTTTAAAGGCCTTTGTCACACGACAAACCAGATTGTCGCACGACAAACCCATTTGACCCAGACCATCCACTCCCTAACACATCAGTCTGTTAGGGACAACCCTCCAGCCGTTTGTCATGCTACTTCAGGCAATATGTTGTGCGACAATTCCACTTTTCAAGGGAATGTCGCACAACAAACTCCCCCGAGTAGTATAAATAAGCCAACACCCCTAAGGATTGAAAGCCGGCAACTTGGTCTTCAAGAAAAAGCTATGACCTCTCTTTAAAAGTATGATTTTTACAAGGTCCTTAAGATTAATTTATTATTATCAAAGTTCTCGAGGAATCTCCGAGTTCTCAATACTTGACGTCTCGTATTCCAAAGTCGAATTCTTGGCTGTATCTGAAGAAGAAAAGTCTATATTCGCCGGATTATCTTCGGTCATATTATATTTTCTCTCTTTTATCTTATTTATCTCATCAGGAATGTAAAGAAAGTTCTTATAGTATTTAAAGTTTATATATATATGTACTTGTTTTCTTTTGTTTATATCTGTTGTTCTGCCTATTTTCTAATTGACTAAACTTATCATTAAATTAGAAATAGTCTATTATTTTTCTCAAAACAAAACCCTGATAAAATTATTTTCGAAAATCAGAAGAGTAAGTACATCATTATCTGGATAAATTAAAATTTTCAAAACCCAGAATGATAAAACTTACTTAAAGTATTAAAAATAGGTATATTCAATCTCTTATATAGATTGTAATATACCTAATATACTCTCCTTAAGAGTCCAAATCCATAATGAAATCAATCCAATTTCCAAAAAACAATCAAAACAAGGATATAACTGATATTGTTATCTGAGTGAACAATATTATAATATGCTCTCAATTTCCAAAAATTATAAACTCTATCATTTGTGTTTCACTTCTTAAAAAAATAAAATATCGGATTACGGAATACAAGATTTTTATTCCTTTCCCCGTTTTTCCCAAAATCTAGTTTATTTACAAAAACATACTTTAAGAAAGTAGTAGACTTTTCTAGTAAAGGCATCAAAGTTTTTCAACATAGAATAAACATATAAAGCTATTAGAGACTAGAAAGGCGGAATGGGTGCCTAATACTTTCCCAAATCGTAACATAGTTCCAGAACCCTATAGAATCCTGGTTTCGTAGACAAAACGTGTAGGAATAAGGCTTGCTTTGGCCTTTACCCCTACACAGACCTTTTTGTACATTTTCTCGTAAAACATGCTGGCAACTCTGAATGAACCCACTTGCATTTAGAAATAGAAAGTAGGATTCATCTCTATATCAAAGCAAATGAACAACATAATTTGTTCCAAAATTTTAGACTCCCAAACAAGGGATTGAGACTTGGGGGTCGCAACTGCGGATTCTCACACAAGGGTTCTATTTGTAGGGTAAACATCCTGTGGGTCTAGGATTGCACAAAGCCAAAATTACTAGAAATTGGATAATACAAATCCAATAAGGATTTGGACAATATAAAGCCAATTAAAAATTGGACAATTTAAAACCAAATAGGAATAAGATTCATATACAAAGTTAAATCTTTAATTCTCCACCTTGGCGATATTCCACAAGACCCCAATGCACTCCACCATGATCAATTCATCAAATAAGATCTTATCATCCCTGCATGTCCCTTAGGACCACCGCCTCCCAAGGGCATCAACACCAAAGGACATTGACCAACGTCGAGCAATGCACAACGTTTTCAATAATTTTCCTGATGAAGTGATATCGAACATTAATATGCTTGGTTTTTTCATGATGAACTTGATTATTCGCCAAGTGAATTGTACTCTAACTGTCACAGTGCACCACCACTTTTTTCGACTTCAAACCGAGATCACTAACTAAACAACGGAGCCGTACGGCTTCATTGACCACCTCCGTTACCGCAATATAATTCGCCTCTGTGGTAAACAACGCTACTACACTTAGAATCATCGACCTCTAACTCAACGGACCATTACCCAATGTAAACACATAACCCGTAGTCGATCTCCGCTTGTCTAAATTGCTAGCATAATCTGAATCTACAAAACATTCAATAGTTGACATTTCAGATTTTTCAAATACCAACCCTTTGTCCATCGTACCTCGTAGATATTATAAAACCCACTTAACGGCTTGCCAATGCGGTTTTCTAGGGTTCTCCATATACCTACTAACAATGCTCACGGCTTAAGCAATATCCAGTCGAATGTATACCATGGCATACATCAAACTCCTAATCGCACTTGCATAAGGAACTTGAGCCATGCACTCCACCTCTACTTCGAAGCTAGGAACCATCATTGCTGAGAGTTTAAAGTGCGGTGCTAACAAGATACTCGTCGGCTTTAAGTTTTCCATCTTGAATTAAGCAACAACTTTCTCAAGGTATTGCCTTTGTGTAAGACATAATCTTTCCCTCTTCCTATCTCGGACAATCTCTATCCCCAAAAATTATTACGCTCTACTGAAATCTTTCATCTCAAACTCCTTTCTTAAATGAGCTTTCAATACGTCGATCTCCACTAAGCTCCGGGAAGCAATGAGCATATCGTCAATGTATAAGAGTAAATAAATGAAATTGCTAGATTCAAGCCTTTTGAAGTAAACACAATGATCAAATTTGCTCTAAGCAAACTTCTGCGCGATCATAAACGTGTCAAACCTCTTGTACTATAGACGCAGGGACCGCTTCAATTCGTACAGCAACTTTCAAAGTTTGCACACACTATTTTTTTTAGCAACAACTTTGAACCCCTCTGACTGAGAGATATAGATCACTCTTCTAGGTCCCAATGCAAGAACGCAATTTTGACATTAAGTTATTAAAGTTTGAGATCAAATTGTGCCACCATAGCTAATAATGCCTGGATCGAGGTGTGCTTCACGACCGAAAAGAACATTTCATTATAATCCACCCTTCCTTTTGCACATAACCATTGGCTACCAACCTTGTCTTGAAACAAACACCGGACCCTAGAGCCCCGTCTTTCTTACTGAAAACCCACTTGCACTCGATAGGTTTCTTCCCCTTCAATAAATCTCATAGTTCCCAAGTTTGTTTTTTTCGGAGAGACTCCATCTCATCCTCCATAGTCGTTTTTCACTTCACATTATCGCCAAAATTCATAACTTCTCAATACGAAGTCGGCTCATCCTCGTAACCTACTAATGCGTATGCCATTATATCTTCATAACCATATCGAACTGGTGCACGTTGAGCCCTAGGCTCCCTTTCATTAGCCAAAGATGCTATCGTTTGTTATTGACTCGATTTCACTACCGAAATCTCCAAACCCTTGTCGGAAGTTGTCTTTTTCTCGTTAGACTCCTCCATTAAATCTTTAATTCGAGTATTAACTGGAATAGTCACTTTTATTTCTACCACTATCATACTCGCCTTGTTTCTCTTTTCAATTGGGATTGGAGAACCACCGTTTGTTGGTGAGGTTGTCTTGAGCATAGACGCCTTGTCAAATGTCATATCCCTATTAATCACGATTTTCTTGCCTTGAAGACACCACAATTTGTAACCTTTGACCCCATCACAAGAGACTAAGAATATTGCCTTACGAGCCCTGGGGTCTATTGTTTCATCACGAACATGATAATAAGCCGGACAGCAAAAAAATATAGATGTTATCGTAATTAGTATGAGATTCGATCCACATTTCCATAGGTGTTTGTATTCCACTCCCGAGCATTGCTAACAATTAACCAAGAACGTAACTTCAGATAGGGCCTTGACCCAAAATGACTTATCCAAATTGACATTGGAAAGCATACACCAGACTTTTTCAAAGAGCGTACAATTCATCCTCTCCGCTATCTCTTTCTGTTGAGGTGTACACTTCACCGTGAAGTGGCGAATGATACCTTCCCGTTGGTAGAGATCCTTAAAAAGATCACAAGATTCCCTGACGTTATCTTATCTGAGCATTTTAACTTTCTTACCAATCTAGTTCTTAACCATCTCCTTCCACTTTAAGAACACATCAAAGACCTGGTCCTTATGATTCATGAGATAGATCCAAGTTCTCATTGAATAATCATCAATAAAAGTCACAAAGTAATGATTTTTACTTAATGATTGAGTCTTTGTAGGTCCCCAGACGTCCGTGTACACATAATCAAGTGCTCCTTTTGTGCAATGTACCGCTGTCCTAAACTTTATGCGAGTCTGTTTCCTAAGCACACAATGCTCACAAACACCGTCATAGCCTTCTCCCCAACATAACCCACCCGCATATACCATAACCTCATCATGTCCGTCTCTTCAGTCATAATCGAAGCAAACCCAGTCACTATGCATCCTTAAAAAAATAGAGATTACTCTTATTCTTTCCTCGCATCACAACTATAGCACCGGAGAGAACTTTTAAGTTACTACCCTCGAGTATGACACGATACTCATTGGAATCAAGATCCCTCAAAGAGATCAAATTCTCTTCAGACTGGGAACATACCGGACATCACCAAGAGTACGTACCACCCCGTTGTGCATTTTTAGCCGAATCGTATCAATCGCCATCGTTTTACACCCATGGTCGTTACCCATCAAAACCTTGCCCCCATCAACCTCGATGAAGGTATGAAATAATTCCCAATTTGGGCATATATGATACGAGCACCCGCTATTCAAGATTCACTTGAACCAACATACTTTTAAATTCCTCCTTTTTTGGCGCCGTTATCACGTTCGCGTTCTCCACCGCACTTTTATTCTCTCCACCACTATTGGTTCTATTTGGACACTCCTGGCGCACGTGTCCAAGTTTTCTACACTTATGACAAATTATCTTACTCTTATTAGTCGATCCCTAAGATTTCGATCGTGACCTTCCTCGGTTTTTCCGTTTTTTTTCACCGCTTCTCCCCATAGTGAATATCACATCCGAGTTGGATTCTCCTCTCTCCTTCAAGCGCTTTTCATTAATCAAGACGGACGGCGATACCAAATCATAGGTCACATTTTCCTTCTCATGTATAAAGCGTAGTGGTTAGATGATCATAGGATTCTGAGAGCGAATTAAGAAGCAAAATCGCCTTGTCCTTATCATCAATCTCGATGTTTAATCCTTCTAAATTTAAGATTATTTTGTTGAACCCGTCGAGATGATCGTTCTTGGATGTACCCTTTGAAAATTCATACCGAAATAGTTTCTTCTTCAAGTACAGATGAATCTCAATACTATTCGTCATATACTATCCTCGAGCTTCTTCCAATTACCGAAGCAGACGTTTCACGCATCACATAATACATCACATTTAGAACAAGGTGTAAATGAATTGTATTACATGCATGCCTATCGCATTAAGCCCAATCGGCGTCGGACCATTCATTGGGCTTAGTTTATTCCCCAATAATGCTCTATATAAACCTTATTGGACAAGGATGCCGGACATTTAGCATGCCAAATTTCAAAATTATTTTTTTTCATCAAATCTCTCTATATCGAATTTGACCGCATCCGTCACCTTAGGAGCAGACGCCCTTTTCAAAGATAGTTTATCTGCCGCCTTGGCATCCCCTTCTGATATATCAGTAGTAGACATTTCTAACTATCACACAATTATCCCAAGGAATAACCCTTCATTTGATACCAAATTGTTGTGCTAAGATACCACTATAACAAGCCTTAGCACAAGCGTATGATTGACCGCACAATTATGCATACAATAATTAAATAAACAAGCAAAACTAATATTCAAATAATACTAAAAACAAGAAAAACAACTAGCCAAGCACGTAAGCAATTAGGTGGTATCGACAAAACCGCCACTAATCCACGAGGTGATAGCTATTATTGATGAGACAAATTCTTAGTACAACGCGTAAAACAAACCCTAGCCGCCAATTAGAACTCTCAATATTATCTCTCAAATATATTCTCTAATCTAGCTAGTAAATAATACAATACAATACAATACAAATCACAAATAAAACTTATGACAAGGGTTCTATTTATAGGGTATAAATCCTATGGGTTTAGGATTGCACAAAGTTAAAACCTACTAGAAAATGGAAAATACAAATCCAACAATGATTTGGACAATACAAAGCCAATTAAGAATTGGAAAATTTAAAACCTAATAGGAATAGGATTCCTATAAAAAACCAAATCTTCAATATATATTGATAAGAATATGCGATAAGAATATCCGAAAATATAGCATTACTCTTATACAGAAGTTTTTGGATACGAACAGATCGGTCTTTCAATTTACCAGGACATTGCATTAATATATAGAATATTATAATATGTAATGAATGCGAAGACCAATAAAGTAGGCACATAAGACAAGAGCTTTAAATATATTAAAAGAGGCTAATTTTATGTTGTTATGCTAAACAAGAATCATCTAAAGACCCTTTCCAAATTCTAACTTTTTACAACTTGCTGACATTATCAGTATTATAGAATCATACAAAACTTCATAATTGGACTATTTTTTCCCCAATTTAATGTTTTTCAAGAATCTTATGTCCTTAAATAATATCATCTCTATTTTATTCCCAATTTAATGTCTTTTTAAAAGTGGTATTAGTAATGCCACTTTTATTATTGAAAACGGCATTAGTAATACCAATTTCAGTATTAAAAATGGCATCAACGATGCCAATTTTAAAAATTGATATTTTTTTTAAAATCGGCATAAGTGATGCCAATTTCAATAAATGAAAACGGAAAAATCCTCCAGTGAAGAAATGGGACCTGCAACAATTTTTGGCACTTTCGTATGATTCTTCGAACTTGATTTTGTAAAAATCGATCTCGTATTTCCGATTGGATTTCAGTTGGAAGGAAGGGAACCAAATCATCAATCTTAAAGGAATTGCTCATGTTTGTTTTTATAGAGTGAGATTGAAGTGAGATTGTGTAAGGTATGAGATGTTATATAGGATATTAAGAAGCATGTGTTTCAGTAGTGCATTAAGGTGACGAGACCTTGGCAAAAATATTAAGCTTTTTACTTTATCAAAGATTTGACGAGGCATTGAAAATGATTTGATTTGACGATCCAATGGGTTGCAACAGTGATTTGACGAGCCACTGAAAAGCCTTTACTGTTGGATTTTTTAATAAAAATGAGAAAAAGAGAGATAATGGGGTTTAGTGAAAGGTCAAATCATAAATTTCACTTTCCAGTGTGTTGTCATATCATCCAATTTTAACCATGCACGTATATGTGATAGACATTATAAAAACCCCGTATCTAGATAATTTTCTTTTGTCTCACTCTTAACAAACAATGGCTTATTCTAGCTCAAACAATAACCAATCCGAAGACATAGATGAATTCACAATGAGTGACAAAATTCAACTGTGTGATGCTTGGAAACAAGTGACCCATGACAGTAAGTGATGTGAGAAGGACAACACGCGAACATGGGAGTAAATGGCTACAATTTTTAATGTAGCGCTTAAGAAATCAAGCTTTTTGTGGAAATACACGGTTGTGATGCCTGATGAATTTGCTCACTTGTGGGCAAATGTTGAACCAATGGTGAAAACATTTGACAGCTTTTACAGTGACAAGGAAATGCCTAATCATCCAAAATGTTAATGTTGTTTTCTATGACTGAATTTGGCATCGCAAATGCCGTTTTCAAAAAATAAAAAAACTATCAATTTTAAAATTGGCATCGCTAATACCGTTTTCAAAATGAAATTTGTATTGCTAATGCCGTTTTCAGTAATGAAATTGGCATTACTGATACCACTTTTAAAGACACACTAGATTAGGAATAAAGATGGAGAGGGTATTATTTAAGGACACTCCGACTTTCATTCGGTTCTTCGCAACCAAGCGTCTGTTGCTAGGTTCTTGAGGACCGATTATACTGAGTATAAGCTTATATACTCAGTCCTTGATAACCGAGTAAGGCATTATCAAGTTTATATTCAATCCTTTACAACCGAATAACATATACCCTACTCAGTTGTCTAGAATCGAATGAAAAGTGTGAGTGTTTTCAAGAAATATTGGAGGTACCAATATCTCCATCCTAAATTAAGTCTCACTAATTTTTATGGAATCTAACATACTTATCCATTGTATAAAGGAAAATGTTTTTCTTATTTACAATTTTTATTTTTGTCAGATATATTACGTAAGTTGTATTTTTATTATATTTTATAAAAATATAATTCATATAATATATATAGATAAAAATATGCGATAAAAATATCCAAAAATATAATATTAATCTTATACAAAAGTTTTAAGATACGGACAGATTCGTCTTTCAATTTATCAAGACATTGCATTATATATAAAATATTATAATATGTAATGAATGCAAAGACCAAAAAAGTAGGCACATAAAGCTTTAAATATATTAAGAGAGGCTAATTTAATGTTGATGTGTTGAACAAGAATCATCTGAAGATCCCTTCCAAATTTTAACTTATTACAACTTGCTGACATTATCAGTACTACAGAATCATACAAAACTTCATAATTGTATCATAGAAACAGCCTTACATAAGCCCCCCTCAATTCAGAACATGTAAGATTCGTTCACTAAATTTTTATGAAGAATAATTTATTTAACAGGAGAATTCGTGTTTAAATTTTTTTAGGTATAATTGTTCAAAAAAAAGTCCCCCTCAATTCACGCACGTTAATTGAAGAACCACGTAAATTAATTACGGTAAATCTCAATTCGCAAATCATAAATTGTGATTTTGGTTATTACCGTAAAATTATTTTATACCAAAATTATAATACTCCTAAATTTGCCTCTGATACCACATGTAAATTGAAATTGTATAAATCTTAAGGTTGTAAATATAATTGTGTATAAATATTATGCTCTTTACAAATTACTTATAGAACATAGCTGGCCCAATAATATAGGCCACTTAGACTTCTACCTAGAGCCCCACTTTTTAATATTATGCTCTTTACAAAATCTAAATCGAAATCATTTTTGGTAACTAATATTGTTGCCATTATAATGTACTCCAAAATTATATTTGTTTCATCACATGCTATTATATATACACATATATCATAATAATATTGAAATTTAAAAGAGATTCTGCCTAGGGTCCCAAGAATCCTTGGACCGCCTATGTTAATTAGAGAGATTCACTAACCTCGGTTCATAGCAATAGTGTAGTATTGAAGAGATTGATGCTTCTTTGAGGCAAAACTCAAACCACCATAAACAAGTTTGTCTCTTGGTACCCTTTTGTGTTGTATCCTAATGTTGGAATACGTAATTGATGTAATATTACGTATTATTATAGGCAGATGCGGGACTTAGTTTCGTATTTGTCTATAATTTTCACTTTCTATCAAAGTAGATTAGTGGTCATTTATATCTAAGTAATAGAGATTTATTACCAATTAATTAGATAAGTAATTATCTTCAAGCAACCGCAAATTCCAAAATTTGGCCAAATCCCATTATTTATTTAATCAATTAATAAATTACCAAATAAATCAAGCCAATTTTGTGGGCCACAAAAGAATTAAATAATTAATCCTTACATAAAAGTCCATTTATTCACCACTAAATCAAAAATCGTTAAATGTCATTGTGGTCAAGAATTAAGTTTTTTATTGAAAAAAACGTAGATTAAGTGTGTTGTTTGGTTTTGGTCGGTGTAGAAATTAAAGAGATGAGAGAGAGATGAGAGAGAGAGAGACATTGACCCCAATTCCGATAGGTTATTTATCCAATTAAATTTTTACGATAGAAAAGTCAAATAAAAAAAAATATTTTAATAGTATTTTTTATAATAATTTTTATATGATGCGAAAAGTAAATTATATTGATAATTTTTATCATCATTTTTATATATATAAATTATAATAGAAATTCTTATATGATATGATACATTTTTATTGGATATTATAAAACTTAATAATTCTCTCTTTTCTTAAATCAGTGACAAATAAGGAGGAAATGTAAAAATAAAAATTACAAAGACAAGACCTACTAGAAATTGGAAAATACAAATCCAACAATGATTTGGACAATACAAAGCCAATTAAGAATTGGATAATTTAAAACCAAATAGGAATAGGATTCCTATACAAAGCCAAATCTTCAATATATATCAGTAAGAATATGCGATAAGAATATCCGAAAATATAGCATTACTCTTATACAGAAGTTTCAGGACACATACATATGGGTCTTTTAATTTACCAGGACATTGCATTAATATATAGAATATTATAATATGTAATGAATGCGAAGACCAATAAAGTAGGCACATAAGACAAAAGCTTTAAAAATATTAAAAGAGACTAATTTTATGTTGTTTTGCTAAACAAGAATCATCTGAAGACCCTTTCCAAATTTTAACCTTTTACAACTTGCTGACATTATCAGTATTACAGAATCATACAAAACTTCATAATTGGACTTTTTTTCCCAATTTAATGTTTTTCAAGAATCTTATGTCCTTAAATAATATCATCTTTATTTTTATTCCCAATTTAATGTCTTTTTAAAAGTGGTATCAATAATGCCAATTTTATTATTGAAAACGACATTAGCAATACCAATTTCAGTATTGAAAATGGCATCAGCGATGCCAATTTTAAAAATTGATACTTTTTTAAAAAAAATGGCATAAGTGATGCCAATTTTAGTAAATGAAAATGGAAAAATCCTCCAATGAAGAGGTGGGACCTGCAACAATTTTTGGCACTTTCGTATGATTCTTCGAACTTGATTTTGTAGGAATCGATCTCATATTTCTGATTGGATTTTAGTTGGAAGGAAGGGAACCAAATCATCAATCTTAAAGGAATTGCTCATGTTTGTTTTTATAGAGTGAGATTGAAGTGAGATTGTGTAAGGTATGAGATGTTATATAGGATATTAAGAAGCATGTGTTTCAATAGTGCATTAAGGTGATGAGACCTTTGGCAAAAATATTAAACTTTTTACTTTATCAAAGATTTGACTAAGCATTGAAAAGGATTTGATTTGATGATCCAATGGGATGCAACAATGATTTGACGAGCCACTCAAAAGCCTTTACTGTTGGATTTTTGAATACAAATGAGAAAAAGAGAGATAATGGGGTTTAGTGAAAAGTCAAATCATAAATTTCACTTTTCAGTGTGTTGTCATATCATCCAACTTTAGCCATGCACGTATATGTGATAGACATTATATAAACCCCATATCTAGATAAAAAAAAATTTATCTCACTTTTAACAAACAATGACTTCTTCTAGCTTAAACAATAACCAATCCGAAGACATAGATGAATTCTTAATGAGTGACGAAATTCAACTGTGTGATGCTTGGAAACAAGTGATCTATGACAGTAAGTGCTGTGAGCAGGACAACACGTGAACATGGGAGCAAATGGCTACAATTTTTAATGCAGCGCTTAAGAAATCAATCTTTTTGTGGAAATACAGGGTTGTGACGCTTGATGAATTTGCTCAATTGTGGGCAAATGTTGAACCAGTGGTGAAAAAATTTGACAACTTTTACAATGACAAGGAAATGCCTACTCCTTATCCAAAATGTTGATGCCGTTTTCTATTACTGAAATTGGCATTGCAAATGCCATTTTCAAAAAATGAAAAAACTTTCAATTTTAAAAAAATTGACATCACTAATACCATTTTCAAAATGAAATTGGTATTGCTGATGTCGTTTTCAGTAATGAAATTGGCATTACTGATACCACTTTTAAAGACGCATTAGATTGGGAATAATGATGGAAAGGGTATTATTTAAGGACACTCTGACTTTCATTCGATTCTTCGCAACCGAGTAATGTATCTGTTGCTCGGTTCTTGAGGGCCGAGTATACTGAGTATAAGCTTATATACTCGGTCCTTGATAACCGAGTAAGGCATTATCAAGTTTATATTCAATCCTTCATAACCGAATAACATATACCTTACTCGGTTGTCTAGAATCGAATGAAAAGTGAGAGTGTTTTCAAGAAATATTAGAGGTGCCAATATTTCCACCTTAAATTAAGTCTCACTAACTTTTATGGAATCTAACATACTTATCCAGTCTCACTAACTTTTATGGAATCTAACATACTTATTCATTGTATGAAAGAAAATATTTTTCTTATTTACGATTCTTATTTTTTTTTAGATATGTTACATAGGTTATATTTTTATTATATTTTATAAAAATACAATTCATATAATATATATCGATAAAAATATGCGATAAAAATATCCAAAAATATGACATTACTCTTATACGGAAGTTTCAGGATACGGACATACGGGTCTTTTAATTTACTAGGACATTGCATTAGTATACAAAATATTATAATATGTAATGAATGCAAAGACCAAAAAAGTAGGCACATAAGACAAGAGCTTTAAATATATTAAAAGAGGCTAATTTAATGTTGATGGGCTGAACAAGAATCATCTGAAGATCCCTTCCAAATTGTATCATATAAAACTACATTATCAGTACTACAGAATCATACAAAACTTCATAATTGTATCATAGAACAAGTAAGATTCATTCACTAAATTCTTATGGAGAATAATTTATTTAACAGGAGAATTTGTATTTAAATTTTTTTAAGTGCAGTTGCTCCAAAAAAAGTTCCTTTTTAATTCATGCATGTTAATTGAAGAACCACATGCCGTAATTCACAAATCATAAATCGTGATTTTGGTTATTACCATAAAATTATTTTATACCAAAATTATGATACTCTTAAACCCGCCTCTGATACCACATGTAAATTGAAATTGTATAGATCTTAAGGTGTAAATATAATTGTGGATGAACCTCTTTACAAATTACTTATAGAGCTATTTTTCTTCTGTTGTTTTAGATTAATGCACGGCTTTTTTTTTTATTATTATAATACACATTAATTAATGGCTATTAAAGTGTAAATAAATTGCAGGAAGGTTTAATTTCATATAGCTAGTTGGTCAATCAAATTTACTAGTGTCTAATTATCTCTATATCTCTTTTTTTTTCCACAATATATATTCACTGCCTAATTTATAGCAACTTAACTTTTAAAGTAGTATCTTATACTTTTTAACCTATTACTATGAATCTATGTTTTTTTCACTCTATATTTCATTTTTGTTTTTATTCATAATTTAATATTTTTAGGCAAAACAACATTAAACTTCTTTAATGTTTTGAGAATTTTACATCTCAAAAAGCCACTATATAGAAATTAAATTAAAAATTAACATTAACTTTAAATCTAAATCCAAATCATTTTTGGTAACTAATATTGTTGCCATTATAATGTACTCCAAAATTATATTTGTTTCATCAAATGCTATTATATATACACATAAATCATAATAATATTGAAATTTAAAAGAGATTATGCCTAGGGTCCCAAGAATCCTTGGACCGCCTTCGCTAATTAGAGAGATTCACTAACCTCGGTTCATAGCAATAGCATAATATTGAAGAGATTGATGCTTCTTTGAGGCAAAACTCAAACCACCAAAAACAAGTTTCTCTCTCTTGATACCCTTTTGTGTTGTATCATAATGTTGGAATACGTAATTTATGTAATATTACGTATTATTATAGGCAGAGAGGGGACTTAGTTTCCTATTTGTTTATAAATTTCACTTTCTATCAAAGTAGATTAGTGGTCATTTATATCTAAGTAATAGAGATTTATTACTAATTAATTAGATAGGTAATTATCTTCAAGCAACCGCAAATTCCAAAATTTGGCCAAATCCCATTATTTATTTAATCAATTAATAAATTACCAAACTAAATTAAGCCAATTTTGTGGGCCACAAAAGAATTAAATAATTAATTCTTACATAAAAATCCATTTATTCACCACTAAATCAAAAATCATTATATGTCATTGTGGTCAAGAATTAAGTTTTTTATTGAAAAAAACGTAGAGTAAGTGTGTTTTTGGTTTCGGTCGGTGTAGAAATTAAAGAGACCCTAACCCAAAGGGTTAGGTTTTGGATTTTGAATTATTCAGACCAAAACTTGAATGAAACTTTTCGGTTCAGTTTTAGTTCAGGTTCATTCGATTTTCATATATTTTTTTAAAATACAATTTGCAGCAATAAATTAGAGGCAACCTCTGTTTGTCATTGGTGTGGCCAAATAAATTTCCTAAATTAGCAAGCATAATTAAATGCAAACAATGTCGTGAACCATCAATCACTTCATATAATCGTAATTCAATACATAAACTAAAATGAAATATAGCACACAAAAAACTATAAACGTGGCTTGAAAAATAAATTATAAACAATTATGATGTAGACATGAATTCTAAGAAGCTATTCATGTTGAATGAGTCCATTGATATAGAGCAATATATTTCCATATATTAGCATAAAGAATAACAACAACAAAGAACCTTCTAACATTTGAGAAATTACTAGAATTCACATTTCAAGCTTTTGCTAAAAGATTGGGTAATATAAGTGCAACTAACCAAATAATTTAGTTATGTTCGGTTCGGTTCGGTTCAAGTCTCTAAAGACACAACTCAAACCCGAAGCAAATCTATTCGATTATGGTTCGACTTCTTCGTTTCGATTAATCGGTTTTCGGATTCGCCACAACACTCTCTAATGTAAAGAATGTACATGGGCTAAACTAGTTTAGTATAGATGGCTCAAAGTCCTTTTTCTTTAAATCAATATTACAAGCAATGAATGGAGTCTACTCTACTCTGATGAAAAGAGGGAAAGGTACTTGGAGCTTTTAATATACAAACAATTTAAACGCCAACCACACGAATAATTGAATCGGGGAGGCGGAGCTAGCCACCTTACAGAGCCGGTGGGCGTTCAATTTTCAAAATGTTACACTTCGCACACCGTCAAATTACATTATCATAAATTTATAGCGCAAAGCTAGGTTAGACTGGACTTTATACGAGTATTTTAACACTTAGGGCTCCGTTTGATAGCAACAAGGAAAATGAAAATAAAAACAACTAATATGAGTGAGAAAATGAAAAATAAGTTGAGGCATATAGTGAGATACTCTCCATCTCATACTCATTTTTGTGAATATATATCCTCCATCCTCCTTTAATATTTTGTGGAAAAATTTTCTCCACCATCACCCAAAGAAAATTTTGTCATGGAAAAAAGTAAAAAGTAAGAGTTAATCTCACCACATACCTCAACTTATTTTCCATCTTCTCATCTAAATTAGTTAATTTTGTTTTCATTTTCCATGTTGCTATCAAACAGAGCCTAAATTGATATATTATAATTGGTAGAATTTGAAACATATTATTAGATCACAAAAGCAAATTACAATCGACTATAACCATATTTACAGTCAAAAGGAAAAAAACAAAACTAGCCAAGAATAATTGGGTCATATAATCCCCAATTCTTACATAAAGTCGAATTCCTATAATTTCTACTAGTTCTCCAATTCCAAAAGGCATTTTTAATACTCTCATTCACTCTGTTCAGTACATAGTCCTATGTATATTTAGCATTCTTAAATTTATGTATTATAATACTTAAATATATATATTTTATGAAGTTGTTTTAAAATGCTATAATCTATAAGGACAATGTATATAAATGTTCATTAAAATAATAATAAAAATTCTCCCTTAACATTAATTTATGGTGGAAACTAATTAATATATTTGGTTTAAATAATTCATAAATGAACTATAAGTTGTGGCTCAGTGGCTTGATCATTACTAGGTTTGCAATCTGGGGCCAGGTCGATTCTTGACACCGCCAGGCTCAAATTCGCGAGTGGGGATTAATCGAGGTGCACAAAAGTTACCCTGAACACCTCATGGCATAGGAAAAAAAAATTAACCCTTAAGACCATCTACAACGCATAATGTAATGTGCATATTTACACCATATTATTCTGCAACGCATAGTGTAACATGTAATAGTGTAAGCTAATAGTGGTGTTGTAGTGTAAAAAATTAGCATACGGCTACCTTAATGGCTACGCTATGTACTGTCACGGTGCGACATTTATTATTTTGTGTGATGGTCGGAGTAGGTCGTCTGTTATTTACTTTAAAAAATTAAAGTGTCATTAGATATTCAGAAAATCGCGTCTCAAATCTTCTATTGACTTGGTCCACGTGCGACACACTGGATATCCATAGTAAATTTTTACATATTTTAATGCATTTTCTGTTGTGGAACCGTCTGTAACATGTATGCCAAATCTATAATTTTACATTACAATAACACACTATATATTGAAGATGCCCTAAATGAGACTGATAAATAATAGTAATTGAGTAGATGGTTGGGATGCTTCTAGTAAATGTTTACTATAAATCATGCATGCTCATCTTTCCAAAGTTCAATTTTAAGGCAGATAGTGCCATCCCTGTCAAAAAGGTTCATTTAATGATATATATGTTGAGCTTTTTCATATGCAGTAATGAGTAGGTGTAAGGATTCAATGCAACTCATCGCTTTCAACATGGGCGGTGCATGCATATTTTAGTCATTGTCACAAGTAGAATGCTTTTGTATTCAATAAAATCGCGACACGTTTACACTTAACATAAGTTCCTACCATCGCGACACGTTACACTCAACACATGTCCCTACTATGATTCGATTCTTAGAAATCTTAGTTTTCTTCCCCATCTCCTAACGTTAAACATTGATTGTAGTAATTAAGAAAGAAAAAAGATCCGACGCAACTTTCATTATAAATGTAAAATTTGTTGGTTATAGAGAAATAAGATATATGTATTGTATCAAACCTGGTATTTTGTATTCGATAAGGACGTGAAACTAATTATTGTTATGTGTGGTCCACGTTTGTTCATTATAATATAAGAGACGAGGGAAATACACATGGGACTTTTATTGTTTTAGGGTTTCATTCTCATCAAGCATAGAGTATCACATATCATGCATACATAATTTATATTCGGAGAAGCAAAAAAATGTTCATAAGATATGAATTGTCGTGTTAGAACAAGGTCATGTGTTCTCAATTCTTTTCATTGTATAGGCAAAGTCTAACTGCAACGAGTTCTTTGTTGCATATGCATGTATGAGTTCTGTTAGATGTTAGTTGTCACACCACATGACATGTGCTCGTGTCTTTTATTATGGATCTGGCTCTTTTAAAGTGTAATTTATCTAGTTTAGAGATAAAGTAATATAAATAATTAACTACATTTTAGTATAATGTACAGTCACCAAAATTTCATTTAATACAAGATACTTTTTTTTTTCAAATAAAGCAACGTATTTTTTTGTTTGTTTTCTAATAGTACCGTTAATTTAGTATTATAACACCGTTGATAGAGCACTGATGTGGCATCCACGTAGCATCCATGTGTATGTACAGTCATCTTATCAATACACCGTATGCAATTAAAAAATAAAATAAAAAATTTGTTGGTTTAATACATGTGGATATAAACTTTATTAAATCATTTTTTCAGAATTTTTTTTATTATTTTTAATTGTTGCTTAATGTATATTAATAAGCTAATCGTACATACACATGAACACCACATTAACGCTTTATTAACGATGTTATAAGCTAAACTAACGAATGTATTATTTGAAAACGAACAAAAAATACATTGCTTTATTTAAAGAAAAAAAAGAGCATCTTGTATTTGAATAAAATTTCGGCATCGATATGTTATACTAAAATATAATTAATCTTAATATAAACCATCAACTATAAAAAGTGTATCTCTCTAACAAAAACTATACATAAAATCCATTTTGGGGGAGATTTGCACTTTGTCCACGTCGTGTGGCTACAATATGCACCGAGTCATCTGTTGGAAGACGAAATTTGGACATTTGCAACATCGGTGAGACAATCCCTTGTGATCATTGTTCAATAATTTATGACATTTGCAACTATCAACTACCGCCTAAATCTCAAGAGGTGGCTTAGTCGAGGGGTGGATTTAAAATGTACAGTACGTCTCAAATTCGAATTTTTTCTCGTGCAACTCTTTAGGCCCAGTCATCTCGAGTTCTCTCTCATGCAATTCTTTGAGCCCAGCCATCACTCATAAAAAATGAATCGACATTTATGCCCAATATATATATATATATAATTCAATAATTTATTTTCATGTATGCTAATCGCTTTATTGTTTCATGAAGATATTTTTTTTATTCTCCGTACTATGGAATACCCCTACCACATGTGATCATTGTTCCTGGTAGGGCCCATGTTGGAGTACTCAGTAGGAATTTGTTTGGGAGGATCACATGATTCTTGCATTTTGTCGATGAATACAAAAAAAAAAAGAAAAAGCTTATTATAATTTTATTATTATTATAATTTTATTTTTTAATTAATTAAATATAAAAATCATTATAATTTTTCTTAGAAGAAAGTTAACTAAATTCTGATTTGGCTCCTCTAAATTGAAACTTCTCACGTTAGAGATAAAGTTGCTTCAATTTTAACTTTTTACTAAAAAAACTTATAATTCAGTCACTTAATATTATTCAACAATTTGTTCATCTTTTTTATTTTTTCTTCTTTGCTACGGAACGTTTGGGTAAATTTTCACGCACCGTAACTAATATTCACTCAGGAGTCTGGGTCTATTGTTAGCCACAATTATTTTTTTCTGCTAAAATTCTACTCGAAAAACTCCCCATCAAACCTTCTAACATGGAATGGTCAAAGCCAGTGGTTATTCGTCTTTTCTTTAAACACTCTGTAAGCATTAGTGATTATTTGACATGAAGTTACATTACTATGCGCTTACGCAAACAAACATGCGAGTATTTAACTAAGTGATCCTAAATTTTGGTTAATTATAATTTTATCTCTATTAATTATTTATGTGTTACCCCCCCCCCCCCCCCCTCTCTTCTCACCCCCCAAAAAAAATAATAATATTATGTTTGCCCCTCTTTTAAAAAAATTATCGCGTCCCTGCATTTAGATATTCATGGCCCTACCTTAATAGGATGTTTGGTTACATAAATCAAAGAGTGAAAGAAGAGCATAACGAAGAAACTTTGTTATTCAGTTTAGAGAGTGGGGATATTTTTAATTATTTAAAAAAAGGTGGGTTAAAATGCAAGTTTATTAAAAATTGGGTAAAATACAAGTTTTAGTGGTGTATTTAAGAATTTGGACCTAAGACCTCTCTTCAATATATTTTATAAATACTCCTAAATGATTATTCCTCAAGAATATAGGATTCTAACTCAAAAAATTTATTTAACTGATGACAGTAGTAAAATGATAAAAGTGTGTATTCCACCCGCTAACAATAAATTTATGACACATCATCTAGATCGATCATAATTCTGAATCTCTACAATTACTCGTGTCAAGTTTATTTGTGATGGATTAATCACCAATTAAATGAGCAATGCATTGTTATCCTTCCAGATTGTTATACAAATCAAATAGACAGAGTAACATGATTTCAATTATGATATCAATTATGATCAAAAATAAAATAAAATTATGATATCAATTATTCAATTTTGAACCTAAGAATTTATTGCCAAGTGGAACAACTAAGCAACAGCATTGTTTGTTTATTTATGTAATTAATTTGACATTATTCTTATTCCTATAAGCCTTTGGATCAGCTGCATTTATTTCCACCTAGTGGTATAGGGGGTAAAGTTCCTCAAAAAGAGCATTCAAACCACCTATTATAGGTTGGGTAGAAATTAAATTAAATTGCTAATTTTAGTGGGAGAATTTTACTGTTGGCAAATATTAAAATTGCGAGAGAATGGTGACTGTCACGCGTCTCAGTAGAGAGACAGGTAACATTCACTTGTCGGTGAAGGACGGGTATGTCACCTAATTTCAAATTTCATCCATTCAGTTGACTTCTATCGTCCATCCCGGCAGGAGAGACACCAGTGATGAAATCTTCTTTGACATAATACCACCACTGAAACTTGAAAAAGCTTAGCTTAGAATTAAATATCCCCTTTACTCTCCCAAAACAACATCCTAATCAGAGCATCTATCTCTATCTCAGTAGAACAACACTTTATCTCTCTAAAAGTCTATATAAGTATAGAGTGAATAATGGTGTGAAGAGGTGTCGAAATGAATAAAGAGAGGAGCGAGGAAAAACACGAGTTGAAGAGGTGTAGAAATGGACAAAGGGACGGACATCAACTGATGGGCAACATTGACCCGCTTGGCTAAAATTTATCCCATGCTAAATTTGGCCGGGCCATATCATATATACATGATAACATTAGGCTAAATTTGCCCTACCCACAGTAGCTAGGCAATTACTAAATATGAGTTTTTACCCTACCCACAGTAGTTAAGCAATTGCTAAATATGGATTTTCACCCTACCCATAGTGGATTACCTCACAATGCTAAATTTAAGTATAGGTTAAGTATAGTATATTATATTTCTTCTATTTATTAAAATATTTAAATACAAAATCTGCACTAGTTGTGTTAGATCTTTTATAACTGGGTGCTTATATTCAATTTTAGTATAAATATTCAATAACTTAAGATATCTTTTTTATGAGTTGAATTTTTTGGTATGAGTTTCGCAACAAAAACCCACTCAACAAGGGGTTCAGCTCGGTAGTGTCGTAAACACGGACATATCTAGTCTATTAATAAAACAAGGCTTAATGACATTTGACCAAAGGATTTTATCATTTTTTTCAATTTGGTGACTAAAATTTTTTTTGTCTAAAAACCCATTGAACTTTCAATAATGTTTCAATTCAACCAAACTCTTTGACACCGTTAATCAGAGTTAACAGAAAATATGAGTTGGACATTAAGGAGTCCACGTGACATTCACGTGGACAGATGAGATGGCAAAAACCATCATGTGAGACGCAAGTGTGTGAGGTTCTCCTCCTTAATTAATGTCCTCAACGGCTATAATCGTAAAATTAGTGTTTTATATACGAACTTTTATTGGGGGAAAGTTGTATAAATCAAAAATTGTTGATTCTTCCTTAAAATTGGTATGCATGATTGCTTCTATATGTTTTTTCGAGTTTTGTTGATGATCATCTTCTTCAGCAGATTTTGATTTAGGTGAGTCTAGGGTTTCAATTTAGGGTACGACGGTTGAGTTTTGTGGAAAAAAGTTTTCATATTTTTCCTTTATTAAAATAAAGCTCTTCGTTTGAATGGGGATAACCTTACACATGCATGTCACATGATGGTTTTTGTTATCTCATTTATCCACATGGACTGATTAATGTCCAACTTAGATTTTTTGTTAACTCTAATCAATGATGTTAAATGGTTGGGTTAAGTTTAAACGTTATTAGGTGTTTAGTGGATTTTTAGCGAAAAAAAAAAAGAAAAAAGTTTAGTGACTAAATTGAAAAAAGTGATAAAATTCGTTAGTCAAATATGTCATTAATCCATAAAACAAAACAAAAAATTACTAAATTTATTTATCTACTAAAAATTACTAAAATTTTATAATTGTTGATGTGACTTGCCAAATTATAATAATTTTTAGCGATAGCATTTTAAATTGAAGGGCCAAGAATAAAGCGTCTCTTCATTTGAGAAAAAATCCATACATCAATATAATACTTATATAGCACACGATTTATTCAATTATCTCTTACTTTAAAAATCAAGTAATATGTTTTGAAAGTCTTTAGTCAAGACATATATATCAATTATGTTGTAAATAGAATTTCAATCATTAAAAAAATATTTTAATTTCTAATCACATAATTTTTTATTTGTTAAAATATTTGTAAGATTGAAAAACTATTTCCCTTTATTATATAGATATTACGAAAATATAGAGTTTTTGAGCAACTATTTATTTAAAGTCTCATATAGACCGGTATATGACTAATCTTAGCTGGCAGGGGCGAACCTACGGGGGAACATAGCGGACTTTAGCACAGGGAAAAATTTTGAAAAACTTACTAGCGCTTGTAAAAAAAATAAAAAAAAAAATAGTTTAAGCCCACCCCTTTGCTTAGTTTTAGTTTACCCCTTAACCCAGCTCAAATATATATTAACTAGAGTCTGTAATAGATTAATTCAAATCATTAAAAACTCGTCAAACTCAATTTTATTAAATACTTTTCATTATGTATGAATTCAAATATTTAAATTATGTTATTAATTTTTTTTCACTATATAATTATACTTTTTGATTTTTTTTGATTTTTTTTGTCTATTACTATATATTAGTTCTCCTCTCGAAATTGTTTTTGATCTGCCTCTGCTTAGCCCTTAAATATAATATAATTTCTCCTCATATTGAAATATCAAATTATTACAATTTTTATTCACGCACAAAATATTAAATCTCTTTTCTTGTTACACTCTTCCTCTCTCATCAACATTTACAAAGAAAATCAAAGTTCAACTTTAAACTAAAAATATTATTTTTAATAAAATTTATTATTTTTGAAATCTGATTTTTTAATATGAGTATAAAATGTCTTTTCTTTTCCTATTATTTTTTAATAATTTTTAGCGAGAGCATTGTAAATTGAAGGGTCAAGAATAAAGCGTCTTTTTCATTGGAGAAAAAGTCCATACATATACTTACAAAACACATTCAATTTATTAGAAAAATTGTACAAGTCAACTTAACAAACTTTTTTTTTTTTTTGCCATTGCCACAAAGGTATCCCCACACCACATTGAGATGGAACTAATCCCCTTCTTGTTGTAGCCGGCCACTGCGTACCACAACCGCAGAAACGACACCGGCAGACGCTTAGTCCGAAGGCACAGTGCCTGATGGCTGGCCCCAAGTGATTATACTGTCGCGGGGGATCGAACCTGCGACGTGCGCCTCACCACACATCCAGGCTCGCCTCCGCTAGGCCAACCCCTTGGGGTTAACTTAACAAACTTGACACAACTCTCTTGATATTAAATGGCATGCCAGTGGCAATATTTTACGCAATAAAAATGCGAATGTTGCCCCACCTCAACCAACAAATCTCACCAAGTATTAAATTTCAATTTGAGTTCCCTTCAAAATCCGTACTTTAAAAACCAACTTTCATAACTAAACCCCTCACTACACAAAAAAGAACACTCAACACAATCGCCAACATAAAATCTAGAGAGAGAAAGAGAAGTTAGTGTGAGAGAAAAAAATAGATGGAAAGCATTCAGCACAAGACTATCTTCTTAAATGGCATAAACATGCACGTAGCGGAAAAAGGCCAGGGCCCAATACTCCTCTTCCTCCACGGGTTCCCCGAGCTCTGGTACACATGGCGCCACCAGATCTTGGCCTTCGCAGCCCTCGGTTACCGTGCCGTCGCCCCGGACCTCCGCGGCTACGGCGACACTGATGCGCCGCCATCGGCAGCAGAGTACACTTGTCACCATGTGATAGGTGACATGGTGGCACTCATTGATTGGCTGGGGGAGGATAGAGTGTACGTGGTGGGCCATGATTGGGGGGCGCTGATTGGGTGGTACTTGTGCTTGTTTAGGCCCGATAAGGTGAAGGCTTTTGTGTGCCTAACGGTGCCGTTTAGACCCAGGCATCCGAGCTTGAAGCCCCTTCAGCTCTTGAAGGGTGCCTTCGGGGAGGATTACTATATGTGCCGATTTCAGGTTTTTTATTTTGCATCAACTTACAAATGGTTTATTTAAAAAGGGCTACGTTATCAAAGTAATGTACAATATTAAAAGTATATAATATAATTTTTTAAAGTAATATAATACTATATATAAGTGGATGACACGATAAAATGGATTGAATGATAAGAGTTGGATAATGAAATCAAAGGCTCAAATCGCTTTAATAGCTTGTTGAATATATCATATTGTTTGAAATACTTCGGTGTCCACTTGCATAAAATTTTTTGATTTTTCAACATTATTGTTCAATCCGTTGGACATTGAGATATTTCACGTGATAATATAATGTTAATCAAAGAAATGTATTAAAATATTTCAACACTGCTTTTACAAGAAATAAGAAACAAATATATTCATCACCATGTTAACATGTATTAAAAAAGAAAAAAAAAATACTCGGAATAAATATCTTGAAATTAGTAGTAGGTCATTGAATTAATACATACTGTTCATCCGTGAACAGTAATCCGCGTAGGAAATTTTCCATATATTATATATATGAAAAGTATTACTCTTGTCCTAATTTTGCTACATTTTTATTTTTTATATAAATTGATGCGACACTAATAATAGAAAGGTTAAAAGACAAAAAAGTGCAATATATTTTACATTTTTTTACAAAATGGATAACATTTTTTTTTCGACAATTTTGACATCAAACTTTTAATTTATTTACATTTTGAGTAATACGTAATGATATACATTAATGTCACTAATACCCATTTTGTAAATAAATTAAAAATTCGGTGTCAAAATTATCAAAAAAAAAAATATATTACCTATTTTGTAAAATAATATAAAATTTATTGTACATTTTGGTCTTTTACCCCAACAGAAACTTGGGAACCACATACTTTATTTTGTTGTCTTTTTCTATAAAATTTGTCAAAAAAAATCCAGTGAACTGCCTCTTGAAAAAATTTAAAACTTCGCTTTCAAAAAAAAAATCGCTTTGAATATGCTGATTGCTATAGAATATTCCAAACCTTTTTTTTATTATTTTTTATGCAGTAAAACTTTCATTTTCAATATTAAACTTTCAATCTCTTGTTTATAAGAAAGTTCAAGTTCACGTACAAACTTACAAAAATGAAACTATATAAATAACTAGATCGAGTAACCATATTATCAAAGTAATATTATCTTTGTTAAAATATAATATTACTTTGACAAATTATATTATATATTTCTAAAATTGTAAATTATTATGACAATATAAATAATTGTTTTGATCAACAATGATGCCACCCAATAATTAATGTGCAAAAAGTATTATGGAAGAAGTAGATACATTAATTACTCATTAATTATTTTTCTTATATTCTTAATGATAATAATACTAATTACTTATTAATTATTTTTCATATTTTTAATGCATAATAAAATTTAATAATCTAATTGCATTAAGTTTCCAGCATTTAATGCACTATAAATTTTAAGTTGTTTCATGAAGTAGCTTTATTTATTGAGTCTTCATTCTATATGTTGACACTTGGCGTTTAGTTAATGCTCATAATGCATTTTTGTTTTGCTTTTATATATATTTAATATAATTACGCTGACTTACTCAATATATTCAACATTTATTATTTATTGTATAAAAGTATACCATACGTATCATGTTGTGAATTTTAAATATATTTTAGAGAATTAAAATATAGATCTTAAATTTGATGATATGAATAATTCACTCGTATATAAATCTATTTAGGCATTAATGTTGTAGTAGCTTTGTAATTTTTATTAAATGGTAAATGATGTGTGAAAAGTATAAATTAATTTCTTGTTGGTATATATGTACTATACAATACTCCAAATGAAGATGATCATGTTATATGATATTTCTAAACTTATATAACGCTATGTAAAACATGAATTAAATAAAAATAATTATTATAAACGTATGTGCATTGCACATGTTTAAAAACTAGTAATAATTAAAATATTAGAAGTAGCATCATTTATTATACTGTTTTTTAAAAATATCTTAAAATTAATAGTCTTATTTTCAGTTTGTCACAACAAATGAGTTGTATTCACAACCATTAATTAGATTGAAATTAATATCTTCTTGAAAAATAACAAAGTAAAATTTGTAAAATTAATTTTAAACGGAGGTAATATTTAAGCCAGTTTTTTAACAAAAGTATAAGACAAACACTATTAAAATTATATATTTATTAAATATTCATGCATCACACGAGACATTAACCAGTAATTTAGTATTTTAAAGTAACCAAGCATCCCATTCCTTGAAATTATAGCCCTATTACTCCCTTCGTCCCACAAAGCTAGTCCACTACTTATTTTTACACAAATTAAGAAAACATCAATTAATGTAATTGAAAATATAAATATACACCCTCTTTACCTAATTTACCCGTATTTAATTAATAAACTCACAAATTTATTTTTATTTACATATCTATTACATTAATTAGGGGAATTTAACTGATTGGAATCAGCATTATATGGGAATTTGGAAAGCTATTTAAAACATTAAAAAAAAAATTATCTCATATTACTTACTCCAATAAAAAGGGTATATTAGGAATATATATGTTTAAATATGAAAAGTGAACTATAATTTAGGGCAGACGAAAAAAGAATAAACGGGGAGATTATTTATGAGGCAATTAGGTATAAGGGCTCATTCTAATAATAATGTAATTATAAAGGACATTTAAAAATAAGCTATGTAAATTAAGGACACTATACAAAAAAGACACTAATACCCCTTCTTTATAATGTCTCACGCTCATTATGACACTAACAGCAAACAGAAGGTGCTAAATGCATTTAGCACCACCTGGACACCAACCAGAAGGTGCTAAATGCATTTAGCACCTTCTGAACAATAACCAAAAAATACTAAATGCACAACCAGAAGGTGCTAAATGCATTTAGCACCACCTGCACAACAACCAGAAGGTGCTAAATGCATTTAGCACCACCTGGACATAAACCAGAAGGTGCTAAATGCATTTAGCACCTTTTGAATAATAACCAAAAAATGTTAAATGCATTTAGCACCACCTGCACAATAACCAGAAGGTGCTAAATGCATTTAGCACCACCTGGACATAAACCAGAAGGTGCTAAATGCATTTAGCACCTTCTGAACAATAACAAAAAAATGTTAAATACACAACCAGAAGGTGCTAAATGCATTTAGCACCACCTGCACAACAACCTTCTGAACAATAACAAAAAAATGTTAAATACACAACCAGAAGGTGCTAAATGCATTTAGCACCACCTGCACAACAACCAGAAGGTGCTAAATGCATTTAGCACCACCTGGACATAAACCAGAAGGTGCTAAATGCATTTAGCACCTTCTGAATAATAATCAAAAAATGTTAAATGCACAACCAAAAGGTGCTAAATGCATTTAGCACCACCTGGACATAAACCAGAAGGTGCTAAATGCATTTAGCACCTTCTAAACAATAACCAAAAGGTGCTAAATGCATAACCAAACGGTGCTAAATGCATTTTAGCACCACCTGCACAAAGTTCCTGCAGAAATGAGAGAGAAAAACGTAGACAAAGAGATCCGATGAAGCATTAGCTGATAATAACCACAAAATACACGGATCACCACTTAAGATCATCGTTTGTAATTTTAAATAGAAGTGAAAGGATGGTCTCAATTGGATCAATAAATATACTTATCTCAAATTTGAAACAATTGAAACTTTGAGTGAATGCTCTGAATATTCAAGAGGTAAGATTATGCTTCACTCTGCTTTTTTGGATGCTTCGCTGTGCTGTGTAAATGAAATATATATATATATATATTTTTCTTCCTATTCGCTGGTGTAAGAAGTGCGGGATGCTTAACCAATATATAAAGTTTATTAACAACTAAATTTTGTCTCTTTGTCGATCGAAACCGACGAAGAAAAAGGATTAGGAGGTGACGGTTCCTTAGCCACGAAGGAAGGACACATCAACTTTTTAGTTGGGGGTATTTTTGTCCATCAACATTTATCATTTTCCTTAAAATAAATTAATATTATGAAAAGTGTCCTTATTGTAAAACCAAATTATGAAATTAGTACTACTTCCTTTTATTAAACATGAATCCGTCCTTAAAGTTATAAAACATTACGGATCGAGGCCTTATAACCCATTATCTCATTATTTATTATATATGTTTCATTTATGAGCCGTTTTTGTTATTAATGCACAACAGGAACCTGGAAAAGTGGAAGGTGAAATAGCCAGTTATGGGACTGCAAAAGTTCTGAGAAAACTAATTACGGATCGCAAAACGGGTCCACTGTTTTTGCCCAAATCGGATCCATTTGGACTTTCTTCCGAAAATACCCCTGCCCCATTGCCCTCTTGGTTTACCCAACAAGATCTTGATTATTGCTCCAACAAATTTGATGACAAGGGCTTCACTGGTGGCTTGAACTACTACCGTGCTTTGGATTTGTATGTTTTTCTTCCAATCTCACTCTTGAATTAGTACACCTCTATTTAATAATAAGATAAAAAATAATAAGTAAATTAGTTAATTTGTGTAATAAATAAAAACATAAATTACAAGGACGGGAGACCCAAGATCAGACAGACGAGTGGGCTGAAGTGGATTGAGTTCTGCTATTTTTATTTTTTCAATATATAACCTACACCGTAGGTTTTTTGGTTGCATTGAGCTGGAACCTGCTCTGCCAGTACGAATGGCAACGAGGAGATTTTGCTTAAACCCAAAACCGAACCATAGTTTTTTGTTTAGAACCGAAACCGAAACCGCAACCGCAACAGGCTTTTTTTTTAAAACCCAAACCGCCCTAAATTAATTTGCGGTTAACCGAATCCAAACTGCCCCGAATATACATATTATGGGTCTGGTCGCCCCTCCCCGAATAACCATTATTTTAAACTAAAAATATATTTTAAACATTAAATCGGGATAAATGCAAATTGTTAATAAATATTTTTGAATTATATATATATATATATTTGGGGCGGTTTTTAGAAGATAAAAACCGAACCCGCAATGGTTTTTTTTAAACTCGAAACCAAACTGGTTCTAAAAAACCCACCCCAAAACCACTCCAAACGGATCGGATTGGATCAGTTCGGTAACCTGGTGGGTTGGGATTTTTTGCCACCCCTATCTGCCAGGCCCCAGTTTTACCCTTGATATAGTGGGATGTCATTTTTATGAGTAGATATCATTTATCATTATTTATTTTTGGCGAAGGTTTTTTTTTTAACTACTATCCAAAAAAAAAATCTTTCCATCAACGGGTGCGCTGAGGTGGATTGAGTTATGCAATTTTTATTTTTCAATATATAACTTATACTGTAGGTTTTTTGGTTGGATTGAGTTGGAGCCTGCTCTGGTAGGCCCTAGTTCCCCTCCTGATATGGTGAGATGTCATTTTTATGAATAAATGTCATTCATTCCTCTTTATTTTTTGTGAAAAATTTTATTAACCACCACCCAAAAAAAAATTCTTTACATGGAAAAAGTAAAAATAAATAAATAAATAAGAGAATATCTCACCGTAACTCTCGACTTATTTTCTAATTTTTCACCAAGACACATGGTTTGTTCCTATCATTTTATATATTGTTATCAAACATACCCTAATAATATATATTAAACAGTTCACAAAATGATATAATAGTTATTAAATTTATCAACGGTTAAATAATTTAAATGTAAATAAGCTTTTATCTAGACCAATTAAATACATTTTGCTTTACTTATTTAATTAACTCATTCCCAAGGGGAACAAACACGTTACTTCCCTCTTGTTGCTTTACAACTAGAAGAAAAATATGCATCTCGAAAAAGAAAAAGGAAAAAAGAAAAAAAAAGTGTTTAAGGATCTTTAATAAGGTTCCATTTCAGTTGCCAATTGAAGTCTGAATTTTTAAGGATTCAATTTCTAAATGTGTTAGTTTGTGTTTGATTGGTAGATAATTCAGAGTTTAATGGTTAGTTCGAATCAGAATGATTCAGAGGCAAGTGAATTCTTATTGTCATTAATACGATTCAAATGATTGCATGAACAATTTTTTTCCTCAACTCTTAGTCATAGTCTATAAGATAAAAGAAAGGCAAAATGATCTAAGTAATATGTTTAAAGTCTATTCAGATACTGCATTCAAACAAAAAATAAACACAATTTTCATTTTCATATTTTAGACTTTAGACTTTAGATTCAATATTCAAATATCTTTACAAAATTAAAATTCAAACGACCAAACAAGCGCACCCTAACTAATTTTAATTTTTTTCTTCTCTTTTACAACAGGAATTGGGAGCTAACGGCGCCATGGGCGGGAGCAAAGGTGAATGTGCCGGTGAAATTCATTGTGGGAGATCTGGACTTGACCTACACAACTCCGGGGATTAAAGAGTACATACACAATGGCGCGTTTAAGAAAGATGTGCCATTGTTGGATGATGATGAAGAAGATGGCATTGTTGTTATGGAAGGTGTAGGTCACTACATTAACCAAGAAAGAGTTGAGGAAACTAATGGTCACATCCTTAGCTTCATCAAAAAGTACTAAGTTAACCAAACCACAAATGAATAATTGTAATTCAATCTCCTTTATTTATCTGTCGTTGCTTTCTTGATTTCCAAATTCTGTGTGTTTATGCTGTTGCTGGATGCCCTTGTAACTCAAAATTCAGAGGGCATTGATCTTCGATCTTGCAACTTAATTATATCCTTGCTAGATGTGTTTGCTTGATTAAACAAATTCGGGCTTTTTTTTTTCTTTTTTGAGAAATGTTAAACATACAAAAAATAATCCTACCTAACTAGGTGGCTGCCTAGCCAAGCAATGTAGCAGGCAACCGTGCCTAGGTGCTCAAAGATAGTATTTGAGCACATAATACGAGAAAATTTGAGGACATAGCGACAAGGAGACCAAAAGTTTTTTATTTTTTTATTGTGTTAACGCGAATACGACATAATTAAAATACGACACATGGAAACGCAATTAAAATTTTCCAAAAAAACTTAATCATTAGTCATCACATAGCTACATATTTTTAGCAGAGCACTAGCAAAACATACATTGTTCTGTTGACGCCACTCTTCTGAAAATCATAGGGCCAATTATCCCGTCTAGGCGCTAGGCAGTTGTCTAAAGTTTAACCTAGCTAGGTCGCCTCCTAATTTGTATTGAATAGAGATTCACCAAGACTAATGATGTTTCTCACTTATTTTTGGGTTAAATTTTTTATTTTCATATTTGAATTATGAGAAATATTTTATTTTTCAGAAGGAAATTAAAGTTAGAATTTTGTAATATTATACTTTCCTAATATAAATAAACAAAAATTCAACTTGGCACTAGGCGCTCTATGACCACCTTAAGTTCGCTTTGCGCCTTTGAAAACATTGGTTGATTCTAAGAACACTAGCATTCCCAGAAAGAGTCATTTGGGGAATTCAAACCAGAACATAACGTGTTGCACAGCATTAAGGCAATAACCCTGTGCTTAGAGAAACCACAAAAATTACAAAGCCGAGGCAAAGACAGACAGCGAGAAACGGATACAGATCATAGAATTGAGCCAAATCAATAAGGAAATAACCCCGTGATTAGAGAAACCACCGTAACTTCTAAGCCAAGGCAAAAGACAGGTGGTGAGAGAATCCTTTGATATAGAAATCGAGCCCTATGGCGAAGGTATGAATTAGTGAAAGCAAAAAGATAAAGAGCGCTTTTTTATGGATTTAAAAGTGCAAGAAATCTATGAGAAGGATGCAAGGGAGGTGACCGGTGAGTGGAATTTCAACTACATAAACACATACCAAGTATATCATGTTCAAATCGTGCAATTTCAACTAAATTTTGACATGAATACAATAAATTTTCGTATCAAAAAACCAAACACCAACACACTCGTACCTAACTTCTCGTTCTTTATTAGGCCAGTCATTTCCGTAGTTGTAAAATCCACGGAATACGCAAAACACAAGGGAATTAATAATTCCATCTATAGAACAAGCTACATACGTGGGGCTATAACACAAGCAAATTTTGGACACCACAACAAAGATTGACAAAGGCAACATTAGTGAAGTGAACCCAAAAAACAAGATTGAAAAAAATGCACACATGATATCACAACAAATAAGGCAAATCAAGCTAGTATAGAGGGAAATGAAAACTAAACAGTTTCGCAATAAAACCAAAGCATTGGATCCTTCAATCTAACAAAATCCACCAAAGGGGAAACACATAATAGAAGTGATTGGGAACATATTCCTCTATTGTCTTTTTTACCCAAAAAACTTCAACAGCGATACAATAGATAAAAGACAAATAATAGAAGAAACGAAATCAAACCCTAAAACCCTTGCTGTTTCTTTTGCCTCTAGCCTTCTCGAATTTCCTTCCCTTGGACCGCACATATGGTTTGCTGTGGCTGTGTGGCACTCCAGGTGCCCCAAAGTGCTTCACTGCCTCACGCGAGTTCTTTGGACCTCTCAGCAGAACCTTCACATTCACCAACCAATATTCGTTTTATCAGTATCATATCGAACAATAATAATAAATATGCAAAAAAGGAGAGCTAGATAATCTTCTCATTGATCTCGTACAATACGAGTGTTTTGGATGCTTAAGTTATGCAAGCAATATTTTGCCTCAAAGATTTTGCTCTAATTCTAATTCCATATTTCAGATTTGGAATAAAAAATAATTAAACAAGAGAGATGAGGGTAGAGAGAGAAGGGGCAGTGATTTAAATTGAATGTCATCCTGTAATATTGGAGCACAAACCCACAGATTCATTTTGTATGAAAAAAGAAATGGAGAAGGCTCAAGCAGAAAGGATGGTATTTGGTTTGCTCTACGCACATATAAAATCCTGGAAACCATTTCCTTTAAGTTACTAAGAAGGTTCCCACGAGGAACCTTGTGCAAGGAATTCAGGAACACCAAAATTAGTAAGAAAAATATACTGTAATAGAAGGGAAAATGAGAGAAATAAAGCAAAGGAAACAAGTATATGCTTCGCTTATCTACTGCCAATGGGGTTGTTGAATTGCTTTGCATCATATGGCACATAACGGCTCATATAACAAGCTTGAACTTATATATATGCGTATGATAGAACAAGTATCAAACAAAATTTGTGTGTTGAACTTTGAAGTGAAAAGTTAAGGAAAGACTAAATCCGCATTTTTCTGTCAAAAATAATAGATCAAGGACAAAGCAGAAACAGAGTAATCCAAGACGGGGAATATTATATTCAAACCATTTCAGCAGCATAAGACTTACACTGACTCGAATTCTACCATATTGGGTGTTGAAATTTGTAATCTCAACCACAATTTGGCACCACCAAGATGCTTTCATATAGCATAAAACTTGCACTAACTTAAAAAATGAATGAGAAAATAGTGATGTGTATCCCGTCTAGATATTTTATTAAGTGTACATAACATGCAATAGATGCAATTGTGCATTAGTTCATACTAAATACACACATGGAGAACTAGTACAACAATACCCTAACCCTTCACTCTCTTTTTACTCCATGTGAAGCCTAAATTTTCAACTAGAAGCAACCTTAGGGCGACGCAAAAATATATTTTAATAAAAATCGCCTTTTGAATTACTGCAAGAATTGTACAAACATCAGCAATTTCATAAGCAGATTAAATTTAAAACCCCTCGGACACTAAGGCAGCATGACACTTGAACTGAAGCTTGTAGGAAAATTTTGTCAAAATTCAAAAGCAATAGGCAAAAATTAGTTATAAACTATCCTGTAAAAATCAAATTCAAGAACTAAACAAATCTTAAAAGGATTAAAAGAATCATTTTTCCAAACTAATATTACCGTGTTCTGTCCTAGTGGAGCAATAAGCGCAAGCTGGTCAAAGGTCAAGCACTCTCCACCAGCCTTCTCAATCCTCGCCCTAGCCTGTTCTGTAAACCTTAGAGCGGTAACCTTCATTTTGGGGACTTCTTGAATCCTAATATCATTAGTAACAGTGCCCACAATCACAGCAATTTTGCCCTCCTAGAGATCAAACCAACACGTTTTTAGACATTAAAAAGTGGAAAAAATAAATAAATAAGTCCAAACACACACATATAGGTTTAAAAACAAAACAAAACACTGACCTTTCCTTCCATAAAACGAGACAATCTTGATAGAGAGATAGCAGGCTTGTTGACCTTGCTCATGAACAGACGCTTCAGTATCACAGCACTGAAGTTGCTCCCGGTCCTCCTTACCAAAAATCGATACAGCTGAAAACATGTAGAGAATGAATGATTGAATTGATCTAATAAAGACAAAATCTAACTATATACATACATATAAGTGAATATGCATAATATAATATGACATGAATGGTTATGAATCTCCATCCAAGACTTCTGTTTAGTGGGACAAAGTCGCATCAATATCCCACAAATAATCAACACGCAGTTTTTATTATCATGGCTCTTCCCTCACACTCTAATATGAATCTTCCAATACAAAAGGTATGAATCCCCACAACAAAAAATCAAAATGTATAGAAAGATATTTGACTGAATAACTTTTGGACATAAATGGACTTAAATTGTTGTATACATCACAAAATTGAAAACATGGTGTGCTAAAAGCACATTGCAGGGGTCTTAGCAAGATTACAGTAACGCATAAATGCTCTTTATTTTACTGACGAGGACAAATGTCCACACACACCTCTACATAGACCTAAATACTCTCTATCTCCATCAGAACTTCCACACTACTTAAAAAGGAGTACTCTATTCAAAATAGAAGCATACATGTATACATTTTGACAACTCTACTAATATATATAAAAATAACATTTGATTATACGCACATCAAAATATCAAATTAAACTGTGCAATAAGGCTGAAATGATCTGCAAATACAAAGAGAGCGACACCCAGGGGCATTCTCTAGTACATATAATCAGGGGTGTATCTAGCACTAAAAGAGAGTGGATATTAGATCTTAAATTCTACTTCAAAAACATTTTTTTTCTTTAAAAAGAAACAGAAAAACAATAGTTAAATTTTCCTCCCATGAAAAAGAATAATTTTTAAAACATAAAAGAGTGAGAGACTCCATTACACTTGCTGAATCGCCATCCAGCAAGACTAGGCAGCCACCTAGCTAGACTAAGCCGCAAACCACTGCCCAGCGCCGAGGCAGGTACTAATCATTATATGCAGCATTATACTTTCCAAATTTCCAAATGCACTATATACATTGAAGCAAATCAGTTACTGAAAAACCAATTTAAAAATCCACAGGCCCAATCTTCTTTACTACAATTATGTATTATAAAAACTGGAAATGAAATAGGGTTTGACGCAGGCACATTAACATGAAACAAGTATCAGATGTCTTACATTAGAACAAATATATAAGTATAGATGATTCAAACCTTAACGATAAGCTTGAGGTAAATATCATCAGACCTAGGTGCCGTACGCTTGGTCTTCTTGCTCTTGCCCCCGGCTACTAGATCTATACCCTGCCATTGCCAACATCAAAAATCAAAATCAATATATGCGTATGAATGTATGAATATTTGTAAGAAGAAAAAGCAGGAGAAAAAAGAAGAGGAAGAAGCAAAAACCATGGCGGATTGTTGAGAGAGATGATGATAGAGGGGGGAGGAGGGATGGGCGAAAGGGGGACGGGACGGCTCTTTGTTCTTCAGCCAAATGAGAAATTAGGGTTTTTAGAGGCTTACTGTTATGTAACAGCGCACCTCTATTGTTCCCTATGGACCTTCATCTTGCGCTATTACACGTGTATTTTTTATTTTTATTTTTTTCCCTTTTTCCTTCTATAATCGAGGCCAGCTTCTTTGATCTCGATTAATCCTCAATTGCGGTGAAACACCATGTTAACGATGACCATGGGCCACTCTTAGTGGTTAAAATTGTAATATTTTATTAAAAAATAGAGTTTAGGTTTTAACGGTGCCTAGCTCATCTTGGAGCATCTAAAACAATTATGTAAAATTTGATAGGAAAAATGCAAGAAAAACCTTGAAGTTTGGAGTCTTTTGCAACTTAAACATCGATATTTCAATTTTCGCAAGACGAACCCTAAAGTACAATTATGACTTCAATTCAAACCTTCCATCCAAATATGTTTGAACTATTGGATGGAATGTTGCGTGGACTGCCAACATACACGATGAGTTAGACTCCAATTATGAGTGGACCGTAAAAATGGCGCGAAAATCATCCCCTTTGCATCGATATACCCAATAAAATCCCAAAATTCCTTTTTAACCCTAATTCCATAAAACATAAGAGGTGAGTTTGAGACCAAAGAACCTCGATTCCATAGATTCGGGAACATTCTCTTGTGGTCTCAACGCTGTGGTTCGAAGGTCATGGACGGCTGCAAATCCGGGAAGAAGATTTGGAGGATGCAAACAATTTGGGGTAAATAATTATTTATAAATAATGGTAACAGTTCTTCATGCTCTTTTTTCTTTTTAATCTCTTATTCATTTCTAAATGCAGAGTATTAGCAGCTGTGGATTTTTATGTAGGTTGATCCTCCTATAACTGACCTAGCGGGACAAATAATTTTTGGTTTAATTGGTAGAGCCAACAAGTGGGAAATCGAGGTTCAGAGGCTAAAAAGGAATAGAGAAAAAGCTACGGTTTTTGCTGGGTCATGGGTCATCATTGTTTTCTTGTTCAGTAAACAGTAGGTGGAATTGTTAGTTTGTTGAAACAATGGGGTTTTGTTTTGTAATGGTGGAAGTAGTGTTTTTGGCCTTTTATTATGAATGAAAGTGTATGTAGTGCTCTTGTTTTAATGTTTTGGCATATATTTCTTGTTTATATTCATCCATTATCCACGTTGGAAAGTAACAAAAAATATCAATAAATCCAGGTCAGCACTCCGTCCAATATTTCAAACAGATTTGGACGGGGGGTTTGAATTGAAGCTATAATTATACTTTAAGGTTTATCTTGCTAAAATTGAAACATCGAGGTTTAATTTGCAAAAGACCCTAAACTTCAAGGTTTATCTTGCATTTTTCCCAATTTGATATGTATATATATCAACACATTTTTATACAAAATTTAAAATTTGAAAAAAAAAATATACTTCAATAAAACTTTTGTGAACTTTTGAAAATTTTGAAATAAATAATAAGATATTAAGAAATGTTATGTATCATTTAATTCAATTTATTATTATTATTATTTTGAATTTATGTAATATAATCTTATCTTGATAATGGATCTTGGTTTATTGTTCTTAATGAATAGATTTTGTTAACCTGAAAATCTAGAGCAAACTTTTTTTAACTATACAGTCAAATGATTGAGTAATGATGGGAATAGCGTGACAAATAAAATAACACTTTTATGAGAGTCAAGCAAGGGAAAATAAAACAATATATAGAGGATATTCGCCTTTTACGTGAATAAGGACTATTCCTCCTCTTCGAATAAAGCCCGAGGGTCGGGGTTACTTTGTAGTAATATAACAAACGAATTCAAATTACTTCAGGTTTATCTCTCATATTATTTTATTATATCAATACACGTGTTGAAGAAGTACAATACAAATTCAAGTCCTAACTTTTTGGGCCTAAGAGCTCTAGCTTGCACTTTAGACCTTTTCTCAGTGTGCTCATTATTTTGCTTTTTTTTTTTCCTCTCTGGTTATATTTTTTTCTTAGTTTTTAAGGAAGTAAATACTTCCTTACATATATTGAGGAAGAAGACGTCCAGCAAACCTGGAGCAGTTGACTTTCAGCCATTCTTTCATCATCACAGTATGCTCGATTGCTGAACTTGCTTCCCCCTTAATCCAAAGCATTAAATGCAGCTGATGTGCATTTAATGAAATTGAGGAAAGTTTTGTTCTTCATACAGAGTTAGTGGTAATTGCCCACTTTCTATTACTATGACAGAACGAATGGATAAGGCCCACTAGAGCTTGGTGGAAAAGCTCTAGAGGTCGAGCTCTAAAAGTTTGTTAGCTCGAACATTATTTAAACCTTGTTCTAACACCCCACAAGCTTTGTGCCCACATGGCACTAAGTTAGAGACCTCTTTGCCACGCTATCTTACATTGTCACAGACTACCACGTGTCTACTTGTGTTGGCCTAGAGGTTAAATGACTATTTTACCCTATCTGGTTTCAAATATATATATATATTAAAATATATATTTTGTATTAAAAATTATTATATTTTTAAAATAAAAAAAAATGGGGAGTGAGAAATATGGCATGTCAGTGTAAATTAGTGGTGTATTTTATAAAATTATTTTATATAAATTAAATTTAAAATTCTAGTGAAGACCAAAAGTTTTATGAGTTGTGTAGATTTTACACAAAACAAATTTATACAATACTTTCAAAGATGTACTTCAATTTTCCTTTAATTTTTTTATGGAAGGGATAATTTAGGGGTTTTATTCAATTCAGATTTTGAAAAAACTATTACTTGATCTTTTTATAATTCGTGTTTTTTGTTAAATATATAAATTGTTTTAATTCCATATAAAGTCTTACATATTTAATGCATAGAATTTTTAATATTTATGTAAATTTTAATAAGTTTATAGATTCTACTAACAACAGTAAAAAGAAAAATTTTAAAAAAAAATGATCGAAAGACAAACAATTGAGTAAAAATATTACGACTTTAAAGTAATACATTATCCAAATTGCAAAGTAGATTAATAAAGTATGTTATAAAAATGCATATTACTCCATTTAAACCCTATTATTGAGGAAAGAGGTTGGCCCAGTTATTTGCAACTGCCATCCTTACATTGAAGTCAAAAGTTCAACTCGTGAGAATAGGAGGGTTTTTTTTCTTTGTTTGTAAGATTAGAGAAGAGACTTAGGCCTACCTTAAAAAAAATCATTATTATCATTATAACCTTTTTATCGCTTTTGTTTTTACGAATTTTAGGCTTATAATGCTATGGTTGGGGTTCCATCCAATCATTTGCTAGATTTTGTTAACCAATGTGCGTGATATGACATGTTTCAACTCAAATGGTTTTGGGTGTTGCAAGTACTTCTATTTTTCTACCCCCACTTACGTTTGGGGGGGGGGGTACCCTTCTTGGAGTTCGCATCTACCTTTTTATATAATTGTTGAAGTTGTTCCACCACTCTAGATTCTTTGAGTACAAACCATTTGATGACTTATTCTACTTCAAACAATGAAATATGACATCACCCAAAGTATGCCCGTGATGCGCTAAATGGCCTTTTTGCTTTAAACCTAAAGTTTTGGAGTAGTTATCCTTTGCACCCTTTTGGTGGAATGGATAGTCCTTCATGCTCTTTTAGTAATAATTTGAACCTTGTAGGTTGGTCATTGGGCACAACCCTTTTTTTTTTATATCTAAGCTTGTGTGCCTGACCATAGAAGCTCTCCTTTACCAATCATGCATCAGTTTTGGTTATTGAGGCTATTTAAAAATGGTTTTCGTCAAATATGACATATAATTGGCTTGCCTTTGTGAATGTTCATGATTATTGGCCCTATTTTGAGGGCCATTTTCTTTTAAATCTACTACCGCGATGTGGATATTAACTTCATTGATCGTTGGGTAGATACCTATTGATTTGGATTCGCTAGATGAGAATTTCAATTGGCCCTTATTAACTAACTCATGCACCCAATCTTGGAAAACAAAGCAATTATTAATGTAATTAGTCCAAGAGTTATGCCATTTGTAATATTTGCCTTTCCTTATGTCCATTTTTGAGGTAGTTCTACGTCATTAGGCAATTTAATCATTTTCATAAACTAAAGACAATTAGAAATTTGGTCAAGTTTAGCAATATCAAATGAATATCTTTTTATTTGTCTTTTAGCTTTTCTTATAAAAACCTTTAGCAGTGATTTGTTTGCGAACTAACCCATTGGTGCAAACTACTTGAATTATCTCAGCAACATTAATTTCTAGATTGAAATTATTATAATAAGTCCTAAAGAATGATGAATGCCTCTAATTTTTTCTTTTAACAAAGATTCATACCAATAAACTTTGGAAGTAAATTTTACTAAATCCCTAAAGTCTACATTATCAACTTTATTCCTTATTTTGAAATCAAGCCCATTTTGGGCAAGTTTGTCTCTTTTAAACTTACTTATAAATTGATATGCCTTTTCATTTAGCTTATGATTAAGCCAAGTCAAATTAGCCATTGAAAACTATAGTTATATATGGAAGAAATGCGCATGAAACATGTCTTCCATTTATCGTTAACTGGGCATTGATCCATGTGGCAGGTTAGAAAACCAAGTAAATGCAACATTAGTCAGAGAGCTAAGGAATAACTTCATTTGATTATATCATCATCTGACCCTACGGCTACACATTAACTATTGAATTCTGTAAAATATTCAATTGAGGATTGTGTACTATCTCCTGTGAAGGTGACCAATATATGCAATTTAAACCCCCTAGGGAGGCTGTCTCATTTACCATCCTAGGATATGGTATCTTGTTACGAGTGGCAAATCGTATTTTTTGGTCGTGACCTAACATAACATTACTTAAATAAAAAATGTGAGGTAAACATGAAAACAACATAACATAAAGTCGTGTTCTCTAGGCTAATACGAACACGGCTGAATTTAAACATGACCAAACACATAAGACACGAATGACATGATAAAAAGTGTTGTGAACGTGGGAACAATAACCAAGTCCCAAATCCACCAATAAACCCAAGAAATCCCTTTCGGGAATTTCCACAAACACTTGGCAGGTGAAAACCGTCAAGCAATAGGATCTTGGCTCAAACCAAGTATGGCCAACACAAACTCAAGCAACAATGGATGATAAATAAAGAGAAATGACAATCAAGAGCAAAGCAAAAACAAACAAAGAAAGAACACACCGTATTTTGTGAAACCCTTTGGGTCTTCCACCAAGAGAGAGCAATTTTTATTGATAACCAAGAACTTACAAGAATTCTCTCACAATAATCCTTACTCTAGATCAATGGAACAAACCTCCAAAGATGACCTCTCAACTTAGCTAAATCCTAGCTAAACACAAGTCTTTCTCTTTTTCACTCTAACAAAGCAACTCTCTTACAAGTCTTACAAAAATAGAAATGAGCCTTTCTATTTATACCAAGTGAAAAAGCAAGGCAAATAGCTTTTACCCGCCGAACTGCAAAAACGTTTTTGCAGTTTCTCGCCTAAGGTTTTGCACCTAGTCAAAGTGTTTTGCCTGGTGCAAAAACCGTTTTGCACTTTCACTGCTTACATGAATTACAAGCCAAACACAACAATCTCCACCTTGGCGAGTAATCTCAAGCCAACCTCGATTGCTTCACCTCGGGATAAGAACCATGCATCCCCTTAGAGATTATCCCGACACCTTCAAGGTCACACCTTCCTCCTTCAACATGAAGTGAGATTAAGAAGCTTTAGGCAATGCCTAAACTTCTCTGCGATTACCGGTTTTGTGAGCATATCGGCCGCATTCTCATCCGTATTCACCTTCTCTAGGACGACTTCCCCGGAATTAACCCAATCCCGAACACGGTGATACCGCACATCTATGTGCTTCGTGCGAGTGATATGCCAAAGAATTAGTATAATATATTATGTTAATTTATAATTTGAAGAGCATATATTATTACTAATATTTATATTTTTAATGTTTTTCAGGCGTTAGAAAAGATTTGAAAAAGATTGAGAAAAATAGAGAAATTAAAGCTTGTGAAGACACCTAAAAGTGGTTAATACTTTCGGATGCATATCTTTTTACTCGGAATTCCGAATAATGCGATTCTTGAGCCTAAATTGAAGAAAATTTCGAGAGTTACAACTTTGCAGTTCAGCACTTTTCCAAATTCAGTCATTTCGAGGTCCGAAATTGCGACACAAAATTCTGCGGTTAATACGGACGAAAATTCAAGTTGTATTTTAATTTGGGCCCAAAATCATATGATTCAACAGCCAGCCCAATTGCATTTAATTAATTAGCAGTCCACTAGCCTTGCAAAGCCCAAAGATCCATTTAGCAAGCCTAAGCCCATAAATAAACCAATTCCTAATTAAAAGAGGATAGCTTCAATTATATAAAAGGGACAATTCTTGGAAAAGCAGGAGCCAATGACAGCCGAGAGCAACAGCCACTGCCGTGAACCTCTCTTCTCTCTTTTCTTTGTTTTTCTTTTCTTTTATTTCTGCTTTGAAGACTAGAAGATTGAAGATTTAATTTTATATTTTAATGTCAAATAAGTTTTCTTTCAATCTTATTTATTATTTAATTTTTATCATGCTAGCGTAAATTTGTGCTAGGGTTAGGATGAATATATTTAATTGATTCCCTTGCACGTGTTCATGCCAATTGACTCTACCAATTTAATGCTTTAATATTAAATACAATTCTTTCTATTGGATGCATGTTTTAATTGATAAAAAATAAAGTTGGATTCTCATTATTTTTTGTTGGATTCACCTTATGATTTGTTAAGAGCGGATATAGGGTGTGTTTTGACGGATATAGTGAGTGTTTTGATTTTATATATTAGTTTGGCTGTGGAAGAATTACGATTGGATTTTATAAATTAATTAGACTTCATTGATTTTATTTTTCGCATCTAATAGAGTCGAGAGACCAAATTAGTGCGAGATAAGAGTATAATTTATGCGCATGAATACTAAGGAAGATGCTATTAAATATATGATTCCAAAACCCTAGTCAATTAATTCATAATTTTATTATCTTGCTTCGTATTATTTAATTTAGTTCCATTAATTTAGTTTACTTGATTTACTTTATTTTATTTAATTTGCTTTATTTAATTTGTTTGACTTGCATCAATTATTCTTGGCTAGATTAGGAATTAGTGAAAAATTAATAAGATAAAATTTAAACATACTGTTTGAGTCTCTGTGGGATCGATCTCACTTATACACTATATTATAAATTGATTCGTGCGCTTGCGAGTATTAAAATTTATCACAACAGCAAGCATGATACACTTGATTCTTTGCTAAGTAAAGCGCACTTTGACTATCACACCGTAGCAAAATGCTCTCATGCTTCAAGCACAACTCGCTCACTAAGCCTTTCAACCAAACCGCTTCCTTCGACGCCTCTGTGAGTGCCATATACTCTGCCTCTGTGAGTGCCATATACTCTGCCTCTGTTGTAGACAAAGCACTCATTGCTTGTAGCATAGATCTCCATGAAACCGGCCCACTTGCCAAAGTGAACACATAACCCGTGGTTGACCTTCTTTTATCAAGGTCCCCCGCATAATCGGAGTCTACAAATCCCGCAACAATATCAGCCCCATCTTTTCGCTCAAACACTATACCCAAGGACTTGGTACCTTGTAGATATCGAAGAACCCATTTAATCGCATTCCAATGCTCTTTACCCGGATTCGACATATACCTACTAACCATTCCAACCGCGTGAGCTAGATCCGGCCTTGTACAAATCATGGCATGTATAAGACAACCGACCGCGCAAGCATACGGTGTTATCGACATCTCGGCACACTCATCAAGAGAGGAAGGACATTGCTTTGCGGACAAAGCAAAATGAGGAGCTAACGGAGTAGAAACCGGTTTCGCACTCGACATATTGAATTTCTCAATGACATGAGAAATATACTTCTTTTGCGAAAGCCATAACTTGCCAACCTTTCTATCTCTTCGAATTTCCATACCAAGGATTTTTTGTGCGGCCCCAAGATCATTCATGTCAAATTCACGGCCCAATTGCACCTTGAGCTCTTTCACCTTTGACATATCTCGACACGATATAAGCATATCGTCCACATAAAGCATCAACAAGATAAACGAGCCATCATCAAAGTTCCGAACATAGGCACAATGATCACCATCACACCGACGATAACCAATCCGCAACATGAATGAGTCAAACCGTAGGTACCATTGCCTTGGCGATTGCTTTAGTCCATACAAGGACTTCTTAAGCCGATAAACAAATTTTTCCTTACCTACTTCCTTGAACCCTTCCGGTTGCGCCATGTAAATCGTTTCTTTCAAATCACCATGAAGAAAAGCCGTTTTTACATCCATTTGCTCAAGCTCCAAATCAAATTGAGCTACCATAGCAAGCAAAACCCGTATCGAAGTATGTCTCACAACCGGGGAAAAAATCTCATCATAATCAACCCCTTCCTTTTAAGAAAACCCCTTCGCTACTAACCGTGCCTTGAATTTCGGTGCTTCATCTTTGTTGATTGCTTCTTTCTTTCTAAATACCCATTTGGAACCGATAATACTCCGGTCCTTAGGCCTAGGAACTAAATCCCAAACGGAATTCATTCGTAAAGCCTCCATCTCCTCTACCATAGCACCCATCCAACTATCCTTGTCTTCGACACTAATGGCTTCTTTATAACTAGTTGGATCACCCTCACTTGTAATAAGGGCATAGTTGACATCGTCTTCCAAACCAAACCTTGAGGGTGGTTTAATTTTCCGTCGTGGTCTATCCCGTGCTATCGATGGTTCTAGCTCCACTTCACCCGGTCTTTCCTCGGATTCCTCCTTGTCTAGTTCCACCTCAACCGCGTCGTCATTTGGTTGAATTTCATAAGAATCATCTCTACTATCGCTTGAAGATATTCCACCACTTCCGGTAACCGACGGACTTGGAACTAGAATTAGAATCTTGACCGTATTAACCCCACCGTTATCATTGATCTCTTGGTATTCCCGTTCCTTAAGCAAAGCCCTCTTATCAAATGTCACATCCCGGCTAAACAAAAGTTTTCTCGCTACCGGATCTCAAAGCTTGAACCCTTTCACTTCTCCCCCAAAACCGAGAAAGATACACCGGTGAGCCTTCGGGTCATTCTTTGATCTCTTATCGCTAGGAATATGAGCATATACCGGGCAACCGAACACCTCTTAACTTAGAGTAGTCCACTTCTCGCCCCGACCATACTTCTTCCGGACATTTCAAACCAAGATTCACATTCGGTGACCTATTGACCAAGTATACGGCATGATCAACACAAGCCGCCCAAAATATTTTCGACAAACCCGCATGAATCTTCATACTTCTCGCCCTATCCATAATGGTACGGTTCATTCTCTCTGCAACTCCATTTTGTTATGGAGTTTTCTTCACGGTAAAGTGCCTTTTGATGCCGGCATTCTTGCAAAACTTCATGAATTCTCCATCCTTATACTCCCCTCCGTTGTCACTTCTCAAATACTTTACTTTCCGACCCGTTTGATTTTCCACCATAGTCTTCCACTCCTTAAATTTTTCGAAAATCTCGGATTTTTTCCTTAAGTAGTAAACCCAGACTCGACGTGAATAATCATTAACAAATGTCATAAAGTATTTAAAACTGCCAAAAGAAACTACCTCTAAAGGCCCACACACATCGGAGTGAATATAATCAAGCATACCTCGGCTTTTGTGTTCCGGGGAATCAAATCGAACTCTCGTTTGCTTGTCCATCACACAATACTTGCAGAAATCGAGCTTGCACCCATGGACCCCCTTCAACAATTTTCGTCAATGAAGCTCCTTCATGCCCCGTTGGCTCATGTGGCCAAGCCTCATGTGCCATAATAAAAGCTCATCCTTTTTCGCTTCCGTGGAAACCGCAGCTCCACCAACTACCGTGGTTCCTTTCAACCTATAAAGGTTGTTTGATGACTTTGTGTCGCGCAAAATCACCATTGATCCCTTCTTCACCTTCATAGCCCCGTCTTCGGCTTGAATCACACACCCTTTTGAGTAGAGCGTGCCTAAGGAGATCAAATTCTTCTTGAGAGCGGGTACGTGTCTAACATCACTTAGCGTGCGAGCCACGCCATCCCATATCTTTATTTTCACTATGCCAATACCGACAACTTTGCATGTAGCATCATTGCCCATGAAGATTTTCCCTTCATTGCATTCCGTGTAGTTAACGAACCAATTACAATTCGGGCACATGTGATAGGAGCATCCGGAATCAAGAATCCACCCACTACTTTGATCTGCCAAAAAACAAGTAAGAACATCGGTGTTAACCTCTTAGGTCGCAACTCCCGCAACCTCCCTTGGCGCGTCTGCTTTCTTACCTTTTAGTTCCGGGCAATTCTTCTTGATATGGCCTACCTTGTGACACTTAAAGCACTCCCAATTACTTCGATCTCGAGATTGAGACCGACTCGCGCCTCTATTCTTGGCACCCCGTGACCTTGACCGCCCACTTCGTTCACCACCACCACTTTTGGCAACCAAGCCCTCGCTTGACGAAGAGTTTGCCCCGCTACCTCCCTTTTTCATGGCCACATGCGATTGGAGGTCTTTGACAACCTCATTAAACTTGAGCGTTGTCTTGCCAAATATCAATGTGGTAACAAAGTGATCATATGAATCCGGCAATGAAGCAAGCAACAATAAGGCGCGGTTCTCCTCATCAAACACAACATCAATTCTTTCAAGGTCATGCACTATTGCCTTGAAGACATTAATGTGCTTGTTCACATCTTGCCCCTCCTTCATTTCCAACTTGAAAAGTTACTTCTTGAGGTTCAACTTGTTGGACATAGACTTCCCTATGTACATCTCCTACATCCTAGTCCACATATCCTTTGCATTCTTCTCCGACATCAAGTTTCTCAACACTTTGTCGGTCACATGCATCTCTATAGCGGACATAGTTTTCTTATCAATTTCATTCCATTGGTCTTCGGACATATCTTGCGGCTTTTTCTCAAGTCCAAGCAAAGCAACTTGCAAATTTGATTGGACGAGTACCCCCCGCATCCGCCTTTGCCAAATACCGAAATTGATAACCTCGTCATAAGGCTTTATCTTAACCTCCATAGTGCTCCCAACACCTACAATGGTAGAAGAACTAGCTTGTGTTGCAACAACTCCGGTTTGAGTCCCTTCGACCATTTATCAAACACTTGGCGCACAAACCTTGCACCCAATAGCCAAACCTTGATACCAAACACTAGGCACCAACCTAATCCTCTGATACCACTTGTTGTGAACGTGGGAATAATAACCAAGTCCCAAATCCACCAATAAACCCGAAAAATCCCTTTCGGGAATTTCCACAAACACTTGGCGGGCGAAAACCGTCAAGCAATAGGATATTGGCTCAAACCAAGTATGGCCAACACAAACTCAAGCAACAATGGATGATAAATAAAGAGAAATGACAATCAAGAGCAAAGCAAAAACAAACAAAGAAAGAACACACCGTATTTTGTGGAACCCTTTGGGTCTTCCACCAAGAGGAGCAACTTTTATTGATAACCAAGAACTTACAAGAATTCTTTCACAATAATCCTTACTCTAGATCAATGGAACAAACCTCCAAAGATGACCTCTCAACTTAGCTAAATCCTAGCTAAACACAAGTCTTTCTCTTTTTCACCCTAACAAAGCAACTCTCTTACAAGTCTTACAAAAATAGAAATGAGCCTTTCTATTTATACCAAGTGAAAAAGCAAGGCAAATAGCTTTTACCCGCCGAACTGCAAAAACGTTTTTGCAGTTTCTCGCCCAAGGTTTTGCACCCATTCAAAGTGTTCTGCCTGGTGCAAAAACCGTTTTGCACTTTCACTGCTTGCATGAATTACAAGCCAAACACAACAATAAGTTCCAATTTCACTTGATTTAAATAGTCTTCACATAATGTATATATATACCCACAAGTAACATTTCATATATAAGGCGCAAAAAAAGCTTCAAAATAAGATTATACATTAAATAAGTAAACAACTAAAGTGAAGATATCACAAAAAACACAAAATAGGGGTCTTCAAAATTATATCTTCCTATTGTCAACAACTTAAAAAAAATTCACAACTTGCAACATCTTTTATAAATATAGACTAATCATTCTTATTAAATAAATTATTAACATGTACTTTATGGATAATAATAGATGTAGACACATGCTTATCCTCGTCAAAAATTTATCCAAAAAAAAACTCCAATGTCAAAAATTGACAACAAACAATAAATAGTTATATAAAAAAAATACATAAATTATAATTTTATTAAAAACAAACAAACTAGTTTCCTATGCCTTTACTAAGCATTATTTAATTATTCTTCTCGTAAACATCTTTATCACTAGATGTGTGCACGATTCGGTTAACCAAACCGTGTGAATTAACTGCCAACCGAACCGACTTGTAGGTTTTACAATAATGGTCAACTGAGCCAAACTGCTAACCACCTAAAACTGGCAGGGTTCGATTATTGTCAGTTCGGTTAATCAGTTTTTGTTGGTTTTGGGCTTGAACATGGGCTTGTTTTGCATTGTTGGGCTATGGCTTAGGTAAATATTCAAAAAAACTTTTTAATTAATTGAGCACTTTTCTTCTTAAATCATTTTTACCCAAAACAAAAAGAAAAATATTGTATAAAATAACTTTAATTCAACAACAATTCAACAAATTTACAAACCCAACATATAAGAACCTAAAAAACACATAATGCTTACTAAAAAATCCAACAAAAATAACAAAAATATAATATAACAATTAACATAATACAAATCCTACAAACCTAATAAGGATGACAAAATTACAAAAAAAAACATAACATTTAATCCAATTATCTAAACATAAATGATAAAACAAATCTAACAAAATTAAAAGAGTAACATAACATAGTCACAGCATTTCTTCGTAAGTTCATAAATCATAACTTCAATTTCCCCTTCACAAAAAAAAAGAAAAAGAAGAAGAAGAAGCAAAAGAGTTCAATTAGTTTTCAAAGGAAGTCATAAAGCTAATTAATCATATGAATGCAAATATAAATTTAAAGACTATAATATATTAATACTTTCATCGCTCCCACAAAAAATAAAATTCCTTCATTTGTGTCAATCAACAATAGCAGATGATAAACTTAATCCTAAAACATCTAAAAGTATTAAACAAAAAAAATTGGCAAATATTAGTATTGTTATAAACTGATAAAGTGACATAAGTACTTATTGACAATAAAAATAAAAAATAGGAATAATTACCATCTTCAACTTTTGCAAGTTTTTTAACTTCATCCATTGTATCTTTATGGTTAATTAGAGTAGGTGAATCTCGAATATAATCTTTTGTACAAATAAGGGCTTCCACCGGCTTAGGAGACAAAGAGCTATGAAATGGATCAAGTACTCAGCGACACATGCTAAATGCCAACCCGGAGGCAACGGTAGAGACAAGAATTGCCAACGAATCCCATGTTAAAATAGAAAGGACCCGATACTTGCCTGAGTTATTTTTCCACCAACTCAATACATCAAATTTACCATTATTATCCTTATAAGACTCCGCTAAGAACTTCTCAACTTCTGACTTGGCCCTTATACTATCTTTTGCTTTCAAATGCCTTTTAAATTAAGAAGACAAAAATGCATGACCATCTACATCTTCCTCCCCATACACAACATTTCCTCCAACCACATCGGATGCTTGATTCATATTATGTGATGAAATAGGATGAGCAATATTATCACAGTACCACCTATACAAACGAATTAAAATATCTTTAACCTTCCTTATCATGTCCTTTGCCACAACACTAACATATAATTGACTAATAAAAAAATTCACATACTTCAATCTATAACTTGGATCAAACACAATCGTATCAAACTTGTTTATCATATTCTTTACAATAAAAGAAACCAAATGATCATCACAAGTTATCGATTGATGCAACCTTGTTTGAATCATCACAACTTCATGGAAAAAAATATTAAATGTGATATATAAAGAGCTAGAAAACCGCAATGTTACATTGTAGAAAAGTTTTAAAAATTTCACAAAAGATCAAGTTTTCTTCCAATCTGAAGTATTTAGAGACCCCATTATCTTCTTCGCCCCTTTACTTTTCCTCTATCTCTTTATCTCTCTCCCCACTCTACTTCCACCCTTATCATCTTCATCGTCATCTTTTTCCTCATTAAAGTAATACAAAAAATATGGATCATCTTCCTCCATTCTTTTAAATGTTTTTTCAAACTTTTTGGCTCAACTAACATCATGTAAGTGGAATTCCATCTAATTGGCACATCTAAACATAATAAATTCTTATTTTTAATTTTTTCTTTGTTAACACACATTTGGAATTTTGCTTTCCTAATCGGAGACAACTCACATACCTTACCGCTTTTTTTACTCTAACAATTAACTTATCCAACTCTTCTAAGCCATCACCATTACAAGATTAAGAATATGCGCACAAACCTTACATGCAAAAACTCATTTTCTAAAATAGTAGTTTTCCAATTTTTTTGTTTTTCTTTTCAATAAATTGAATGTACCATTATTAGAACTAACTTTTTTAATCGCGCAAGTATAAATGCTATTTATCTCCCAATCAAGTAGACAACTTTTAATTACTTTTCTAAGAACTTCACCCTTGTGACTTTGAACTTGACAAAATTTTAAAAAAAAATTGTGCAATTTTCATTCATTGTCAATAAAGTGTGTCGCTAAACACATAAAATTGATATTTTGGATGGACAACCATGTGTTTGTGGTAAGACAATCTTGTTACCCTTTAATAATTTTTTTAACTTTTCCTCTTCCTCCATAAATAATTTTAGGCAATATCATGAAACCGTAGTATGACAAAGGATGTTTGTAAACCTTGGACATGAAACACCCATGAATAACTTAAAGCCTATACCCTCTACAAACTTAAAAGGAACTTCATTAATTATTATCATTTCGGAAAGGGCTTTTATACATGCTTCATAATTATAACCAACCGCAACAAGATTTAAACCACTTTTCCCCTCTTTAGGTTGAAGACCTAAAGTCTTTTATTTTAAATCTTCCTTCCTATATGAGTATTTTTTACATTGATCTTGTACGTATATGAGCAATATATTATGAGTATCATTAACTTTTAGGTCATAAGCATAAGTAGTACCACAATAATTACATGTCGCTCTAGGTTTTTTTGGATCACAATTTTCTATTTTAATAAAATGACTCCATACATTCGATTTTCTCTTGGAATTACCCTTCTTTGGTGGAGGCAAAGGTTTTATCTCCGTTGGGGCATTCTCCGTTGATTTTGAGTTTGAATCAAGCATTGTTGATTTAGTTGCCCCTTTATTTGTAGCCATCTATAACAATATAAAAAATAAATATTAGTGTATTGAAAAACTCAATAAATAGCAAAAAAAAAAACTAAGAAAGATTCTAATCATATTGGATTTTTATTTAATAAAAATGTAGGAATGTACACAGGAGTTAACAATGTGTTTAATGCATTTAAAAGGATTGCAGCACTTGTTAAATGCAAATACATATGCTAACCATATGCTAAAAACATGGAAATTTAAATGTTAATGGGCAATCAATAATTTTAACCCCAAAGTTTGGGGTCAAATGTAATTTAAACCCCGTTGTTTCAATTTTTCCAATGTCACCACCAACGTTTCATAATTGTTGCAATCCAACCCAACCGTTCTCTTTTGTTAATATACAACTAATGGCGGCTGACGTGGGTATCCAAATTGGCACTAACATGGATGTAGCTACTACGGGCAACGACAATTTTAACCTTAAAGTTTGGGGTCAGTTGTAAGTTAAACCCCGTTGTTTAAATTTTTTCAATATCAACACCAATGTTTTATAATTGTTGTAATCCAACCCAACCATTCTCTTTTGTTATTATATAACTAACGGCGGCTGACGTGGTTGTCTGAGTTGGCGCTAACATGGATGTAGCAACTACCCTTTGGATGATTTGTATGAAATTGTCTCTATAACACCCCTGCCTTAATTTACAGGATAACACCCGTAATTAAGACCTAGAGTGTCACTAACCCATCTTAGTAGGACTAAGATAGGTAGATATGAAGAGTATAAACCAACAAGCATACATATATCATACAGAGATAAGCATGGATTATGCATTGATACTATAGTTGTGAACATGCATAACAGATATACAAAAATTTACCATATGAACATTCAAAAGAAACATATACAAGTTCCCGGGCTAGCCGTGGCTTCTCAGACTAACAAAGTTATTACAAAAATAAACCATAGTATCAGAGACTTATACTTCGTCCCCGAACCCATCATCTCTTTGTTCTCTTGGGACTCATGAGTACTTGTAATAGTTTTAAAAAACGGGGTGAGCTACACGCTCAGTATGGGTGAGTAATGACGAAATCATCATGTATAGAACATAAACAAATTTAGAACCATTTATTCAATAAGCAATGCGTGCACATGCCAATGCAGGTTACCTCCTTTGTGTCAACCATAGAACCATTTTGCCAGAATATATCCGTACTGCTAGAATAGAACATGGGCCTGCCTGTCCGAGAGAATAATCCAATAATGGTCATAGGTTGGCCCATCGGCCCCAGAGAATATCAATAAACCATAATCAATTTGGACCACAAGTCCACTAATACTATCATCGCAGTAGAATCATCAGTGCCTTACCGTTGTCTAGATTTTCGGGCTATACACCACTAGCTCTAGACAGCCGACGCGTTGTTGCCCTCCGAAAGTTTAGGAATTTTCAATCCAAGGGCACCAGGCCCCACTTGTTTTCCATACCGGTAGGCACCAACCAATATATCATCCCTTCACAATCGAAGGGCCACAGTAGAACCATATCAGGATTTATATCAGGATCATACCACATTCATAATAAAATCATGATCATAATGAGCTTTCATCACCATCATCATCAATATGAGATATACGCCCCATACGTCGGGCCATAGGAATAATCCACATATGCTGAGAATCCTCCAAGCGTTTGGTTGACATAATGATAATGTGTATGACATGCAAACATATAATTTCATGCATAAACCAAGCAACCTATGCCATATCCACTCAAATCAATCCCATTCCGTATCTCTTGGTGCGTATAAACCATCAATAATTCAATTTTTCCAACCAACAACACCCACACCACCAAGAGATACCGTATATGATTCTAATAGCAATTTACAACAAGTGTGTATGGCATAGTTTGCCTTAAATAATGCAAATATAACTCTAGAAATCATCAAACACCATATATTTCATTGCTCATGAGTTTTCAAACCAACACAAGTCAAATACAACAATTTTTAAGTTAGGAAAACATTTTTATCAAGTTTTGAAAGCAAGAGAACCCCTACCTCAAATTTATAAGCCGAAAGAAGAGAGAGAAAATTGATATTCGGAAATTCGTCTGATTAAATCTTAAAATTCTTAGCTCACCTCGATCCCCTCGACGCGTAGGACAAGTTTCATTAAGGTCGAATCGGAGTTTGGAACGTGGTTCTTGATAAATTATAGAGAGAGAAATATAAAGGAAAAACGAGCTCTCAAAGCTCTGTTTTTATTTTCTGAAAAATGCTCCAAGAAGGCTCTAGAAAGCCTTTTTAAAATTTCCAACCAACATTGCAACAGGCGCCTGTTTTTCAAAAACTGGCACCTCTTTTACAAAAATAGGCGACTGCCCACTCCAGAGAAAAAAAACTGGAAAAATTGTCCGGAGCTCGGATTCCAACAAGCACCTATTTTTCCAAAACAGGTTCTTATTGTGGATAAAAATTTTATATCAAAATTTAGCTCAAAATCTAACATATGGCTTTGTATTCACTCAAAAAGGAGCTAAAAAACTTTTTTCATACATTACAACTATTTACCATGAGTTATCATACAAAGAAAACAAAGTAACTCCCAATATATTAATATAAATGCCTGGTGTTACAGTCTCTCTTAAATTGCATCTTAAACAAGTAGTTTGTGAGAAAATGAGTAAAATCAATTCATTAAAGTATGGGGTTTTGATATTAAAAAAAATGCATATACATATACATATACATATATATATATACATATGGTTCTAAAAAGACTCACACAACGTAATTCACTTTTCCATGGAGTGACAACCCAAATGAATGAATATGAGTAAAGACCTAAGAAAAAAATTTAAATATCCCACAAGGACAAACACTTCGAATTTGAAACCTTCAGCAACAAATGGGGCATATAATCAACCCATTCTCATTACAATCTTGGCAAATTATTGATTCTAACGACACCTTATCTTCGTTATTAACAATCTTTTGGCTTCCATTGCAACTAAAACACAACACAAATCGAAAACTAGTACATCCTAGGCACCGATCATCGAGATCCTTTCAAAAGACTGAGCACATCTACACATCTCTCTAGTGGTACAAAACTCGAAAGCTCTCAAATAAAAACCGAATGCTTGTACAATTTTCAAATGTCTTTCGTATACTTCTAAGCCAGGTGGTGTACATAATTATCAAATCACTACCACCAAGTGTACATTTCTCTTCGAAATCTAAAAAGGGATTGACCTCAATTTACGGGCTTTAAAGGGTGATTATTCTTCTGCTTCCAACATTTCATAATTGTTGCAATCCATGTTAGTGCCAACTTTAGGGTTAAAATTGTCGATGCCCGTAGTTGCTACATCCATGTTAGCGCCAACTCAGACAGCCACGTTAGCCGCTATTAGTTGTATATAAACAGAAGAGAACGATTGGGTTGGATTGCAACAATTATGAAACGTTGATGTTGATATTGAAAAAATTGAAACAACGGGGTTTAACTTACAACTAACCCCAAACTTTGGGGTTGAAATTGTCAATGCATGTAGTAGTTACATCCATGTCAGTGCCAACTCAGACATCCACATCAGTTGCCGTTAGTTGTCTATTAACAGAAGATAACGGTTGGGTTGGATTGCAACAATTATCAAACGTTGGTGTTGACATTGGAAAAATTAAAACAACGGGGTTTAAGTTACAACTGACCCCAAACTTTGGGGTTAAAATTGTCGATTGCCCAACATTAACAATGCTTGTTGACTAAAGCCCATAACCTATGCATTGGCTATTGCACGGAAGAAGGTATAGCAATGTATGACAATATATGGACCATAGGGCACAACATTACTTTTTTAATTTATTTCTTAATGTAAATGGAGAAGCCAAAAATTCATTATAATCATATACAGAGGTGCAGACTACAGACTGTGCAGTAAATGACCTATATATATATATAATATTCTCTCTATTTTACCTCGAGCATAAATAATTAAGGTTTGTATATCGATTGTTTGGAAAACTGAAACTGTGGAATTATGAACATTGTTCTTAATTACTTCTTGTTAGACGAGTTGATCCATTTTTTTTTCCATAGGAAAATGAAACATTTGAAGAAACCTTAAAATTAAGCGTGAAAAATGAATAAATCAATCAAGCTGGAGATAATCAAGAGATGATATTACTACTACTACTACTACTACATACCTACATACGTACGTATGTACATACATACATACATACATGAATTAAAAGTATAAAGAAATTGAAATGAATTAAAAAAAATCACTTACCTTTGAAGCAGTGGTAGAAGATGTGCAGCGGCGGTGGGCATAGCTTTGCAGAGAAAATGAGGTAAGCTTTGCAGATTTGGAGAAATGGAGATAGAGAAAGGTGGAAAAGTTCCAAAGAGGCAGAGAATAAGAGAGAAGATAGGCATGCGGCGTAAATTGCAGAGGGAAGTGAGCGGCAAAAATTAGGGTTAGTGTAAGTTAGCTTTTCAATTTTTAGTTTATATATTTATCATATATATATACATTAAAATAAATAAACTTATATACTAACCAATAGGAGTAAGGCAAGTGTTATATCGATTCGGTTAGGTTTTTATCGGTTTTGGAACTCAGTTAATTGCCAACCGAACATACCCCTTTTAATTTTCATTTTTTTTTCAACCGAACTGGACCTAAAACCTTAAAAAAGGGGTTAAATCGGTCCAATTCAAGTCAATTTTTCAATTTTTATGCACACCCTTACTTATCGCAATCAATTTGTAAAGTAGTTAACGTGCTAATGTCAAAGGAGAATCGAGCATGTATTCAATAAAAAGAGAAAATAACTTTTCTTGAATAACACTACTTTGATATGAATGGCTTCCTAAATCTTTTTGTAAGTAAACTCCACATATTGCATCTTATTATTTATAACGAGGATCCAACACTCCCACCATTGTTAATATTCAAATATAATCGGACCAATATCTAGGTAATTTTTCGTACATTTAATTGGTGTTGTGATAAATTTTAATATACTCGCAAGCGCATGAATCAGTTTATAATATAGCATATAAGCGAGGTCGATCCCGCGGAGACTCACATAATATGTTTAAATTTTATCTTGTTAATTTTTCACCAATGCCTAATCTAGTTAAGAATAATTGATGTAAATCAAACAAATAAAAAAAACTAAGATAATATAAAATTAGGCTCACACTAAACTAATAGCAAAATAAATAATATAACAAAAATCAATAAGTGAATGGTTTTAGGTTTTGGAATCCGCTACTACCGTCGATTATTATGTTCACTTATGTTTTATCAAAACCCTAATTTTAATTAGTTTAATTGGTTCTTCTTTTGTCAAAGTTATGTATAGAAATTGAACCACTCATTGAATCAATCAAAACACACCCTATATCCGCTTTCAACAAATTATAAGGTGAATCCAACAAAACACAACGAAAATCCAACTATAATAAATCAATTAAAACGGACAAGTGAATAAGAAAAATACTAGTTTAATTTAAATTTATAAAGTTTTAGGGGATTTGAACCACATAAGCATACACAATAATTAGGCATGTAAATTCATCCTAACCCTAAAAAAAAATTATCCGCACATGTTTATAACAAAACAAATAATTACATAAAAATAAATACTTACTTGTATTCGCGTATTAATTTAAAAGCATGCTAAATTTTAAAAAAACTAAGGAAAAAAAACTAAAAAGAAATCCAAGTGTAACTCTCAGCACAAAGGAAAAATAAATAAATAAGTTTGCAATCTCTCTCTTCTTATGTTGTGCACCCCACGGCTTGCCCATATATATATATATATTAACTTTCCAAGTTTACTCTTGTATTTCTAATTAAATTATAATTCTTTAATATTTTGGTTCTCGGTACAAAGAAAAGAAAAAAAAAGTTTATAATCTCCTTGTCCTCTTGTGTTGTGCACCCCACGGCTTGCCCATAAATAAATAACTTTCCAAGCTTACTCTTGAAAAACTTATATGAATGAGGAAGAATGTTAATACTAAATATGTTATGGCCAAGATTTGAACTTGTGAGCTTGTAATCATGCACTTAAACCTTTATACACTCTTGCTTGAGTTGTACCTTCTTTGTGATTTTTTTTGCTCGAATTCATTTTATTATTTTAGTCTTCAATTTCTCTTTCCTTCACAAATCTCCTTATTTGGTATGATTCTTTACTTTTTTCCGGGGTACCTATAACACAATAAATTAATGCAAAAATAAATAAAATAACTAAAATAATAGCTCTCCAAAGCATAAATTAGTGATATCAATTATATTAATTTCTTGGCACAAAAATTAGGCATGTCAATTCGGTTATATGAATAGGGTTTAGGATTTTTCACGCCTAAGCCCAAGCTTGGCTTAAAGTAAAACTCATTTTATATACTCAAACTCAGCTCATAATTTATTACGGGTTTTGGGCCTGAGTTCGGTCTAACCAATATATGGCTAATAAGTATAGTTTAAAGATTTAAATCACCAATTAATTATAAATAAACATATGTAAACCAAATTGTAGTCCCAAAAGACTAAAACATTCCAAGCAATATCCAAATTCTAAATCCAATTGCATAAAGTCCTTTAAAAAATCTAGTGCAATGCTTATATATTTGAAGATGATGTGGGTGTATGATGGATTTGATGGATGGACCAAGTGTATACTCTTTCATTTTCAAGCTCGAAGCAAAGAAATTAATGAGTAATAAGAGGAATTGATAAACCCTAGCTTTGATCTTGAGTTGAGGTTGAAATCCACCAAGGATCCTCCCAAATCTCCCTCTTAATCTATTTTTAAGGTTCTCCTCTGTTTTGGGTGTGTTATGCTCGAAATAGGAAGGAAGAAGGGTTAAATGGGTAAGAAAATCTAGAAAGATGGGTTAACTCCGTCAAATTGTGGATTGGCGTAAGCACAACACCTTTACAGTGTGTTGCAGTATGCATCCCCTGTTCTCCCTTGTTTTGTTCATTCTCTAGATCTCTCTCCTTCGACCAAACCTTGACTTACTAAGTTTACCGGTATTGGGCCTTAATGTAGCATACCGATACGCAGACGCTTGGTCATTCGCAATCTGTCCCAAATTGTTGTTTTAATGTCACATGCCGCAAAATTTGGAACAGATTGGCGTACACGTCCCGGTCACAAGGCTAAGTGCCAATGGTGGGGGCTTAAGAATATTTCATAATGTCCTTTGGAAGAATGGGGAAACCATGTTATGGAAGATTCTAGAACACACTATAGTATGCTAAATAAGTGGAAATGGTGGAGTAACCCCTGGAAGCCTCCAGAGTATCAAGATATTTATACTTAAGAGAATAATCTATAATCACATGGAATTGTATAGATATGTATAGAATTCTAGAATATTACGGAGCACTGATTTGGACCGTTGATTAGATTAGATCCCTACGATCCATTAAGGAGGTGGAAGCCTATATATAGTTAAGACCTTTTGATTAAGCTAAAATATTGCATTTTTATACATATTTAGTTGGCTCGATATGCATGAATTTGATTATAATTATCTGAAATTGTTAAGATTTGAATTTTTATCGTGAAACAGGATAATAAGCTTGTTTTTAGTGCATTTTAACCTTTTTATAGGTTAAAAACGAACAAGCACAAATCCAGAACCAAATTCCCTAAAAATTAGTCATTGCTGGTAAAATTCGAAGTTAAATTGAGTTCAAGAAGTGAACCAAAAGAAAATCTCAAGCCCTAATATGAAAGGAGTGAATGAAAATTTTGAATAGAAGCCAATAGAGCAATTCCAATCGAAGAAAAAGTCATTTGAATCAAACTAGGAAATTTTTGGAGGAAGAAGAGATTCACCGCCGGCAACGTCTCTGTTCCAGCTAATTTTGGTATTTATCCGTATAGAATTTGAAGAAAACTCTATAAATAGAAGTTGTAGAGCTCTGAGTTAGCTATGCTTAAGCAAAAACTTTGCATCAATCAGAGTTCGGAGTACAAAGTTAAGGTAGAAATACGATCAGCCAGATCATTAAATTTGAGTATGAAGGAATAAATAGACAGTGCAAAATTTAATTGAATGGGGTTCTTAGCCTAAATAGCAAGTGGCCAGCTCTCTACTTCTACTCAAACCTGTGTTCAAATCCCACGTCCAACCAGCTTATACTCCTTTTCTTTATTATTTTTCAAGCCAAATAGTAGGTTTAATGGGCTCACCCAATGGAAAACCTAATTAAATTAGGTTTATCAAAATATAAATCATCATAACAACATCAGTAGCCAGCAAAAACAAAAAATAGCCGGCAAAAACAACAAAGAGCCGTACGTGGGCCTCATTCTCATTCTCTCTCTTTCTCTTTATTCTTCTTCTTTCTTTCCTTCATTCTTTTAATTTTTCTTTTATAAGAGAATTTTTATTGCCTCTGTTACTTTTCTTTGGTGTTAACTTGGAGTTAGAGACGAAGGGTTTGAATACATTTTTGAAGATTAATTTTAGATTTTATCATTATTTACACGTTGGATTATGGCTTCAATTCCAAGTTTTAATTTTAATTAGTGCTTTGTTAGTTATTCGTATCAATTTTACATGCTTAGGTTTTTATTTGCTTCTCGAATTTATAAGTTATATACGGTGTTTTGTTTAATTAATTTATTGAGCATGAATTATGACATATGTTTGGCTAGTTCGTTCATTAAGGGGTCTGTATGGACTGGGTATCTCGATGAGTTAATTTTTCAGACCAAAATTTAATTCTAATTAATTTTTCATTGGTTGAAAGGTCATTATAAATTTGATTTTTACTAAATTATTGTCCCAGTATGTTAATCAAATACTTTTATAAGAAATTTAATAAAATCTTTTTGACAAAAGAACTTAACTAGTTGGAATAATTGTTTTTACGCTAAACCCTAACTTGTCGAGTTAGAGAGCGGTTTATACTCTCTAAATTAATTGGATTTGTATCTTTATAATTTCAAACTAGAGCGCGCCATTTTTGGTATTTCTTTTAAACTTTACTTTTTGATACCAAAAATGCCAATTGTGTGTTTCCACCACTTGTTTTGGTTCAAATTTAATTTTAATCATGTTTTAACATATGTGAATTAAATTATGGTAATTAATTAATTTTTCTAAACTCATTTTTGATAAAAGGTTTTGTAGTGTCAAGCACTACTTCACTTTAATAAACAAGTGTTTTTGGTAAAAATTAAATAACGCGAATTAATTCCATAATTTGTATTGGTACGTATAGTTCATGTCACGTATGAATTATTGCAAAGAATACGAGTTTATGAGATAAATTAGCCTAAATTTGTAGTTAGGGGTCTGTAGTAAACGAATATGAAATCTATGCTATGAATGTGATTCGATTTTGTGTTTATCTTGTTTTTCCCAATGGTTAGATATCACCTATTGATTTTGGGTATTAATTTATTCTTGCATGCTTTCAAACATGTTTTTATAAGTTTTTACGTATAATCTCATACGATTAAGGATTGAAAAACATCAATTCATCAATTTTTGCTAAGCTAATTTGAGGGTAGTCTATACTCTCCAACTAATTTGGTTAGTCATCTAAATGAACGCGTTGACTTAGGCATTTTTTTTGGTATGAAAACCCTTAACTTTACAAAGTACCAAAAAAGTGCCCATTTTGGCTTTCGCCACTTGTTTTAAGTCGAATTTGCTTTTAATCATATTCAAACCTATACGAACTTGAGTGTGTGTTTGCTTACTATTTTTTATTAAAATTCTACAAACTTGGTTTTATTATTGTCATGCAAAGTAATACTAGTCTTAAGATCATTTTTTTAAAAAGTCAAAATTCTCACCATTGGATTCTATTGCTAATTATTGGACTATATGGTTCTTGTCATGCAAGAATCATTATACACTTTAGATAGCAATAGAATTTGTTGGTAAGAAAGCCTAAGGGCCGATTTTTAGTGAAAATTCAAGTATAAACCGCAATTTAGATCACTTGATTAGCTAATTTCACATTTGCTAGCTGTGAATATCCTTAACATTTGTTTTCTATTGTTTTAAATTCATTTTAGATATTATTTTTATATGCTTGCATGCAATTTTAATTTTATTTGTTTATTTAAGTTTATTTGCATGCTCCTATAGCGCATTTTAAGAACTCTTCTAGGTAGACAATTTGTCCTTGTGGATTTCCTTATTTTGCACCTTAAGATTAGATTAACTTTGCCCTAGTTATACAACTCAGGGCATTAGTCTACTTCTCTTTTTCCAAATTCATTAATCATCTTTTATTTTTATTTTTATTTTTATCTTCTCCCAAAATCGCGGATTTGTGACTACCGAAAACAATCACAAATGAGTGTCACATAAAACTTTGTGACTGTCAAAAACAGTCACACAACAGTTACAAATCTTATTTTTATGACTTTTTGTGACCACTTTTCCATGGCAATCACAAATTCATAATTTGGAACTGTCAATGACAGTCACAAAATATGAAATTTGTGACTACTAATGGCAGTCACACAATACATAATTTGTGAGTGTTATAAACCATCACAAATTCCCAATACGAACAGTTACAAAATTTGTACTTTGTGACTTTTATATGTGACTATCAATGCAGTCACAAGTTAATCACGAAATTTGCAGTAATTTGTGATTGTTTTGGACATCCACAAATTTTGAAACAATTTTAAAAAAAATTGAAAATATTAGAAAACCTTTTTTTTACCTACAATCCAATCAATTTATTCACACTACAATCCCAATCAATATTCACAAAGCATTCACGTTACAAACCAATCAATATTCATATTACAAACGAATCAATATTGACATAACAAACTAATACAAATTAATCAATATTCATATTATGCATTCACATATCAAATGAATCAATATTGACATGACAAACTAATCAATATTCATATTATGCATTCCATCTATATTCAAATTTAGGAAAATAGGGTAACGCATGAATGGATTTATACTACCCTTTAAGCCGCTCTTCATGTCCGGATAACTATCTGGAAGTGTGTTATCCTTTGGAAATAAGTCTTTCACTCACTTTAGGATTTCGATCACACTATTTCCTGACAAACTGAAATGGCTCTTCAAGTTGTGCAAACAAACTATAGCATAAAATGTTGTGTGCTCTGGGTTGCAATTATGATATAAAGGTCTTGCGGTCGCAACTTTTAACTTGATATAGTCCTTATCCTGAGTAAGATCTTCAACTTTATAACTATTATCAGCTACTGAACTCTGATTATTTGGTTGATTTATGTGAAATCCATAAGTGTTATGAATGAGGTCATTGAAGCTACCATGTCATAGTGGATCTCCCTCTTCATGAAAAGGTTCGTTCACTGGTATTTGTTTTGGAATAAAGGGAACTTTCTATCCCCGTGATAATTTCAGAATAAATAATCTTCTTGCATTCCCCACTTTATCAAACGTGCCTCAACATTCTCCCAGTGAACATTTTTACCATATCTACAACGGGTGCTTTGACATGAGATAAGATTATCTCCTAAAGTCCTTCTCACATACATAACAAATTCTCTAACCCTTGTGACGTACACATCTCCCATTCTATTATTATTTTCACCATTCCATTCTTTATAACGTGAAAACTCCATAACTAGCTTCTATAAATATAAAAACAATATATAATACATTAGATTGTTGTTTTGTTTATTACATTTTAGTTTATGTACAAGGTATTCCTATAATAATCAGACTAGGTTTGAAAGGTACTTTTAATCCGAATATAAGTTTACTTTTATAATCGCGTTAAACTTGTAATTTTTTTATACTAATACAACTAACCCCCACATTATACAAGTGAGGATACTGCCAAAGCTTGGTATAAAAGGACTTACATGAGAAGAAGTAAATGGAGGAGCTGAGATGGAGATGGTGAAGTAACACAACACTCAAATAGAATCTAAATCCGAGCAAATGTTGAATTCCCCTGCAAATGCATCAATACAAGTTACTTGGAGTCAATGACCTAGTTTCCACTTATTGTTTACATTAAAAATAAAATATAAAACAATAAATTCAATCAGTTTACATTAAAAATAAAATAAAATAATAAATTCAATCAAACACACTTTGAAATCCTTTGAATAAAGAAGCTCTTAAATAGGAAATTTTAGTATATATGGGGGTGTACATATGTAGTGTGTATCTAGGGAAATTGATACCTTGCAAATAGAATAGACAATATAGTTGGTCAAAACTTTTACATTGTTTCGATTTTACATTATTTATTCTTGGGTTGAACATAATTAAAACAATTGTTAATGGTAAAGTTAAATTGATTACGTAGTTATATTTTCACATATTTATAATTTCATATATTAAATATAACTATTAACGTATTATTGTAAATTAATAATTGGTTCAACAACTAATACACACACATATATATAATAAGTGGAGAAGGATATATTTCTTCAGTCATTTGAAAAAAAAAGAAATTTGGATTCTTAATTTGAAACGAAAGAGATATCTTTTGTGTAATTTGAAAAACATATTGAATATATTTTAGGGAAAATTTTACTTAGATCCCTCATAATTTTGTGTGTGTGTGTGTGAGAGAGAGAGAGAGAATAAAAAAACAACAAAAATAGACAAACTATGAATAATGGAGATTTATTTATCAAAATTACTAAAGCACAACAATAATTTAGGATAGTTAAATGCAATTTACTTTAAAGGGCTTTTTTAAAGCGAAAACATTTGAAAAGAGTGTTAAAAAAATTTGAACCATTTGTTTGAAATGGATAACTCTGATTTTGACATTACTTTTTTTATTGAAATGAATCTTCGATGCAAGAAAAACTATTTAATAAATTTGAATCATCTGGCTTTTAGCCATATATAAACAGTGAAACACAAGCTAAAAAATGCATGGTACGTGCTCTCACGAGTATCCTTTAATAGGGGAAGGAGATTTTGAACTGTTGTATCCTTAATTAGAAAAACAATAGAAAAATCAAACTAAGCTTATTGATACATAATATATACTTTTCGCTAGCCTACAGTACTAGGCGTTACCAAAAACATCTTGTTGGATTAAAACAGTGGCGGATGTACGTTTAAGTGAGGGTGGCAATTGACCACCTTCACTTTTATAAAATTTATACATTTTTAAATATGTGTGATTTTTTGACCACCCACTTAAAATAATTTGACCACCCATTTGTTTTATTGTTTTATAGAGAGAGAAAGAGAACAGTGAGGGACATGGGTTTGCGTACTTCTCTTTCTAATTTCTTGTCATGTAAAGTCAGTAGAGAGAGAAAGAGAACAGTAAGGGACGTGGGGTTCTGTACTTCTCTTCCTAATTTCTTCTATTGTCTAGTAAAGTTATTAGAGAGAGAAAGAGAATTGTGGGTTTCTGTACATCTCTTCCTAATTTCTTCTATTGGCCTGCAGAAAAAGAAAGAGAACGGTGGGAGAAATCACTCAGACTCCATCATGGTTTCTGACTTTTTGTACTTCTCTCCTGCACGGCTTCACCGGCAAATTCCAATTTTCGAGTGAGTTTTTCTCCATGACTTCATCTATGTTCTCTTCCTAATTTCTTCTATGCTTTTTTTTTTCTGTATTTTTTTTCTTTTTAATTAGTTGTATTTTTTTTAATCTCCATGACTATTCTCTTCCCAAAATTTAATCTCCACAACTCCATCTCTATTTTGACGATTTTCAAGTGAGTTTTTCTCCAAGACTTCATTTATGTTCTCTTCCTAATTTCTTCTATGCTTTTTTTTTGTATCTTTTTTTTTCTTTTTAATTAGTTGTATTTTTTTAATCTCCATGACTATTCTCTTCCCAAAATTTAATCTCCACAACTCCATCTTTATTTTGATTGATTAAACTGAAATTATGAATTTAGGGATATATAATTAAACTAAAATTTGCTTGATATAATTGATTAAGTTGAAATATATAATTTTTTATTTTTAGGTATGGATAAATATTTACAGAGTACAAACCTTCCTCCCAAAAGAACTCGGGTAGATATAAATTTAGATGATCTTGAGACTGATCCTGGTTTACGGCCTCCTATTTCATTTTATCATCCAAATGATCAAGACACAATTCAAAGATTTTATCTACAAAAAGGCCATTCTCAGCCTCGAGGTCATGATTTTCCGAAAATAAAAGATAAGCGGCATTTTAATGAGAATTGGTTTGATGAGTTTCCTAGGTGCTTAGAATATAGCATAGCAAAAGATGCAGCACTTTGCTTGAATTGCTACCTTTTTGGAAAAAGTAATGGTAATGACACATTTTCGGACAAAGGTTTCATAAATTGGAAAAGAAAGGATAAAATTCATATTGAGGGGGTGTAACAATGAACATAACAAAGCATACATGAAGGGACAAAACTTATTAAAGCAAAACCAGAGCATTCATTCATTTATTTCTAGGCAATCAGATAAAGTTCAGAGAGAGAATCTGATTCATTTAACTGCATCAGTTCGTTGTGTACGACTTCTTTTGTGACAAGGATTAGCATTCCGCGGTCATGATAAGTCAGAGACTTCGAGCAATCAAGGAATTTTTTTAGCACTTCTATGGCATACTACAGATCATAGTGAAAGTATCCATGGAGTTGTTTTGGAAAATGCTCCCGCAAATAACAAGTTGATTGCATCGAGTATCCAAAAAGACATTATGAATGGTGCTGCAACTTAGACAACAAATGTTTTCCTCAAAGAACTGAAAGGTACATTATTTTCTATTTTGGTTGATGAATCTCGTGATGTATCAATTAAGGAACAAATGGCTGTTATTATGCCTTATGTAGATTATTGAGGATTTGTGATAGAGCGGTTAACTATTGTTCATCAAGGAAACTAGAGCCGTATCACTTAAATATGCAATTGATATGTTATTTTATAGACATGAATTAAGTATTTCAAATTTTCGTGGACAAGGTTATGATGGAGCCAGCAATATGCAAGGTGAATTTAATGCTCTTAAAACCCTTATATTGAAAGAGAATGCATCCGCGTACTTTATTCATTGTTTTGCCCATCAGCTCCAATTAGCACTTGTGGCTGTAACAAAAAATCACGTGCAAGTTGCTTTGTTGTTTGAAATTATTTCTAGTGTTGTGAACATTGTTGGAGGTTCTTGTAAACGTCGAGACATTCTTAGAGAAAAACAAGCTGCTAAGATCATTGAAGCACTCCAAAGTGGATAGGGTTTAAATCAAGAAACTAATCTCAAACGATCAGGTGATACGCGTTGGGGTTCCCATTATGGTACATTAATAAATTTGACTATTATGTTCTCTTCTGTAATTAATGTGCTTGAGGTTGTTAAGGTTGATGGTTATGCCCATGAACAAAGAGGCCACGCTAGTGCTCTATTGGATTATCTTCAATTGTCTGACTTTATCTTGAATATGCATTTGATGAAGCATTCATTGGGAATCATAAATGTCTTGTCAAAAGCATTGCAACGCAAAGATCAAGATATTGCAAATGCCATGAATTTGGTTAATATATTTAAAAGAGGTTACAAAATTTCAGAGATAATGGATGGGATACTTTATTCGAAGAGGTTTCTTTATTTTGGGTGAAACATGATATTGAAATTCCTAATATGGAAGACAACTTTGTAGCACGAGGTTGTTCATGACGAGGAGGTGAAATAATCACAAACCTTCAACACTTTCGTGTGGGATTAGTCTACACTTGCATAGATTGGCAACTTTAAGAATTGGATAATCGGTTTAATGAAATGAATACTGAATTGCTAATTTCTTTGTCTTGTTTGAGTCCAGGTGATTCTTTATCAGTATTTGATAGGGAAAAGTTAATCCAATTTGCCAATTTTTATCTCGCGGATTTCTCTGAAATGGATCTTGTAATGCTTCATGATCAACTAGAGTTATTTTTGAGACTTAAGCTATGATTTGGAGTTCTTAGAATTGGATGGAATCAGTGACCTTGCTAAGAAGAGGGTTGAAACCAAAAGGAATATTGTTTACCCTTTAGTTTATTTTTTATCAAATTGGCACTAATTTTACCAGTTGCAACTACCACAGTTGAAAGGGCATTTTCTGCTATGCATATTATAAAGAGTGGACTACGCAACCGAATGGAAGATTAGTAGTTAAATGATTGCTTGGTTACGTATATCGAAAGAGATATTTTTAATATTGTCTCTGATGAATTGATTATTGAACGGTTTCAAAAGATGAAGACTCGTCGAGGACAAGTATAGAGAATATTTCATTGTAATTAAGAAGTGAACTTTTTTGGGTTTTTGATATGTCAACAGTTGCATAGAACTTACAAGTGAAATCTCATAGATTAATGACATATGTACATGATGCTAATCTTTTGTTGAAATGAAGACATGAATCTTTTTTAAAATCGTGTATTTTATTTATTGTCTTATATATATATATATATTAGATTTATGTTGCACACAATTAATTCGGCCAACCATGGCTAGTCAACATTGACTTCTCCCACCCTACACAGAATTCTTGGATTCGCCACCGGATCAAAATATCACACATAACTTAATGGACCAAACTTACTGCTACATAATATATACTTGACACTTCACTAGCCTAGAGTACTAGCTAGATGTTACTGAAAAAAAATTGTTGGATAAAAATCACACATAAGTTAATGGTTTCACTAGCGCATGGAAAGTATAATTAAATCAAAGATAACATATTAAATTTTATCAAAATGATTTAACAGGAATAAATGGAAAAAAAATAACTATACTTCTTGGAAAGAAAAAAAATTCCAACCAGACCATTCATAATTTGAATATGAAATGGGATAAAAGTTGACGGCTGACCAGCTATGCCCATGAAGCCACCTAGCCCATATGTTTGCCAACTACCCACATAAGTGCCGCTAAGAGAGATTCTAAATTAAATAGTGGTATATAGTACTTTCCAATTTGAAAAATAAGCCTCGCCACTTCTTACAGGATGTGTCCAGCATTACAACTGAAATATGTATCGACTCTTTCTATAAGTGTATCCCCAGCTGTAGACACCCCGATCCGTGACCCCCGCAAGAACCCTAACGACCTTCGATAACTACTGTTTTTGGAGTCCGGGACCCACCCGAGCACCCGAAACTACCCCGAAAGGGTTTGTTGGGCAACAAACATGTTTTTAAGTGGAATTGTCGCATGACATATCAGTATGTCGCGCGACAAACCCCTCTGACCCCGACCATCCACTCTTTGACACATCAGTCTGTCAGAAACATCACTTCAGCCGTTTGTCGCGCGACATTTGCCGTTTGTCGCGCGACACATGCCCTTTTTTGGGGAAATGTCGCGCGACAATCTCCCCTGAGCAGTATAAATAGGCCAACACCCCCATGGGTTCCAGAGGGCAACTTCTCACCACGGTTTCTACACCAAAACACCTTATTCTATCTCATATTTTCTAATCTTTAAGCCTTCTCCGGAAGCATCTGTGATAACATTTATTTCTGCAAAAGTCTCGAATCTTATCTTGGCACCGGAGTGCCACCTTCTAGAGTCAGACCACTAGAAATATTTCTAAGAGGAAAGCTAACATCCGCAGGAGGTCTTCTCTGCCATATTGTATTTTCTCTCTTTTACTTTTATATATATCGTTGGGAATGTAACTAAAGTCTCTTCTAGTAATTAAATAAGATATCTGTATACTAGTTTTATTGTATTTTATAGTCTTGTTTACACTCTATTTAAGTTTAATATATATATACGTACTTGTTATTTTCGAAAGTATTATAAGTGAGTAGGGAGTTGGCTTGCTTGGGCCAACATAAACCGAAAGCATTTACTTCCATTTGAGTTGTTTTGTAGACTCTTTTTATCTGTTGTTCTGTCCACTTTCTAACTGGATAAACTTATTGTCAAGTTACTGATATTCTATCGTTTTCAAACAAAACAACTTGATAAAATCATTTGTAAAACCAGAAGAAGTAAGACTATTTATCATCCGACTAAAATCAAGTTTTCAAAACCCGGACTGATAAAGCTTACTTAGGAATTAAATTCAGATATATTCTGTCTTCCATATAGACTGTAATGTATCTGATACACTCTCCTCAAGAGTTCAATTCCATATCAAATCAATTCCGATAAGATCCGATCTTTTCTAAATTAAACAAACGAGATAATTGATATTGTTATCTGAGGAAACAATACCGAATCACTCTCATTTCAAAATTGATAAAATAAACTTTTGTCACTAGTAATCAGATTTCGACAAAACCAAGACATTGGATCACGGAATACAAGGTTTTCACCCTTTTTCCTGTTTTTCCCAAAATCAGGTTTTCATTAGTTATTTCCAGAAAACTGTAGAATATCAGTAAAAGTATCCAAGTTTTTTAAAATAGAATAAACATATAAGACCACTAGAGACCGAAAGGGCGGAATGGGTGCTTAACACCTTCCCAAACCGTAATATAGTTTTCGAACCCTATAGAATCCTGGTTTCGTAGACAAACGTGTAAAGAAAGGCTTATCTGTAGTCTTTTCTCTTACACAACTATTTTGTCTGTTTTCTCGTAAAACGTACTGGCGACTCTGAACGAACCCTCTTGCATATAGAAATAGAATAGGGGACACCCGATATGAATTATCAACACATAGAAGCAAAAGGAATAACGGAATCCTTTTCGATGTTTCAGACTCCCAAAGTAGAGGCTGAGACCCCGGGGTTGCATTTGCGGATTTTCACCGTGGCGACTCTGCTGGGGAACTAGAGAACTAGGCTCTTATATGTGGACTTTTTGTTTATAAATATGTTGATATGCATGCTTTTACTGCTTTCCCTACTTGCCTTTAAGCCCCTCTAACGCGGCGCCTGGATTTTATTGTTGACTTGACCTAGAGGCGCAGTAGAGTCCATTCATTAACATAGACAAATGTTTAGGATTTTCGCTACCTGTTAATTTGATTGTAAAGAAATATCTTTTCAAAATAAAAATGGCGTTTTCAAAATACACCTCGAAGATAAGATATCTGTAATTAAACTTTTCGAAAACTCTTGTTTTCACGCACATCATTATTCATGCATGGTTCTTACGAGTGTGATTTTTACCCCAAACCTCCGGAAGTATTATAAGTGAGTAGGGAGTTGGCTTGCTTGGGTCAACATAAACCGAAAGCATTTACTTCCACTCTCCTTGGCCAAGTACGCCCCCGAGGTATATCGAGTGACGAGAACACTCACGTACCCAGGAAGTATATCAAAAGATTCTTGCACGTACCCGCCCCTGGGGTATATCGCGAGGTCTTGCCAAATAGGAGGGAGCCTGGAGCCTTCACCTTGCATTACACCTGCGTTGCATATAGGAAGAGTCAATATATAACACTTTTATCTTTTTTTTATCAACCGTGAGGAGTTCGTACCGCATAGGGCCTTGTCATGTATATTTCTCCCAGATATTTGCGAGTATGGCCGGAGGCTGACCAACCTCCGTCGTAGAAATTTACAACGAGATCATCTCGTTGTGACTTTCCTCGGTACATCTCCCATGAAAAGCAACTCAAGAGGAGAGATATTCCTAATTTTTAAAATGATGAGTTTTTCAAAATTCGGGACAAGTAGGGTAACCCAAGGAGCACTTTGCTGCCTACCCTAAACTCCCACCGGGAATTCACTCAAGTTGTTGTTGATGTGTCTTTATAAACACCCGAAACTTGGTTTTCGTTGTTTTTCTTTCTTCGTGGTTTCTCTTGGCAGAAATGAATCACACCTTAGTCTTCCTTCATCTCCGCTATGTGTTATATCTACAGCCCCACGACTACAGTCTGGAAGGTTGGGCAGGAAGAGACTACACCGGTAGATTAGTTCGACCGAGCACTCCGACTATGTCAACTTCAAATCCAAATGACTCAGAGATCCGAATCTAGCAGATGTACCGAGGGCTCCGCCCACCCTAGAAGAACTACATCGCCTATTGATAACCGTTAGTCAAAGCCTGGCCAACATCACTACTGAGCAGCAGAACACCCGAGTCCGAATAGAAGGATGGACAGCCGAACGAACTGCACCGACAGGTTTCGAACGACCGTTGCCGAACCAAGATATGAATCAAGGGCGGGCCTCACATGCACAAGGGTTGAATTTACAGAGTAACCATCCGAGCCAGGAAGCAGAAATGGCTCGACAAATGCCCCCTTCAAACCGGGGAACCCTTCCACAACAAACAATTCCCATTCAGCCCAATCCTAATAACCAGGTCCAATGGGCCCCAGATTCTGGCCCCAACTATCAACAACAAAAACAACCCATTATATGGCCGCAGCCACAAGATTCACCAGGCCCAGCCTACCCCGAACAACCACAGCAACATTGGGCACAATATCTTCTGGGAACCATCCCACCACCAGCCCCCGCAGGCCCTTTAAAAGAATTTCCCGATCTGAACAGACTTCGAGCGGCATATGCAGAATCAGTAGTAGCAAGAGAACATCCAGAAGAGTTATCCAGAGAAAGTGAAGAATTGAAGAAACTGAAGGAGCAAATGCAAATTCTTCAAAGAGGGATTTCGTCAATGAAAGGGGCCGACGAGATCACAGACATGAATGCATTCTCCCTCTACCCCGAGGCAAGACTACCACAGGGGTTCAAGCTTCCTCCTATTACTAAGTTCACCGGCACAACCCCTCCAAAAACACATCTACAATCATATATCCGATCCATGCAAGTATCTGGCTGTGGAGAACCCGAGTTGGCCCAAGCATTTCATATGACTCTCACGGGGGCCGCCCTGAGATGGTTTTTTGATTTAGAAAGGCACCGCACGAAAACTTGGGGGGATATCGACAAGGAATTTATGGCTAAATACGGGTCCAATGAAGATTTGGAAGTCACCCGTAAACACTTAGAGATGGCCAAACAGGGTGAGAAAGAGAGCTTCAGTGATTTTGTTACCCGTTGGAGAGAAATGGCATCCCAGATGTCCAAATGACCAGACGAAGAGGATCAGTTAGAGATAATTCAGAAAAACTTCACTCCGGCTGTATTGACTTGTATGGGAAAGCACGTGTTCCCACATTTTCGAGCACTTTTAAGCATGGGATCCCAAGTAGAAGAAGAGTTGGCCAAAATGGCGGACACCCAAACAAGGAAAGCCTCGTATACCGAGAAGAGCACGGCCACCCCCGTTGTAAACCAGCTAAGCTCTTATGCATACCAGCAAAGTCCCTTTCAGCAGCAACAACCCCAGTTGAGTTGGCCTATACAAGCCGAAGCATCCAATACATATCAACCCAATAAAAATAGAAAATTCAGCAACCTCCCCACAACCTTGACCAAAAGTCTTGAATTGCTACGGAATGCGGGCCTGGTTACCCCACTCAACCCTCGTCCTCTGCCAAATCCCCTCCCTTCTTCTTGGAGGATGAACGAGAACTGTTTATACCATCAAGCTGTGGGCCATAACACAGATAGATGTTTAGCCCTCCGACACCGCATCCAAGATCTAATCGAAGAAGGAAAAATCCCTGCACCAGGCGAACCAAATATGGCCAACAACTCGCTACAGTGAGTTAGCATCGCTAAATGAGAAACAGTGGAAGGCCGTGTTTCGTCATCATGGGGCCTTTCAAATCGAAAAAGTGAAGACTCGGGATATTTGTGAGAGCGACGTAGTTTTGAGAAAGATTAAAGAAATTGACACGAGATCCGAGAGAAAGGTTTAGGACTGGTCCGTACATCGTTAAAAGAAATCAACACGAATGGAGCCATAATAGTCACATATATAGATGGTTAGATGTTACATTCAAGTAATAGCATGTATAATCCAGAACTATGTAAACCTGAGCCCCAACTCACTTTTGTTTGTATAAGGAAACATGACGGGGGACGTAAGCAACCTGAGAAGTTACTTCAGGCCCGGTTTAAATATTATAAAAAACTTTTTTGTTTCATAAAGAGAGCCGTTTTTCAAACTTCATAAACAGTGGTCCAGAACACCAAAAGTCAGTACATTTGTTATCTAGCACCCCATCTTAGCCCCGGAAAGAAGCCACGTCGTATCCTCAGCCACCAGTGCAACTCAAGCTTCATTCATGCCTCGGAGGGCTCTGAGCCCACAAACTGAAACCATTGCATTTGATAAGGGACGACAGCCAGATCTTCCTCCACCAAATCACCAGATTGAACGAATGATGTCAGCTCGGAGGGGCTAAGAAAAGCCAAACCGTGTGTAGTTGAATTACCGAGCCAGTCGTCCATGCCACATACACTCCACAGATAGGGAAGTATGTGGAGTGACAAGCTTGCGTGTCGAGGGTACCAGGGCATCTCGAGCTTTGATAGAAGAAAAGTCAACATTTGTACAATAAGAGGACTATGTTTCTACAGAGATAAAAGAGTAAGTGTGGGGATGAAAGAATGAAAAGAGGTTTATTTATCGGAGAAATTGTGCATCTGTACTCATCGCTTGTCATATAACAAGCCTTGCTACAAATACATTTATCCAACAGACGGGTTCATTACTGCCGAAGAAACCACCTGTTTTTTCGTTACTCACTTAGTTCCTTTCATTTTTGCAGGGGCCTGACGGTCATTTTTATTATGTCATTATGGGCCTATTATACACCAGCATATTTTTCTTTACTATGTTTTGCACTCGAGGGTACTTTAATTTATGTGAAATAATAAAACCTGATGGTACTTTTGTGTAAATATGAGAGATATAGAGATAAGAGGATATTTTCATTTATAAACCTGAGGGTACCTTAGTGTAATTATGCGAGTTATAAGAGGGTAAAGGTATGTAACTTTCAAAAAACTGAGGGTATTTTCGTGTAAGAATATAAGAGGGTAATTTTGTGTGAAATAATAAAACCTGAGGGTATTTTTATGAGAGATAAGATAAAAGATAAGGGTATTTTGTATGTAAATTATCTGAGGGTAAAACTACGACAATAAGAGGGTGTTTTTTTTTTACCTAAACCCGAGGGTACTTTTTATGTAGTTAGGCGAATTATATGATAAGAGGGTAATATTTTATAAACCTGAGGGTACTTTAGTGTGATTATGTGAGTTATATAATAAGAGGGTAAAAATTATGTAATTTTCAAGACCTGAGGGTACTTTTGTGTAATTATGTGAGATATATAATAAGAGGGTAAAAATTATGTAATTTTCAAAACCTCAGGGTACTTTGGGTAATTATGAGAGTTATAGAATTTTTAGGGTATAATTATATATCAACCTAAGTGCATATGTTATGAGAGTCCTTAAGGTTTGAAAGGTAAGAGTATGTAAGTTCCAAAAATCGGATGTTACTATTGAGATGATTATGCGAATTAATTAATGTTTGTTTAAACATGCAGGAAACTGCGAATCAGGATCAACAAAATAGCATGGAAAGTATCCGTAGCCTACAAGCAATACTTTTACATATCAAGTTATCGAACATGCTCAAAACACCACTTCACTAGTACATGCATAACATACATTATCTTTCAATAGATCACCAAACACGAGCATGCACATTTTTAGTGCATACCACATCCTAGTAGATCACACCTCGGTCACGATCTACCCTATCATCCCTTGTCTTTAGCATAGGAACTGCATCAAAGAACACCCTGAGCATCCAGATACGGGAAAACTCGAGAAATGAGAAACTAGAGAGAGAATAAGAGAATGAGAAGAAAAGAGCCTGCTTGTGGGACAAAACCTACTCCATTGAATTGTCGCATGACCAATCCTATCTCAAACTTGGCATTTTTCGGTAGGGGAATTTCAAGATGGTTTTTCTTAACTTTTGTGCAGAAAAAACACACACTCGCACGATAATATCGAATGCAGAATTCTAAATCGTTTCTTCAAAATCGCGAGAGCAAACAGCCTATAAAGAAATCTCTAATATCTAGAAGACTGAAATCTAGCAATGAGAATGAGAAAATATCGGATAAGACGGGAATAGAAAAAAATTGAAAGAATAGAAAAGAGGAAAATCCCACATGAGCGCCCAGAGCGAGCGAGAGAAACAAAATTGTATAGAGTGGCAGGGCGAGCCACACCAAGAGTGACAGCTAGGCCAAACCGGCTCAGGTCTTCGTCTTGGGCGAGTAAGGCTCCTGATCACGCCAAACGAGAAAAGAAGCTCTTGGCCAAAAACAGAAAAGGCAGGAAAAGCTTCCCCGAATGAGGGAGAAATAAGGACATCGAAAAATAGAAAACGATGTGGGCCTACGAAAATGCCTCAGAATGGCTGATGAATATCAAAGAGATCAGAGACTCATTCAAAACAGATTTCCTTCTCAGCTTGATAAAATCAGAAACGACTTAGAAACAAGCAAACGGTTGAACCATTGCTACGCACGAAGTACAAAAATCAAGAAATCCATCGTGAAAACTCTTCTTTCAGAATAAAATAACTTAAAAAACAAGTTTTCAGAATTTCCCAGAGAAAGCAAAACTTTTAGAATGGATATTTAAACTCCCAAATGAGCTCTTTTTTCTTTAGAAAATTCTCTCTTTAGCTTCCTATCAGTTGCTATTACAGGGAACCAAATTCACCCACAGGCAGTGAAGCCCTCTCAGCAGGCAATCCATTCACATAAGTCCTCTCTGGAGGTAATCCATTCACATAAGCCCTCTGCGGAGGCAATCCAATCACTAAGCCCTTTTTAGGCGAAAGTCCTTTCCGGAGGCAATCCATTCACATAAGCCCTTTCTACAGGCAAAACATCACTCACAAGTCCTTTCTACAGGCACAAGCCCTCTCCGGAGGCAATCCATTCACATAAGCCCTCTGCTGAAGCAATCCAATCACTAAGCCCTTTTTAGGCGAAAGTCCTTTCTGGAAGCAATCCATTCACATAAACCCTTTCTATAGGCAAAACATCACTCACAAGTCCTTTCTACAGGAACAAGCCCTTTCCGGAGGCAATCCATTCACGCCCTCTGCGGAGGCAATCCAATCACTAAGCCCTTTTTAGGCAAAAGTCCATTCCGGAGGCAATCCATTTACATAAGCCCTTTCTAGAGGCAAAACATCACTCACAAGTCTTTTCTACAGGCACAAGCCCTCTCCAGAGGAAATCCATTCACATAAGCCCTTTCCAGAGGGAATCCATTCACATAAGCCCTCTGCGGAGGCAATCCAATCACTAAGCCCTTTTTAGGCGAAAATCCTTTCCGGAGGCAATCCATTCACATAAGCCCTTTCTACAGGCAAAACATCACTCACAAGTCCTTTCTACAGGCACAAGCCCTCTCCGGAGGCAATTCATTCACATAAGTCCTCTGCGGAGGCAATCCAATCACTAAGCCCTTTTTAGGCGAAAGTCCTTTCCAGAGGCAATCCATTCACATAAGCCCTTTCTACAGGCAAAACATCACTCACAAGTCCTTTCTACAGGCACAAGCCCTCTCCAGAGGCAATCCATTCACATAAGCCCTCTCCAGAGGCAATCTATTCACATAAGCCCTCTGCGGAGGCAATCCAATCACTAAGCCCTTTTTAGGCGAAAGTCCTTTCCGGAGGCAATTACTCACAAGCCCTTTCTACAGGCAAAACATCAATCACGAAGTCCTCCCCGGAGGCAGTGTTAAAACCTTTTGTTTTTAGGTACAAGCCCTCCCAAAGTGGCAGTTGAGTAAGGGTAGTCCTCCCATCTGAGGCAAGAAAAGTAAGCCCTCCCATCTGAGGCGAGTGGAGCAATGGTAGTCCTCCCATCTGAGGCAAGTGGAGCAAATAAAAGTCCTCGAAAGAGGCAATGAGGTAACACAAGCCCTCTCCGGAGGCATTCACGAACACTTTTTGCATACGCACACTTCCTTAGAGTTCTTGCGGGAGCCATGGATCATGGTCTCTTCCAATCGCCTCAATTCCTTGCAAGCAAGGAGCTTAAGTCGAAAGGGTCTGTAGACACCCCGATCCGTGACCCCCGCAAGAACCCTAACGACCTTCGATAATTACTATTTTTGGAGTCCGGGACCCACCCGAGCACCCGAAACTACCCCGAAAGGGTTTGTTGGGCAACAAACCTGTTTTTAAGTAGGATTGTCGCACGACATATCAGTATGTCGCGTGACAATCACTGATATGTCGCGCGACAAACCCTCTGACCCCGACCATCCATTCTCTGACACATCAGTCTGTCAGAAACATCACTTCAGCCGTTTGTCGCGCGACATTTGCCGTTTGTCGCGCGACATTTGCGGTTTGTCGCGCGACATCAGCCGTTTGTCGCGCGACACATGCCCTTTTTTTGGGAAAATGTCGCGCGACAATCTCCCCCGAGCAGTATAAATAGGCCAACACTCCCATGGGTTCCAGAGGGCAACTTCTCACCACGGTTTCTACACCAAAACACCTTATTCTCTCTCATATTTTCTAATCTTTAAGCCTTCTCCGGAAACATCTGTGATAACATTTATTTCTATAAGAGTCTCGAATCTAATCTTGGCACCGGAGTGCCACCTTCTAGAGTCAGACCGCTGAAAATATTTTTAAGAGGAAAGCTAACATCTGCCGGAGGTCTTCTCTGCCATATTGTATTTTCTCTCTTTTACTCTTATATATATCGTCGGGAAGGTAACTAAAGTCTCTTCTAGTAATTAAATAAGATATCTGTATACTAGTTTTATTGTATTTTATAGACTTGTTTACACTCTATTTAAGTTTAATATATATATACGTACTTGTTATTTTCGGAAGTATTATAAGTGAGTAGGGAGTTGGCTTGCTTGGGCCAACATAAATCGAAAGCATTTACTTCCATTTGAGTTGTTTTGTAGACTCTTTTTATCTGTTATTCTGTCCACTTTCTAACTGGATAAACTTATTGTCAAGTTACTAATATTCTATCGTTTTCAAACAAAACAACTTGATAAAATCATTTGTAAAACCAGAAGAAGTAAGACTATTTATCATCCGACTAAAATCAAGTTTTCAAAACCCGGACTGATAAAGCTTACTTAGGAATTAAATTCAGATATATTCTGTCTTCCATATAGACTGTAATGTATCTGATACACTCTCCTCAAGAGTTCAATTCCATATCAAATCAATTCCGATAAGATCCGATCTTTTCTAAATTAAACAAACGAGATAATTGATATTGTTATCTGAGGAAACAATACCGAATCACTCTCATTTCAAAATTGATAAAATAAACTTTTGTCACTAGTAATCAGATTTCGACAAAACCAAGTCATTGGATCACGGAATACAAGGTTTTCACCCTTTTTCCTGTTTTGCCCAAAATCAGGTTTTCATTAGTTATTTCCAGAAAATAGTAGAATATCAGTAAAAGCATCCAAGTTTTTTAACATAGAATAAACATATAAGACCACTAGAGACCGAAAGGGCGGAATGGGTGCTTAACACCTTCCCAAACCGTAATATAGTTTTCGAACCCTATAGAATCCTGGTTTCGTAGACAAACGTGTAAAGAAAGGCTTATCTGTAGTCTTTTCTCTTACACAACTATTTTGTCTGTTTTCTCGTAAAACGTACTGGCGACTCTGAACGAACCCTCTTGCATATAGAAATAGAATAGGGAGACACCCGATATGAATTATCAACACATAGAAGCAAAAGGAATAACGGAATCCTTTCCGATGTTTCAGACTCCCAAAGTAGAGGCTGAGACCCCGGGGTCGCATTTGCGGATTCTCACACCAGCTAAACAATTTTTTAAAGAAAAATAGAATAATTTACTAATAAAATTAAGTTTGAAGTCATATGATAGGATTAGTAGACAACTAAAAGTCAGGTTAATACCCATTCCTTTTGGATCAGTTAAAGATCCCACAAGAGAACTAAAAGTTAGGTTGATTTAGTAATTTGCACTGCAGTAAAAGTCAATCCCAAACATATGGAGTAACAACGCATTTATGATAGTTGAGAATAATGACAAAATCTTGAGCAGAATAATGGAAATTCTCATTCTAGTACACGATACAAAAAATTATAAGAAGTTTCTCCAATCTATGCATTCACACAACTAGCTTTATATTGGCCAGAAAGGAGTCAGTTGTTCCAAGGTTTATAGCAACTTAAATTTCAAAAATGAGAAATTAATTCTCTTTTGAGCATTTCATCGAACATATGGTGGGCAAGCTGCCAGTTTCGAATCCAACTCTCAGAAGCAGATCAAATGCATAGTTCAACATCATAAAAGGAATGGTAATGATCAACCTCGTTGTTACATACACTTTGATACATTTTTTTTAGGAAAGGCATAAATGCATTCAAGTACCTACCAAGTAGCTTTCTGATGTCAAGCTGTTTACTGTGGCTTAATGCTCCTGCTTTAGCGCTTAATCTCTGAAGATCACCCTGCACCAACTCCATAACAATGTTTGTTCAGTAAATGAAAGCAAGCAAAGAGCTCCTAAATGGACCAAAGTTGTTTGTTGTGGCTCAATAATGCTTGTTTAGCCTTTTCGAAGGCTAGTGTCTTTAAAAAAAAATAAAAATAAAATAAATAAATTTGAACATAGAAGCCCCAATTGAGGAAGAAAGTGAGCTTACCTTGTGTACACTAGCGGCCATAGAGTGAACCAATGGCGAGTGAATCCTAGTGAGTCAAATTAGTGAACTTTTGAGCTATGAAGATGTGTGAGAAAGAGAGATATGGAGACAGAGATGTGCGAATCTGAGAGACCAGCCACCAGAGAGTGAACGACATGGCAAGTTGGGGGAAAATCAATCGGCGAGATGTGTGAGAAAGAAACGACAAGCCATACGGAGTGAATATGAGAGAAATGAACTCACTGCGTAAGAGAGAATGTGAGTGACAATGAGACAGCTTCAAGAGTGAGTGAGTCATCTAGGGTTTGTTAGTTTGTATTTGTATACAAAATCAGATGATGTCGTTTTGTTATATATTTATGATCACTAAAAAGGCTTATAAAAATAAGAAACTAATTGAAACTAACTTATGACTTTATTGGACAGTTACAAAGTTTAATTGTCATAAACTAAGCCAGTTGTGACTGTTATATGTAGTAACAATATAGTGCGAATGTTGCAACTGCCATTAACAATCACAAATATACAAAATTATGACTGATCGATTAGCCTTTGTGACTGTTATTAGTAGTCACAAAATTGTGACTGCCATTGGTAGCAACAAATACATCGAGACTGACAGTCACAAATTTGCCATTTTAGTGTAGCATTAAGATTAGATTAGCTTTGCCCTAGTTAGACAACTCAAGGCATTTCTCTACTTCCCTTTTCCCAAATTCATTAATTATCTTTTATTTTTATTTTTATTTTTATCTTCTTCCTCTTTTTGAAAGGAAAATGACTTTTTTTTTTTGTATTTATTTTTTTATAGTGAAACCTTGCATTCGCTGTGGAATTCGACGTTGGACTCATCTAAGTATTAGAGCTTGACTAGCTACCTGCGTTTGTGTTGTTAGTTACTACCTTTTGGTTTGTTACACAGTGGTGGATAATGGTACGATTGAAAAGATAAAGGTAGAATTATCAAAATTTTGTGCTATGTCTGGGTAGTCTATTAGTGTCAACAAATCTCGAATTTTTGTTTCACTGAATTGTAGTCTTCAAAGAAAGCACGCTGTTAGACAGTGCACCGGCATTCCTATCACCGAGGACTTGGGCATGTATTTAGGGATTCCGTTACTACATAGGCGGTCGGTAAAGAAACTTTTCAACATGTTATTCACAAAGTTCATAAACGGTTGACAAGGTGGAAGGCTAAATGCTTAAGTTTGGTAGGTCAAGCTATGTTGATATAGTCTGTTACGTCAACCTTGCCCATGTACACTATGCAAACATGTTGGCTTCCGCAGACCACGTGCAGAGTGCTAGACAAAATTAATCTGGCATTCCTTTGGGGTGATATGGAGCAAGGCAGAAAGGTTCACCTTCTGAAACGGGAGGAAGTTACCAAGAGCAAGAAGTATGGTGGCCTTAATATTCGTAGGATGAGAGAAGCTAATGTAGCTCAACTTGCAAAAGCAGGATGGCAGCTATTGAATAATCAATCAAGATGCAGGGCTGATTTAATGCAAGCCAAGTATACCAAGTGGGGTAATTACATGCTTGATATCAAGCCAAAGCCTATAGACTCCTACGTTTAAAAGGGAATTGTGAAGAGCTTTAACATGGTGAAGGAGGGGACGCATTGGCAGGTTGGAGATGGTAACATCATCTCAATCTGGTTAAATCACTGGGTTGGAAGTGGTCCACTATTTTTGGAAGAAGATATCATACTATATGTTGAACAATTGCAAATGATGGTAGTTGTTATTATTAGTGCGAGTGGACAGTGGGACTTTAGTAAACTAAAAAAACCCCTCCTTAAACATGTTGTTGAGCTCATTTTTAGTGTCCTCATTAGTATTAAGGCCAATGCGTCTGATATTCTAATTTGAAGCAACACTAAAGATGGCAACCTCACAGCCAAATGTGCGTATAAATTCATTACAGAGAAAAATATTCTTACAGGGGTGAATAAGATCTGGGCGTGGATTTGGAAAATTCAATGAACTCAACGCATGCGGGTTTTTATTTGGCTTGTCCCATATGGCTGACTCCTGGTTAATAGCGAGCACACACGAAGAAGCTTCGGTGATTCTGCTCAATGTCCAGAGTGTAGCAATCCCCTTGAAAATGATATACATGTGATACAAGATTGCATTGCAGCTCGAAGATTTTGGGATACTCACATCCTTTACGGGACCGACAAAAGTTTTTTCACAATGAGCAGGGAGGAGTAAGATAGGATCAATTGTAACGATGGTACCTTTCGGTCAAAAAATAGGAATGAGATTCCGTGGCCTATGCTCTTTGTTTCTGCTGTGTGGGTCCTTTGGAAGAATATGAATCAATTCATTTTTGAGGGTGTCAGAGCATCTCCTATTTATATTTTTTTTGTTTAAAATCTTCCGTGTAAGGGACTTTTAAACATGAATTATACACATATTCATTTTATACTCAAATGATGTAAAATTTAAATATACCAATGAAAATTACTCAAATGGATTATATCATTATATGTAATACTTAATAATTTCGTATAAATTTTTTTTATACACAATTTCATGGTCACAATGGATTTTATTTTTTACTAGAAATTAGGTAGAAGGGCTTATTATACATTGATTTTTATCAAAAATCCAATGAATAATATTTTTTTGAATGAAGGGCCTATTTTTAATTGGTAATTTGAATGAAGGGCCTATTTTTAATTGGTAATTAGTGTAAGAGGCCTATTTTGTTTTATATTTTAAATGAATGTATTTGAATAAATTTAAATATCATTTAATTAATAAAAACATGTTATGTATTACCTAAATTACCCTTTTTATGAAATTTTCACAAAAAAATATGGATTGCAAAGTTCATATTGCAATAAAATATGAACTGCAAAGTTCATATTGCAGTGAAATATGTACTGCAATATGAACTTTGCACTAAAAATATGGACTGCAAAGTTCACATTGTAGTAAAATATGAACTGCAATATGAACTTTGCACTAAAAATATCGACTGCAAAGTTCACATTGCAGTGAAATATGGACTGCAAAGTTCATATTGCAGTGAAATATAGACTGCAAAGTTCATATTGCAGTCCATATTTTAATGCATATTGATATTTTTTTAGTTTATTTTAAGGGTTGGGATGTCATTTTATAATGAAAAAAAAAACACATGTCATATTATCAATAAAATAAAAAATAGGCCCTTTATTTAAAAAAAAATTATTCCTTGGCCTTAGTGTGAAAATCTTTCTCTAATAAGCCCTTTTTTTTAATTGCCCCTATTTTTTAACTCTTGATGAGTAGATTTCAAATATATAAATTTTATTAAAAACTAAATTTTAGATTTTTAGTTATATCATTTTAAAGTTCTTGTAAAAAATTAACGAGAGAGAGATGACGTGGATGTGTAAATTGAGTTTGTATTTTACACAAATTTTATGTGTCAAAATTTCTTAAAAGACTTATGGATGCCATTTTTTTCTTACAAAACGTGTAAATTTTACACAGACCAAAATTATATAAGACGGTTGGAGATACTCTTAAAGTTTCGAGTACTGTTTTAGCTAATCATGCTAGAGATCTAGCTTACGACTTAGCTTCTAACTTCAAAAAAATTAGTGGTTGTAAGGAATTAGATGGTTCAAAGGTTAGTTCTTTAGGTATATGTAAGTGGGAGCCACCTCCAGAGGGCTGGGTAAAGCTAAATCCGGACTCTAGGGGCATCGGGGCGGATATACAAGTTGCCGTGGTGGCATGGGCATGGCGCGAGATAACCATGGTAAGTGGCTGTGGAGATTTTCGGCCAATGTGGGAAGGATGGAGGTTGATAGAGCCGAACTTCATGTGGTTTGGGACGGAATTCGGGTTGCTTGGGAGAGCAGGATTCCTCGAATTTTCATTGAGATAGATTCGTATGTGGTGCTTAATTGGTTGACCAAGCACATCGCGACATCCCACCCTTTGTATCACCTGATCGAGGATTGTATTGCTGTGAGTAGAAAGCCGTGGACATGCGAGTTTCGCTTGATTGGAAGGACGGCCAACAACAGTGCTGATTTGCTGGCTAAGAAGGGTCATAATCTTGAAGAAGGTTGTGCTATGTTTGATGCCCCGCCTGATGGGTGCGATGTAATTTAGTTTTATGTTTTTTTTGGGCTCTTCCCCCTTGAAGGATTAAAAAAAGAAAAAGAAAAAAGAAGGAAAGGAAGAAGGTAGAGTCATTCTCGGCAAATTAACATGAGGCAGTTAAAGAAAGCACGAGAATAAATTCAAATATCAACCGCAATTTTTGCAACAATAGTAGTGGGTTCGTGGTTACTGCAATTATAGAGGTATTAGATTGCCTTGCACACGTGACGTGTATGTGTATAATTTAAAGAATATATTTAATAAAAGTGATAGACAACTAGATGTTAAACTTAAATTTATAGTTCTAAAAGATAAGGGTTTAATTATCGTTTATAATTAATTTTTTTCTAAAAAGGCAAATTACAAAGACAAAATTGAAAACCAAACATTTGACACAATTTCGAGACGATATAAAATGATCTGAACTATTTATAATAGTATATATAAGTTTAGTCAAATTAAAAAATTGAAGAGAGGTTGAATAAGGTGAGGAAATGGAGGATCAAGGATGCAGATATTGGGCTGGGCCCAAGTGAGAAGCTAGGCTAACAACCTGGCCAATAAAGGGTAATATTGGATCTGAATATTGCATTAGAGATTTAAAAATATAAATGCTCACCAACTCTTAAACACGGGCAAAACCAAAAAAAAAATAGAGCGAGTTACAACACATGATAAAATTTTGAAAAATCTATTAACATTATTAAAAAAATTAAAAAATATAATATAAGCCCACTCATTTGTTAAATATTTAGCCCACCCCTTTGTTAAATTTTAATCCATCCCTTAGCTCAGCTCAAATATTATAAGCTCACTAATTTATATAACTCTCTTAAATTTATATAACTCACTCTATGGTTATACTTTTAATTTTTTTTATATTTTTTTTTATCTATTACTATTAGTCCACCCCTCGGAAGAATCATGGGTCCGCCTCTGCTCTTAAACATGATTACAATATATACTTTGGCATCAAGGACAATGTGATAGTCAATTAATAACTTTTTACATGATGTATAAATATTAAAAAATAAAATAAACAGGTAAAATAGTATTTGATCGATCAAGTGGTAATAACACGTATTTTTTTAATATAAGATCATGAGTTAAAATGCTTTTTTAACTATCACTTTTAGTGTTCGTTTAGCACTTGCAGTGTTTGTTTGGTTCGAGTTTTTATCTGTCTTGTTATAAAAAATAGTATTTTCATATGAAATGTTAGAACCTATTCTAACTTATGAATTAACCTCTTGATGTGAAGCGTAAAAGATTCCTAGTATGAATATACCAATTTATGATTTCATGAATGAACCACAAAACTCACCCCAAACAAGCATTAGTGCTTGTTTTCGTCATAAGTACAATGAAGCTCAAACTTCTTATATGTAATAATAAATTTAGAATTCTAGGAAAAAACAAAAATTCGAATCAAACAGATATTTAATACTGTAGTTTTCAAATCATGCAGTGTTATTTCTTTATTTCAAAAACTTATCAAAAGCCCTACTCATACTTTGTATATACATATATAGAGAGAGTATTCAAGGTACATACCGGTTAGAGCATTTTGGAGACTTTTTTTCGTTACAAAATATTGGAGAAATGTTTATTGTGACAAAAAACTGTTACAAAAAGTCCAGTTTATACAGACCGGTCTGCACTTAATTTTTTTTGTACATATATAAAACATTATAGATTAATATATATTATAGATATAGGGCAGAAAGATGCCCTTTTAATTAAGCAAGTAAAAGACTAATGGCTTCAAGCATCTCTCTCCTACAATGCAAACAAAGCATTATAGAACAGTGAAGAATGAGGGAATTCTAAAGACTATTCACATCATGATACCTCTTGTTGTATTGCAAGAAAATGTTAATTAATAGCCAAAATTTAACCTACTAATACACGAGGAGAGCATCACCCAAATTATTTAAGTTCCACGACTGGCGGGTTTTAATAATTTATATTCTTTTAATAGGCATGAAAAACAAATTATTTATTATTATATAAAAGTGAAAATCAATTTGCAGTTATTCGAACATTCACTAATAATTAAAGTAATACGGCTTTGTTCAATCACTCCGCTACTTACTTATTTGTTTGTTGAACTTTTTTTATTTGACTTACTTATATCTGAATAGCACATTCATTACATGTGCAAGAAATCTGGTATTCATCATACTAATATAAATTCTGTCTACAATATTATTGCGGATTATAATTAGTTATGCTAAATTTAAATGTCAAAAACGCATTATTTGGTTTGAAATTGGTCATTGAGTATTAGGTTTAAAATGATGCTGGATTTAAAGTGAAAAAAGAGTGTAATTTTAACATGCGTCTTTAAGATACATGTCAAGAACCGATCAATAAAATAAAATGAAAACAACACAAACTCCTCACAAACATTAATTTTGACACATGTTAACATTTTTCATATAGAAAAGGACTTATTCTTTTTATTATAAATCCTCAACACATCCTTTTGAAATTAATAGACATAAACATGCATCGCCATATTTTTAAAGTAATTAAGTGAGCTCCATATTCTTTTAACACCCTTTGTCCCTATTATTTCATCAAGACAAATCAAACCTACAATATAATACATATATATATATATATATATATAGCAAAGCATGTAAAGCAAAAGTTAGAACATTTATAGTAAACACTTAATAAAGAAATGATAAGCAAACCACAATAACAACTCATTTGAAAACATCCAATGATAGGCATTTATAGGGAAACAAAAAACTATATATCAAACCTTAACTAATGTACACTTTCAAATATTCATTCTGTCTCTCTTCCTCTTCATAATTTCTAATAATCTCAATCTCACTACAATGGTTGCAGCAGACTTTATTGTTGGGATTATTGGTTAGTTAATAATATTTTTTTCCTCTTTATTTACAACTTTAAAACACAATATTTACTTCATGATAATTGATTTTTTTTTTTATTTTTTTTGTGTAATGTTATATCATTCTGTTGCAGGGAATATTGTCTCTATAATAAGTTATGGTGCTCCCATGTAAGTATTTCAATTTTGTATCAAGATTGATAATTCACTTTTTGGGACAGCTATTCATAAAATAATTATATAGTTCCCGCCCAAATTAAAAATACACTGTATGATAAGATGTCTCAAAATAAGATTTTAGTTTCTTTTTCGAGACGTAATCACTTACCAAATTTTACTATAGTAAACAGATATTTTTTAACCATTTCTTATGTTGAAACTATTTTATTTCTAAGATGGAACCGAGAGCGTACCTTCATTTTGATTTTATTTTTTTTTCCATTTTGGGGGGTAGGTGCTGGTACTTAAGTTTATAACACTGTCGCTTTTATTAACTATACAGTTAAGCAGAAAGAGAAAGATTTAAGCAATCACACACTTTTTTTCGCCCTAAAAGGGTATATATTTTTTCAACAAGTATTAACATTAATTTGTTACATAAATATATGTGGTTGGTGTGTATATATATATATGTGTGTGTAGAGGGCAATTTAGGGAGATGGTGAAGAAGAAATCAGCAGAGAATTATGATGGATCTCCATATGTGACTACACTGTTGAGCAGTTGCTTGTGGACTTTTTATGGAGTTCTTGACCCCGATGATGGTGTTCTCATTGTAACGGTTAATGCTGTTGGCATTGTCACTCAAGTCATCTACCTGGCAATCTTACTCTTCTACTATCCCAAACCCAAAAAGGTAAATAACAAATTAATCAATAATCTCATTTTCTCTATGGCTTGCTCTGATAATTTGTAATTATTCAAACATGAAAAATTTTGGTCGCTAAAATTATATGGTTTTTTTTGTCACAATTACATTAGGGAATTTTTTTTCGTAAACATGTGGTCAGTAAATTTGTGTCACTAAAAGTCTTGGGTGACGAAAAATGATTTTCATCACAAAAAGTTTTGGTTACTAAAAGTATCCATGTTACTAATTAAAAATTCTATTAATATTTAGAAATACTCTTTAGTTACAAAAGTATGCATTTCGTCACCAATCTCCTGATTGTCGCTACTTTTGTGATGAATTTAAGTTCCGACACTAAGGAAGTAAATTATGTGACACAAATAAAGATTTTTGTCATTTAAGGAGTACATTTTGTGAGAAACGTGTACTTCGTCACAAATATCTTGTCGGTAAAGATGCATGTTCTGTGACGAAAAATGTGTTTCATTATAAATGCGTTCACTAATATAGTAGTTTGTTGTAGCGTACAAATTAAAAAGGTTATTGATTTGCAAAAAATAATGTAAGACAATAATTTTTTTTTTTGATGCAAATGAAAAGTGTTTATTTTTCATTGCTTTCTACAATTAATTCATTGCAAACTAATTGCATGCCAAAAAGTAATACAATTGATTTTCATCATTTCTTATACCAATAAAAAATGTGCAACACATATAATTTGCATGAAAAACTCTTTACATTAGAAACATTTTCCACTACAACAAGTTTTCAACAAACTAAATATATCCTGTATCCATATACTTTAAATCTGTTTCACAATTTTACCCTTGGAAATTTTTAATTCTACCCATGTAATCTAATTTTTCTCTTAGAAAGAAAAAGTTTTAAAGCTACATATATACAATGCAAGCAATGAACCCTTCTTCATAAGTTTAATAGCTAGAGACTAAGCACATATGATGTATATGCACGCTCTTATCTTACATATACAAATATTTAAGTTAAAATAAAAATTATTTAATTAATTAAGAAGTAGCCAATATTAGTAAGAAATATTATTTTTAACCCAAAACTCATAGCTCCAGTCAAATAGATTTGTAATTAAAAAAATAAATATGTGGTAAAATAGCAAAAAAAACACTGATATTTAGTGTCCTAACGGACAATCGATACCTTAATTTTATATTAATAGATCGAGATATTTATATGTTTTTCCCTAATTTTCAGGTGAAATATATTGGTTTTGTTATATTGGACTTAGCATTTTTTGGAGTAGTAATGGCTATTACACTACTTGCTTTCCATGGAGGAGCACATCGAACATTCATGGGAATTTTGTGTGCAACTTTCAGTGTAGTAATGTATGCAGCTCCTCTAACTGTTGTGGTAAGCTATCTCTCTGTCATTTAATTTATTTTTTGGTTATAGTCTGAACCATTAATTTGTAATTGAATGTTTCAGGTTAGTTTTTTGTTTAATAAAATTCTCGCTATAGGTGGTCAGTAGGCCTCATCAACCACTACTGCCACTTGCCTACCACCCATTTCCAAAGCTCTGGTAGTGGTGGCTATTGGGGTGACCGTCAGTGATTACATTTTCTTCTTAGGAAAAGAAAATGGAGTAAAGGATGTTTGAAGTGAAAAAAATGAGTATTCTTATTTTAAAATAAAAACGTAAGATGTCCTTCATTTGAATATAATTGTGGAAGAAGCATAACATGTTGCCTCTTAAAAATATATCTCTTAATTTCACGTCCTCTCATTTTATTTTGTGTGCAGAGAACAGTGATACAAACGAAGAGCGTGGAATACATGCCCTTTTTTCTCATACTTTCCCTTTTTGTTAATGCTTGGGTTTGGTTCGCATTCGCACTACTACTCAAAGACTTCTACGTCCTAGTATGTTCTCTTATTTATTTTTTGTGAAAAATTATACATATGAATTTTTTTTTGTTATATATGATATTATTAATTAAAGGAAAGTGAATATTGCACGCTAAACGAAAGTGTTAAATACTTAAAAAAAAAGTGTGTTCTTGAATACGCTAATCAAATTATTATGTTCACCCCACCTAAATTATGAGCATTTTTTACTCCCAGTTACTCTCAGAATCTCATTTAAATTGAAGAATCTTTTATTTTGTACAGTTTTTTGTAATAGGGCAATACTTTTTCTGATAATTACTAAATATTTAAACCGTTCAATTTAAAATTGATAGCCTAGATTGCATACTTTACATCAAAAGTGATTTTTATCACTTTAAAAGAGTCAAATCCTACTCGCGATATCTTTCTTGTGCTGATCTATTGCATAAAATTCTATACAACAATATTCATCAAAATTGATCACTAATTCACTATATATCAAGCATTTAAATGGGACGAATATGATTTGAAATCATATATAGGTCGAATATGAATTAACATGTAACAATTAACTGTATTTTGTGTAATCAACTTAGTTGACTATTTTGCCCTTCAAAATGTCATTGGCTACGACCATATATCTCTAATTTAACCACATCTCAATAAAATGTTACATTCAATAAATGTGATCTTCAGGTGCCAAATGCCGCTGGAATTTTGTTGGGTGGAATTCAGCTTCTTGTCTATTTTATTTATGATAAGAAATCATCAAAATCAGCACAAATGGCGATTGAAGACTCAATTGACATAGTTAAAGAAGGAATCGACGTTGAAAAATTGGGCGATGTTGATGGAGCTAAAACTAAAAGCCAAAGCCTTCGAAACCCTTCTTTATCGCGACAATATAGCTTCAAACAAGTCATTGAGACACGTTTTACTGGTGCGAACGGGGCACGCACTAACCCACCCCATGAAAGTGATGTTGAAAATGGAGGAATCCAATGATTCTATTAATTTTTGATTTTTGAAGAAATAATGTCAAAATGGTTGGACCAAAATGTGTCTTCTTTCATTATAATTTAAAGTTGTGCACGAAATTATTGCAATGCAAAATACATTTTATGAGTGTTGGATGTAGTGAAAATCTAAATGCATATGGCAATCATTTGTATGTAATGTAATCATTTTGTTTGGTTGAAAATAAAATACCAAACTGTTGGAACATTTTAGTTTGCGGAGTGAGGTGACACCTTCACTTGTCACCTAAAAATGAGAAATGATACAATTGTTAATTAGTGTTTATAAAGTATGTTATTTAAATTTTTGAACGGTAAGTATTCTAACAAAAAATTGTATAAACATATATGGCAATTAAGGATTCGTGTACGTAATTTCAAATGTGCTTTTTTATTTAATTGTCATAAGAATTAGTTTAAATTGGGTTCGAGCCTCATAGACTGTGTTGGCAACACCTCTCCTCTTTAATGTAGTTGTATAAATTTCACTTTGTTTCATAAATATCAAATAAATATGTATATAAAAACTCCTCTATATATAGAGAGGGGGGGATCTAGCACAGACCGGCCTTAAGTGACAAATTTTCACTGATAAAAAACATCTCTTATATTTTAGAAACAAAAATTAATCATTAATGACGGATTCACACTAGATCGGACCGATATATATATATATATATATATATGTATGTATGTATGTATGTATATATGTATGAATATTTTGGGTCCAATTTTCTATTATTGTGGGTCATTCTTTAAATCAGCTTTTTATTTGGGCCCGGCCTACTAGCTACTATAATAATTAGGGTAACCAAATGTGTGGTGGTTCCAATAGTGGGGCTAGGCCTATGACTCAGTTACAATGTTGACATTGTATCTATTTTATTATTTTAAAAAATACGATAGATATTTGGCTCAAATTAAATGAAATATGACATAATATAATGTTTCCTTCAATAGTTGAGCTCCTCTCAACTCTTTTCTTTCTTTCTTTCTTTATTTATATATATACGTGTGTGGATATATATATATATATATAATATAATAAATACAAATAATTTAAAAATTATGATTTATTATTGACAGATAGAAAAAATCACAAGATATAGTATAGTGGTAAGTAAGTTGCAATGAACTCAAGAGTGAATTGTTTTGGTACTGTCCGAGTTCAACCTAGGATAAAAATTGTAGTTAGGAACAAACTCAGTTTTTTGAGTGGGAATTGGTCTCGTCCCAATGTAGTTCGGGGAGATTTCGTGGCAAAGAACAAAATAAAGAGCTTGAAATATATGGAAATTTCACTCTAAGTGTATTTTTTAAAAAAAAAAGAAAAAAAAAGTGACGGTCTAAATATCTTCCTTTTATTACAATAATAACGAAAATCCCCCCACTCCAGATGAGACTCGAATTTAAAATCTTTCCTAAATTTTGATGGGTGCCTTACCAACTAAGTTAGCCCACTCGCCCATCTAAGTAATCTCAATCCTCTTTTTCCACTTAAATGCTATCTCTCTCGTGTTAATGGAGGAAATTTTGGTTTTTTGTTTAAATGAGATTATATGTTATTTGCAGAATAAAAGACTTCTTCACCTTAAAAATTGAAAGGATAATCAAATATAAAGTGGCGTTTTTGTTACTATAAGAAACAGTGACAAAGAGGCTTCCTCATTGTTTTTGATATCCTGCAAAGCCTGGGTTTGGCCCGGTTGTTAAGAGTGTGAATTAACACATGAGCCATTAAGGTTTGAACCCCTCTCCTCCTCTCATTCTCAAAGAACTGTTGGATCTCATCATCACTAAGATCTAATATCACAATAACCGGAGATTAAGTTCTTCATTTTGCATTGGCAAAAAGTCTCAAACGATTTTGTTTGTGTGTCTAAGTCTATTGACATATATATATAATAAAAATCTCTCTTAATATTTTAGGTGGGAAATGGAGCTGGAATTGGATTAATCTTGTCATGCTCAGGCTATTGGTAATTTATCTATGTGATTTATAGGGACAAATCAATGTGCCACATTAATTAATCAAACCAACAAAGATTATGGATGAAGATGAACAGGGGCGTAGCCAGGAATTACAAATGACTTGTGCTAAGAATTAAATAATGCCAACGTTAAAATATAACAAACCAAAATGAAAATATAATATATTCAAATACATACAAAAAATAAAAACTTTTTATATATGTTGGAAGTGTAGATATGAAATATTAAAAAATATACAAAAAATATAATAATTTCCTCTTATATCTAGCCATGTACGCCATAAATACAAACAAAAAGACAATTGAAATTCGGAAAAGTGAAAAAAACAAGGGCATTTGACATTTATTTTAGTTACTATTACTTAAATGGAGAGTAGTATATGAATGGATAAAATTTTAATAGGTGTAGAGTAATAATATTAAAAAAAAATGAGGTGGGTTATACACATATATATACATATATATTTAAAAATAAAATTTAAGCCTATTACTAAAAAAAAATTTGTAAAAATTAGACCCGGGTTACAGTCCGGAGTAGCCCCTAAATGACTACGCCCCTGAAGATGAAGATAGCTCAGCTCAAACACTTAAAGAGGGCATCAAAACACTTAATTACAATGGAGAAAATGAATCAAATATGAAAATTTCAATTGGAAGCTACACTCCCAAAACCAATTTATCGAGTGAAAATTGCTTCCAAATAGTTACCATTGTATTTTTTTGGGTAGAATGTATTCATATATATATATATATAGAGTTAGGCTATAAAGAGTGATTCTCCCGCTTTAACTAAAAGAAGGGATGCTATTTAGAGGAATAAATAGATGATTTTTTTATTTTTTTTTGAAAATTTTGTAGAGATGATCTATATAGTGAGTAGATCATCTCTACTAAATTTCATAAAAAAAAAACTCAACCTATAAAGCAAGTGTAGGTATTGAAAAATTGATATATATATACATGCGCATTTTCGACCGTTGACATCTAACCTACTTCTATGTTGAATTTTTTAATGAAATTTGATGGAGATGATTTATTTATAATATAGATCATATTTACAAAATTCTAAAAATTAATTCATCAGTTTACGCATCTAAATGAAAATCATTTCTTTTTGCTAAAGTGATAGAATCTTTCTTTATAGCGTAACTCTCTATATATATATATATATCACATGGCACCAAAACGACGGAGAGAACGGGTTTTGAGGTTGAATACCAAAATGGCCCTTATTATGTCCGAACTTAGATGACAGATTGATGGAACGGCTTATTCTGGATGGTTTAAACAATTTAGGGGCTCAATGAACGTGTTTAGTAGAATAAGAGTCAAGTTGACATAGATCGAATAATTTAAAGGGTTTTTGGGTTAATTTACTCAACCTATTGATTTGGTAGGTTTCGAGGATTTTTGAGTTCCAATTTTGTAAAGATTTTCCACATAGTGTAGTTTTTTTTTTCTACCCCAAATCAAGAGTCCTGTTTTATAATCAAGGTATCACGTTTAATTTCATGATATTTTAATAAATTTTGATAATATTAGCGAACTTTTTGTGTAGATATAGAAAATTGAGAAGGGGCCAAAAAACTAAAAATGGTAATGCTTAAGCATCACTCATGTAATTTACATATTTTAATTTTTTTTTAGGCTGAAATTATACTATAATGTTTGCTTATAAGTGGGTGACTAACTAAACACACTAATCACATTAATTAGCTAAACTACAAACTAGTTTAATTTGTTAGCAAAATGCATCACATCTTGTCTATATATAGTGAATATAAGCCAAGTGTCATGCATGTTCTTTCAATTAAGTTTAGTCATTCAAATCTCATGGAATTCACACCTAAATTATTCAATTCAATCTCAACAACTTATAGTGGACTGTGTGAAGATTGTTGTTGTTGTTATTGTTATTATTATCAAATTAAGGAGGAATTCATTTAGACAAAATCACATAAACAAATTAAAAAGAAAGTCCTATACAGCTATAACTCCAACTCTAATTAATATTCTCTTAGGGTCTGTTTGATAAAAACATGAAAAATGAAAATAAAAACAGTTGATTTTTATGATAAGTTGAAAAATAAGTTGAGACATGTAGTGATATATATATTCTTACTTTGTTACTTTTTTCTATGAAGAAATTTTTCTTTGGTGGTTGAGGAAGAAAAAATTTTACAAAAAATTACAAAAGATGGATGACATCTACTCATAAAATGAGCATGGGATATAGTGTATCTCATTACATGACTCAACTTATTTTCCGTCTTCTTACTCAAATCAAATGCTTTTATTTTCTTTTTTCATATTATTATCGAATGGAGCCTTAGTGTTGTTATAATATAGTAAGTTTAATTTCAGGTCTAATCCAGCTCTATATAAGTGATATAATATTTTTAAGTGATCAATAACATAATATTTCTTATCAAAGGACAACGGCAGAGCCAAGAATGTAATTAATAGGCGCAAAATAAAACCCCTAATTTCAAAATTGAATTTACTACAAAAATCTATCAACAAAATGCTATTCTAAAATTAGAAACAATAGAATCCATTACCAAGCCGAGATGGGATGCGCCGCAGAGGTACGGAGAGGAGAGGATTTGAGAAAAAACAACTGAATAAGAGAGAGAGAGAGAGAGAGAGAGAGAGAGAGAGAGAGAGTGGGGGGGGGGCAGGGTTATATTTTCAAATGGCCACTCAATTATACATTGTTAATATATGCATCATGAAGTGTAACAATTTTCACATAGGTTCCTATATATTATTATTATTTTCTAAAAATTATCCCATATATAGGAAAAAAATAAAATAAAAATCAAGGAGGGACAATTGCCTCCCCCTTTCCCCCACCCCCTACCCCAACACAGCGCCACCCTTGTCCAAAGAGCTCTTTTCATAAAGGTGAAATTGGCATCATCGAGAGAACCAACCACTTCTCAAATTTTTTTTTACCATTGGAACTAATATGTACATAATGGAAAGATTCCAACCCCCCCAAGTAAAGAAGTGTTACAAGTAATGAAGAAATTAGGACATTCAAATACGAAGCAACATAAAATAAACCAAATTTGATACTTGAATATTTGGTTTGATAACATACTACCAAATAATTCTTGAAATTAGAAAAACGATAAACCCTATGTGCTCGCTTGGTTTGAGTTTTAAATAATTCTTGAAATGTTACATTCCATTGCAGAAGGATTCTGATGTTTAGTTCGGGTTTTTGAGCTAGGAATGCATCATTCCAGGAATGAAGTATTCCTTCAAAGCTCTTCCTTTTAAATAGACGGGAATATAGGATTATTCTAGGTATTCTCTTTTAGATTTTCTTCTAAAATAATTTCTTAAGACCAAAATATCCCTTATACTTAGTAAGACAACTTTTTTTTTTGTTATTGAACTTTATTATTATTATTATTATTATTAATAATAAATACATACAATGACTTTTCACAATTCTTAATAATAAAAATAAACTTTTACCTTTGTAAAATTGTTAGGACTTGTCTTTTAATTTTATAAAATGAATAATATTTTAGTAATTCACACATATTTCACTTGTATTATCGTTTGAATGAAATATAGAGATATAATTTAACGTACTAAAAAAGAAGAATTCATGTCTAAACTAAACATTGGTAAGGTATTGTAGATGCAAAGATTTTTTTTTTTTCAAGAATCTAAGAATGCTCATTTCATTATCAAAACTCGAATCAAACGAACCCTATAGGTTGACGCCACAAATTCCATCCCCAAAAATCATATTAAACATCCCCTAAACTATCCATTATAGCTAGACACGAAAATACGCTGACCAAGTGTTGATCCAAAATCTTCAATAATTTTTGGCACCATCAATTCCCAGCCATTCATTATTTTTCTTTTTAATTAAATTATATATAATATGTGTGAGTCTCATCGCGTCTGCACGTAAACTTATCTTATTATATTTGAAGTGTAGAAGTTATTGACTAATTAAAAAGGATAAAATATGAAGACTATATCCTTGAAGGTGGGGGTCATATATTTTTACTTTCTCTCAAAATATTAGGATGGAAATCAAAAAAAGAAATTTCGTCACATACCTATATTTTCATGTCTCCTCAATTTGTAGATGGTAATCTATATTCTTAACATTTAATTATATATATATATAAGAAGAGAGAAAAAGATAACGATTTGATGAGATATTCTCCATCTTTTTATTATTTTTTATAGAATATTTTTATTACTTACTATGAAAAACCCAAAAAATAATATTAAAATTTTTACCAAATCAATCTTCCATTTTTCACATTCTTATAAATTAATGTTAGTTGTATTTTCCATCATTTTTCAAGTTGTTTTTATCAAATGCACCTTTTAAGTGACTCTAAAATTTTCTTATAGATACCTCACTGTGATAGTGTGATCTGGAAGGTGTTCTCAAGATCCAGGTTCCGTAATAATGACATTAATATATCCAACAAAAAGAAACACATAAATAAGATTTTTTTTTTGGGTGTAACCCTTGAAATTGACATTTATTATTTTTATAAAATAATGTTAAATTTTCACTCAAATAGCTGAAAGAAATACATTATTTTATCTATCTGGTATGTCAGACACTTTATCAACAAAAATAAGTGGTCGGGCATTATCATATTTTAACGAGCCTCTATCACAAACGCCCAGAATATTGGACACAAAATAATTTCAAAATTTCAATATATATATATTTCCCCAAAGTTCAACAACCCTAATTCTTGTTTTTGTACAAACAACAATTTAATACTCCAAGTTGCTGATTACTTTACTACTGATCGAACTTTTGGACTAGTAAACCAATATCATATTATAATAATTGTTTGGTCCCAAATTTAAAATCTATTTTGATTTTAATAATTTTCCAAAAATATATTAATTTCATACTAATCAATAGTTTTAAACAAAAACTACAAGACAGATGTCTGACACGTGATAATATGTGTTTCAAGTAAACGAACCATACTTATAACACTGGAGTTTGATTTACATTGAAAACATTTGTAGCCAAAGACGAAAATTTATTTTGTTCTAATGTGAATATAGAGATACCTCATGTGAAATTTTAATTTAACATAAACTTGGAAAAAATAATAAATAAAGTAGTAGCATGTGAATTCTTCTTGTGGATAAAGAAAGTGAATAATATTTAGTATTACAAGTTACAGATCGAACTTATAATAATAATATTTTGGGCCAATCATAATCATAACTTCGTTAAATATTATGAAAAGATATTGCCACGTGAAGGGTAAATCTCATATTATTAGTTAAAAAAAATAAAGTAAGTATAAAGCTGAACTAGTCTTCATCACGATGTTGTAATTTGCTTTAATAAAAAGGTCCACACATTTCACGTTGAGCTTGTCATGTCACATTTAATTTTAAACAATTTTCATTTAATACCAAAATAAATAAATTTGTTGCAAAATTGAAATGACTTATTTGCCCCCAACCAATTAATTAATAAAAGAGAATTACATATGCTCAAAGAATCTACACTTGGTGCGTGTGTAATAATATATATTATACTAAGCACATTTAGGCAGCCTGCTAATTGTAAGGTCAACTAGTGCTGGTAAATGAACAACCCGTGAATTCTTACAGTAGGCGTTCCTGCTTAGATTTATTTCAAAAATGTTCTTTCTATCACAATCAAAATACCGATATGCATATATCATCGCATGGAAGAACCTAAGATTTTGTGATAGAGTTCGTCTGATAGGTATTTGTACATTTAGTTAAGGTTGCATGTGCAGATCCTAGGAGTATTTATTTAATCTAACGAAGAGCAGTTTAGTAATTTCAAATGCAGGCGGAAAATACACTTAATTATAGCATAATTTTTAAATTTTGTATCTTGTCGGTTCAAGACTTGTATATTCTACGACTTATGTTGACGAATTATAGTATTCCATATGAAGCGATTGAATAATATAATCATATTTCTTTAACTTTAAGAAAAATGAAAGCTAAAAAAATTAAGTACATACTGAAAAAGAACAATATGTACGCTGATGCTTAAAAAATGGTAATTGAGGCCAATGACCATGTATCCTGATTGACATCCTTTCTATTCTCGTAACAAGGAAGTCATGGGTTCGATCAACATGGTCTTGGTATCAAACCATTTGTTATCTCCACAATCTGGTTGTGTGTCCACCCGTTCTGACAGTTGGTTGTGCATCCGGTTGTTGCTATAGTGGTTGTAGAATCATGACATTTATATATGAAGAAGAAGGGTCTAACCTAGGCTTTTTAATCAATGATGAAGAAGCACACTTGTATTTTGTTTTGTACTTTTGCTGACGTCACGCCAATTTTTAGATATATAGTTCTTCTATATAAAATGTGGAAATGGGGAATATGAATCAATTTTAGTTTCAACTCCACTGTTCAATTTGATCACCTACCTATTTATATCGTTTCTAAGCAATGGATAATAATCCATAGGGCAAGCTTTGTTTAGGTCAGTAAAATCAATGCATAAACGTCACTTCTTGTTTGGGTTTTGTGCCAAAAAATTGTTAGCTAACCACTCTAGGTAATGCACCTCTCAGGTTAAGCTTTCCCTAAAAACTTTCCTACTTTTATATGGGTTGCACAATTTCTTTTAGGTGGGAGCGTCCTTTTTTGTTACTTTATTGGCTTGAAGCCTGGGTTGACATGTAACTTGTGCAGTATTATCTTTAGGTAGACACAATGCATGTCCGTATAGCTCCATGCAAATACCTATTTGTCTTTTATAGGAAATTTCATCATGGACTCTCTAAGTTCAGTCGGTAAAGATAATCTAATTTGAAATGTCCAGTCTAGATGTTTCTGATCTATTTGAACAGCTACCGACTCTTAAGTTAGGGTTCCTATTTGAAGTTCACTATTCGGATCTGGCCTGCACATTTTCAAGGACTTGCTCTGATTCTTCCTATATGAAGATGCATAATATCAAGTTCAAGCCAAATATTAACTGGTTACCTTTAACCAGTCAAATTAGATATACGAGGGATTGGGAATCACAATATGACAACTTGCTTGGGGATAACTAGTATAATGTGGTTTAGGTATGTTCTTTATCCATAAAATTAAAAGGTTTTTAGTACAATAAATACCTTAACTTATATTGTCTCGTAAGATTCGCCAAGTTACAAAGTTGCTGATAATTATTATGTCAACTAACGAGTCATCATGGATTGACTCAATATCCCAAGATTTTTCTTAATAGATGTTGATCTTCTTATTAACCTTTTAGCTTTTAATGGGTTGATTATTGTATTTCTTCTTTAAACCTTTCGGCATAGGCCTTTCGAGTGGAGTTTAATGACCATCTTATTGTAAATCCCCTAGAGACAACCTTCGCCTTTATGATTCGATGTTCCCATGGATCGCTATATCTTCGATCTTTTCTTATTTAGACTATTTGGCCATCTTTTTATTACGCCTTTTGTTTGGGGTGACTACATATGTGGACATTGACCTTTAGATGGGGACTTCCTCTTAGGATATTTAGTTTTGCATGAATTTTACCACGAACCTTTGAATAATATCTTCCACATTTGAGGTGTTGACTCGCATTAGTGTCATGGCCATGATTGTAGTACCCCCATGATTTATTTTGTTTAATTATGTCATGTTTTAAGTGTACTTAAGCTGAATTGGAGGTTATAAAACAATAGTTAGTGGAGCCATAATCCATTATAGTTTGAGTATGATGGATCATGGAATTGATACTATCCGGATTGTGATTAAAATTTGGCCATGATCAATTATGGGCATTGGGAAAATAAGGTTTGACCCATTTTTATAGTTTAACTTGAGATATTTTCCTTTTTTTTTCATTCAGTTTATACACATTCTTGGCTTGGATTTTGCAAGAGTTTTTCATTATCACCTTCAATTTTGCTTAAAGCTTGGTTGTAACACTTCATATTTAAATTAGCAATAATTATGGTCCATTATTTATTTTAAGTTTAGGACTTTTCGTTGTCTTAGTTGAGCTTTGGTTAGAAAGGATTTTGGGTGTTTATTTTTCAGATTCTGGACAGGGGCCTGTTGGGGATCAATATGGGCCTATTGAAATGGCACAAAAATGCAAAAGTACCCTGGTTTCCAATAGGGGCTTGTTGGGTCTCAACATGGACCTGTTATAGGTCAGTGGTGAGATAAAAATGGACTAAAAGGTTCAAATTTCATTCATATAAACCAAAATCATCCCAAACCTCCATGTGAAGGTTTTCAAGCATTTTCTCTTTAAAATTTCACCTTTTTAAACATTTAAAATCATAATATGCCTCAAGGGAAGTTATTTTATGGATTCAAGGGAGCGCGATGACATAGGAATTTTGAAGTTTCGATGATCGGGGTTTTGGATCATTATCCCCTTCTCCATCTTTCTTGATATTTATTTTAAGGTATAGGAAGTACTTAGTATGTATTATTTTAAAGATCTATAGCTTTCTATGTTATCCATATTTCCACATTCATCTCGTTATTGTATATTTGTTGGCTCCATGGTATTATTTTTGGCTATATGGTATTATTGTTGGCCTTGTTTATTGTATATATTGGCTAAAGTGCCAAGGGGATTGATTGATACATGTTTCAAGTACATTTGCTAGGTTTGCCAACAGTCCAACAGCCCTTATGCAATATCCGGTGTGAGGACATAGGTGGCGTGAGGTGAAGCGGGGGTGGCATTGTAGTATTTGGCATATGACCATGATAGAATCGGGTGTAAGGCCTTATGTGTTATTTGATATGAGCGTATTCATTGCTGTCATTTAATTAACTCTGTGAAAATTCGTTTATTCTTTGCGTATGGTATACTTCCACATACATGTTTTTCTTCCATAGGTACTCGTGGTGAGAATGAGTTGGGACGTAGTGAGAGCTCGTATGAGACCTTTTATATTTTTGTAATTTGGACGTGGAGTTTATCCCAATGTATTTTGAAAATTATTGTAATTTATGGCTATTTGTATAATATTATTCGATTTTTATTGCCCCCATGGGTGGGGCGTTACATTTGTGGTTATTGAAGATAAGCTTAGTATTTTGGTGGTTAAAGAATTGAACTTCATTTATAGTTTGAAATCTCTTGAGTTAGGGGGTCCTTATGCTTCCTTGTGAATTAAATTGTCTAAATTTGTGAGATTTTATGATTTTCATGCCATGCATCTGTTCTTATTTGAGGATCATGTATAATGTTGAGACGTTGTTTGACTTACTCAAGTGTACATATTAATCACTTGTTAAACATGTAATTTGGTTAATGAATTCTAAATGGTGTGAGAAATATGAAAGAAATCACTAATGCATGAACATGATTCTTAAAATTTTCACTTTGACAACTAAGGATTTAAAATAATCTTGGTGTAAAATATTTTCATCATTTATAGTTCATCATAACTTTGTGAAATTTGAGTAATTCTGCATGGATTTGCATATATATATGTGTGTATGTGTGTGTGTGTTCAAGCATGCATATACATGTACTTATACTGTCAACCCGATTTTTGGCACCCTATATGCTTCTCATTAGAATGGTTATCAAAAGATTGTATTGATTATATGAACTCTTTGAATTTTTATCTATCGGATGGTTTTATATGGCTATTCTACAATTACATAATATGTTCAAGGTATATATATATATCTTGTAGGTGGCAATATGAATGATATCATAAAGTGCTTGTCGGTAAGTAGAGCTCAGTGCATTTGAAAATCCCTAAACCTCCGGAGGTAACAATGAGGGCTATCTAGACCCGTAGTGGGTAGCCTAGAAACATAAACTCGACAAGGCACTATATTCATGATTAATCTTGAATCTCGGTGGTTCATGTATCATATTCTCTATCAGCCATATCATTTCAATGGTTTATGGTTCATGTGTCATATTCTCTATCGATTATCAGATGTAATATATACGTGTAGGCGTTATCGATACAAATATCTGTATGTGGTTCATATTGGAAATGACATTATTCTCATGGAAAATGGGGCAAAATTTATGGTTAATATATCTATTTAAAAAGGGTTGGCAAAAGAAATAAAATACAAGTGATATTGCACTGAGCATTGCATGCATGTGATTAGCATCAAATATTTCTTGGTGGATAATTGTTTAACTATGTTGACTGATTTACATGTTAATGTGATTTGCTTACCCCTCGTTTTTAATTGACAACTTTTTAGGTGATATTCACGTAACTGATTAGCAGGAGCGGGGTCTAGGATGTGATAGATACCTTTGATATTGATACCTCGTTTTTATTATAAACTTGTGTAAATTTTGGCTAACCCCGGGTAGGCTATGTTGTGTTGTTTCTTTTGCCTCTAAATCTAAAATTAAGAATTGTAATGTGTAATTAAATTATGTGGTTGGTTTTATATCCTTTAGTGGGATTTTATATGTTTATGAATGGATGTATAATTAATTGGCTTTGGAAGTATATGAAAGTTATATGATTGACAGCTTGTTGTAGCTCAGTCTATGACGAGTTGTAATGCTCCAAGCCTTAATTGCATGGTTTAATCACAATGATACATTTGCAAGTAACACTACTTGGTGCTGTCCTTGCACCTAGTGCAAATTTTCTTATTTAGATAATACTTTACAATTTTTTAGTATAAGATATATAGTGGATTATATTATTTTGAGAGAAGTTTTAGAGCTTTTTCTTTGTTAGGATTCCTTTTTTCTTATTTATTTCGTTTGTCTCGCTCTTCCTTGAGGTTAGTCATGGCTTCTTCTGCATTCATGTGCTTTTTAACCTTTTCTACCACATCCTTCTTAGAGGCAATATGATATTTTTGAAGAGAATACGAGAAATCAAATGAAGAGACCCCTTTTAAAAGAGATAAGGTTTATGCTTTTTTATCCTGAGAATTTACCGGTAGTGCTTCCTTATATAATTTCTTAACGTAATTGTAAAGTGATTCCTCCCATTGCTACCTATTGTTAAATAGGTAGTCTATTGGCTTTTGGTGCATACTTCCTCCAATAAAGTGTTGGATAAATTGTTCTCTCTTTGCTTAAAAGAATTAATCAATTACAATGAGAGTTTGTCGAACTATATTCGAGTTGAACCCTTTAACAAACCGGAGAAGGCTCAATAAACGATGGCTTTAGGGAAAATCTATAATAACTTTAGGAAATGGAAGGTGCCCAAGTGATCTTAAGGATCCTTTATGCCATTGTATGATTTTAGGTTGGTTAAATTTTGAAGGTAATCAGTGTTGGCCAGAAATTAACACCAAGCAGGGGTTGAAGACACCCCAATTCGTGACTCCCGCAAGAACCCTAAAACTATCAGAAAATACTTTTTTTGAGTCTAAGACTCACCCAAAAGACCATAAACTGCTTTGAAAAGTTTCTGGCACAATAAACTTATTTTCAGAATGCTTTGTTGTGCGACAAACCCTATTGTCGCTCGACAAACTTTCAGATGTCGCACGACAAACCCTTCTGACCCAGATGTCCACTCCCTGACACATAAGTCTCTCAAAGGTATCATTTCATCCGTTTTTCGCGTGACATTGGTCTAAGTGTCGCGCAACAGTTCCACTTTTGGAGGGAATGTCGTGCGACAAACTACTCCTAGCACTATAAATAGCCAAACACCCCCTGGAGTTAATGGTAGCAACTTGGGATCTAAAAATTATATTTTTCTATCCGAATTTTTTGGTTTCTTATCAAGTATTTTCTACAATCGTCTGATTTTCAAAGGATTATCGAATCCATTCTCGACACCTCACGTGTCTCACTTCTGGAGTCAAATTCTCGAAAATATTTGAAAAGGAAAAGCTTATTATCTCCGGAGGTTTCTCTGCCGTATTATATTTTCTCTCATTTATTATTATATTTCTCATCGGGAAGGCAAAAAAGTCTCTTCTAGTATTTAAAATTAGATATTTGTGTAGTTGTTTTACTTTTTTACATATATGTTATTATGTCCACATTTTATTTGAATAAACTTATTGTCAAGTTACAAATAGTCTACTGTTTTCTAAACAAAATCCTGATCAAAATCATTTGTAAAACCAGAAAAGTAAGCACATTATTGTCCGGACAAAAAACTAGGTTTTCAAAAACCCGGAGCAATAAAACTGACTTAGGAATTAAATTCAAGCATGTCTTGTCTTCCCTATAGACTGCGATATATCTAATAAACTCCCTTCAAAGAGTTCAAATTTCATATTGAATTAGTTCAAATAAGATTCAAACTTTTTCAAAATAATCAGAAAAAGTGAGAAAATCGACATTGTTATATGAGGAAACAATACCGGAATATTTATTTTTAAACTCAAAACATAAACTTTGTCATCCATACTGCATTTTTAAACCAAAATATTGGATCACAGAATACAAAGGTTTTCATCATTTTCTCCGTAACCCCTCCCCCCTACAAAAATAATTTAGGGTTTTTGATTCGAAAAGTAATAAACTGTTAGTAAAAGTATCCAAGTTTTTCAACATAGAATAAACATATAAAGCCACTAGAGACCGAAAGGGCGGAACGGGTGCTTAACACCTTCCCAGTCCGTAACGTAGTTTTCAAATCTTATAGGATCCTGATTTCGTAGACAAACGTGTAAATAAAGATTTATCTATAGCCTTTTCTCTTACACAACTATTTTGTCCGTTTTTTTGTAAAACATACTAGCGACTCTGAATGAACTCTCTTGCATTTAGAAATAGGATAGAAGGACACCTGATATGAATTATCAACACATAAAAGCAAATGGATCAACGAAATCCTTTATGATGTTTCAGACTCCTAAACTAGAGGTTGAGACATGGGGGGTCGCATTTGGGGATTCTAACAGGGATGAATTAGGCTTATGGAAAATTGTTCGGTAGTAAAATAAACTAAGTGAATATATGAAAAATGTTATAATAATATACTATAACAATTAACAAACAAGAAACAAAGGAGTTTGAGTTAGAGAAATTAAACCACGATAATAAGCTTTTTGTTCACGCGGTTCGACTAACTGCCATATGTCCGTCCCTGAGTAATCTTGCTTAAGAAATTTCATTAAATAATCTTCTTACAGGTGAACATTAAATCTCTTACAACAATCTTCTAATGAGCGAAGATCAAACCGCTACAAGTGTGATATTTACAACCACATTCGATAAGTATAAAACAATTTTTCACACTCATCACACAAGAATTTACCCCTTGCAATTATAATAAGATTCACCCCTCATAATGATTTGAATAAAGATTGTTGGTGTTTATAACAACTCTCAAGGATGTATATATACAAAGATGAATCTCACTCTAAGAGTAATCTAGATTGATCAAGAATAAAGCTCAAGATAAATGACATGATCAATCTATAAAAAAAACAATGATTTTTAACTCAAATATCTTTGATTGCTTTCAAATAGATGTTATATGATATCTAGAAAGCTTTGATTGTCAGTAGGAACATTACGAAAACTTGTATATTTATATGTCCCTAAATGAAATAGAAATGGTGATAATTTACAATAATTCTAGGTAGACACAAATATCTGACATAAAAACTAACATATCAAATGTGGCCATTATGTATTAGTTAAAATAACCACATTGTTGAGAATGGTTGGCTCAAATCATTGATCCCACATGAAAAAATTGTAGAACTCAACATGAATATATAAGTTGGGGACAATATCGTTACTATGTGCGCGGACCGGCTGGTCCGGTTGGTGCCGTGGGCCTGACCCATGTGTTGACTGGCACAACAATTGGTATCCGAACTCGATGGTAAATCCACGGACTTGTGTAGTAGTACTAATAGCTGGACTCAGTGGACTCAAGAAGAATTTGGTAAAGCTTAAGGTTATAAGTCGCTAAAAAAAAGGTCCTGGTAGCTGGACTTGGTGGAGCCTATGGTAGAGTTAAACTTGGAGAAGCCGGTGATGGAGTTGCTATAGATTATGGGGTACTGTCAAGGTGGTTGTATAGGTTTCTCGAGTAAGGTGAAATAGGGTGTACCTCGAGATGTGCATTGACCAAAGGTGGACGATCTTGCAGACAATGTTGAGTAGTGATCTACATTGACAAGTCCAAGGTGGAGCCAAGGTACGTGGACTGGCTTGGTCTAAGGTGGAGATCGTTGAGAATGGTTGCTCAAACCATTAATCCCATATAGAAAATTTGTAGAATTCAGACAGTGTTGAGTAGTGATCTACATTGATAGGTCCAAGGTGGAGCCAAGGTGCGTGGACTGGCTTGGTCAAAGGTGGAGATCGTTGAGAATGATTACTCAAACCATTAATCCCACATGAAAAAATTATAGAACACAACATTGATATATAAGTGGGTTAGAGTCTCCACATAGCAAATAGGCATTTTAAGTGAAAACTCCACACCTGTGGCCCAAAGGTATTTAAGTTGGGGACAATATCGTTACTATGTACGCGGACCAGTGGCCCAGTTGGTGCTCTGGGCCCGACCCATGTGCCGGTGGGCACAACATACATCACACTTCATTCTAACTAACAAATGAATGACATTTTAATATGTCAATTTTTTTTATCAAATTTTTATATCCATATAGCAAATAGGCATTTTAAGTGAACTTCACACCTGTGGCCCAAAGGTGTTTAAGTTGGGGACAATATCGTTACTATGTACGCGGACCAGCGGCCCAGTTGGTGCTCTGGGCCCGATCCATGTGCCGGTGGGCACAACATACATCACACTCCATTTTAACTAACAAATGAATGACATTTTAATATGTCAATTTTTTTTTTATCAAATTTTTATATCCATATATAATTTATTCTTATAATGTAAACACATCAATTGACTAAGCAAATCCATCAGTCGAGGCCATCGACCTCAATTTGATTTTTCAAGTGAATTTCCACTTTTATGCCTTAATACTCTTTCTACTATTTTTTCAAGATTGCCAAGGTACTTTTTAAGGCTTGGTTCAAAATTTGAAACAAGTCAAATGTAATACAGCTTGGTTTGATGCATGCTATTGCTTAAAATAATTATAACCCATGTTTCAAAATTTGTTTTACGTCATCTTAATATACTCTCCTCCTTTTTTTATTTCGACAATGTTGCTCTTTATGTTAATGCTTTTTTCCACTCAATAGCCTTTTATTATAATATTTGCATGGTGGACCATTTCATGTTTCTTGTGTAAACATTACTTAATTTGGATCAAATTATATAAATGATTTAAATTCAAACATAAAGCCTCAGAAAGCTTTCTCTTTCTCTCTCTCCATCCAAACCAAAAAGGCCTCTCTCTCTCTCTCTATCTCTCTCTCTCTCTCCAGGTTTATTGATCTCTTTATTTTTTCTGGGCATGGAGAGCCTTACCTTCATTGTTGGAGTCATAGGTAATAACATAATTATCAACTTAATTTTTCTTTATGGTTTGTCAATGATAATTATCTAGCACAATTCTCTTTATAGATTCCCTTCTTGTTAATGTTTTTTCCTCTTAAAACATTTTTCAGGCAACATCATCTCAGTTCTAATGTTTCTTGCTCCAGTGTAAGTAGAATCCAATATGTGAAAGAGAGAATAAACATTTTGTACATAATTGAGGGCTTAGTAATCTCTTATATATCACTCCTATTTTTGTTTCTTAGATCTAAAATGGCCAATACTCATATATATATATATATTACTTATGAACAACCTGGCTCCGAAACAGACTGAAGTGTTCGTAAACTATCTTTTTTAAATGCATTGAATTTTTTCTATCTAGCTCTAAAAGCCTATTAACAAAAAATTCAGTCTGTTTCAGAGCCTGACTGAATATTAATAACACTATTAATTAGCATCGGAAACATTTTTTATATTCATAAATCGGTCTGTGATTCGACTAGTCTGTTTTAGAACCTAACTGTATATATGTACGCGTACTAATAGAATAATTAGTTTTTTGAATTCTGTAGAAAGACTTTCTGGAGAATAGTGAAGGAAAAGTCAACAGAGGAGTTTGAGAGCCTTCCATATATTTGCACATTATTGAACTCATCCTTGTGGGTTTACTATGGAATTACAAAGCCAGGGAGTTATCTTGTGGCTACTGTCAACAGCTTTGGTGTGGTGGTTGAGATCATTTATATTTCTCTATTCCTCATATATGCGCATCCAAAGATGAGGGTAAGTAGAACATTTAATTAATACCATTAACAATGATAATGGACCCTCCAAATTTTTTAATTTTTTTTTCTTTCCAAATTAGGAATTTGTTTTTTCTTTAGATATTTTGAATTAAACTCTATATTTTTAATTATACTTCGAATTTCCACTCTATATTTTATTTTGTTTCAGTTTACATCTCGCTATTAATGAATTCTACTAATTGGTGTTAAAACATGAGGGAGAAGTTAAAACGGTATTTCGGTCAACAAAATAAAATTTTATTAGTTAGGTTTTGTTTGGTAACATAATTCTGAATTTTGGAAGTGAAATTGGATAGGTTACACATTTTCGATGCGCAAAATTGTGTAAGCTATTTTTTGTTCCAATTCCAAATTCAAAACTTGGAATTGGGTTCTAAACATACTAGTAATAAAATTCACCGATGCCGAGGTGCAAACTCAACAAAATAATGTATATATGAGGTACAAACTCAAAATATCACTTAAATAATAACTTTTAGTTATATATATATATATATTCTTTATTGACCAAAATGTCTACCCCTCTTTGATCTATTCACATATACTCTACTATTAGTAAAGTTGTCCCCTCAATTTTTGGAAAAGGAAAAAAATTACTACCACATTTTCATAGATGCATGTGTGTTGTACTTCAGGCAAAGACAGCTGTACTTGCTGGGTTTTTAGACGTGGGGTTTCTAACAGTAGCTATATTAGTGACGCGTTTGGCAATGGATGGAGAAATGAGGATTGATGTAATTGGTTTCTTAGGTGCTGGACTTAATATTGTCATGTATGGTTCACCTCTTGGAGCTATGGTAAGTCATATATATATACACAGAAATTTTTTTGTATAGATCAGTCTGTACGGACTATACTTTTTGCAATAATTTTTCATCACTAAAAATGTATGTTTAATGTTTTGGCGATAAAAATCTGTCGTTAAAAAGTCCGGTCTATACAAAAAATGTACTATATATATACATGTCTTTGTCTTATATATACACCAACAATATCAAAGAAAAACAAATAATTTCTTGTTAATTCCAGTTTTGTTATTTTCTCAAAATATCAAAGTCATGAATATTTAAAAAATTGAATTTGGGTAGGATTTTGCTTCTTTAAAGGAATGATTTAAAAGAATCAAATTATTGGAATTTAAAATATTAGAAAATAACGTGTTCAATATTTGTTGATATATATTTGTCAATCTTTCTTTCTAGATTCATCATTGCAAATTGAACCCTTTAACCCATGATACTATACTACAAGACTATTGGCATATATTGGTCAATTTTTAATGAATAATTATTCTCTATAGGATATATATATATATATATATATATATCCAACATTTTTTTAATACTTACTGATCTTAAATTTAATATTTTAAATGAAATTCAATTTCCACATATTCCATTGAAGTAGATTTTCATAAATCTCAACATAATTCCAATTAACTTTTAATCTATTTTACAAATTCATAATTCAAAATTGAAAATTCGCGTCCCTCGAATAAAATATTTAGTACTAGAAGTATTTAATTTAATTGACTCTAAAAACCCATTTAAATACAAAGAATTTGGTAGCATTATTATCAAAATATAACATAATTAACATAAAGAAGGGTTGTTGAAAGCTACCTTTATTTTTTTCTTTTTATAGACCATAATTTTAATTTGGTGGGAAACTATAAATCCCAGTGGGTTAGATTGATATAGCAAGAGGTGCCTTTACCAAAAAGAGCCCCAAAAAAGTCAATTTCTTATAATTTAATGCAAATTGCATCCTACTCCCCCCAATTTTTAATAATAATTTTGAGATATTATAAAAACAAATTGGGCCAATACCTTTTTTAATTGCCAATTAAGTGGGAAACCCTTTAAAGTTGTAGGTCCGTCCATCTTATCATATAGTTATCTTATATATTTATATGTGCTGGTGCTTATAAAGTCATCCTACTCATATTAACTTAATGATTTACAATATTATTATTATTATTATTATTATTATTATTATTATTATTATTATTATTATTATTATTATTATTATTATTATTATTTATTATTGGTGTACGGACGCAGTCTACGTATATAATTATGTACATTTAATTTAGTTGTTATCGGATATGTTCATATGCTAAAAATCATAAGTTCAAACTCTTTCCTTAATTATTATTTAGAAAAATTTGTAGTGCGAGAAAAATATGTTAATAATTTTGTGTATATACTTAAACTATCTGTTCGCGTTTAATATGTAATATAGATTATTGATATTAATTATATAAATACAGAAAACAGTGGTGATGACTAAAAGCGTGGAGTACATGCCATTTCTTTTGTCATTTTTCTTTTTCTTAAATGGAGGGATTTGGACTTTTTATGCTGTGCTTGTACAAGACTGGTTCCTTGGTGTAAGTTCTCTATCATCACCAACTTCAATTTCATCTACTTCATTAACTTAAGTTTATATGGTATATACGCCGTACTTTTGTACATAATAAATACTGAAGTGCATCAAATATTCGTAATTTTTTTTTAAATTACAGTTATGTGAAGCATTTCGGTACTTATTTTGTATACAAATGTTGGTGCACGTAACATAATTCATATATATACATTTTTCGTCACATATTAAAGAAATCATAGTACTATTTTCATACTTTTGTGGATTCCAGTTTTGTTTTGAAACTACAATGAAATTAAAGAACTTTTATAATACTCTACGAAGGTGTCATGGTTCATTCATCTAATTGAAACTATCAATTTAAAATTAATATTTTTATTATTATTGCTCTTACACGCATTTTTCACACGCACTCAACGAATTAGTCACTTCCATTTTCGGACCGAAAACTTCATTTATTAAACTCCTACACGTACAAAACATTGAGAGGAGAATTAACCCAAATACTCAAATCCATAGCAATATAAAGAGAATTGTAATATATAATACATCAAAAATTTTACATAAAAGGTCTCTTAATTTGACCACACCAAAACTTTAAAACCCAACATTGTAAAACTTTTGTCATCCTTTTCTAAAGAGACCCTTACAACCTGAACTAGTAAGTGAAGCCGTGAAGGAGCTACTAATTGAATGTTAGGTGGGGCTAACATAATATTGCAATTTTCATAAATGCATGACAAAAATAATATAATCATTAAAAAAAATAAAAAGTTATTCTTTTTTCTTTTTCTTTCTGAAATTTGAAGTATAAAATTTAAATTAATGTGGGACAATTTATTTATTTTTGATGATCTTAATGCAATATTTGTGTTGAAATTTAAAATATCGCTTTAATCATTTTAAGAGAACCTCTTAATTATATTAAGAGGTTGCTATTGAATTTTTAAGTCAAGTAAATACCTTAACTTTCCTCAATCTAAAGTACGCTTAAATTTTGAATTTTGGCCATTCATACTTAGTGTGTCAAAGCAAATGAACCTCAATGCTAATTAACTAACAAGATTATAGAGTGAGCTGAGCAGAGGGATCTAATCCAAACTTGAAGGTTTCTAGTAAAGTATCACTAACTTCAAATATAGAAAATGGAGGAAAAAAAGGAGAGTAAATTACGCTATTGACCTTTAAACTGTGGGGTCAATTTTATTTTGGTCCCTCAACTTAATTTAAATAAGTTGTTTAACCTCTCAAAGTATTGACTTTCACTTTGGCTCTTCCACCCATTTTAATTGTTGAAGTTGACGGAAAATGGTTATGTGCACCACACATGACCATTTTTAAAGTATTTTGATCAAACTATTAAAAATTAATATGCTCTTTTCACGAAAGAACAAAAAAAAAATGCACAAAAGAAGGCCAAAAAATCTATCATTTTTAGGTATATTGTCTTTTTTGTCTTTTTACATTCTCTTGTGTTTTTTCTTCTTTTTTCCTTTCTCATCGAGGGAAATGTTAGTTTTCCTTAGTTGGACAAAAACACCATTAAAAATGGCCATGTATGATACACATGATCATTTTCCGTCAACTTTAACCGCCAAATTAAACTGGAACAATGTCATCAATAGTTTGAATGGTTAAACATTGCTTTTTAAAGTTGATTGGCCAAAGTGAAACTAACACCAAAGTTTAAGGGCCATTTTTGTAGTATATAAAAAATAATTATAATATATATACGTATATATATACACGTAAATTATTAAGTGTGGATCGGTCCATACGAACCGATCATTTTTACGACATCTTTTCGCCTAAAAAATATCCCCAATATTTTTACAATGAAAAAATGTTGTAAAAAGGCTCAATCGGTACAAAAAACGGACTATATATATATATAAGTCAATGGATAGAGGAGAGTAGTCATCACGAAATTAATGGATATGTATATAGCAATTAAATTAATGATGCCAACTTTGTAAAAAATTGACTTCAAATCCTTTCTTGGACCTACAAAATCAGATAAAAAATTTGAATGAGATCCATTTTTGGACCTACAAAATCTGAAAAAATAAGACCCTAGATCTCCGTTTCCGGAGAGAAATGTGGAATTAGTTGTATCCTAAATGTATGAAAGTGAAACGTGAAAACCCTAGCAAAATTAATTCAATCTAGGTTTTCCTACACATAAATAATTTTAATAAAAGGCTAAAAATAAATAGTATGGTTATTTGTATTTCAAATAATTGCTTGAGTAAGTTAAAAAGTCTATTTAGTTTCTCAAAAGCGTGCAAAAAGATGCATATAAAATGTTAAAAAATAGTCTTGGAGTGTAAAAATAGTCATTTGAAGTACTAATCTGACACGAAATAATTATACCCGGTGGTAAACAACTCTTTCATCCTTCCCATATAACATACATTTTTTTGAAGAAAGAAACTAGTGGGTTGAATGCTCAATCGTGTTAATATATTCCATGTTAGGCCATCTTCACCCCATACACCAATAGGGTATATACTAACTTTTTTGTGCCCCTCTGCAACCCAAAAAATGCCAAAAGTGGATGCTAAAAGTTAAACCAAAGTTAAAAATAGAAACCGACAATTTTAAATAGTACCCGACACATAATATGCATGTTGGGGTAGGCATAGTGCTATTCCATGACATATGATATGTTATGTGAGGCTTATAACACTTGGCCGACGTAGAATATTTTGAATTTTAGCCGTGGCACACAAACTGCTCCCACCCAACATAGGATATGTTGTGGGTGTTTTTTGCCCTTTTTTCGGTGCATATTTTCCCACATTAATAGGTTAAATATTCATTTTTATACTATATTTTTACCGTATCCGATGAAGATGGCTTTACCACAATAACATTAATGCGTGAATATGACAAGCTCTAGGGATAAAAAAATGCTTAACACAATTAAATAATACAAAAAATTGATCTATAAACATACTTAGCATTAATATGTTGATTGCGCACTACAATTTATTACATTGTTTTAATTAAGACAGTGTCAAATATATTTGTAGATGAGCAGTGGCGAAGCCAGGAATTCGACCAAGTGGGGACGAAATTTTAAACACACCAAATCATATTTGAAGTCTTAAAATTTTAACGCAAACATAATAGCATTAATAATAATAGTTCATACAATTGAAATAGCAAATGCAAACAATTAAGAAAAATTACAAGATGATTCTACAGTTTTTCATATTTTGAAAGTATTGCAATACTTCTTCTTTGTCAATATTATTGAAAACTTCTTGCTCAATGTATGTCACCAAACTATCTTCCTATAGACAATTAATCAATAGCAGAATTAAAATTATGTAATTAATTACTACTATAACTAATATTCAACAATTATGAGTTTACACCTAAATCACAAAATATTATGAAACTAGAACTAATATTCAACAATTGAGGGGTTTACACCTAAATCAACTAATATTATCAAACTAGTCAATAATAGAATTAAAATTATGTAATTAATCAAGTAATCAACAATAGAGTTAATATTCAACAATTAGGGGTTTACAAAATTAGACCTAAATCACAAAATTATGCAACTAAATAATAGACCTAAATCACAAAATCAGCAATAGGCCTAAATAATAAAGAAATCCAACTAATATTATGCAACTAATCAAAAAAAAATTAATCTTAAGGTTTAGACCTAAATCTAGAAAGATTACATTGTAATTTGTAAAGGAGCTTGTGGTGGGAAATAGGAGAAGGAGCGGCAGCCAACAGCCAACACAGTGGGGCCGTGTTCTATGGAGAATGGAGATGAAGTGGTGGCGGAGGCGCGGAGCGGTCGAGTGAATGAGTGAGTGGGGGAGTTTATAGAAATAAAAGAGAAAGAGAAGAGGAGAGGAGAGAGATCCCGAGGCTGAAATTTGTGAATTAAGTGAGGCCCGAGCGGTGGTCAATCATTCAAAGTTTTATTTTTTTTTACACTTTGGTACCCTCAAGTTTATATTTCTGCACAAAAATCCCTATATATATATAATTTTACAAAAATACCCCATATATAATTTTTTTAAAAATCGGAACCAAGTGGGGGCGCTTGCCCCCGCTTGCCCCTTACTGGCTCCGCCAGTGTAGATGAGGTATATTTGTAAATCAATGTTGACAATATATTGAAATGTCATAATTTTCTATCGGATGGAATATATTGCTCTAAAATAACTGAGATATTTACACATTGTGAATGATAAACACAAGGTATATACTTGTTATATGTAGGTACCAAATGGGACAGGATTTATACTTGGAACAGCTCAGCTAGTACTTTATGCCATTTATAGGCCATCATCCAAACGCGTACTTGATGACGTGGAACATGGATGGCAAACAGAGTACCTCCTCCCTACTTCTGTCCCTGTACTGCCATTGCAAAGCCAGAGTGAAAAATACTAGTATAATTAACATTCATACACCAAAATTAAGAGTGTATTGTTTGTTTTGCGAGATTTCAAATTAAAAATTTTATTTTTTTTAATATAATTTTCTATATTGATTGATTATGTTAAATTTTCTACATTCACTAGAAAGTATTAAGCATAAATTATATTCTTAATTTGAAATAAGCAAAATGTCATAAATATATGTGTGTGTGTGTACAGATGTGAGAAGTTTAAGAACAAAAAATTTGTCGCAAAAAGTTGGTCCACAATGGGATTAGCAATTTACCACATTTCATTGGTTCAGTTGTATGTTAAATAGTTGTTAAGAGAAGAAAGTGGAGGTGATGGTGATGACGACAACGAAGAATTATAAATTACTAAAATCAGCAACACATGCGATGTGTATCACATATTTTTAAAATATCTGGTTGTGTTTGCGTAAGTGGTAGAGTTATACTTTTAACATTCGCAAGGTCTTAAGTTCGAAGACCATAGCAAAGAAAGTTTTAAATATTTTCTACCATATATATGAAGGATATTATGATAATTATATAGTAATAATAAAACTTTCATCACACTTAATTAATAGTATAGATTCATGCTATTTTTTGTCTATTAGTTTACTAATTTAAAGAGTGGGGTTTGCATCAAAATATAAAAAAAAATATATTAGTGTAAATTATAATATATTCAGCAACCAACCAGGTTGTTAATATTTAAACGTAAACAAATTATATGACACCAAACTATACCCTTGTTTCAAAAAAAATAGAGTTTCTTTATTAAATAGTTCACGCAATAGCACGTGTGGCATGTCTAGTTAATTTGTATTCAAAACTTAACTAGCCTGAATTTATAACGACTAATTGCATACATATTTTTAGATATTAGCTGCTGAAGATTGGGACGTGAATACGTGATGTCTCTCATGAATCAATAAATCTTAAGCTTGAATCTTTGGGTAAATAATTCTTTGGAGTCAGGCCGCGAGCAATATCTTGTGAATTCTGTAGTCATAGAAAGAAAATTAATCAGAGATACGCGCAAACAGGTTTAGGATTGGCTGATTGATCTTCTTTTTAAGTGGATCGGAAAAAAAATTAATCAGAGATGCGCACAAACTGGCCGAGAAAATCATAAACTTTGAAAAAATTAAGAAAAAAAAGTAGTGGATCTATGTACCGGAAGCAATACAAAGTTAGGCCCAATGGCCAGCCTAGCCCAGACCAATCTTAACCAAATATGAGACTTGGTTTAAGGGAATGAGGCTTTAAGATTGAAATGGGCTAGGAAAATAGACACGGTTAAGATTTGAGAAGGCCCAAAAATTTTAAATTTTTTTAAAAAAGGAAAAATGGCTCAGCACCTTTTCATTATGTAATTCACAAATATTTGTAATTAACAAATGATTTATTTATTTTTTATAATTATTATTACAAGTAATAGATAGATCCAGGTAGTTCTTAAAGAGAGCCGAAAAGGGCAAGAATAGAATCTTGGTTGCTAGTGTAAATTACCACACTTTTAACATTTGGACCGAAGCTCGGATCTTTAACACATGCAATTTATACACCAATAAAATGTTAAAATATTTACAACGTTATAAAATAACAATAAAAAATCATTGGCATTTTATATAGTAACACTGACATTTTATATGGTACGTAGTTAACCATTTTACATGGGGACAAAAATATTTTATGTAAAAGTATAGCGATGTAGATATGAAAAAGGAATTTTTTTTGCTTTAAAATTCAATTTTGTGGATTGGGTTTGATTTACTTTTACTCTCCTTTTAACATGGAGCAAAGATTTTTATGTAAAAGTTTAGGGGATGCTGAGGCGTAAAAGAAATCTCTTGCTTTAAAATTCTCTTTTGTGGATTGGGTTTGATTTACTTTAACTCTCCTTTTAAGTTTTATATTCTGCGTCAATTGGAAAGGAATCATTTTGAAAGAAAAAAAATGCTTTAGGTAATTTAACGGAAGCTGGATGGAAGGGTTATGGTAATTTAGGTTGGATAGTTTCGGAGTTGGTTCTGGACATAAGCGACGTGCGCATTCCGCTAATTAAGTTAGCCACCGGTATTTTCGGATTTCGGTCCATTTACATATACATAATTTAGGCTAAATTTTGTGTTAAATATAATAATTTGAGCATGATTTGGTTAGGAGGTTGGGGACTTAAAAGTTCCCAAGTTCGAACTATGGGGTTGTGTAGTCCTAAATTAATAAATTGGTTTCTTTTAACTAGGTTTTCCATTAATTCAATTGATGTTAATTTTTGGGTGTTTTTAAATACACCCACAGAATCAGTCTTCTCACCCCATCAAATTCTTTAAAAAATTTTGTATCACAATCATAATCCTTTAAATGGTGGGGTGAGTTTACTTTAAATGGTGGGGTAGTTTACAATGTAAAGACGATAAAGTTTTGTCGCAATTAAAGTAAAAATATTAAATAATATGAAAGATTTTCATTAAATAAGACATAATAAACAAAAATTACATTGTTCTTCATAATATGAAAATTTTCATTATAAAATTTCGTCAAAATAAACAAAAATACAAATATATTAATTATGGTAAATGCAATATAACAATTTTGATATTTCATTAATATAATCTTTTCCATATTATTCATTGCTCTTAAATAGTTATTATTCGATATTTTAAATTTGTCTACAAATTTTATTTCTATGGTAAAATCATATTTTTAACAATTCATATTGTCCATATTTCACTATATAATCTTTTATCATATTCATTACTATATAAACTTTAGTATATTATTCAAATTTTAAATTTAGTCTACATCATGCTTTTTATTTTAAATTTGAAAAAATTATTTTATTCAAATACATTCATTTAAAATATAAAACAAAATATTACACTAATCAATTAAAAATAATTAAAAAATATATCATGAAAATTTTTTGAAAATCAATTATAATAAGTAATATTTTTCTTTAGTTACTTTTAAAATTTTTTAATTAGAATATACTTCCTTAATAATATTTTTTCTTAATTTGTTAAAAGTATATTGATACAATACTGTAAATTCATTATTATCAAAAATTATAGATAAAACTAATTAATTTACATTATTTCATAATACTAATAAATAATTTTTTTTATTCGCTGCACAAAGAATTTACTATTTTCTTTTTCTTTTTTTATACAATACTAAACAAATAGAAAAAAAATGTGAGGAATAAGAAACTAAAAGTTAGAATTATTGTAGCTCGGAGGACCGTTGAAGTTAAAATTTTCAACTTAAAAGAAGAATATTAAGCCAATTATAAATATGTTTTCTTATTCCTGATAAAGATAATTAAAGTTATAATTTTATTTTTATCAAAAATCTAGGAAGGAAAAATTTTATAGACGACAAATGTTTTAAAACTACATTAATTAAAAGAAAGTGAATTGTATGATCTCAATTTTAAAAATCATGTTATCTTCTCGTGAAAGTCCTGGAAAAGAATGAATTGAAAAAATAAATTATAGTTTTTATAAAAATAAATCATATAATTAAACATATTTCTTGTTTACTTTCGATTTTAAGATATTTAATTTAGAAGAAAAAATTTGGACACTAAATAAACAATTTCCTTGCAAAAATTAAAAAGAATCATTAGAGATTTTATAAAAATTTATTTCTAATATTGATTTTTACGAGTAAGTTTTAAGAATTTAAATATTCAATAAAACAATTATAATATTAAAAAGATAGAGATTTTCTCACAAATTTCATTTTCATACAAATATTTTTAATTACGAGTAATTAAAGATTATTTGAATATTGTTGAAATGTAAAAGCACAACATAAGACAATTTTTTATTTGACTATATTTTGGATTAGGCAACTTAAGACAAACATTTTTTACTTTGAAGTTTAACTTTGAGCTTTACATACATGCATGCACAAATAAAAAGATTGAATAAATTAAGAAAAATATTATTGAAAACATTATCGTGCCGGAGTAAATAAAAATAAAAATCTAGCACTTAATATAAAAGTATGAGAATATTTATTATAAGCTTATATTTATGAGATATATGTAATTAAATGAAAATAGTAGATGATTGTTTGTTGGGGAAAAAAAAGAAGTTTTTTAATTAATTTTTAAAATTTTAAGTGGGTGAGAAAACAAATTAGTGGCAATTTTTTCAAAGTATAGAAAGCGGGGTGAGAAGAAAGGGTTTTACACTATTTTTTAGGATAAGATTAACGTAACTTTGACTTTTGATGGGGTAAGAAGACGAATTATGTGGGTGCATTTAAAAATACCCTAATTTTTTCATAAAGTCTTTTGACATACTATTTACACGTGTCTCTGTACATTCACAAGTGTTCAACCAACGCATAAACATGTTCTTTATTTCTCTATTTCTCTATTTCTCTATTTCTCTTTATCATTAGTCATATACTTATGGTGAATTTATTTGATTTTTCTACTGAATAAAACCTATTCTTTAGTTTTTGTTTTGAATGAATTTTATGAGACTAAAAAAAATTATTTGTTCTATTTTAAAGAAAAAAAAATTCAATTGTCACTGCTCTGATTTTTTTTTCTTAGTACAAATTTATTGATGTGCTCTTATATGCGAATATACAAAAGTGCAAAAGGGCCTTGATCAAAAAATTTGACCTAAATGTAAATTTACAAAAGTGCAAAAGGGTCTTGTGACAACATTTTGGCCGGCCTCGGATATATAGTATCCAAGGATTTCATATTTTAAAAACTATCGGTGCGTTTGATAACAATATAAAAAATGATAATAAAAATAGTTGATTTTTGTGAGAAGTTGAAAAATAAGTTGAGGAATGTGGTGAGATTTCTTATTTTATTGAATTTTTTTATGGAAAAAATTTCTTTGTAGTTTGGAGAAGAAAATTTTTCACAAAAAATAATGAAAGATGTATGACATTGACTCATAAAAACCACCATGAGATGAAGATCATTTCATAAAATACCTCAATTTATTTTTCAATTTCTTACACAAATAAAGTGTTTTTCTTTTCATTTTCAGTTGTTATCAAGCAGAGTCTACGTGTCTGTTTGTATGGAAATTTGAAGTTTAAATGGGACATTATTTAAATTTCAGAGGTGTTCTAAAGCTTTTATCGTGTAAAAAAATATGTTAAAAGACTACCTCTCATTTTGGTGTTGGTCCAGATTAAATATTGAGGCTGATTATTAATTTTCTAAAGACTTTTTATCCCACTATGAAAGGGATTAAACAATCTCACATAAAAAATGAGATTATTTTATTTTATCCGAATGTGATTAAATATTCCTATCCGACGCATCAAATGCACCCAAATTTGAAGTGCAGAATAAAGGGACATGATAAGATAAAATAATCCTATCGCATGTTTGATGTTGATTATAATTAGATATTAGAGTGGATTATTTATCATGCAAAGACTTCTTATCCCTACGAAGAGGGATGTAACAATCACATCTAAGAGGTGAGATTAATTAATTCAGTTTTGATGAGATTAAACAAATCCTTATGTCGAAACGGATGAATGTTGGACCAAGTGGGCAACCACCGGTTCGTTCTCCTTCAGACCCTTTTCTTTCCATATTCTCGTTTCTCTCCTCTTTAAATCTGGCACATCAAACACACATTGTTTAACATATAAGATAAGGGGACAAGGTAAAATTAAATTATCATATATCATATTTATTATTGTTAAGATGAAACATGTGAGAATATTTTGCAAAGCCCTAGGGCCTGCTTGGTTAAGTTTTTAGGAAACATAAAAATAGGTTAAAAAGCGAATTTGATTTTTGTTAGAATTTTTTTCAATCAATTTTAAAAAACTCATGAAAAAACTCAACAAAAAGTAATAATGTATCTTATTTAATAGATCTCAATGAATAGATTTCAAACATATTTTTTTATCTAATTCTAATTTTTGGATATTAAGTTATACTATTTTAAAAAATTTATGAGAAATAAGATAAATTTTTAAAAACTGTTTGTGTTTTTGTTTTTTTTTTCCAACCAAACACGACTAAGAATTAAGTTTTAACTACAATTCCTTTTATTAGTTGTGATGTACCAGAAAGGCATAAACTATTGAAAGGTGGGTCAAACGCTAAAACCCACCATCAACTAACACAACCCTTCCTCCTCCATTAGAGAGAAAGAAAGTCAAAGCTCCTGCAACCTAAAGGGAGAAACCCACATCACCAATCCCCTCAGTACTCAAATCTTTCAAAAGGAAAACCTAGAAAAATGAGTTCTCTATTTGCCCTAATTTTGATATACTTCACATTCCTCATCCTCTTACCTGGAGCATACTCCTCTGCTTCCAGCGACGACAAGAATCTTACAGCCTACGATATCATTCAGCTGTACAATTTTCCTGTAGGAATTTTGCCCAAAGGGATAACTGGGTATGATTTGGACGAATCAACAGGCAAGTTTTCGGCCTATTTGGATGGTACTTGTAGCTTTTCGATTGAAGGGTCTTATAAATTGAGCTACAAATCTACAATCAAAGGCAAAATATCCAAGAATAAGTTGTCTAATTTGGAGGGTGTGAAGGTGAAGATATTGTTCTTGTGGGTTGATATTGTTGAGGTTGAGAGGAAGGGTGATGATCTTGAGTTCTCTGTTGGGATTGCTTCGGCCGGGTTTTCGATTGATAATTTTGATGAGAGTCCTCAATGTGGGTGCGGATTTGATTGCGGAGATAAGCAAAATCAAGTAAGCAAGCTTAGAACAAATCCATTTGGGCTTTCTTCTTATTGATTTATTCAATTGAATTGAGTTGTGGAAAATGTTCTAATTGGAATTATGAATTGTGGGATGTTGTTTGATTGGAATCAATTGAATTGGGTACGAATTATTTTGGCAAATTAATGTTGGTTTCTTGTTTGATGATTCGTTCTATTTCTTGTCTTTACTGGTTTGTTAGGTCAAAAACAAACTCATTTGAATTGAATTAGATGTGAATTCGAAATCCAGAAGAGGGTTTCTTTTGCAAATCAAATAGAAAATGCAATTAAATTGTCATTATGTTGTGTTAGTTTCACTGGCCGGGAACTTGTTTAGTTTTTCTCATTAAACTTTGTCCTAGGTTAGATTGCCTTATAGTTCTTGCTTAAGGGGGATGTTTGATTGCAATTTATTGAAATGAATGTTGGTAATTTAAGTTATCTTTGGGTAGGTGAAAACGTGGAACTGTTTTCAATGTAAGTGTTTTCCATGCAAATGAAATGGTTTTTTGCATCTTTGCTTTGGTATATGAAATGATGAAAATCTACTGCAGTAGTATTTTGATGTGGAAAACAGTGTAAATGTAAATCCTGCCTTTTTTATTTACAATGCCAACCAAAAACACTAGTTTATAATTTTCTCCAAACCTATTCCTCCGGCAGTATTTAAATGTGATCAAACACAGAATGTGTTTATTTTTTGTACTTTCTTGATCTTTTTACTGGTTTATAATTTCCTGCTAGTTGTCAGATCAAACTCATCATGGCCTCACGAGTATTGAACTCCATATGCATTTTCTTTAGTGCATTTTATTAAAATCCAAAGATGATTTTTGTTCAAAATCGTTTGACTGTTGAAATCATTTGGGTAGAAAATTGTTGATATATTGTCGGTTCATTGCTTTTGTTGTTTCTTTGTATTTATCTTGTGTACCACTTTTGCTAAGATGATTTAGATTGCCAATAGAAGGAAGAGAAATGGTTACATCAAAATTAGCGGGATCAATCCCTAAACTAAACATTGGGGGAAATGAGAGTTTGTTTGGAAAAAGAGTCAATTTTTTTCATCTTCTCCTTTTGGGTGGAAATCATGATGTTTTTCAGTCGTTAGGATTCATAGGGATTAGGAAAATGAATGTATTATTCTGGCCTGTTGGTTTCTAGTACTTCTGAAGAAACTAAACTGAGCTTTGTGAGAAATGAAGGATAGTTTCCGTACAGAGGATCCATTTGGTTTGTTGAGTTTTAACGTCTTTGAGAAATTATTTCCCTCATTTGGTAATTGGTATCAATGGAAAAAAGGAGGGAGTAGAAAAAAGGTATAGGAGTGAAGCGACATAAATGATTTAGTTGCAACTGCCATCTGCCATCTCTCTTGTCTTTTCTTTACTTATTTTTTGACTCTTGATGATTTTGAAACACATTGTTGTTGGATTAGATGGATGTAGGTGAGAAAATGAGAAAGTCACATTTCCTCTTAATTTTCCTTTTCAGTCACTAATTCCCTGAACCAAACTAGATTCTCTAGGAGCAAGGTTGAATAGTGCGGAAAAAAAAATGTGGTAGAGAATCATGGAAACAATTTATGCACAGAGGTTTAATTTTCGTTTTGGATTCTCTTCGTTGATAAAACAGCTTTCTTTTTAAGCACAGACAGCTTGTTTGAACTCAATGACATATCGAGTAAGAATGTCCCCTCAAATGCCAAAAGATATTTTGGCAAGTTAATGTTGGTTTCCTTTTAATGATTTGATCTATTTGTTGTATTTACTGGCTTGTTAGGTCAAAAGCAGACTCATTTAAATTGAATTAGATGTGAATTTAAAATCCAAAAGATGGGTTCTTTTGCAAATTAAATGCAAGATGAAATTAAATGGTCACTAAATTGTATTAGTTCACTGGCTATGAACTTGTTCTCATTACCACTTGTCTAAGGTCAGATTGCCTTATAGTTCTTGCTTAGTTTTGTTGTTTGATTACAGTTTATCGAAATGAATATTGATAATTTAAGGGTGTGTTTGTTTCGTTGGAAACGTAGAAACTGTTTTCAGTTTGAAGAGTTTTGTATGCAAATGAAATATACATCTATTCATATAGATATATATATATTTTCATATTTTGTCTATCTGATATTATGAAAATAAACCACACACTTTTTGTGTGTGGCTGGTCTTTTCATTTACAACATCAAGTTAACACAATGGTTCACATTTTTCTTGCAAACCAATTCCTCATGCATTGTTTATATGTAATCAAACGCAGCCTTATTGTTGTGTCATGTTCTAGCTTCTTTCAATTTATTATCTTCATCAGTTTATAATTGCCTGCTGCTTGTTCGATCAAAATCGTTTTGGGAATTTAACTGAGTATCTATTTTCTTTAATGCGTTTTAATCAAATCCAAAGTCGGGTTTTGGTCAAAATCGATTTACAGTTGAGTTTACTTGGGTGAAATATTGTCAATATCTTGTGTTGGTTCGTTGCTTTTGTTGCTTCGTTGCATTTATCTTGTGTTGCCACTTTTGCATAAGACAATTTCAATTGGCAATAGTAGGAAGGGAAATTGTCACATCAACATTAGCTGAATCCATCCCAAAATTTTGTAAAGTTATACATAATCTAGTTCATGTAAAGTTAGGTTTGCGTCATCTTGTCCCATTAAGTTTAAATATAAACTACTAGCTTCTGTCATCTTTGTTCAATCAGGAGTGTCATATTAAGAATTACCAGCCCTGTCTCTTACATTTTTTTTTGGAAAATTGTGAGGAAGCTTGTTGATGGATATGAAAATTTTGTTTGAGAAGAACAGTCGAGATCTTTCAATTGCTTGCTCTGGGTGGAAATCATAACGTTTTTTGGTCATTAGGGTTCACAGGGATTAGGAAAATGAATGTAGTACTTTGGCGTTTTGGTTAATTGTTAATCTTTTTCAAAAAATTTCAAAGAAACTAATCTGAGCTTTTTGGGAGAAATGGAGGAGTAAACTACAGAGGATTTGGGGTTTTTAAGGTCTTTGATAAGGAATTTAGTTGGTTTCCATGGAAAAGAGGAAGGAATAGACCAAGTAGGAACCAAGCTCCAGATAAAATTGAATTGTATGAGAAGATTTTTTTTTTAACTCTTGATAATTACTAGTTCTCTTATGGGTGAAAATGATCACATTTCCTCTTGGTTTTCCTTATCGCTCACTAATTCCTTGAGACAACCAGAGCCTTCGCGTCAATTCTTTCCAATGCGGCATAAAAACTCCATTGCTAAGAATAGCATAGAACAAATTATGCACAGATAGGTTTAGTTCTAGTTTTAGATTCGTTCTTCATGTCCGTGAAGGAAAAACTTGTTTGGGTTTTATACGCCGACGGCTTGTTTCAACTCGAAGACACGTCGAGTTACAATGAGCTGCCCTCAATGAAATGCAGGATCGGGCTCCTCTCAAGTGGTTTGAATCACTCTAATTTTAGGGTTTAGTAAATCTCAGCCTTCCATCCAAAATTAATGGTTGTGATTGGAACACATCATTATCCTACTATAAGATAAATATAACTACGCGGTTTCCCAAATAGATACTTTAACAAGTTTCTTCTTGTCTCTCAACTATTTTAGGGTTCTCTATGAAATTCCTTGTTTATGCAAATACTAACCTGATCGAAAGAGAAACGCTAAAGAAATTTTATTTTTTTTCGAGAAACACACTTTCACTGATTTAGGTAAAGTGATGTAATCAGTGGTGGGTCCCGATTAATACATTAATATCAAATGTGTTTCTTGGAGTAACTTTTTGTGTGTTTAGCATTTCTCGATTTGACAATGTAGGTAACCACCATTAGAATACCTTTTTAAGATTTACCAAATAAATCCTCTCGTTTTCCGATTTCTTATAAAACATCATTGTAATTTCAATAATTTTTATTCTGTATTTTGTAACCAAACAGACTCTTTAATATTTTAATTAAAATGAAGAGATGCAAATGTTTTCAACTCGTTTTAGATTCTCTTTTTAAGCACAGGCAACTCGAAGACATATCAAGGAAAAATGTCTCCTCAAATGCCAAAAGATATTTTGGTAAGTTAATTGTATTTGTTCACTAGCCGTGAACTTATTCTCATTAGTCAATACAATTTGTCTAAGGTCAGATTGCGTTATAGCTCTGGCTTAGTTTTGTTGTTTGATTGCAATTTATCGAAATGGATATTGGTAATTTAAGGGAGATATTTGTTTCGTTGAAAACGTGGAAAATGTTTTCAATTTAAAGAGTTTCTTTGTCGGTATCTGAAATTATGAAAATACACTACTTTTTTTTTTTGGCGCAGTTGGTTTGCGTTTGCGTCAAAATGTAGAAAACAGTGTAGAACTTTAAAGTAGTCTTTTCATTTACAATTCCAACTAAACACAGTGGTTTTTATTTTTCTTGCAAACCAATTCCCCACAAGCCTTATTGTTGTGTCTTGTTTAGCTTTTTGAATGTCGATCAATTTATTATCTCCATTAGTTTATAATTGCCAGCTTCTTGTTCGATCAAATCATTTTGGGAATTGAACTGAATATCCATTTTCTTTAATGCATTTTACTCAAATCCAAAGAAGAGTTTTGCTGAAAATCGATTTTGCAGTTGAGATTATTTGGGTGAAACATTTTCTTTATTGTTGCTTCATTGCTTTTGTTGCTTTGTTGCATTTATCTTGTTTTGCCACTTTTGCATAAGATGATTTCAATTGGCAATAGAAGGAGGAGAAACTGTCACATCAACATTAGCTGAATTTACTCCAACATTTTGTTAGAGTTTTACGGAACCCAGTTCATGTAATGTTAGGTTTGCATCATCTAGTCCTCATTTATAGAGGGTTATATTATGTATAGTCAGGTTTGTTTAGCTCATTTTCTTATACGTATCTGTCGGGTGCTGTTAACTCGAATCCGTAAGGCATATAACCTAATATCTTCTGTTGTCTTTGTGTTGGGGGTGTCATTTACGAATTACCAGCCCTATCTCTTACATTTGTTTCGGAAAATGGTAAGGAATCTTGTCGATGGATACGAGAATTTTGTGTGGGAGAAACAGTCAGAGATCTTTCAATTGCTCCCTCAGGGTGGAAATCATCATGGTTTTCTGTCATTAGGGTTCACAGGGATTAGGAAAATGAATGTAGTATTTTGGCGCGTTTTGGTTAATTTTTAATTTTTTTTCAAATAAACTAATCTGAGCGTTATGGGAGAATTGAAATGGAGAGTGTCCGTACAGAGGATTTGGGGTTTTTAAGGTCTTTGTTAAGGAATATATTTCCGGAACTTGGTTTCCATGGAAAAGAGGAAGGAATAGAACAAGTAGGAACCAAGCAGCAGAGAAAATTGAATTGTATGAGAATATTTTTTTTTTACTAGTTCTCTTATAAGAGAAAATGATCACATTTCCTCTTGGTTTTCCTTTTGCTAACTAATTCCTTGAGCCAAACAGAGCCTTAGCATAAATTTTTTGCAATGCGGCATAAAAAGTCCATTATGAAGAATAGCACGGAACAAATTATGCACAGATAGGTTTAGTAAGAATATATTAATACACTACATTAATTTTAAAATATTTATAGTTAAATATTAATATAGTAGTAAGAATATATTAATACATTATATTAGTATATTACTACTAATATAGAACATCCTTGCAAATGAGCCTTAGGGTGCGTTTGATTGCGAGCATGGAATTTGCATGGAAAGAAAATAAGTTCCAGGCAATTGAATTGTCTTGAATTGAATTTCATGGAAAATGTTAATTAAATGAGTTTGATTGCCTTAATTTTCTACCCGGAAAATAGTGTACTTTTCCATCTTTTGGTGTTTGATAGACATTATTTTCTATGGTAATTGTAACTTTTTCCAACTTTTGTTGTTTGATAGCTATTATTTTTCATGGAACTTGAACCTTTTTCCATGGAACTTGTATATTTTTTACATGAAATTTACCTAAAAAATCAGATTTTTTAAAAACAGTTTATTTATTTACTTATTTATTTCAATTTTACTTCATCAAAAAATAGTATTTTAATTTTTGAACAATTTTACTTCATCGAAAATCAATTTTTTTTGAAAACAGTTTTTTCTTCTTTTTAACAATTTTACTTAATCAAAAAATAGTATTTTAATTTTTGAACAATTTACTTCATCAAAAATCAGTTTTTTTTAAAACAGTTTTTTCTTTTTTTTAACAATTTTACTTCATCAAAAAACAATTTTTTTTTTAGACCACACTTCATCGAAAAACAGTTTTTTTAATAACAGTTTTTTTTTTTTTTTAACAAGTTTACTTCATCAAAAAACTGTTTTTTTTTAAAACAGTATTTTTATTTTTAACAAGTTTACTTCATCAAAAAACTGTTTTTTATTTTTAACAAGTTTACTTCATCAAAAAACTGTTTTTTTTTTTAAAACAGTTTTTTTTTAACAAGTTTACTTCATCAAAAAACTGTTTTATTTAAAAGATTTTTTTTTATTTTTAACAAGTTCACTTCATCAAAAAACTGTTTTTTTTTTAAACAGTTTTTTTTTTAACAAGTTTATTTCATCAAAAAACTGTTTTTTTTTTTTCTAACAATTTAACTTCATCAAAAAACAGTTTTTTTTTTTTTTAGACTACACTTGTGCAAATTGCCTCGGTCCTTGTGCGAATTGCCTGGAAAATAAAAACTACCCCCTAAGAAAATATTTTCCACCTTTACAAGGAAAAGTACATAAATAGTAAAAAAAGTGGGAGTTTGACTCCATGAAAAATAAATGAAATCAAACACTACAAAAGTGATAATTTAAGTGAAAAAGTCATATTTTTCATGAAAAATATGCCCTATCAAACACACTCTTAATGTCTCGTCAACTATACTAAAATACCACCAAAATTACCAAATTATATTTTATTATTTCGATTCAACGGCTAGTGTCGTCGGTCAGCTTACGCTCACACTAGTCCTTCCTAGACGATTTTAAACGAGCATTTTCCAACATCAGCTTAGTGTATTTAGATGTTTTTAAACTTCTCGACTACTCCCCACATGACATGTACACAATTACCAAATTATAATATTGCCTAATTTATAATTTACTTATTATTATTATTATTATTATTATTATTAGTAGTAGTAGTACTACCTGACATCTAAAAAGAATCACAATTAATTTATTAGCAGGAAAGGACGTGCCACTTGAATGCACAAAATAGAAATATTATTACTACCTGACATCTAAAAAGAATCACAATTAATTTATTAGCAGGAAAGGACATGCCACTTGAATGCACAAAATAGAAATATTATTACTACCTGACATCTAAAAAGAATCACAATTAATTTATTAGCAGCACTTGAATGCACAAAATAGAAATATTATTACCACCTGACATCTAAAACTAGAAATTAGGTAGAAGGGCTTATTATACATTGATTTTTACCAAAAATCCAATGAATAATATTTTTTTGAATGAAGGGCCTATTTTTAATTGGTAATTTGAATGAAGGGCCTATTTTTAATTGGTAATTAGTGTAAGAGGCCTATTTTGTTTTATATTTTAAATGAATGTATTTGAATAAATTTAAATATCATTTAATTAATAAAAACATGTTATGTATTACCTAAATTACCCCTTTTTATGAAATTTTCACAAAAAATATGGACTGCAAAGTTCATATTGCAATAAAATATGAACTGCAAAATTCATATTGCAGTGGAATTTGTATTGTAATATGAATTTTGCACTAAAAATATGGACTGCAAAGTTCACATTGCAGTAAAATATGGACTGCAATATGAACTTTGCACTAAAAATATGGACTGCAAAGTTCACATTGCAGTGAAATATGGACTGCAAAGTTCATATTGCAGTGAAATATAGACTGCAAAGTTCATATTGCAGTCCATATTTTAATGCATATTGATATTTTTTTAGTTTATTTTAAGAGTTGGGATGTCATTTTATAATGAAAAAAAAAAGACACATGTCATATTATCAATAAAATAAAAAATAGGCCCTTTATTTTAAAAAAAATTATTCCTTGGCCTTAGTGTGAAAATCTTTCTCTAATAAGCCCTTTTTTTTAATTGCCCCCATCTAAAAAGAATCACAATTAATTTATTAGCAGGAAAGGACATGCCACTTGAATGCACAAAATAGAAATTTCATGAACTCCCTTCCTTACTGTGCAATATGATTTAAATGATCAACTAATACATTATATTGGAATTTCCAGCTATGCAACATTCTTATGAGAAATGAAAGTGTAATATTAAGAAATTGGAGGGAATTAAATGCAATATTTTATACTTTTATCCTAACTTTTCACCTGGTTAAAAATGGACAAATATTTCATGAACTTAATTATTCTATCTTAGTAAATAATAATTAATTTCAAAAAAATAATAATAAAAATAAGTTAACAAGACTATCTTAGTAAATAATAATTAATTTCAAAAAAAATTAATAAAAATAAGTTAACAAGGTTAAAGTTTTGATATATCTATAACAAAAGTTTTTGTTAAATAAAGTAAGAGTTTTTGTAATTCTATATAACCAAACGCAAGATTTACTATTCTTTACGCATATTTTCTTTCTAATTGATTTATTTCTACACACTCTGTAGTCTTAGAGCATCTCTAATACTAACATGAATTAATTTACTAAAAATATTAACATGTAAGTATTTCTAAAGATATATTTTTGACGCAGCACTAAAATCTTGTTCATGGTCAATTTTTAAAAATATCATCTCCAATGGTGTTGTCAATAAAATTACTATTGACATTATTCATCAAATTTTTTAGTGAAAAATTATAAACAGTATAGATCTTGTTTGATAAATTTTGGTGACAAGTTTTTACCAATATAAATTTTAATGAAAATAGAATTATAAATTAAAAGTTAAAATATCAAAACTTAGAAAAAAATGAAATATTAAAGTAAAAATGATGACATGAGATGTAGACATTGCTTAGGAGACCTTCTAATTATAGTCATTCTCACAATGTCTTTCCTTGTTTTTACCACGTCACCTTTAAAGTCATTATTAATGTTTGGTTAGAGATGGTTTTTAAACTCATTGTGTACATATCCTATATCGCCCTCAATTTTCTTCCAATTCATGCTTACATTGGCCCTCAATTTTCCATTTAGAACTTTACAGTCATTTTTCTAAATATTTGTTTCAATGAAAGCAGTAGTATAATTTTGTACTAGCATAATATGAGATAACGCATAAAACAAAAAAAAACAAAAAAAACAAAAAAAAGGAAAAAGGTTTGGCATCTAAATGGAAAAGTATCCTAGGTGAGAGGAAAAAACAGTGCAATATTAATATTGGACATTTTTTTTATGTCTCATTTATACATTATTTTCTCCGATTATCAAAGTAAATATACATTTGTCGAATCATAGTACTAATTTGAAAAATTGTATAATTGATTTGACAATAACACCGACCTTATAAAATATCTAACTTTACTTTTTGTTTGCAAAAAAACCCCTTAAGTTTGTTGTACGCACTTTACATTTGTCTACATAAGTAATGATTTTGGATAAACATATCAAAATTCTCTTATTTTACTCATTTCTTTCAAAATAATACATAATAACAAAATATGTTCCTAAATCATCATTGATAAGATTTATTTATCTCACCTTGCTGGATCTAATTTTCATGGTACAACTTAGTTTACCGTAATTTTCTCAATGTTATTTTAAAGAACATTTCCATAAGCTTTTGTTACCTTGAAAAAATTACAATAAAAATTATTTATATAAAAATCTAATTGTTCTTCATGTAAGTTCGAGAAATAATCCTTAATTTGATGGTGCTAGTGATTCAGACCAAATAAAAGGGTGATGGTCAAAATTAAGTTATGAATATTGACATTGTTATAACATATACGTACGGTTACAGACCAAATTTACCCCATCCAAAATTTTCTTTTTTCCTTGCACCTTACTGGAGGGTATGAGCATACCTTAATTATGTGTATAATAATTAGAATTATTTGGTGGTGTATATAATTAATAACTTTAATGCTTGTTTGGCTCAAATGTTTGTTTTTTTTTTTTTTTCGTGAAATCTTAAAATAGTAAGTTGACACAGATTCTCTTATACTTTATGTCAAAAGATTGAATCATAAGTTAAAAGGCTCAAACTTTCCATGTGAATATCATTTTAGATAACATGAAGAACTAAAACTTCAACCAAATGAGCACTTAGGCTCCGTTTGATTGTAAGGTGGAAAAAGAAAATAAATTAAGTTAGTTTTGGTGAAAAAATGGAAAATAAGTTGAGTGATAGATGTGATATCCTCTTGATTTTTAAATTTTTCCATGAAGAAAATTTCTTTGCTTGGTGGTGATCAGTAAAAATTTTCTACCAAAAATTTTGAAGGATGGAAGATATATACTGATAAAATGAGTAACATCTCTCACCTTATTTTCTATCTTTTCACACAAACTAACTAAATTTATTTTCATTTTCCATCTTTGCAATCAAACGGAGCCTTAATGTCTTGTCAATTATACAACGTAGATAAATATTACCATAACAATTATCAAATTATACATTATCTTTTCAATTGAATGGTAAATGTTGTCCGGGCTAGTTCACGTGCACACTAGTTCCTCCCCGGCGATCTTAAAGACGCATTTCAGAACATCGCAGCTTAGTGTATTTAGCAATTTTTAAACTTCTATGCTAGCTGTTCCCCACATGACATGTAATTAAATTATACTATTTCCTGATTTATAATTTACTTATTATATTAGTTCATAAAATTTAAAAAGAATCACAATTAATTGACGCGTGAGATAGGATATGCCGCTTGAATGCACAAATTAAAATAAAATTTTCATGCACTCCCTTGCTGTGCAATATGATTTAAATGATTAACTAATATATTATATTAAAATTTCATGAGCAAATATAGAACGTAGATATTGGTACTCAAAGCTATGCAACATTCTTTTGAGAAATAAAATGTTAAAAATTGAATCCTAATATTAAGAGATTGGAGGATACTAAATGCAAAATTTCACATTTTTATGTCAGAGTTGCTCTCAATTATTTTTATTTTGTATGTATGATATATTATCAAGATAACTGTGTAATGAAACTTTTGTACAAACTCTTGTAAAACAATAATTAATTTTTTAAAATAATAATAATAATAATAGGTAAGTTATTTAATTTAGTCCCAATTTAATCTAATCACCACTTCAAAGTAATATGTACTAACTACCATATCTTCAATATGTCTGTATGCATGTGAATATGCCCTATAAAGTAGTTATATTTTTTTTGTAAGATTTTTTCTGAATTGTTTAATTTTTTAAAACTTTCTTTAGATGAAAAATATATGTCGCAAAAATACTACTAATTAAATTATAACGTGTACGTATGTCGAATATGAATTTATAGTTATATACTTTCATAATCTTGAACAAACAAAAAACATGTGGTGAAGGTAGGTTTTGTTTTTTTGAAGAGATAGAGACTAGATGTAGGAATTTTGAGTCACTAAAAAAATTAGTTTTTACTCATTCAAACAAGTAAAAATTACAATGAAAGGCTTATATGTCAATATTTTTTGTCACCTATAAATCAACCCCTCAAGTTAAATTTTTGGCTCAGCCGTTAATAGTAGAATTGTCAATTTGAAATTAGTATAACCACATGATTGAAATTTCGTATCATTTTCTTGGTGTTTATGTGCCTCGATTTATTGACACGAATCGTGTCATTTTTGTGTTAAAATTTTGACACGAAGTTTACTTAAACTGGACACGATATAGACACAATATTTATACAACTTTTTTTTATATAATATTAATACTATTGAAAACAGGAATGATTGTTATTAAATTCTTTGGCTTGACTGTAATATGATAGTTGATTGTTATTTACATATATTGTGGACCTTTTTAGAAGTATATAACTGAGAAAAAAAGAAAAAGAAGAAAAGGCCTAATCTTGTTCTAGTTCAACATCATATGTTTAAATGCATTTTTTTTGTTACTTTGATGCGTCACCAGATTTTAATTTGGGTTAAAAAACTAGGTTTTAATTTTATCTCCCTAACATTTTGCTTAAGATTCCTGCAAAATATATATATATATATATATTGAAACGATTTTATTAGTATATGTGATGACCAAACCCATGGCTACGTTAAGTGAGGATCGACTTGGCTCTTTGATTCAATTTCACCGAATAAAATACAGTTTGGGGTTAAGTAAATGAAATTTTTTCATGAAATAGGGGTGGGTTTCTCCACCTTTAGCTATGGTTTGATTCACAGGAACTTCATTTCTTTTCCCTTGCCCCACGGTTGAACACCGTGTATCTATCTCTTGGTTGTAGACCTGTTAATAGATCAGATTTTGATCTAAATTTGATCCGAATTCAATGTACTTTATTGAATTTGGAATTTCAATACGATAATCTTATTATAATCCAAATCCAGTAATCCAATAATTTAATGGAGAAAATATAAAATCATAATTATGGAGAAGAAAAGTATAGACATAAAGGACTCAAACTCCTTAGTCTCCTCCAAGTTTTACTTTAGAGTAAATACCATCAATGGCCACTGAACTATTGTCAAATTTTACCAGTGGCCACTGAACTTCATTTTGTTACAATCGGACCATTAAACTTTTAAAACGTACTACCATTAGCCACTCCGTCAAATTCCACTGTTAATTTTTGACAAAACCGTTACCACACGAAATTTTAAGGGCATTTTAGTCTTTTTCCTTTTCCTTTTTATTTTTCTCTTTTCTTTATTCCCTTTTTCCTTTTCTTTTTCTTTTCCTTTCTTTCTTCATCTTCTTCCTCTAACTTCTGCCATTCTTCTTCTTCTTCTTCTTCTTCTTCTTCTTCCGAGCTTCTTCTTCTTCTTCTTCTTCTTCTTCTTCTTCTTCTTCTTCTTCTTCTTCTTCTTCCGAGCTTCTTCTACCATTCTTCTTCTTCTTCTTCTTCTTCCGTCCCCACCTCTCATCTCCACCACCACCGACGACGCACCCCCACCCTTCACGCTCATCGCCAACGCCGCCGCCACCATCGCAATGAGAGATGCCGTAGCAGCCAACACACAGCGTGCCCTAGAATTTCTCTCTCGCTATCTCTCTCTCGCTATCTCTCTCTTACCTTGAGAGAGAGTTTTGGTTAGTCTTTTGTTGATTTTCTTGTAAATTCGTCGCTAGGATTTTGTAATTGAAATTTGGGGTTTTTCGGAGTCAAGATCGGAGGTATTTGATCAGTGGTTGCTGTGTGATTTTGACATACTCTGTTTCGAATCTATTGATTATGCTGCTGTTAATTTCGATCTATTATTGCTGTTTTTTCTGGGCGAATTTGCTGTTCTTATACTCGAAATTATTGCTATTCTAGTTTGTTGTTGCTGCTGCGTAAATCTGTTCTTAATTTATTGTTGTTGCTGCTACGGCGATGAGGGGTGCGGACTGAAGTAGAAAAAGAAGAAGAATGGCTGGAGAAGAAGAAGAATGGTGGAAGTTAGAGGAAGAAGATGAAGAAAGAAAGGAAAAGAAAAAGAAAAGGAAAAAGGGAATAAAGGAAAGAGAAAAATAAAAAGGAAAAGGAAAAAGACTAAAATGCCCTTAAAATTTCGTGTGGTAACAGTTTTGTCAAAAATTAACGGTGGGATTTGACGGAGTGGCTAATGGTAGTACATTTTAAAAGTTTAATAGTCCGATTGTAACAAAATGAAGTTCAGTGGCCACTGGTAAAATTTGACAATAATTCAGTGGCCATTGATGGTATTTACTCTTTACTTTATATAGATGGTATACTGATATACTCTACCTTCGACCAATGAAAGAAATAGGGATCAGACTTGTATTCTCAAGCTAGGTTTGAACAATAATGAATAGGGCACGATGCCTTTATATATTGAACTAGCTGTTTATCGTGCATACATGATACATGTGTGACTGACAAATATGCAATTTAAAGATTTTTTTTCAAATAATAAGTCATAATGACTAAGTAAAATTTCAAACTTACCAACAATAGATACTATATTAAAATTTGGTACATTAATTTTATCCCAATTAATAAGAAAATAAAATTTGTGATTTAAACGTTAATTATGAAACAAGAATGTGGGACTCCTAATTTAATATACTAGAAATTAGGTAGAAGGGCTTATTATACATTGATTTTTACCAAAAATCCAATGAATAATATTTTTTTGAATAAAGGGCCTATTTTTAATTGGTAATTTGAATAAAGGGCCTATTTTTAATTGGTAATTTGAATAAAGGGCCTATTTTTAATTGGTAATTAGTGTAAGAGGCCTATTTTGTTTTATATTTTAAATGAATGTATTTGAATAAATTTAAATATCATTTAATTAATAAAAATATGTTATGTATTACCTAAATTACCCCTTTTTATGAAATTTTCACAAAAAATATGGACTGCAAAGTTCATATTACAATAAAATATGAACTGCAAAGTTCATATTGCAGTGAAATATGTACTGCAATATGAACTTTGCACTAAAAATATGGACTGCAAAGTTCACATTGCAGTAAAATATGGACTGCAATATGAACTTTGCACTAAAAATATCGACTGCAAAGTTCACATTGCAGTGAAATATGGACTGCAAAGTTCATATTGCAGTGAAATATAGACTGCAAAGTTCATATTGCAGTCCATATTTTAATGCATATTGATATTTTTTTAGTTTATTTTAAGGGTTGGGATGTCATTTTATAATGAAAAAAAAAGACACATGTCATATTATCAATAAAATAAAAAATAGGCCCTTTATTTAAAAAAAAATTATTCCTTGGCCTTAGTGTGAAAATCTTTCTCTAATAAGCCCTTTTTTTTAATTGCCCCTTTAATATAAAGGGGGTAAGTTTTATATAAATTAGTGTTCGTGAGTTGATTTGCTTATATTCATTTTCTAGGGATTAAATTTTGTATAATTAAATTGGTGTCCATATATATATGATTGAAAATATTTAACTGCATTCTTTATATATTGAAGTAGTTGTTTACTGTATGTACGTGATGTGTGCGTGACTAGTGTATATATAAACAATTTAAAGATTATTTTTTTTTAATTATAAGAAGTAATATGTCACAGGGATTAAGCAAAAAATTAACCCGTCAAAATGTCAAATATAATAAAAGTTTGAATCTTTTCACTTGCACTATTAATTTGTAACGAGTCCTTTTGAGATTAAATTCACCTAAAGATTATTAAGTGGGGATAGTATCGGTACAAGTGTGAATCTGCAGGCGCAACACACCTATCAATGGTTAGAAATTAATTCAGCAACTTACCTACTATTTTAATATTTTGGATTTGTGGGCACAAAAGCCCACCGTGGTCAGGAATTTAGCAATTTACCTTACTATTTTACTATTTTGTACATTAATTTTTTCATAAAAAAAGTATTAAACTCGCAATTTGATACATTGTAAAAGAAGAAAGTGGGTTTTTAATTTGACACATATTTTAATATTTTGGATCTGGGGTGCAATGCCTACCGATGGTCAAGAATTCAGCAACTTACCTACTTCTTTAGTATTTTGTACATTAATTTTGTTCTAAAAAAAATATAAAACTCATATTTTAAAACGTTAAAAAAAAAAAAAAAGTGGATTCATAATTTAATATAAGGTTTTACTAGTGTTTGGAAGTAAAAACGAGCTAATATAAAAATGAGAGTAAAAGACTTTACTAGTTCGTATATAAAATATGTGAGGAAAACTTATGCACAAATTAATATTAAAGTAAATACATTTACAGCCACCAATTTTAGACAATTCATGCAATTAAACCCATCGTACTCTTTTATGCACATCAATCTATCTATTTTATCTATAATAAAATGCTCTACAAGTCCTCCTTGAATGACACGTGGCATGTATTAATTAAATTTTAATATTTCTCTCAATATATATATGTATATAATATATTAATTTTCTCTGTGTATCAATTAAACTCAATTAAATATTTAGTAAACGGTCTCAATTAAATACTCAGAATATATATAATCTTCTCTGATTAATATTATATATATATATATATATATATATAATATTAATCTTCTCATCAACAGTGTATTAATCATCTCATCAATTGCGTAATTGCCGGTTTTGAGGTGCACGAGACGCACTTTAAATATTAAGTTTTTAATATTGTGTAATTGTTATGGCTTCGTATTAGAGTTGTCAATTTTGAAATAGCAAGACACAGGATTGAAATTTTATATTGTTTTCTTGTTTTTCCTGTGCCTCGATTTATTGACATGAAATTGTGTTATTTTTGTGTTAAAAATTTGACACGAAATTTACCTCAATTATACACTATATAATCACAATATTGATATTTTTTTTACCAATAATTAATTAAAAATAATAATAATAATAATAATAAGTCAGCAAGGTTCAAGTTATGACATATTATAATTGAATAATAATTAGAATTATTTGGTGGTCTATATAATTAATAACTTTATTCCTTCTTTCGCTCAATTTTTTGTTTGTGCATGAAATACTAAAATAATAAATTGATACAGGGATTCTCTTATACTTTATGTTAAAAAGTAGAATCTTAAACTTTATGTATGAAATTATTATTTTAGATAACAAGAACCAAAAAAAAAAAAAACAATTCGAATGAAATGGGCACTTAATGTCTCATCAACTATACAATCTATATAATCTATCCAATAGTTTTTTTTGGTTGCAGAAGAAAAAAAGAAAGAAGCAGCAGAGAGCTAATAACCCCGAGGGAAAGAAACCCCCTCTACATCAGCTAGCAGGTCATCTACCAGCTCTAACGGGAGGACCAAAATTTTAACCAGCTTTTCGTTCTGAGTGCTTCCGATCCTTGCCATTTTATCCGCACACCTATTAGCTTCACGTAGAACGTGTTGTATGGTGGGCTCAAGTTCTCTACGCATATTTCTGCAATCCTCTATGAGCATCCGACATGGGTGATTTTCTTCCTCTTCATCTCCACTGATCAAGTTATTAGCATCCTGGCAGTCGTTTTCAATGATGATACCAGTTCAGTTGTTCTCTTTCGCTAGCCATAACACCTGCCTTAAACCCCACAGTTCTGCTTGCAGAGGTGTTGAGGCACCAATAACTCCACAAAACCCCAATAGTATTATTATAAAAAGGGAGAAGTACTCCCATTCATCCCGTTATGCCACGTGTATTGCAATAAATACCAAAATTTTTCGTCAATTGTTGTGGAACTTTCCTTCTTTTTCCGTCATTCCTCCGTTCCTCCTCTCTAGGACGTCTCTCCCCTATCAGTTTTTTTGTGTGGTGTATTTTCACCTTAAATCATATGGATAGTCTTGGAGTTCATCTTTTGTTCATTTTTGTGCTTTGCGAACTATCTTTGTTTGGTTAGCTTCTTTTGTAGAATTGACTGACTAAAAATCGAATTTTCAATTGGCCGTCATGAAATACACATATATATTACGAAGTTCAGTATATGTTAAAGCATTTGTGTATTTAAGAAAAAACTAAGACGAGGCAAGTTAGTGTTTTTCCCAAGTCCCACATAGGAGGAATATAAAACCTTTAATTTCATGGGTTTTTATAAGGGAAAATTTGGTTAAAGGCTTGAGCCCTTGGGGCATTAGAATTTTGTGCTATTGGGTGAGGACTTGGATGAATGTGGTTCTCCACACCCACGCGTCGACCAACCCGGTCCGGTCTGGTCCAATCTCGGGCTTCGAGCTTCGGGCTTTGGGCTTGTGTAAAATATAATCTTTTTATACAAAATAGTTTTAGAAAATTTTATTTATTAATTAAATAAAATTTATTTTTTGAATTGAAGTAGTGATGATCACTTCAAAAAAACACTTCCACGATTTCCTCAACGTTTGCGTAATTTCCTCAATGTATTTATTTCCGTTCAATTTTTTTCGCTTTATTTAACGAATAAAAATTATTATTAGTAATCATCTTTTTCAACAAACACCGAACGGAGAAAATTCCTTAAACCCTAATTATTTTATTATTTTTTTGCCTCCGACAGTAAAAGGTTTACTGATTCCGAGCGATTAAGAGAGTGCTATTATCAAGCGGTCGAAAAAGTGCAAATTGATCGTACATAGGGTATCTAGGATGTTTCATCCTGGGGACGGCGTGGCACAATTAGAACTGCTAGCACAATTCCGTGCAGAGCCACGAAATGTATTAAAGAGAGCGACCTAGTTCGCGACTCAACCCGATGTACTCTCTTTCCTTGTTTTATTTCAGGTCATATTTTCAACAGTATATATAGTGGTTTTTAGGTGAAAGGGAGATTTGAAGGTGGGCAGTTGTAGGATCTTACACGTGTTGATGCAATGGTATGTGGTGTTGCAAGGGGCATTATTGTGTAGATGAGTTTGTCGGTATATATTATTGAGCTCATTACAGCTTTTATTCAAGAATGGATAGAGCAAGTGGTGTGGCTGTTGAAGGTTCATTTTCCTAATCAATTGTTCCTTGGGACACTTCTATGCTGGAATTCATTGGACATGCAACCACTGTATACATGTTCCCTTTTTTAAGTTTCATATTTATGTACCAATATACAATCTATTCTTATATACTATATGTTGTTTGATATTTTGTTATTTTATTGGTGTTGATGTAGAGTGTAATTTTGCCGGCCTTTGTCGTTGCTCAAAAGGAGTGTATTTTTATTGGGATTCCCTTATCATCTTATTTATTTCTCTGCATAAATCGATTGCAATTGTGTACTTGATCTACCCGAATTCATGAACTCATTGACTGTGGATTGATATTTGCCTTTTGATTATTGTTATATCTTCTTATTATACCATATTTTCTTCTACATCGACCATTTGTTTGTTTGTAGGAATTTGTAACTTCACGCCACTTGTGAGAATCCGCAAATGCGACCCCCAGGTCTTGTTCCCGTGTTTGGGTGTCTGAAATATCGAAAGGGATTCCGTTGTTCCATTTGCTTCTTATTGGTGTTGATAATTTATATCGAGTGTCCTTCTATCTTATTTCTAGATACATGAAGGTTCGTTCAGAGTCGCCAGTACGTTTTACGAGAAAACAAACAAAAAGGGTCGTGTAAGAGGAAAGGCTATAGACAAGCCTTTCCTTACACGTTTGTCTGCGAAACCAGGATTCTATAGGGTTCGAAAACTATGTTACGGATTAGGAAGGCGTTAAGCACCCGTTCTGCCCTTTCGGTCTCTAGTGGTCTTTTATATGTTTATTTTATATTTGAAAACTTGGATGCTTTTACTGACAGTCTACTACTTTCCGAATGAAAAACCCTAATTTTGGGAAAAATGAAAAAAATAATGAAAAATCTTTGTGTTCCGAGATCCGATATTTTGTTTTGAAAGATGTAAATACAAGTGACAAAATCCATTTTATTTAAGAGAGAGTTTCCCGTATTTACTTCCTCAGATAATGACGGTTTCCTCGTGTTTTGAATACTTTAAAAAAGTTCGGGTCTTGTATCGGGACTAATTTAATATGAAATTAGAACTCTTTAAGGGGAGTTTTATCAGACACGACATAGTCTATGAAAAAGACGGGATATGCCGAATCTTAATTCCTATGTAAGTTTTAACAATCCGGGTTTTGAAAACAGAATTTTATCCGGATGATAATGTACTTACTTTTCTGGTTTTGTAAATAATTTTATCAGGGTTTTTGTTTTGAAAACAGTAGGCTATTTTATAACTTGGCAATAAGTTTATTCAAATAAAACATGGATAAAACAATAGAAGTAAAACAGGTACACAGATATTTAATTTTAAATACTAGAAGAGACTTTCTTTACCTTCCTGATGAGAATATTAATAAGAAAGAAAATATAATACGACAGAGAGATCTCCGGCGATAATAATCTTTTCATTCTTCAGATATTTTTGAGAATTCGATTCCAGAAGCGGGACACGTCGAGTGTCGAAAATAGATTCGATAATTCTTCAGAAATAAGACGATTGTAGAAAATACTTGATAAAAGACTAAAAAATCATATATAAGCCTAGAATTCTTAAATCCTAAGTTGCTGTCTTTGAACCCTTGGGGGTGTTGGGCCTATTTATAGTGTTGGGGGAGGATTGTCGCGTGACATTTCCCCAGAAAGGGCAAGTGTCGCGCGACATGTTGAGCAATGTCACTCGACAAACGGCTGAAGTGATGTCTCTAACAGACTGATGTGTCAGAGAGTGGATGGTCTAGGTCAGAGGGGTTTGTCATGCGACACAAGATAGATTGTCGCGCGACATACTGATATGTCGCGCGATAATCCCCTTTAGGAACACGTTTGTTGGCCAACAAACCCTTTCGGGGCAGTTTCGGGTGCTCGGGTGGGTCCCGGGCCTCAAGAACTTTACTTCTCGATGGTCGTTAGGGTTCTTGCGGGGGTCACGGATCGGGGTGTCTACAGACCCTCATTGCCTCTTTCGAGGGCTTTTATTTGCTCCACTTGCCTCAGATGGGAGGACTACCATTGCTCCACTCGCCTCAGATGGGAGGACTACCGTTGCTATACTTTACCTCTCTGAGAGGGCTTTTGATCTTCTCGCCTCAGATGGGAGGACTACCGTTGCTACACTTTGCCTCTCTAGAATGACTTTTGATCTTCTCGCCTCATGTGGGAGGACTACCATTGCTACTGTGAGAATCCGCAAATGCGACCCCCCGGGTCTCGTCCCCGTTCGTGGTGGTCTGAAGCGTCGGAAGGGATTCCGTCGCTCCATTTGCTTGGAGTTGTTTGATGATTCATATCGGGTGTCCCTACGTCTATTCTAGATGCAAAGGGGTTCAGTCAGAGTCGCCAGTACGTTTTACGAGAAAACGGACAAAAAGGTTGTGTAAGGGGAAAGGCTATAGACAAGCCTTTCTTTACACGTTTGTCTGCGAAACCAGGTTTCTATAGAGTTCGGGAACTATATTACGGTTTGGGAAGGTGTTAAGCACCCATTCCGCCCTTTCGGTCTCTAGTGGACTTATATGTTTATTCTATGTTGAAAAACTTGGATGCTTTTACTGGCAGTCTACTACTTTTCAAATGAAAACCCTAATTTCTGGGGGAAGACGGGAAAGGGATGAAAACCTTTGTGTTCCGAGATCCGATGTTTTATTTATTTGAAAAGATGTAAATATACATGACAAAACCTTTTATTTTGAAAGAGTGTCCCGTATTATTTCCTCAGATAATGACGGTTTTCTCGTGTTGTGTTTACTTTTGTGAAAGTTCGGATCTAATATCGGGACTAATTTAATATGGAATCATGACTCTTGAGAGGAGAATTATCAGACACATCGCAGTCTATAGAGAAGACAGGATATGTTGATTTTTAATTCCTAAATAAGTCTTATCAGTCCGGGTTTTGAAAATAGAATTTTATCCGGACGATAACGTACTTATTCTTCTGGTTTTGAAAATGGTTTTATCAGGGTCTTTTGTGTCGAAAACGATAGACTATTTGTAATTTGACAATAAGTTTATTCAAATAAAACGTGGACAGAATAACAGAAGTAAAACAAGTACACAGATATCTAATTTTAAATACTAGAAGGGACTTTCTTTACCTTCCTGACGAGAATAATAATAAGAAAGAAAATATAATACGGCAGAGGGATCTCTGGCGATAATAATCTTCTCTTTCTTTAGATATTTCCGAGAAATCGATTCCGGAGACGGGACACATCGAGTGTCGAGGATAGATTCGATAATTCTTCAGAAATAAGATAATAGTAGAAAAGTGCTTGATAAAAATCAAATCTAAAGCTCCAAATTCTCAGATTCCAATTGCTGCCTCTGAACCCTTGGGGGTGTTGGCCTATTTATACTGCTCGGGGAAGATTGTCGCGCGACATTTCCCCAAAAAAGGCAAGTGTCGCGCGACATATCTATTTGTCGCGCGACATTCCTGTATGTCGTGCGACAAACGGCTGAAGTGATGGGTCCTGACACTGTGATGTGTCAGAAAGTGGTTGGTCGGGTGTAGAGAGGGATTGTCGCGCGACATAGTGGGATTGTCGCGCGACATTCCAATGATTGTCGCGCGACAATGTGATATGTCGTGCGACAATCCTTCATAAAAATAGGTTTGTCGCGCAACAAACCCCCCCGGGGTAGTTTCGGGTGCTCGGGTGTGTCCTGGACCCAAAAAATAGTAGTCTCGTAGGTCGTTAGGGTTCTTGCGGGGGTCACGGATCGGGGTGTCTACAGACCCTCTCGACTCAAGCTCCTTGCTTGCAAGGAATTGAGGCGACTGGAAGAGACCATGATCCATGGCTCCCGCATGAACTCTAAAGAAGTGTTTATGTAAAAAATGCTTGTGAGTGCCTCCGGAGAGGGCTTCGTGTTTGGTTTTGCCTCCGGAGAGGGCTTTTGTTACCTCATTGCCTCTCTCGAGGGCTTTGACTTGCTCCACTTGCCTCAGATGGGAGGACTACCATTGATCTTTTTCGCGCCTCAGGTGGGAGGACTACCATTGCGCCTCAGATGGGAGGACTACCGTTGTGCCTCTCTGGGAGGGCTTCGCCTCAGGTGGGAGGACTACCGTTTGTGCCTCTCTGGGAGGGCTTCGCCTCAGGTGGGAGGACTACCGTTGTGCCTCTCTGGGAGGGCTTCGCCTCAGGTGGGAGGACTACCGTTGTGCCTCTCCGGGAGGGCTTCGCCTCAGGTGGGAGGACTACCGTTGTGCCTCTCCGGGAGGGCTTCTAGATCTGTAAGAAGAAGGAAAAAATGCCTCTGGGAGGACTTTCATGAGTAACTTTTGCCTCTGGAGAAGGCTTGTGATTTTGCCTCTGAAGAGGGCTTGTGTTTGTGATTTTTTTTGTTAAAATTTTAATTTGTCTCTCTTTAGACTGCTAGAGTGAGAGAGAGAAGTTTTTGTGAGGGTGAAAAGAGCTCCTCGAGGTCTAATCTTATCCGAATGTCTGCTTTCCTATATCTTTCTTGAATTTTGTTCTCATGTTTTCCTCGAGTGAGGGTACTTTTCTCAGAAGGCAGTTTTCGATTTTCTTTTGCTTTCCGCAGCGTGATGATTCGAGGATTTTCCAAACCATCTCTTCTGTATCGTGCTGAAAAGAAAATTTGTCTGAAAGTCCAATCTCTGATCTCTGTTCTTTTCTCAGTTTCTCTTTTTGGTGGGCCCAACATCGTTTTCTATTTTTCGATGCCCTTATTTCTCCCTCTTTTAGGAAAGACTTTTCCTGGCCCTCTCTGTTTTTGACCAGGAGTCTTTTCATCCCTTTGTCATGGTCAGGAGCCTTACTCACCCAAAACGAAGCCCTGAGCCGGTTTGGCCTAGCTGTCACTTTTGGTGTGGCTCTCCCTGCCACTCTGTATTTCTGTTTCTCTCGCTTGCTTTGGGCGCTCATGCGGGTTTCTCCTCTTTTCTACTCTTTCAATTTTTTCTATTCCCGTCTTATCTCGCTATTCTGCTTTTTCTTAATTGATGGTCTCGGTCCTTCCGTGAGATCAGAGATTATTTTTAATCGTGGCATTCTGTTCTCGCTTTTTTTTTTGGAGAGATGATTTGGAAATTTTCTCGTTGAAATCTTTATCATGGGTGTGCGGTTTTAGCAATCTTTTCGAAAACTGCCCCTCGAAAGTCCTCCTGCAGGGGGTAAAAAATGAGAAAAATGTCAAAAAATCAGGGGGGATGGGAGATTGTCGCGCGACACTTCGGTGGGGAGCCCTTTGTCGCGCGACAATGTGGCCATTTGTCGCGCGACAAACTGACCCACTATATAAGCCTCCTGCTGAGCTCATTCCACCTCATTCTCTCCTTTCTCTTTCTCTCTCTAGCTCTCCTTCTCTCTTCTTCTCTTCTCTCCCAAGCGCAGAAGCTCTGCCGTGTTTTTTATTTTTGCGACCTTTTCACATATATTCTACCTATACCGATGGACCCTGCTCATCTCGACCGTTTGGAGGGTGACCAGGAGGAGGTCACCTTTACTGACGCTCAGGACGTTCTCCGCTGCAGCCCTCATCACGACGACTGGGCGGACTTGGACTGGTATGATGAGGATGGGATAGACCGCGGTCGGGCGGTGGTCTATCGGGATGCTATCCGAGCTGCTCCGGTCCCGGATGTCCCGTGGCTTTTGATGGAGCCTGTCTCTCACGAGATTCGTTGTCGATCTCTGGTATGTCTTCTTTCGTGCATTTATCTGTTCTGCTTCTTGTCGTTTCCTGTATTCGTTTTAGATAATGTTAGTATGCATGTCTGCCTAGGAGTAACGCCCGATTTTAGCGAACACATACTTTTACCTGTGATACCTCTTAGTTTTTAGGAAAAATACATAATCTACCCCTATAACCCTATATCTCTCATAATTACACCAAAGTACCCTCAGGTTTGGAAAATTACATAATTTACCCCTATAGCCCCATAACTCTCATAATCACACCAAAGTACCCTTAGGTTTTGGAAAATTACAAAATTTATCCTTATAGCCCTATAACTCTCATAATTACACCAAAGTACCCTCAGGTTTGGAAAATTACATAATTTACCCCTATAGCCCTATAACTCTCATAATTATACCAAAGTACCCTCAGGTTTGGAAAATTACATAATTTACCCTTATAGCCCTATAACTCTCATAATTACACCAAAGTACCCTCAGGTTTTGGAAAATTACATAATTTACCCCTATAGCCTTATAACTCTCATAATTACACCAAAGTACCCTCACGTTTTTGGAAAAATACATAATTTACCCTTATAGCCCTATAACTCTCATAATTACACCAAAGTACCCTCACGTTTTGGAAAATTTACATATTTTACCCCTATAGCCCTATAACTCTCATAATTACACCAAAGTACCCTCAAGTTTGGAAAATTACATAATTTACCCCTATAGCCCTATAACTATCATAATTATACCAAAGTACCCTCAGGTTTGGAAAATTACATAATTTACCCTTATAGCCCTATAACTCTCATAATCACACCAAAGTACCCTCAGGTTTGGAAAATTACATAATTTACCCCTATAGCCCTATAACTATCATATTTACACCAAAGTACCCTCAGGTTTTGGAAAAATACATAATTTACCCTTATAGCCCTAATATCTCTTTCTCTTGTCTGCAGTGGGTTGGCCGGGGTTGGGGTTCTCCCAACACTATATCTTCGGAGTGGCGACGGGCACCGGCCCCTGTCCAGGAGTTGATTCTTGCGACTCCTTTTGGCTCCCTCTTTGACGCCCTCCCGGAGCGGGTTTCTAGGGCGGCAGTTTTGGTGTCGGCCCTGGCTTGCCATTGGTGGGATACTACTCATACCTTCCATTGGAGCTGGGGTGAGATGACGATGACACCCCTCGATCTTTTTGCTCTGACCGGGATTCCTTCAGGGGGGTCCCTATTCAGATCGATGTCCCTTTGCGTCTGACAGCAGAGGGTATCGTTAGTGCGCTTGGATGGTTCCCGGAGCGGCGGAGTTCCGGCGATACGATTCCTCGGGGTGTCTTGGTTACGCGGCTAGCCGTAGAGAGAGCTCGGTTAGTTGCTTCAGGGGTTCCTATGACCCGTCAGGAGGCGCGCCAGTATGCCCGCGTCCTTCTTCTGTTGACACTCCATGATTTGTTCGAGGCACGTGGCGGGGACACGGCTCACCTTTGGTGGTTGCCCTATCTTCGGGACTTCAGCCTCATGTTTGACTATGACTGGGGAGGCTTCATTCTTGTAGTCCTCTATGATGCCATGGACCAGGTCTCTCGCCATTTAGCCCTGAACCTCAAGGGCTTTTCTCTGCTGTGGGAGGTACATACTTTAGTCCTTTTGTCCTTGCCTCAGTTCTTTGCATATTACCTGTTGATCATTGCTGATTTCTTTTATCTTTCCTTTTCAGAGCTGGTTTGTTGCTTATACCCGCCTGGGTCGTGCCCAGGTGGATCTCCTCGTTGAGAACGAGGACCAGTTTCCTTTTCTCCGCCGATTCATTGCGGGGAACTACCGGGCTCCCTATGTATACCGGACTCGGGAGACCGGAGCTGCTGCCGTTCACGACCTGTTGGAGGAGCAGGTAAATATTTTAGTTCTCTTGCTCTTTCATAGATAGAATATATAAATTATTGGAAATAAAAAACTTGTTTTCTTTTCAGGTTGAGTGGGCTCCTTGGGGTGATCTGAGTCCCCATTATGGATATGGCCGCGCCCTGACCGCCTCGAGGACTAGGCGGCTTATCCGGGATGAGTATGGCCTTCTCTTCTACTTGGGCGAGAGGGTCATTCGCCAGCACACGCCGTCCCAGTGGCCTCGTGTTCCATTATTCCCTCCTGTTCTGATGAGGCGGACGGGCGAGATCGATCCGGTGACAGTGTAGGCCTTGGTCGACGGACTCGGCTTCCAAATGTTCGTCGAGGAGGGAGACTACCCCGTTTTTGCTGCCCGTTATCTAATGAGGGAGCCGAAGGGGACTCGGGGACGGGTCTTCTATGAGAGGTACCGGGCACTGGGAGGTGATCCCAACTACATACGGGGACAGACCCATTTAGCTAGGGCGGTTCCGGGTCACTTGCCACCTGTCCCCGATCAGAGGGACAACATTCCGGATTCTGAGGACGAGGATCCTGAGGGAGAGAGGGATGTTCCTGCTGCGGCTGAGGACGGTGGTCGGCCAGAGGGCGAGTGAGGTGATGCGACAGCTGTTCCGGAGCCGTCGCCTCAGGCGACACCTGTGAGGGAGCAGCGTACTGAGGGTTTCGAGTTTCCCACCGGCCCTTCTGTGTCTCCGGGGGTCCTTTTTGCTGCTACTGAGGCTGCTGAGGGGAGAGCGGGATTGTCTGAGAGGTCCTGGGAGCCTGCGGACCTTGGGGCAGACTATGAGCAGTTCGGGCGGACTCCTCCAGCTGCGGTGGCTACTCCTTCCAGTGGGGTACCTCCTTTGAGGGCGACGGCCGTAGTGGATCCTCCGGGGGTCCGTACCTACGCCATGTTGACTCCTCTTCCGGCGACTGTCATGGGTCCTCCTGCCCGATCTCCAGGTTTCGGGGGTTCTTCATCCCGGCCTCCCTTGTTCCCGATCCGCGAGGAGGGCGGGTCCACTTCTGCTGGTGTTCCGGCGGGGACGTCTATTCCGTGGGTAGATCTACCCCCACTCCCCAGGGACATCTCTTACGTAGGCGCTGGATTACGTCGATATCCCGTCCCGGAGTATCCCCTTCCTGAGGATACTTTTGATTATCTGGGTGGTCGCCCTGATGACGAGGTACTTTTTTCAACTTCTCTTGATACCTTTACATCCATATCTATCTATTTTGACTGTGCTGATTTTTTTTATCTTATGTCTTTTTACAGCGGGTGAGTGTACGGGTGGCAGACCTACGGGCTTGGCACGCCCAGTATCTTTACAGCTGAAACCTGCTCCAGTACGTCGGTCGAGACCCTCCGGCCTACATGCGTGATTATCAGAGGGCTATCGACGTCTCCTTACAGCCGGACGACCCCCTGACCTCCTCTCATGTTCGGTCGGAGTCTAGGCGGAGTAGCAGTCGGACTTCTAGGCGATCCCGATCTTCGGTGATCCGTCCGACGGCACCGGTTCAGTCTACGGGTCCTTCCCAGGCGGCAGCTCCTCTTGCTCCCAGCGTCCCAGTCGTTGATCTTACTCCCGAGGAAGGCTCGGGTGATAGCGGGAGCGTGTCAAAACGCGCCCGAGTAGATTAGTTTTCCCTTTCTGCATTTAGTGTTAGTTTGGACAGATATGTATTTATTTTAGACAGATATTAAAAACTGTTCTTTTATTGGATTTATAAAATATCTTTATCTGTGTTTGATTATACTTTTATTCTCTGTGTGTGAAAGATACATATATAAGAGTCAGTGATTTAGAAGCCATACCTTGTAGTGTAGTGATATTTTTCCTGTAAACCAAGAGCAAAGTGAGAACAAAAAAAATGATTCTTTTGGCAAAAATGACTGTTATGTGTAAGAAAAAACCAAATTAGGGTGACCCCAAAGGGGTTTGTCGCGCGACAATCCCTCCTGGATATGAGTTTGTCGCGCGACAAACAGGTACAGGTCCCTCTTTTTTGCTATAAATACACCCATCTTCCTTCCTTCATCCCCACACCTCTCCACAATGTCTTCCTATCGTACAAACTCTGATTTTTCTTTCATTAATGCTCGGGATGCTTTGGTATCTTCTGAAAACGGCTTGAACTTCGGTGCATTCAGTCCTTTGGCGAGCTGGTGTCATCGCCCTGTAGATTTTTCCTTTTTGTTAGGCGCTTTGCATTTTTGGAGCCCTGTGGATCACCTTTTCCGTTTTGGGCTTGACGAGCTCTGCCCGACTTACGAGGAGTTTTCCTGGCTGCTACGTTCTGACGTCTGTCTCCCGATGGCAGTTCCCATAGAAGAAATCGGTCCCCGTAACATGCTAATTGCTCTGTTAGCCATTCCCCCGGCGGCCTGTGATGGTTTTATTGCCGATGGTTTTCTTGACCTCCATAAAATGGTGATGTTCTTTCATCGTTATGAAGATAGGGCCTCTTACGGCGTGGGGCGTACTACAGCGGCCCTGATTTGCCTGGTTTCTGATATGCTGCTGGTGACGGGTTCTTCCCGTGTTGATCCGACTATCCTGAGTCTGATTTACCAGGCTGGAAATGGGGAGTCTATAGTGCCGATCATTCTTGCAGAGACCCTGAATGGTCTTGATGATGTTCAACGGGGGGCCTCGCCCTTCTTCCGGGGGAGTCCGCGTCTGCTATATATGTGGCTGCTAGAACGCTTTCGATCGGTGGGTTTCAACGGAGCTCGGCTCGACAATCCGACTCATTTCTTCCATCGGCCTCTCTTTGGTGCTTTGCCCATGTCTTCCTCTGATTGGACGGTATGGTTTTCGGAGAACTTTCGGGCTATCCGGTGGAACATTCCTTGGTAGAAGCTGAGGGCGATGGTACTTAGCACTGGGGGTCAGAACTATGTTCGGCTCCGCGGGCTCTGGTTCACTTCCTTTTATCTCCCTGGGCGTCTTTTTCGGCAGTTTAACATTCCTCAGGAGGTTCCCCTTGGTCTGAACAACTTTTCTTCTGAGTCTAAATTTGTGACCCCACATGTTTCTTTATCGGTAGAGAGGATGTGGCGTGCTCGACTTACTCGTCGGTTCAACTATGCCCGTTTTGGTATTACCCGGCCCCTCCGGGCTGATATCATCCGCTCTTGCTGGCAATCTCTGGAAGGAGAACTGATCGACGACCCCTTTCAAATGGAATGGTTCCGGTTCATGGATACGGAGGCTACTGATGATAACATTGTCTTTGCATATCAGATCTTGGACGAAGCTCGGATCGACTTGGCTATTGAGGACCCAGTGTGGCCAACTCCTAGGGATTAGTTTCTTTCGTATTTGTTATGTCTCCTTTGTAACCTTCGGTGTTCTGAACCACCTTTTAATAATATATGAGGGACTGCTTGCGGAAAATAAATTTATTTATAAAGTTTAAACCGGGCCTGAAGTCACTTCTCAGGTTGCCTACGTTCCCCTTTTTGATTTTTACAAAGAACAAAAAGTTTTGAGTTGGGGCTCAGGTTTACGTAGTTCTTATTACATGCCACACCTATTGATAATACTTCTTCAGTCGATCCATGTTGACTGGTGAATGTAGTAACTGCCCATCCAAATCAGTGAGTATAGCGGCACCTCCTGTATCGATTTCTTTGACGATGTATGGCCCTGTCCACTTTTGCCCGAACTTACCCCTCGGATCTCTGGCCGGTTCTCGAATTTCTTTCAATACAATATCGTTCTCGTTGATACCCCGAGTCCTTACTTTCTGGTTAAATGCTCAAGCGATTCTCTTCTGATACCCCTGATGGTGGTATGCGGCTTTCAATCTCTTTTCATCTAGTAGGGCTAGCTCGTTGTAACGTGCCTGGACCCATTCCAGTTCATTGACTTGATTTTCTAGTATTACCCTGAGGGAGGGGACTTCTAACTCGACAGGGAGGACTGCCTCCATCCCGTATGTCAGCGAGAATGGGGTTGCCCCGGTGGAGACCCTCTCGGTGGTGCGGTATCCCCATAATGCATATGGTAATTTCTCCGGCCAGTCCCGGCAGGTGTTGGTCATCTTGCTTAGGATATTCTTCAAATTCTTGTTGGCGGCTTCAACTGCCCCATTGGTTTGTGGCCTATATGGCGAAGATTTGTGTCGGGTGATACCATATTCTTCCATGACTGTATTAGCTTCTCCTTCAAAGTGGGTGCCGTTATCTGAGATGATCTCGTGTGGGACTCCATATCGGCAGACAATGTTCCTTTCGATGAATCGGGCAACTTTCCTGGCATCCAAGGTCTGGTACGACTCGGCTTCCACCCATTTGGTGAAGTAGTCGATGGCTACTAGTATGAATTCATGGCCGTTGCCGGCTTTGGGCGAGATTTTCCCTATGACGTCGATTCCCCAAGTTGCGAAAGGCCAGGGAGCAGTCATGTTGTACAACTCTTTTGGAGGAAGCTTCTGGGATTTAGCATAGATTTGGCATTTGTGACAACGGCGTACATGGTCAGCACAGTCGATTTGTAGGGTAGACCAGAAATACCCTTGCCTGATGATCTTGCGGGCAAGTGTATGCCCGCTCATATGAGGTCCGCAATCGCCCCCATGTATCTGATCCATCATTCTAACCGATTCTTCTTCGGTGAGACATTGAAGATGAGTCCCGTCGTAGTTCCTTTTATATAATCTTCCGGCACAGAGTATGAATCCTGATGCTAGTCTTCTGAGGGTGACCCGCGTTCTCTTGTCTGTTTCCTCGGGATACTGGTGGTTCTTCAGAAGGTTCCAGATGTCATAAAACCAAACGGTCGAGTCACCGTTTTTTTCAGTTTCTACCTCAAGAGTCATGCAGTGCGCGAGTCCTGATTTCTTTTGTACCGTGAGGGTTATTTCTTCCATCCCCTCCGGAATATCGATCATAGATGCCAGGGTTGCCAATGCGTCAGCAAAACTATTCTGGGACCTGGGGTTATAGTAAAACTCCACACGCTCGAACTTTCCTGCGACATCTTCTAGTCGGGCGAGGTAAGGGACTAATTTCTCATCTCTGATCTTCCATTCCTTCAGAACTTGGTGGACCACTAGTGCTGAATCTCCGTATACCTGTATTCTCTTTATACCCTTTTGAAGAGCGATCTCTAACCCGAGTATGCAGGCTTCATATTCAGCCATGTTGTTGGTGCAGAAGAAGTCCAGGCGATATGATACCGGGGAGTGAGTTTGGTCTGGAGAGACTAGCAGGATACCTATCCCGTTTCCATTCCGATTGGCGGCCCCGTCAAAGTACAACTTCCAGTCTTCATTGATCTCGACGTTCATGATGGTTTCGTCCGGGAACTCGGCTTCTTCTAGCATGTCTCCTAATATCGGATTGTGGGCCAGGTAATCAGCTATGATCTTGCCTTTGACTGCCTTTTGGGTCATGTAGGTGATGTCGAATTCGGAGAGTAGAAACAACCATTTTGCCATTCGGTTCGAGAGAGCCAGTTTCTCGAAGAGGTATTTCAACGGATCGATCCGTGATGCCAGGATGACTGGGAAAACTAGCATATAGTGCCGTAGTTTCTGTGTTACCCAGACGAGAGCGGTACATGATTTCTCCAATGGTGTGTAGTTTATCTCAAACGGGGACAGCTTTTTGCTGAGGAAATAGATGGCATGCTCCTTCCGGGTATCGGTCAGGTGCTGGGCTAGCATTGCTCCCGCAGCCGAATCAGTGACGGTTAGGTATAGGATTAGTGGCAGTCCGGTCTGGGGCGGGGCTAACACTGGGGGTTTGGAGAGGTATTCTTTGATTCTATCAAAAGCTTCTTGGCACTGGCCGTCCCACTCTCCTGGTGAAGATTTCCTCAGGAGTTTGAAGATGGGCTCGCAAGTCTGAGTGAGCTGAGAGATGAACCTACTGATGTACTGCAGATTACCCAAAAATCCTCGGACTTCTTTCTCGGTACGAGGTTTAGGCATGTCTTGGATAGCTTGAACTTTAGCGGGGTCCACCTCGATTCCCTCTTTACTGACGACATATCCCAGGAGTTTTCCTTTGGTTACCCCGAACACATATTTCTGCGGGTTGAGTCTCATCTGATATTGGCGGAGCCGATCAAAGAAGGTTCGCAAGGCTGGTACGTGGCCTTTCCTCTCTTTTGACTTGATTATCATGTCGTCTACATACACCTCTACTTCTTTGTGAATCATGTCGTGAAAGATAGCCGTGGCTGCCCTCTGATACGTTGCCCCGGCGTTCTTTAGCCCAAATGGCATAACGGTGTAGCAGTATGTTCCCCACGGTGTGATGAATGTTGTTTTCTCTTGGTGATCTGGGTGCATCTTGATCTGGTTATATCCGGCAAAACCATCCACAAATGACTTCAGGGCGTGGTTGGCAGTATTATCTACTATCAAATCGATGTTGGGCAAGGGAAAATCGTCTTTTGGACAAGCTTTATTGAGATCCCGGTAATCCACACACATGCGGACTTTCCCATTAGCTTTTGGAACAGGCACGATGTTGGCCAACCACGAAGGGTATTCGATTACCCGCAAGAAACCCACACTTAATTGTTTCATCACCTCTTCTTTCACTTTTAAGGACCATTCTGGCGTAAGTTTCCTCAGCTTCTGCTTGACGGGCCTAAATTCTGGCTTGGTGTGTATCTCGTGCATGACTATCTGGCTGTTCAAACCTGGCATATCCGCATAAGACCAGGCGAAGACATCCACATACTCTTTCAGAGTTTGTGTGAATTCTTCTCTTTCTGTCTCACTTAGGCTTGCCCCAATGCGGACCTCTCTTCTTTCCTCCTCTGTTCCGAGGTTAATCACAAGAGTGTCTCCTTCCTCGCTTTGTATACGCTGCTCCTCCCGTTCCGGGTGTTCGTTCAGTCTTTCTAATTCCTTATAAGCTATTTACAGAATTACAAATAACAAGATAACGCAACACAGAGTTTTCTTCATTGATAATAGTATTTACAGGTAAAAGTTTAAAAAGTTCATTTAAGAGAGACTCCCTCCTATCCTTACCCTCACCCTTACAATTTCGCTCTTTTCCCCTTTCTTTTGGTAGTCTGGATCAGCGTATATCAAGTGTACAGGGTCGTCTCTTGGCTCATCATCCCCTAGAGCCATGATGTCGAAGAGATCTCCGATCATTTCTCCCTCCTCGCCTTTCCTGTCTTCACTTTCTTCCTTCGACCCGATTGTCAACTTGGTAGAGAAGCTGTGTACGGTGTTTTCCTTGATATAGAGGTCCTCTTCATAGAAGATTTCCCATCCAGGAAGGTTCTCTCCGTTGCTGTTTCTCCAAGGCTCCTGGAAGCCGCAAAAGGGGAAGTCCTCTCCTTCTTTGATAAAGAATCCGTTCAAAGAGCTGAAACTCGAATACTGATGCCCTCGGCCCCTTTTTTGTTGATCGTCCTCTTCAGTGTGTTGGTACCCCAAACCTTCCCTTTCGTACCTCGTTATCGGTTCCAAGGCTTGAAGTAGTCCTGATTGTCCCATTCCTAGGCCGGCTCCAGGTAAATATTTCATCATTCTTAGCATATTTGTAATCTTGGTGCTGAGACCGGGGATATTGTCTGGGGGAAGATATTCGATTATTTGAGTGCTGAGAGTTTGTACTTGAGGCTCATAAGAAAAGCCTCCTAACTGTATGCTCTGGCTCCCGATTCCCAAAACAGGTAACTCCACATCTGCCAAGGTCCTTTCAGGATCTCCTTGGATGGTAATTATGTTCCCTTCAAACGGTATCTTGATCTTTTGGTGCAAGGAGGAGGGGAGTGCTCCTATGTCGTGTAGCCACGCTCTTCCCAGCATGAGGTTGAAACTAGAGGGAATGTCTATGATTTGGAAATCGGCCGGAAAATTTCCGGGACCGACCCTGAGATCTAGCTTTAGAGAACCCAGAACGGCTCTTCTGGTATTATCATAGGCCCTGACGGTTACGGCGGATGGTGAAAGCTCTGAATCCAAAATACCCAAGCATCTGGCAGTCTTCAGGGGGCAAACATTTATGGTCGACCCATTGTCGATGAGGACTTGTGGCAAGATCTTCCCTCGGGTTCGGACGGTGATGTGGAGAGCCATGCTGTGTTTTCTCCCCAATGGAGATAAGTCTTCATCTGAAAATGACAGACTTCTTTGGACTGTAAGTGACCCGATCATGTTTGGCAGTTGTTCGGGTGTGGAGTCCGGTGATATCACAGCTTCGTCCAGAAGTTTGATGAAAGCGGTCCTGTGGGGTTTGGAGGCAACCAAGAGGCCCCAAATGGTGATGTGTGCCTGGGTCTTCTTCAACTGCTCAAGCACTCTATCTTCTCCTATTTCCTTAGGTGGCGGTGTTTTCTCAGTATCCGGTGGTGGTTGGTATACCCTTCCTGAACGGGTGATTTGTTGGATCCAAAGGGATGCCGGGTTTGATTCCTTTGAAGTTTCTGACGATTCTGGCTCTGTCGACCAACTGAAAGTCCCGGGGGAGGTTTCTGTCATACAGATTGTCTCCCTGGGGGGGTTTGGGATTTCCATGATTGTTTCTTCTTATTCTGGGTCCATCCTATCCCAGATTTTCCGGGATTGGTTTTGATTGTGAGTGGTTGTGAGATCCCCTGATTTGTTTTTCCTAAACCCTGCCCGGGTAGGAAGTTCATTTTGGCCATCCATTGGTCAATTATTGGATTGAGGCCTGGGGTAACTTGAGCCTTTGCTGGCAGTACAATGAGTGCCCTGTAGGTTGGGTCATCTCGAATGAGCCCCACGGGATCGAAGCCTTCTTCATCAGTGGTCAAGGCATTAATCCCTGCAGGTGGAGCATGGTTAGGAAGTGGATTGTTAGTAACATTGGGCCCGCCGGGTGCGGGGATGGTTCCGGCTTCAATGAGGTCCTGGATTCGATGGCGGAGAGCTAAACAGCGTTCCGTGTCATGGCCTGCCGCTTGATGGTACGCACAGTTCTCATTCATTCTCCAAGTGTTGGGAATAGGGTTTGGTGGGGGGCGTGGGTTGAGTGGAGCGACTAGTCCAGCTTTTTGGAGTAGTTCCAGGCTCTTAACCAGAGTAGTGGGGAGGGTGCAGAAGTTTCTCCTTTTCTTGGCCTCAGTGTTTGAAGAGTCTCCCTGCGTAGGCCAATTCATTGGGGGGACTTGCGGTGACTGCTGGAATGGGTTTTGTTGATACGGGTACGAGCTTAGTTGGTTTACGGCTGGAGTGGCCGTCTTTCTTCCGGCGTAAGAGGCTTTCTTGGTATCGGTTTCAACTTTCTTGGCCAGTTCTTCCTCTACTTGTGACCCCATACTCAACAGGGCTCTGAAGTGTTGGAATACGTGCTTTCCCATGCAACTCAGTACGGCTGGAGTGAAGTTCTTCTGAATGATTTCCAGCTGTTCTTCTTCATCGGGTCGTTTGGACATTTGGGAGGCCATTTCCCTCCAGCGGGTGACAAAGTCGCTGAAGCTTTCTTTCTCGCCCTGTTTGGCCATTTCCAGGTGTTTACGAGTAATTTCCAAATCCTCGTTGGACCCCTATTTGGTCATAAATTCTTTGATGATATCTCCCCAAGTCTGCGTGTGATGCCTTTCTAGACCAAAGAACCATCTCAGGGCGGCTCCCGTGAGAGTCATGTGAAAGGCTTGTGCTAATTCCGGCTCTCCACAACCGGACACTTGCATGGATCTGATGTAGGACTGTAGGTGAGTTTTAGGGGGCGTGGTTCCAGTGAACTTGGTGATGGAAGGGAGTTTGAATCCCTGGGGTAATCTTGCTTCTGGGTAGAGGGAGAAGGCATTCATATCCGTGATCTCGTCTGCACCTTTTATTAGGGACACCCCCTTCTGTAGGACCCTCATCTGCTCTTTCAGCTTCTTCATTTCCTCACTCTCTCTTGACATCTCGTCGGGTTGTTCCCGTGCTATTACCGATTCTGCATATACTGCCCGAAGTTGGTTGATGTCTGGGTATTCATTAGGGAGGGCTGCTGGGGCCGGTGGTGGAATGGGTTTTGCGGGAACTTGTGGCCATGGTTGGTATTGGGGGTCAAAACCGGGTTGTATTTGGGGTTGCGGCCAGACTATGGGTGGCTCCTGCTGTTGGTAAGTGGGGCCTGAATCCGGGGCCCATTGGTTCTGATTGTTGGGGTCGGTTTGAACGGGACCAATTACGATAGGGCCCGTTTGGGGTGGATTGGTTCCTTGAACTGGGGGGAGTACTTGTGAAGACTGTCCTTGGTTCGGATCTCGATTCGGTGGTAGTCGATCAAACCCCGGTGGTGCAGTTCGTTCGGCTGATAATTCTTCTATTCGGATCCGGGTACCCTGTTGCTCGTTCGTGAGATTTGCCAGATCCCTGCTGACGGTCATGAGTAAACGGTGCATTTCGGCTAGGGTTGGCTGAGCTGATGATGCCGCGGCTAGGTTCTGATCTGTCTCTCGATTCTCACGTTCATCGGCCATTTCAGGTGTGCTTGGTCTTACTAGTCTTCCGGTGTGATCACGGCCGGCCCAACCTTCCAGTCTGTTTGTTGCTTCACGACTGTAGACGAAACCACGTGGCGAAGATGAAGGAAGACTGTGATGCGACTCGATTTTTGCCAAAAGAACCACTAAAAATTGCCGAGAAGAGCCTCGGATTTAAAAGGGCGTCCAAAAGTAAGCCGTAAGGTGGTACATCCCCTACGGCTGTTTGACAAGTGTTTTAACTTGACTCGATCTTATATGCAGCGCAGGTGTACGAACGGTTAAGGCTTCAGGCTCCCTCCTTTTTGGCAAGACCTTGCGATATACCCCAGGGGCGGGTACGTGCAAGAGCCTTTTGATATACTTCCCGGGTACGTGAGTGTTCTCGTCACTCGATATACCTCGGGGGCGTACTTGGCCAAGGAGAGTGGAAGTAAATGCTTTCGGTTTATGTTGGCCCAAGCAAGCCAACTCCCTACTCACTTATAATACTTCCGAGGGTTTGGGGTAAATTCACACTCGTAGAACCAATGCATGATTTGTGATAGTGCGTGTGAAAAAGGTTGGGTTTACAAATATCATTATCTTGATTACGTATTTTTGAAAAATTCCCTTTTTCTGAAAAAATGTTTCTTCTCAATTAATTAACATAAGTAGGGAAAGCAGAAAAAAGCAAGTATTCAAATAAACAAAAGTCTACATACAAGAGTCCAGTTTTCTGGTCTCCCCAGCAGAGTCGCCACTGTGAGAATCCGCAAATGCGACCCCCCGGGTCTCGTCCCCGTTCGTGGTGGTCTGAAGCGTCGGAAGGGATTCCGTCGCTCCATTTGCTTGGAGTTGTTTGATGATTCATATCGGGTGTCCCTACGTCTATTCTAGATGCAAAGGGGTTCGTTCAGAGTCGCCAGTACGTTTTACGAGAAAACGGACAAAAAGGTTGTGTAAGGGGAAAGGCTATAGACAAGCCTTTCTTTACACGTTTGTCTGCGAAACCAGGTTTCTATAGGGTTCGGGAACTATATTACGGTTTGGGAAGGTGTTAAGCACCCATTCCGCCCTTTCGGTCTCTAGTGGACTTATATGTTTATTCTATGTTGAAAAACTTGGATGCTTTTACTGGCAGTCTACTACTTTTCAAATGAAAACCCTAATTTCTGGGGGAAGACGGGAAAGGGATGAAAACCTTTGTGTTCCGAGATCCGATGTTTTATTTATTTGAAAAGATGTAAATATACATGACAAAACCTTTTATTTTGAAAGAGTGTCCCGTATTATTTCCTCAGATAATGACGGTTTTCTCGTGTTGTGTTTACTTTTGTGAAAGTTCGGATCTAATATCGGGACTAATTTAATATGGAATCATGACTCTTGAGAGGAGAATTATCAGACACATCGCAGTCTATAGAGAAGACAGGATATGTTGATTTTTAATTCCTAAATAAGTCTTATCAGTCCGGGTTTTGAAAACAGAATTTTATTCGGACGATAACGTACTTATTCTTCTGGTTTTGAAAATGGTTTTATCAGGGTCTTTTGTGTCGAAAACGATAGACTATTTGTAATTTGACAATAAGTTTATTCAAATAAAACGTGGACAGAATAACATAAGTAAAACAAGTACACAGATATCTAATTTTAAATACTAGAAGGGACTTTCTTTACCTTCCTGACGAGAATAATAATAAGAAAGAAAATATAATACGGCAGAGGGATCTCTGGCGATAATAATCTTCTCTTTCTTTAGATATTTCCGAGAAATCGATTCCGGAGACGGGACACGTCGAGTGTCGAGGATAGATTCGATAATTCTTCAGAAATAAGATAATAGTAGAAAAGTGCTTGATAAAAATCAAATCTAAAGCTCCAAATTCTCAGATTCCAATTGCTGCCTCTGAACCCTTGGGGGTGTTGGCCTATTTATACTGCTCGGGGAAGATTGTCGCGCGACATTTCCCCAAAAAAGGCAAGTGTCGCGCGACATATCTGTTTGTCGCGCGACATTCCTGTATGTCGTGCGACAAACGGCTGAAGTGATGGGTCCTGACACTGTGATGTGTCAGAAAGTGGTTGGTCGGGTGCAGAGAGGGATTGTCGCGCGACATAGTGGGATTGTTGCGCGACATTCCAATGATTGTCGCGCGACAATGTGATATGTCGTGCGACAATCCTTCATAAAAATAGGTTTGTCGCGCAACAAACCCCCCCGGGGTAGTTTCGGGTGCTCGGGTGTGTCCTGGACCCAAAAAATAGTAGTCTCGTAGGTCGTTAGGGTTCTTGCGGGGGTCACAGATCGGGGTGTCTACAGCTACACTTTGCCTCTCCGGGAGGGCTTTTGATCTTCTCGCCTCAAATGGGAGGACTACCGTTGCTACACTTTGCCTCTCTAGGAGAACTTTTGATCTTCTCGCCTCATGTGGGAGGACTACCATTGCTCCACTTTGCTTTTTCGGGAGGGCTTTTGATCTTCTCGCCTCAAATGGGAGGACTACCGTTGCTACACTTTGCCTCTCTATGAGGACTTTTGATCTTCTCGCCTTATGTGGGAGGACTACCATTGCTCCACTTTGCTTTTTTGGGAGGGCTTTTGATCTTCTCGCCTCAGGTGGGAGGACTACCGTTGCTACATTTTTGCCTCTCTGGGAGGACTTTTGATCTTCTCGCCTCATGTGGGAGGACTACCATTGCTACACTTTGCCTCTCCGGGAGGGCTTTTGATCTTCTCGCCTCATGTGGGAGGACTACCATTGCTCCACTTTGCCTCTCCGAGTGGACTTTTGATCTGTAGAAAGAAAGAAAAATTGCCTTGGGGAGGGCTTTTGTGAGTGCTTTTTGCCTCTGGCGAGGGCTTGCGCTCGTGTTTTGCCTCAAGGAGGGCTTGTATTTGTGGTTTGCGCTTCGGCAAAATTGGTTGTCTCTCTTCGACTGCTAGAGTGAGAGAGAGAAATTTAATGAGTGAAAAAAGCTTTATCGTGGGTTTTAATCTTTGTCCAGATGTCTTTAATTTTCTCGTATTTTTCTCCAAAATTTTACTCTTATGTTCTTCTCGAGTAAGAACACTTATCTTAGAAAGCAGCTTTCGGATTTCTTCTATTCTTCACGGAGTGATGATTCAAAGGTTTATTTCCAAGTCATCTCTTCTATATCGTGTTAAAAATAAAATTTGCTTGAAAGGGGCAATCTCTGATCCCTGATCTCTGATCTCTTTAGTTCTCACCTTTTCACTTAGTGGGCCCACATCGTTTTCTGTTTTTCGATGTCCTTATTTCTCCATCTTTTGGGAAATATTTTTCTTGGCCTTCTCTGTTTTTGACCAAGCATCTTTTATCCCTTTGTCGTGATCAGGAGCCTTACTCACCCAAAATAAAGCTCTAAGCCGGTTTTGGCCTAGCTGTCACTTTTGGTGTGTCTTTCCCTGTCACTCGGCACTTCTATTTTTCTCGCTCACTCTGGGCGCTTATGCGGGTTTTTTCTCTTTGCTACTCTTTCATTTCTTTCTATTCCCGTCTTTATTTACATTGAGGGTCTCGGTCCTTTGGGGGATCAGAGATTCCTTTAACCGATGTATTTTGTTCTTGCGATTTTCGGAGAGATGACTTGGATTTTCGTTGGAATTTTTACCCTGAGTGTGCGGTATGTTAGGAAGGCTTCGAAAACTGTTTCTCGGAAGTATTCCTGCAGGAGAAAAAACAAGACAAAAGTCAAAAAATCTAGGGAAATGAAAATCTGTCGCGCGACACCTCGGTGGGGAGGAGTTTGTCGCGCGACAATTTGGCCATTTGTCGCACAACAAACTTGACCAGTATATAAACCCCTGCTGAGCTCACTCCACCTCATTCTCTCCTTTCTCATTCTCTCTCTAGCCCTCTTTCTTTCTTCTCTCTAGCGCGGAAGCCCTGCCGATTTACTAGTTTTTTTGATTTTTCTGCTACTTTATCCATATACTGATGGATCCCGCACAGCCAGATTGACTTGAGGGTGACCAGGAGGAGGTCACTTTTACTGACGCTTAGGGAGTTCTTCGTTGTAACCTTCACCATGACGATTGGGCGGACCTTGACTGGTATGGTGAGGATGGGGTGGATCGCAGTTGTGCTGTGGTTTACTTGAAAATCCGTTGACGGTCTCTGGTATGTTTTCTTGAAAATCCTTCCTTTTGTGTATTTATATCTATTTGTCTTATTTATTATTTTTGTCGTTTCTTACATGTTTTTAAACAATTCTTATGTTAGTATACATGCATGCCTGAAAATAATATCCGAATTTAGAGAACACATACTTTACTTGTAATACTTCTAGGAGAATTACATAATTTACCCTTATAACCCTATAACTCTCATAACTACACCAAAATACCCTCAGGTTTGAAAAATTACATAATTTACCCCTATAACTCTCATAATTACACCAAAATATCATTAGGTTTGGAAATTACATAATTTTACCCTTACAACCCTATAACTCTCATAATTACACCAAAATACCCTCAGGTTTAGAAAATTATATAATTTTACCTCTATAACCCTATACTCATATATACGTCTCTGTTTGTTGCCTACAGTGGGTTGGCCGAGGTTGGGGTTCTCTTAACAATATTTTTTTAGAGTGGCGACAGGCACCAGCCCTTGTCCAGGAGTTGGTCCTTGCAACTCCTTTTGGTTCTCTTTTTGATGCCCTACTGGAGTGAGTATCTAGGGCAGCAGTCTTGGTGTCAGCACTGGCCTCTCATTGGTGGGACACCACTCATACTTTCCACTAGAGCTGGAGAGAGATGACGACGACCCCCTAGACTTGTTTGTTTTGACCGGGATTCCTTCAAGGGGAGTCCCTATCCAGATTGACGTTCCATTGCGTCTGACGGTAGAGGGTATCGTCGGCGACAGAGAGAGCCCGACTGGTTGCTTTAGGAGCGTCGATGACCCAACAGGAGGCGCGCCAGTATGCCTGCGTCCTTCTCTTTCTGACGCTCCATGATTTGTTCGAGGCCCGTGGGAGGGACACAGCCCATCTCTGGTGGTTGCCCTATCTTCGAGACTTTAGCATCATGTTCGATTACGACTGGGGCGGCTTCATTTTGGCTGTCCTCTATGATGCTATGGACTAGGTCTCTTGTCATTTAGCCCTAAACCTCAAGAGCTTCTCTTTGCTGTGGGAGGTACATATTTTTACTTCTTATCTCTGCTTTAGTTTTTACCTTTTATCTGCTGATTGTTGCTAATATTCTTTTGTTTTCTTCTCTTTTCAGAGTTGGTTTGTGGCCTACACCTATCTGGGTCGCGCCCAGGTGGATCTCCTCGTTAAGAACGATGATCAGTTTTTCCTTCTCTCCTAGTTTATAGCGGAGAACTACCGAGCTCCTTATGTATATCGGACCCGGGAGATTGGAGCTGCTACTATTCATGACCTGTTGGAGGAGCATGTAAGTACTTTAGAATTTTAAATAAAGAGAATAATAATAATAATAATAATAATAATAATAATAATAATAATAATAATAATAATAATAATAATAATAATAATAATAATAATAATAATAATAATAATAATAAGATAGAAATAACTAAATGGGATTTTATTTTCTTTCAGATTGAGTGGGCCTTCTGGGGTGATCTGGGTCTTCACTTTGGGTATGGCCGTGCTTTGACCGCCTCGAGGACCAGGCGGCTGATTAGGGACAAGTACGGTCTCCACTTCTACTTGGGCGAGAGGGTTATCCGCCAGCACACACCGGCCCAGTGGCCTCGAGTTTTGCTATTTCCACCAGTTTTGATGAGACGGATCGGCGAGATCGACCCGGTGATAGTGCAAGCTCTGGTGGATGGCCTTGATTTTCAGACATCTGTTGAGGAGGGGGACTATGCTGCTTTCGCTGCCTGTTACTTAATGAGAGAGCGAAAAGGGACCAGAGGCCAAGTTTTCTATGAGCGGTACTGGGCGTTGGGAGGCGACCCCAACTATATACGAGGACAGACCCATCTGGCTAGGACGGTCCCTGATCACCTGCTACCCGTCCCCGATCAGAGGGACAACATTCTGGATTCTGATGATGAGGGCCCAGAGGGAGAGAGGGGCGTTCCTGCTGCTGCTGAGGGTGGTGGTGTGGATAGACCTGAGGGAGGTGAGGGAGATAGGGTGACGGCGGTTCCAAAGCAGTCGCCTCAGACGACGCCCATGGAGGAGCAGCATGCTGATGCCGAGGGTTTTGAGTTTCCACTGGTCCTTTGGTATCTCCGGGGGTTATATTCGACGAGGACGAGGCTGAGGCTGCTGAGAAAGGGGGAGAGGGCTTTTCTGAGAGATCATGGGAGTCAGAGGACTTTAGGGCTGACTACGAGCAGTTTGGGTAGACCCCTTCTGCTGCGGTGGCTACTCCTTCTAATGGGGTTCCACCTTTGAGGGCGACAGCTATTGCGGATCCTCCAGGTGTTCACACGTATGCCACCTTGACCCTTCTCCCGTCGACGGTCATGGGCCCTTCGGCCTAATCTCCCGGTCTTGGTGGCTCATATTCTCGGCCTCCATTGTTTTTAATTCGCGAGGAGGGTGGGTCTACTTTCGCGGCCATCCCGGCGGGTTCATCTTCTCCTCTGGTCGATATACCGCCACTTTCCCGGGACATTACCTATGTCGGCACTGGCCTTCGTCGCTACACAGTGCCTGAGTATCCTTTACCTAAGGATACTTTTGATTACTTGGGCGGTCGCACTGGTGATGAGGTACATACTTCATTTTTCTCTTGATGATCCTTCATATCTTTTTATCTTAAATGTTCTAATTCTCTTTCTTTATGTCTTTTGCAGTGGGTGAGTGTTCGTGCGGGGATATGAGAGCCCTTCACGCCCAGAATCTCTACAACTGGAACCTTCTTTAGTTCATCGGTCGAGATCTCACGGCCTACATGCGTGACTATCAGAGGGCGATTGACGTTTCTCTTCGAGCAGATGACCCTCTGACCTCCTCTCGTGCCCGGACGGAGTTTCGGAGAAGCAGTAGCCGGACCTCCAGGCGCTCATGGTCCTCGGTGATTCACCCCTTGGCTCCTGTTCAGTCGACGAGGCCTTCTCAGGTTGCAGTTCCTCCTCCTCAGGACGTCCCAGCGGTTGACCATACTCCCGATGAGGGCTCGGGTGACAGCGGGAGTGAGTCAAAGCGCACTTGAGTAGATTAGTTTTCTCTTTCCTGTTTTGTAGTGTTAGTTTGGACATATGTGTAATTCTTTAGTAGTTTTAAAAACTGTTTTTGGTTTGGATTATAAAACTCTTATTGATGATGATGATATATATACTTTCTTTTTATGTGCTTGTGACAAAAGATTTTGACATTTTATATATATATATATGAATCAGTAAGGTTTAGGAATCATACCGTATGATACGGCGGCACTTAGAGTTCCTGTAAAAGAACAGAGAGAGCACAATGCATACAAAAGTGGTTATTTTGGCAAGAATGATTTTTACGTGTAAATGGGGGGGGGGAAAGGGTTTGTCGCGCGACAATCCCTCATGGATATAGGTTTGTCACGCGACAAATAGGCACATGTTTCACTTTTTTGCTATAAATACACCCATCTTCCTTCCTTCATCCTCACACCTTTCCCAAATGTCTTCTTACTGCACAAATTCTGATTTTTCTTATATCGAAGCTCGAGATGCTTTGATATCTTCTGAGAATGATTTGAATTTTGGCGCATTCAGTCCTTTAACGACATGGGGCCATCGTCCTGTAGACTTCTCCTTCTTGTTAGGTGCTTCGTATTTCTGGAGTCTGTGGATCATCTTTTCCGTTTCGAATTAGATAAGCTTTGCCCGACTTATGAGGAGTTTTCCTGACTTTTGCGTTCTGACACCCGTCTGCCGATGGTTGTCCCCATAGAGAAACTTGGTCCTCGAGATATGCTTATTGCTTTGTTGTCTATTCCCCCAGCGGTGTGTGATGGTTTTATTGTCGATGGGCTTTTCGATCTTTACAAAATGGTGAAGTTCTTTCATCGTTATGAAGATAGAGCTTCTTATAGCATGGGGCGCACGATGGTGGCCCTGATCTGCCTTATTTTTGATATGCTACTAGTGACGGGCTCTTTCTGTGTTGATCCGACTATTTAGAGTCTGATATATCAGGCCCAAAATGGAGAGTCCATTGTACCTATTGTTCTTGCATAAACTCTGAATGATTTAGATGATCTCCAAAGAGGGGCCTCACCCTTTTTCAGGGGGAGTCCGCGTTTTCTATATATGTGGTTGTTGGAGCATTTCTGATCGGTAGGTTTCAACTTGGTTCGGCTAGACAATCCAACAGACTTCTTCCATCATCCCTTCTTCAGTGCTTTGACCATATCTTCCTCTTATTAGACATTGTGGTTCTCGAAGAACTTTCGCGCTATTCGGTGGAACATTCCTTGGTAGAAACTGAGGGCGATGGTGCTTAGTACAGGGGGTCAGAACTACGTTCGGCTCTGAGGACTCTGGTTTACCTTTTTCTATCTCCCATGACGTCTTCTTTGGCAGTTCAACGTGCCTCAGAATATTTCCCTTGGTCTGAACAACTTCTCTTCCGAGTTCAAATTTGTAACCCCGCATGTTTATCTATCAGTGGAGAGAATATAGCGTGCCCGACTGACTCGACAATTCAACTATGCTCATTTTGGTATTACCCGGCCTCTCCGGGTTGACATTATTCGCTCTTGCTAGCAGTCTCTAGAAGGGGAGCTGATTGATAACCCTTTTCAAATGGAGTGGTTCCGATTCATAGATACTGGGGCTACTGATGATAACATTTTTTAGCGTACCAAATCTTGGATGAGGCTCGAATCGATTTGGCTACTGAGGACCCTGTGTGGCCAACCCCTAGGGCTTAGATTTTTCTGTATGCTTGTCTTTAATAGTCTTCCTTGTAACATTTGGTGTTCTGAACCACCTTAATAATATACGAGGGACTGCTTATGAAAACAATTTTCTTACAATGTTTAAACCGGACCTAAAGTCACTTCTCAGGTTGCCTACGTTCCTTGTTTGATTTCTAAAAAAAAAAAGTTGAGTTGGGGCTCAGGTTTACGTAGTTCTCATCTATACATGATATATCTATTGGTAATACTTCTTCAAATGATCCATGTTGACTGGTGAATGCAGTAGCTGTCCGTCCAAGTCCGTGAGCATGGCGACACCCCCTGTATCAATCTCTTTGACGATATACGGCCCAGTCCACTTCTGCCCGAACTTTTTTCTTGGATCCCTGGCTGGTTCTCAAATTTTTTTCAACACGATGTCGTTCTCTTTGATACCCCGAGTTTTTAATTTCTGATTAAAAGCTCGAGGGATTCTCTTTTAATACCCTTGATGGTGATACGCGGCTTTTAATCTCTTCTCATATAGTAGGGCTAGTTCGCTATAACGTGCCTAGACCCACTCTAACTTATTTACTTGGTTCTTAAGCATTAATCTGAGGGAGTGAACTTCTAACTCAATGGGGAGGACTGCTTCCATCCCGTATGTAAGGGAGAACGGAGTTGCCCCAGTAGAAACTTTCTCGGTGGTGCAGTACCCCCATAATGCATAAGGTAATTTTTCTGGCCAGTCCTGGCAGGTGCCGGTCATCTTGCTTAGAATATTCTTCAGGTTCTTATTGGTGGCCTCAACCGCCCCATTGATTTGTGGTCTATACGGTGAAGATTTGTGTCTGGTGATGCCGTATTCTTTCATGACTGCGCTAGCCTCTCCTTCAAAGTGGGTGCCATTATCCGAGATAACCTCGTGTGGGACCCCATATCGACAGATGATGTTCCGTCGAATGAATTAGGCAATTTTTCTGGCATCAAGGGTCTTGAAGGATTCGACTTTTACCCATTTGGTGAAGTAGTCGATGGCCACTAGTATTAATTCATGGCCGTTACTGGCCTTGGGTGAGATTTTCCCAATGATGTCGATTCCCCAGGTTGCGAAAAGCCAGGGGGCGGTCATATTGTACAATTCTTTTGGTGGGAGCTTTTGAGATTTGGTATAGACTTGACATTTATGACAATGGCATACGTGATCAACGCGGTCGTTCTGAAGGGTAAACCAGTAGTACCCTTGTCGGATGATTTTGCGGGCCAGCGTATGACCGCTCATGTGGGGTCCACAATCCCCCCATATATCTGATTCATCATTTTGACAGACTCTTCTTCAGTGAGACATTAGAGATGCGTCCCGTCGTAGTTTCTCTTATACAGCCTTTCAGCGCAAAGTATGAATCTTGACGCTAATCTTTTGAGCGTAACTCGTGTTCTCTTGTCTGTTTGTTCTGGATACTGATGATTCTTTAATAAGTTTCAGATGTCATAAAACCAAGTGAATGAGTTCCTGCTCTCTTCATCTTCTATTTCAAGGGCTATGTAGTGAGCCAGACCAGATCCTCTTTGCACTATAAGAGTGATTTCCTCTATCCCCTCCGGGATATCGATCATGGATGCTAGAGTTGACAGTGCGTCAGCAAAGCTATTTTGTGATTGAAGAACATAGTAAAACTCCGAGTCTTCAAATCTCCCTGCGACATCCTCCAATCGGGTGAGGTATAGGACTAACTTCTCATATCTGATTTTTCATTCTTTCAGAACTTGGTAGACCACTAATGCCGAATCTCCGTACACTTGTATTTTCTTTATACCCCTTTGGAGCGCAATCTCTAATCCGACTATGCAGGCTTCTTACTCGGCCATGTTGTTAGTGCAAAAGAAGTCTAGACGATAGGATACCGGGGAGTGAGTTTGATCAGGAGAGACTAACAGGATGCCTATCCCGTTCCCATTTCGGTTGGCGGCCCCGTCAAAGTACAATTTTTAGTCTTTATTGGTCTCGACATTCATGATAACTTCATCTGGGAACTCGGCTTCTTCTAGCATGTCACCCAGTATTAGATTTTATGCTAGATAGTTAGCTATGATCTTGCCTTTTACTGCCTTCTGGGTCATGTAGGTGATGTTAAACTCGGAGAGTAAGAATAACCATTTTTCCATACGGTTTGAGAGAGCCGGTTTCTCGAAGAGGTATTTCAGCGGATCAATTCGTGATGCCAGGATGACCGAAAAAATCAGCATGTAATGCCGTAATTTCTGCATTACCTAGACAAGAACGGTGCATGATTTCTCCAATGGCGTATAATTTATCTCGAATGGGGACAACTTCTTGTTAACATAGTAAATGGCCTGCTCCTTTCGTGTATCGGTCAGATGTTGGGCTAGCATGGCTCCTGTAGCTATATTGATGATTGTTAGGTATAGGATTAACGGCAGCCCGATTTATGGTGGGGTCAATACTGGGGAGTTGGAGAGGTAGTCTTTGATTTTATCAAAAGCCTCTTGGCACTGATCGTCCCATTCTCCTGGTGAAGACTTCCTCAGGAGCTTGAAGATGGGTTCGAACGTCTGAGTGAGTTGAGAGATGAACCTGCTGATGTACTGTAAATTACCCAAAAATTCCCGGACTTCTCTCTCGGTACGAGGTTCAGGCATATCTCAAATAGCTTTAACCTTGGCAGGGTCTACCTCAATTCCTTTCTTACTGACGATATAGCCTAGGAGTTTTCCTTTGGTTACCCCGAACACACACTTCTGCGGATTGAGTCTCATCTGATACTGGCGGAGCCGATCAAAAAAGGCCAGTAAGGCTGGGACATGGCCTTCCCTCTCTTTTGACTTAATAATCATATTGTCCACATATACTTCTACTTCTTCAGCCCAAATGGCATAATGGTGTAGCAATATGTTTCCCATGGTGTGATGAATGCTGTTTTTTTGGTGATCTAGATGCATCTTGATCTGATTATACCCAGCGAAATCGTCCACGAATGACTTCAAGGCATGGTTGGCGGTATTATCCACTATTAAATCAATGTTGGGTAATGGGAAATTATTTTTTGGACAAGCTTTGTTGAGATCTCGGTAGTCTACACACATGCGAACTTTCGCAAGAACCCCACACTTAGTTGCTTCATCACTTCTTCTTTTACTTTCAAGGACCATTCCGGCGTAAGTTTTCTCAATTTTTGTTTGACGGGCCTGGACTCCGGCTTAGTGTGTATTTCGTGCATGACTATCTGGTTGTTCAGACCTGGCATATCAGTACAGGACTAGGCAAAGACATCCACGTACTCATTCAGAGTTTGTATGAATTCCTCTCTCTCAGTTTTGTTTAGATTCGCCCCAATAGAAACCTCTTTTCTTTCCTCTTTGGTCCCGAGATTAATCACAAGAGTGTCTCCCTCCTCGCTTTATATCCGCTGATCCTCCCGCTCGGGGTGTTCGTTTAGTTTCTCCAGATCCATAGAGGTAATTACAAAATTAAAACTAACAGGATACTGCGAAATGAAATCTATTTCATTGGCAAAAGTGTTTAAGGTACAAGTTCAAAAGGTAAATTTAGGAGCGACTTTTCCCTAGCCCTACCATCACTCTTCTTATCTCTCAACCTTACAATTTCACTCTTTTCTCCTTTTTCTTAGTATTCTGGATCGGTGTGAATTAAGTGTACAGGATCATCTCTCGGTTCATCATTCTCTAGGGCCATGACGTCAAAGAGATTTTTGATTATTTCTTCCTCTTTGTCGTCTTCACTTTCTTCTCTCGGTCGGATCATCAATTTGGTAGAGAAGGTGTGTATGACATTTTTTTTGAGGTAAAGGTGCTCTTCATAGAAGATTTCCAATCCTGAAAGATTATCTCCATCGCTGTTTTTCCAAGGCTCCTGAAAGTGGCAAAAGGGGAAGTCCTCTCTTTTCTTGACAAAAAAACCCATTTAGTGAGCTGAAACTCGAATACCGATGCCCTCGAACCATTTTCTCTTGGTTATCGTCGTCGGTGTGTTGGTACCCCAAACATTCTCTTTCGTATCTTGTTACCGGTTCTAAGGCCTGAAGTAGTCCTTGCTGTCCCATTCCCAAACTGACTCCGGGCAAGTATTTCATCATTCTCAACATATTTGTAATCTTGGCACTGAGACCGGGGATATTATCAGGCGATAGATACTCGATTCTCTGGGTGGTAAGGGCCTGCAGTTGAGGTTCGTAAGAAAAGCCTCCCAGCTGTATGCTTTGGTTCCCGATGCCTAAGACGGATAATTCCAGATCTGCTAAGGTCCTTTCAGGATCTCCCTAGATGGTGATTATCTTCCCTTCGAATGGTATTTTAATCTTCTGATGTAAGGAGAAGGGGAGCCCTCCTATATCGTGTAGCCATGCTCTGCCCAATAAGAGGTTAAAACTGGAGGAGATGTCTATGATTTAAAAATCGACCGAAAAGTTTTCGGTACCGACCATGAGGTCAACCTTCAAATAGCCCAGAACGGTCCTCCTAGTGTTGTCATAAGCTCTAACGGTTACAACTGAAGGAGAAAGCTTTGTATCTGAAATACCCAGACATCTGGCGGTCTTCAGAGGGCAAATATTTATAGTTGACCCATTATCGATGAGAACCTATGGCAAGATTTTTCCTCTGGTCCGGACAGTAATATGAAGTGTCAGACTGTGTTTCTTCTCTAATGGAGACAAGTTTTCATCTGAGAATGACAGACTTCTTTGGACTGTAAGCGACCCAATAATGCTTGGCAGTTGTTCCGACGTAGAATCCGGTGATATGACAGCCTCATCCAGAAGTTTAATGAAGCCTTCAACTGTTCCAGTACTCGGTCATCCCCTATTTTCTTAGGAGGAGGTGATTTCTCAATACCCATCGGTGGTGGCTGATATACCCTCCCCAAATGGGTAATTTGCTGTATCTAAAAGGATGCTGAGTCTGATTCTTCTGAGATTTATGGTGAATCGGGTTCTGCCGACCAACTGAAAGTTTTAGGGGAGGTCTCTGTCATATAGATTGTCTCATTTAGAGGGCCTCGGGGTTTTTAGGGGTGTTTCTTCTTATTCTGGGTCTACCATATCCCAGATTTTTTAGGGTTGGTCTTGATTGTAAGTGGGTGGGAGATCCCCTGATTTGCTTTTCCTAAACCCTGCCCGGGTAAGACGTTCATCTTAGCCATCCATTGATCAATTATTGGATTGAGACCTGGGGCAACTTGGGTTCTCTTAAGCGGCACAACGGGTGATTTGTAAGCTGGGTCATCTCGGATGAGTCCTATGGGATCAAAGCCTTCTTCATCAGTGGTCAAGGAGTTAATTCTCGCAGACGGAGCATGGTTAGGAAGGGGATTGTTGGTAACATTGGGTCCGCCGGGTACAGGGATGGTTCCAGCCTGGATTAGGTCCTGGATACGGTGGCAAAGAGCCAAATAGCGTTCCGTGTCATGGCCAGTGGCTTGATGGTACGCGCAATTCTCATTCATTCTCCAAGTGCTGGGAATAGGGCTTGGTGCGGGGCGTGGATTTAGTGGAGTGATTAGTCCGGCATTTCGAAGTAATTTCAGACTTTTGACCAAGATAGTGGGGAGGGTGCAAATTTTTTTTCTCTTTTTGACCTAAGTGCTCAAAGAGTCTCGTTGCGTAGGCCAACTCATCGGAGGTGTTTGTTGTGGATGCCGGAATGGGTTTTGTTGATATGGGTATAAGCTCAGTTAGTTTACGGTTGGAGTGGCTGTCTTCTTCCCAGTATATGAGGCTTTCTTGGTATCGATTTTTGCTTTCTTGGTCAGCTCTTCCTCTACTTGCGATCCTATGCTTAACAGAGCCCTGAAGTGTGGGAAGACATGCTTTTCCATGCAATTTAATATAGCCAGAGTGAAATTCTTCTGTATGATCTCCAACTGTTCCTCTTCATCGGGCCGTTTGGACATTTGGGAGGCCATTTCTCTCCAGCGTGTGACAAAATCGCTGAAACTTTCCTTCTCGCCTTGCTTGGCCATCTTTAAGTACTTACGGGTAATATCTAAATCTTCGTTGGTCCCGTACTTAGTCAAAAACTCTTTGATGATATTTCCTAAAGTCTTCGTGCGATGTCTCTCTAGATAAAAAAAACTATCTCAAGACTGCCCCCGTGAGTGTCATATGAAAGGCATGAGCCAGCTCGGGTTTTTCACAACCAGATACTTGCATGGATCTGATGTAGGATTGGAGATGAGTTTTTGGGGGTGTGGTTCTGGTAAACTTGGTGATAGAAGGGAGCTTAAATCCCTAGGGTAATCTTGCTTCTGCGTAGAGGGAGAAGGCATTCATGTCAGTAATCTCGTCTGCTCATTTTATTAGAGAAACTCTCTTCTGCAGGACCCTCATCTGTTCCTTCAACTTCTTCATTTCTTCACTTTCTCTTGACACTTCATCGGGTTGTTCTTGAGCTATAACCGATTCGGCGTATACTGCCCGGAGTCAGTTGATATCTGGGTGCTTGTTGGGAGGGGCTACCAGGGCTGGTGGTGGGAGACTGGAACTTGCGGCCATTGTTGATACCGAGGATAAAAACCCGATTGAATTTAGAGTTGCGGCTAAATGATGGATGGCTTTTGTTGCTGATAGGTAAGGCCTGAATTCGGGGCCCACTGATTGGGATTGATTTGAACGGGACCGGCTGGGATGGGGCCTATTTGTGGTGGGTTAGTTCCTTAGACTGAGGGAAGTACTTGTGATGACTGCCCTTGATTCGAATCTCGATTCGGTGGTAGTCGTTCAAACCTCGGTGGTGTAGTTCACTCAGCTGACAATTCTTCAATTCGAATTCGGGTATCCTGTTGCTCGATCGTGAGGTTTGCTAAATTTTTGCTGACGGTCATAAGTAAACGATGCATCTCGGCTAGAGTTGGCTGGACTGCTGATGCCTCGGCCAGGCTCTGATCTATTTCTTCGTTCTCATGTCCATCGGCCATTGCGGATATGCTCGGTCTTACTAATCTTTTGGTATGATATCGACCGGCTCAACCTTTCAGACTGTCGTCGTTTATGGCTGTAGATGAAATCACATGGCGAAGATGAAAGAAGACTACGGTGAGACTCGATTTTTGCCAAAAGAACCACTAAAAAATAATATCACCGAGAAAAGACTCGGGTTTTAAAAGGTGGTGTAAAGGAAGCCGTAAAGTGGTACATCCCCTATGACTATTTGACAAGTGTTTTAATTGACTCGATCTTATATGCAGCGCATGTGTACGAACGGTTAAGGCTTCAGGCTCCCTCCTTTGTGGCAAGACCTTGCGATATACCCCAAGGGTGGGTACGTGCAAGAATTTTTTGATATACTTCCCGGGTACGTGAGTGTTCTCGTCACTAGATCTACCTCGGGGGCGTACTTGGCCAAGGAGAGTGGAAGTAAATGCTTTCGGCTTATGTTGGCCCAAGCAAGCCAACTCCCTATTCACTTATAATGCTTCCGAGGGTTTGGGGTAAATTCACACTTGTAGAACTAATGCATGATTTGTGAAGTACGTGCAAAGTTCAAAAGGTTGGGTTTACAAATATCATTATCTTTATTACATATTTTGAAAAACTTCCATTTTTAGAAAAAATATTTCTTCTCAATCAATTAAAAAAAGAAGTAGGGAAAGTAGTAAAAGCAGATATTCAACAAATAAACAAAAGTCCACATATAAGAGCTTAGTTTTCTAGTGTCCCCAGCAGAGTCACCACTGTGAAAATATGCAAATGCGACCCCCAGGTCTCGTTCCCGTGTTTGGGCGTCTGAAACATCGGAAGGAATTTTGTTGTTCCATTTGCTTCTTATTGGTGTTGATAATTTATATCGGGTATCCTTCTATCCTATTTCTAGATACAGAAGGGTTCGTTCAGAGTCGCCAGTACGTTTTACGAGAAAATGGACAAAAAGGGTCGTGTAAGAGGAAAGGCTATAGACAAGCCTTTCCTTACATGTTTGTCTGCGAAATCAGGATTCTATAGGGTTCGAAAACTATGTTACAGATTAGGAAGGTGTTAAGCACCCGTTCTGCCCTTTCGGTCTCTAGTGGTCTTTTATATGTTTATTTTATGTTAAAAAATTTGTATGCTTTTACTGATAGTCTACTACTTTCCGAATGAAAAACACTAATTTTGGGAAAAATGGAAAAAGGGTTGAAAAACCTTTGTGTTCCGAGAACCGATATTTTATTTTGAAAGATGTAAATACAAGTGACAAAAGCCTTTTTATTTAAGAGAGAGTTTCTCGTATTTACTTCTTTAGAAAAATGACGGTTTGCTCGTGTTTTGAATACTTTGAAAAAGTTCGGCTCTTGTATCGAGACTAATTTTGACGGAAGTTTTATCAGACACGTCACAGTTTATGAAAAAGATGGGATATGCAGGATCTTAATTCCTATGTAAGTTTTAACAGTCCGGATTTTGAAAACAGAATTTTATTCGGATGATAATGTACTTAGTTTTCTGATTTTGCAAATAATTTTATCAGGGTTTTTGTTTTGAAAACAGTAGGTTATTTTATAACTTGGCAATAAGTTTATTCAAATAAAACGTGGATAGAACAACAGAAGTAAAACAGGTACACAAATATTTAATTTTAAATACTAGAAGAGACTTTCTCTATCTTCCTAACGAGAATAATAATAAGAAAGAAAATATAATACGATAGAGAGATCTCTGGCGATAATAATCTTTTCATTCTTCAGATATTTTTGAGAATTCGATTCCTGAAGCGGGACAGGTCGAGTGTCGGGAATAAATTCAATAATTCTTCAGAAATAAGACGATTGTAGAAAATACTTGATAAAAGACCAGAAAATCAGATATAAGCCTAGAATTCTTAAATCCCAAGTTGCTGTCTTTGAACCCTTGGGGGTGTTGGCCTATTTATAGTGCTGTGGGAGGATTGTCACGCGACATTTCCCCAACAAGGGCAAGTGTCGCGCGACATGTTGAGCAATGTCGCACGACAAACGGCTGAAGTGGTGTCTCTGACAAATTGATATGTCAGAGAGTGGATGGTCTGGGTCAAAGGGGTTTGTCGTGCGACACAAGATAGATTGTCGCGCGACATACTGATATGTTGCGCGATAATCCCCCTTAGGAATAGGTTTGTTGGCCAACAAACCCTTTCGGGACAGTTTCGGGTGCTCAGGTGGGTCCCGGGCCTTAAGAATTGTACTTATCGATTGTCGTTAGTGTTCTTGCGGGGGGTCACAGATCGGGGTGTTTATACCACCATAAATTTTGATCTGTTGGTTTCTAAAACCAAGAAAGCTAAGGGGAAAGGCATGCATGTTTGTTCCAATGCGGCCTTTGTTTTAGTGTAAGATTACCTTCCACATTTTTCTTTACAGCGGTTTATCTTTGTCTTCCTCATGTATTAGTAGCATATTTCTTTTAGGTTGATTGATAACTTCAGCTGCTTCAATTTTTAATTTTTTTTAAATAATACATACATGGTTTTAAGTTTACTACAATGTTAGTAAATTGACATACGCTATTTTATAAAGTGAAGGTGCAAGGGGTCATTAATCTAATTTGATTGTTTAGGGTGCGCTAAACTTGCTTAAGATTTATCTGTAGTAAAATTGTCAATAGTTCTTTCTCATTTTTGGTGACCTATATTATACTTGGCTAAGTAAGTCTGATTAGCTACTTTATGTGTATCACTTGATTGACTTATGTATTCCTTTTTAGGGACTTGTGTATTATTTGAGTTAATATATATTGTATGCTTGCATGCCGTGGGCCATAGGCTGACTAGAGCGTAGGCCATCAAAGTTGCACTGGCTAAAAGTTCACTTATAATTTTTTATCTCTCACAAAAATTATGCAAAGCCAAATATTATAATAAGATAGAAATAAAAATTATGTAATAATATGATAGAGAGCATCCACAAATATTATTACTCTAGTAGGCATAATATTATCATAGTTTCCACAACTATATGGCAACTTCAATTTTTTTACTGATTTTTCTTCTCACCACCTAAAGAATTTACTCTCTGGAAAAGCCAAAAGGTAAGAAAATTTCTTACCATATCACATTTTTTTTTCTCAAAAGTTAATTATTTTTCCATTAATTTTCTAAATCGCTTCCCTTCTTCCATAGAAAAAAAATTCATTAGATGGCGAGAAATAATTTTTTTTTCTCAAATAAGGAAAGATAAATATATATACTCATAAAAAAATATAAAATAAAAAACATCTCATCAAATTATTCGTCATATTTGTTAACTTCTCAAGAAAAAAAAAATACAATTATTTGTCAATTTTGTTATTAAAGGCGCTTTAAATAAATGAAGAACGGACAAAATTTGAAAGCATCTCCATAGTGGAGGGCATGAATTGACCAGACATCTTTGCTTTTACTAAAGTGGCCAATAATTTCACACAGAATCAATAATTCAATGCATCCACTAGGCAATAAAGAAACGAAAATTGCACTAAATGGAAAAGTAATTTATTTTCTGTCTTTTAGTAGTTTCACTTTTCCTTTTTTAAATGTTTTAAATTTATAATTTATTTATTAATTTTGAGATGTAATAATTGTTTTAAATTTTCCAATAACAAAATAATTTTTTTAACTAATTATTAATTAATTTGAAATCGGCATTTTTAAAAATAATACTTAAAAAAAGAGCAAAAATATAAATTCAAGACAAATCAAGAAAGTGTAGAAAAGGAAAATAAAAGCTAAAGAAGGGACAACCACTGAACAATCCTTCCTGTTTGGCTGTTTGAGTAATCTTTCTGCATCCGCCTTATTTTTTAATATCCCGTTTAAAAAAATATATTGATTCAAAAGATAATAATTGTGTATATTTACTATTTTTTTATTGCGATGAGTTATAATATCTTTTTGTTCCAAAAGAAAAAAAAAAAACCTTCACAATTCCAAATGTCCTAAGAAAAACGAGAGCCTTAATTTAAAGTAGTATTCTTTTTTTTTTTTAAAAAAAAAAACTCATATTAATTTCTAGTTTCAAACCCCTCCCTCCCTTCATTGGACGGCGAGAAATAAATTTTTTTTTTCTAATAAAAATAAATAAATATATATATTCATAAAAAAAATATAAAATAAAGAATATCTCGTCAAATTATCCGTTTGTTAACTTTTTCGAGAAAAAAAAATACAATTATTTGTCAATTTTGTTATTAAAGGCGCTTTAAATAAATGAAGAACGGACAAAATTTGAAAGCATCTCCGTAGTGGGGGGCATGAATTGACCAGACATCTTTGCTTTTACTAAAGTGGCCAATAATTTCACACAGAAGCAATAATTCAATGTATCCACTAGGCAATAAAGAAACGAAAATTGCACTGATCGATAACATTTTTAATGAAAAATGAGCATTTTCTATTTGATTTGACAATTTAAAGTGTTTGATTGTATTTTTTTTTAGGCAATTTAATTTTCACTTTTCCTTCACATATGTGCATTTTCAAGGCAATTGAGGAAAATGTTTTCTTTGGGGGGAGGTGTTTTTTTGTTTTTCATGCTTGGGCACGGTTCACGAGATAAAATTTTTACCATTTTTTACATTAAAAATGCCATAACTTAAAATATAAAATTCAAAATAATATAAAAAATTTAATATTTAAAATCTACTAATCAAGATCAATTAAACAAGATCTATCATGACTATATAATTATGTAAAAAAAAATACCAATAATTTTTTCTACATTAAAAATGCCATAATACAACAAATATTTTCCGGGTAGAAAACTAAGGCACACACTGCACTACATTTTCCATGCAAACTCAATTCTAGGCAATTCAATTGCCCGTAACTTATTTTCTTTCCATGCAAGTTCTATACTTGCAATCAAACGCACCTTAAATGGAAAAGTAATTTTTTTTCTGTCTTTAGTAGTTTCACTTTTTTTTAAATGTTTTAAATTTATAATTTATTTATTATTTTTTAGATGTAATAATTTTTTAAAATTTTGCAATAACAAAATAAATTGTGATGGTGTCAAAATCTAGAAATAGATAATTAACCAATCAATAAGCGAATATCGGTGAATAAAAAATAAATGCGGCGCAATGATGAACACATGATATTTTTTTTTAAGGTAGGTTCCCCCGGTAGCGCTTATGCTATTCCAGTGGTACGTCCTCCTTTTGTGTGTGCTTGTTTTGTATTAGCTCAAAGGCGATCAATTTGGAAGATAATACAAGCTACCAACTTCTCTCTCTATAATTTCCTTAATTATATTTATAAGTATAGAATTAGGATTACAAATATTTCAACAGAATAAATAATAAACTGTGTAGGAGAGATACTGTATAAATGTTGTTGGTATTTTTTGGAGTATAAAAATAGAGAGTAGAAGACCCTTCTATTTTTTGGGGTATGAAAATAGAGAGTATATGACCCTTCTATTTTTTAACAAAATATATAGGAGAGAAAGTATATATTTTTGGTGAGGAGAATTGTGTATTTTTTGTTGTGTGTTTTTGTTGTAGAAAGATGATATTGAATGAATGAATGAGGGGGGTATTTATATGTAAATGGGGAATGACAAAAATATAATTTTTTTGTGGAGGATAATTATTTAAAGGAAATTAAATAATTATCTAAAGGAAAGTGTGGAATATAATGGAGTGAGATAATTATTTAAAGGAAATTAAATAATTATCTAAAGGAAAGTGTGGAATATAATGGAGTGGTATAATTATTTAAAAGAAATTAAATAATTATCTAAAGAAAAGTGTGGAATATAATGGAGTGGGATAATTATTTAAAGGAAATTAAATAATTATCTAAAGGAAAGTGTGAAATATAATGGAGTGGGATAATTATTTAAAGTAATTAAATAATTATCTAAAGAAAAGTGTGGAATATAATGGAGTAGGATAATTATTTAAAAAAAATTAAATAATTATCTAAAGGAAAGTGGAGAATATTATTTTTGTAGGCCAATGGTAAAATTATTTTTATTTTTGTAGGCCAATGGTAAATTAATATTTACCCCATCAATTGCCCCATATCCTTATCATTTAGCTCGGATGAGCTGATTGGTGAGGATATCCTTCAATCCGGGAGTTAGTAGTAGCTCTGAGCTCTGATATTCGAGATGTCTTCGGCTCGAATCCTTCGTAGGCGAACAAGGTTGACAATTCAATGCCTATGTTAGGTCTTTTGTCTTTATTAGAAATCTTTTTCGAAGTTGAGGCGTGAGAGCGGGCACTTGTCGAGAAAGATAATCATGGGGAGACCTCGAATAACCGATGTGTAGGATTTTGTTAACCCTTGACCGTAAGTTTATGGAGCTCAGAACATTAACGTGTAAAGCTAGCTAGACTTTGATCATTAGTCTTAGAGTTTCAGAACATCATTGTGTAAGGCTGGCTAGACGTTGATCTCGAGTCTTAGTTCAAGGACGTTAGATCTCGGATGCTAGTCGTTGAGCTCAAAACATCAATGTGTAGAGCTTTTAGAGCTTCAGAACATCATTGTGTAAGGCTGGCTAGACGTTGATCTCGAGTCGTAGTCCAATGATACTAGATCTCGGATGCTAGTCGTTGAGCTCGAAACATCAATGTGTAGAACTCGTTAGACATTAGATGCAAGTTGTAGAGCTTGGAACATTAATAAGTCAAGCTCGCTATACTTTTGGTCATAAATAGTTTGATTATATTCGGGCCTTTTCCAACTGTCATCAAATTCTCGAATTTCTTTCTTTCTTTTTATTCTTCTTCTTCTTTTTTTTTTTGAGGCATGCCTTTGTTGTTGGCCAATTTTCAGCTAGATCTCTTTGGGCTGGAGTGGTCCAGCAGTTGTCTGACGGACTTCAAAATCGCGTTTAGCTTTGTAGAAGTTTGATATCCGCTGAAAATTTCTTTAATTTCTTTCTTGTGATTTGTCGGATGAACTTGATAAAAATTACATTCAATTGTAATTTTTTTTTTTGGAAGCTCATCAATTTTTCCTACAATAAATATTATTGATCGTAAGAAAATGATACAACTTTAGATATATTAAAATAAAGAGAAAAATCATATATGAGTTACTAAAAAATAACTTATCTCTTCTTTTGGGTTTTATCCCCTTGGGTAACTGAAATTTTGAATGATTATGCGCTCGTAAATATTGAGCAAGTGTAGGCTTGCCGGATTTTTGCATTTTTTGTAGCAGCAACTTTGTATCCCCGTTTTGGACCTCGAGATGGCCAAATTTGAAAAATGATTGAACTGGAAAGTTGTAGATCTTGAAATTTTCTCCAAAATGGACTCCAGAATCGCATGATTTGGAGTTTTGAGCACAAAGTTACGCGCCTGATTATATTGAGTCACCGTAGGCCCGCGAGATTTCATTCCAGAAAGTTTGAATCGAAGTTTTGAACCCCGAGATGAACGAATTTGAAAAACGCTTGAACCGAAAAGTTGTAGCTCTTGAAATTTTCTTCAAAATGGACTCCAGAATCGCATAATTTGGAGTTCGGAGCACAAAGTTATGCCCCTGAGAATATTGAGCTACGTAAACCCGCGGGAATCCGAGTTTTTCACCGAAAATTCACTTATAATTTCTAAAGAACGAGAGCTTTAGAAAGCTTATCGTTCCCACAGACGGCGCCAACTGATGGTGTCAAAATCTAGAAATAGATAATTAACCAATCAATAAGCGAATATCGGTGAATAAAAAATAAATGCGGCGCAATGATGAACACATGATATTTTTTTTTAAGGTAGGTTCCCCCGGTAGCGCTTATGCTATTCCACTGGTACGTCCTCCTTTTGTGTGTGCTTCTTTTGTATTAGTTCAAAGGCGATCAATTTGGAAGATAATAAAAGCTACCAACTTCTCTCTCTATAATTTCCTTAATTCTATTTATAAGTATAGAATTAGGATTACAAATATTTCAACAGAATAAATAATAAACTGTGTAGGAGAAATACTGTATAAAGGTTGTTGGTATTTTTTGGAATATAAAAATAGAGAGTAGAAGACCCTTCTATTTTTTGGGGTATGAAAATAGAAAGTATATGACCCTTCTATTTTTTGGGGTATGAAAATAGAGAGTATATGACCCTTCTATTTTTTAACAAAATATATAGGAGAGAAAGTATATATTTTTGGTGAGGAGAATTGTGTGTTTTTTGTTGTGTGTTTTTGTTGTAGAAAGATGATATTGGATAAATGAATGATGGGGGTATTTATAGGTAAATGGAGAATGGCAAAAATGTAATTTTTTTGTGGAGGATAATTATTTAAAGGAAATTAAATAATTATCTAAAGAAAAGTGTGGAATATAATGGAGTGGGATAATTATTTAAAGGAAATTAAATAATTATCTAAAGGAAAGTGTGGAATATAATGGAGTGAAATAATTATTTAAAGGAAATTAAATAATTATCTAAAGGAAAGTGTGGAATATAATGGAGTGGGATAATTATTTAAAGGAAATTAAATAATTATCTAAAGGAAAGTGTGGAATATAATGGAGTGGGATAGTTATTTAAAGGAAATTAAATAATTATCTAAAGGAAAGTGTGGAATATAATGGAGTGTGATAATTATTTAAAGGAAATTAAATAATTATCTAAAGGAAAGTGGAGAATATTATTTTTGTAGGCCAATGGTAAAATTATTTTTTATTTTTGTAGGCCAATGGTAAATTAATATTTACCCCATCAAATTGTTTTAACAAATTATTAATTAAATTGAAATCGGCAATTTTAAAATAATACTTAGAAAAGAGCAAAAATATAAATTGGAAACAAATCAAGAAGGTGTAGAAAAGGAAAATAAAAGCTAAAGAAGGGACAACCACTGAACAATCCTTCCAGTTTGGCTTTTTGAGTAATCTTTCTGCATGCGCCTTATTTTTTAATATCTCGTTTTAAAAAATATATTGATTCAAAAGATAATAATTGTGTATATTTACTATTTTTTATTGCGATGAGATATAAAATCTTTATGTCCCCAAAAAAAAAAACCCTTCACAATTCCAAATGTCCTAAGAAAAATGAGAGCCTTAATTTAAAGTAGTATTCTTTTTTTTTTTTTTTTTAAAAAAAACTCATATTAATTTCTAACTTCAAACCACCCCTCCCCCCTTCATTGGACGGCGAGAAATAATTTTTTTTTTCTCAACTAAAAAAAGATAAATATATATACTAAAAAAAATATAAAATATAAAATATTTCATCAAATTACTCGTTTGTTAACTTCTCAAGAAAAAAAAAAAACACAATTATTTTTTAATTTTGTTATTGAAGGCGCTTTAAATAAATGAAGAACGGAATGGATAAAATTTGAAAGCATCTCCATAGTGGAGGACATGAATTGACCACCCATCTTTGCTTTTACTAAAGTGGCCCATGGCCAATAATTTCACGCGGAATCAATAATTCAAAGTATCCACTAAGCAAAAAAGAAACGAAGCAACTGGGAATTGGAGATTTTCGAAGATCACACAAATCAAAAAATTAACATGAAAGTATATAACTGAGAATCACAAAACAAAACACAAAATTCATAAATCCCATCGTTTAAATTTTTTTTAAACACAATTCAACTCGCAATAAATAAAGTCAATCATGTAACTTAAAGTGACTAAATAAATATGTGAATATTAAAAACTTAAAGTAGGCTAAATTTGTATCGTTCATTGATTTAATTATCTAAAATATAAATATTGTGTCATTTGGTATTAATGGTACAATTGGTATTGGTTTGGTATGGTATGGTATACCATAATATATATCAATATTTTGATACGATATAATATATTATTGGTATTGACTTTCAGTACTAGTATCGTATCATAATATTTCGGTACAGTATAAATACTGATCGATACTGTATCGTTACCACACTTAGATACACTTTGTTAATGATACGATATTGTATGGGTTAGTACAGTAATATTAGTATAAAAATCTACCTCTAGCAAGAACTATAATGACAAATTTCGTTGCTAAAATATTAGATATATATATATATATATATATTTTCAGTATCAAAATTTTTAATTATTATATAAATAGTTCGTAGCAGATCAATTATACAAAAAAAAAATGTAACAAGAAAGTTTACTTTAGCCTCATCAAAACACAGGGTCAGATATCTCTCTATATTCCCTCCTGTGTAGATTGACGAAAAAAAAATGAGAGTTTTTTTTCCCCTTGTGGGTACAAAAGGGGCCTACATGGCAAACAAATTATATCACAAAAAACATTTGAATTAATAAAAATATATGCAGTCTGGATTTACTACAGATCAATTTTTACCAAGAATTTTTTGTCATTAAAATATTGAAGAGATTTTTATTGAGGAATGACATATCGTCATTAAAAGCCGGTTCATATATGTATTAGTTCGTACCAAAACATTTTCCTAAAGTATATGTAATGTACCCTTTAAATAATCAATTTAATGGCCAATAAGCATTTTTGGTGTAACTACAAAATATATACAAACGAGATACTACACATGATAAATGAACTAACAGAAATGCTCTCTAAATATATTTTAATGTGATGCAGAAACAGCATGTGGTAAAAAAAAAATAACACAGCTACTAAATTTATTTTTCAACATTTCAAATAAAAATAATATTTTTTATAATCATTTTCTAACTTGTTATCAAACGGAGTCATTTTTCTATGAATTTTTTTTCTTTGGGTAGTGAGAAAGAAATTTTTTTTTAAGCAAATAAAGAAAGATGGACAGTATTTACTAATAAAATAAATATGAGATAGAGAATATCTTATCAAATTACTCGTCCATTTTCTAACTTCACATAAAAACCACAATTATTTTTTAATTTTATTATCAAACTCAATTTAAATAAACTATATTACATGCCCATACCGTATGTGCTATATATTTATATATATTTAGTTCAAATCAAAATATAAAACAATGATGTCTAGTGGTTTAGCAGTTAAGTAACATATTATATTGTCCAAGTTTCAAATCTTCTTGTAATTATATTTTTTTAGTTTAAACTCTGTTACAAATATATTTTTTAATAAGAAAAGAGATAACAAGAACGAAAAAGGAATTACAAAAATTTAACATGTTTCAGGCTACTGAATTTTATGATTGAATTTTATCATATAAAATAAATGATGAAGGAAATGGACAAAATTTATTTATAAAATAATTGAAAACATCTCAGGAATTGACAGCCCATCTTTGCTTTTACTAAAGTGGCCAATAATTCAACACACAATCAATAATGCAGCCTGAAGATCCATCCTCCAATCTTACCTCCTGTGTGCACTCCCATTTCTCTTCACTTCTTTTGTCTGTCAACTTTTTAATCTCTAAACATACCTCCCTGTTTGATTAGGTAATCTTTCCATACCATATCTATTTGATAGCAGATGAACGTTACTGTATCGGCCAATTCTCCGAGTAGAGAATGGGGATCGAACCGTAGGTCGTAGCATCCTATTTATATTCACACTCTTAATCACTTGAACTAAAGTTTGAATTTATACCATAAAAGATATAATTTAAAATATCGTCAAATGCAGGAAGAATCAAGTTCCACACCCACTAAAGCAATTTTTCCACAAGGAAAAACAAACATCAATGAAAGAATCTCGGGGCGGTGAAGTTCGCTGAAGCAATCTAGCTTCATGAGTATCTAATTCTCAATTTTTTCACGAATTTTTTTTCATGATTCACCATACAGAGAATTTTTTTTCTCGATGTACAATTAAGGATCCGTTTGATAGTAATATAAAAAATAGTAGAAAAAATATTTAATTTGTACGAGAAGTTGAAAAATTAGTTGAAGTATGGGAACTAATTAACACTTACATTTTGACTTTTTCCCTCGAATTTTTTCTCTTTGAGTGGTGAGGAAGAAATTTTTCTTCACAAGAATTAAAGAAGGTAGATTCCATATACTTGATCATAAAAATAACCTTGACATGGAGATCGAGCATCTTACTTCATGCCTCAACTTATTTTAACTCAGCACACAAATTTGTTGTTTTTTCTATCATTTTCCTTATTGTTATCAAACGACCATAAAAAGTATAAGATAATCTCACCGCATCTCTCAATTAATTTCCTAATTTCTTAGAAAAAATAATTGTTTTTACTATAATTTTATATTTTTGTATCAAACAAAGCCTTAAATTTTTAAAAAACATAAGTTCAGTGATGTGGTGTGGCAAGGGTTTGCTTAGGCTCTATTTGATAAAGTGTTAAACAATGATAACAATTAAATGAAAAGTTAGAAAACAAGTTAAGTGATGTTTGTTAAAAATGGTCGGTTCAAACCATTAATCTCACATGGAAAAATTGTAAAATTTAACATCAGTATATAAGTAAGGGAGTGTCACTACATAGTAACGAGACATTTTAACATAAAACCTTACACCTGTGGCCCAAATGTGTTCAAGTTAAGGACAACGGATTGGTTTGATTCAAGGTAAAGATTGTTGGGTGTTTAAGTTGGAAATAATATCGTTACTATGTGCACGCGTACGGACCGGTGGGGCCCAAGGCCCAACCCCTGTGCCGGCGGGCACAATAATGTTGTGAGAAAATCTCATCTCGTCCTTAAACTTATTTTTCAACTTTTCACAAAAAGCAATTGTTTTTGTAATTATTTGCCATCTTGTTATCAAATGGAGCTTACTCTTTCCTTTTTTCCATATGGACTAAAAATTCTTTGGATGGTTAGGAAAAAAAAATTTCCTTGAAAATAAAACAAAGATAAAAAATATCAGCTCATAAAATAAAAATAAAAATAAGATGAAAATATCTCAGGGAAGAATAATTTGCCATGCATCTTTGCTTACTATAATGGTATTCACTACACACTAAAGAATGGAATGGAAATTGCAGTAGAGCAGACAGCAGTGCAAGACGAAAGAGACAATCTAATAAAAAGAAAAAGAATATTCTCTCCGTCAAAATTTAATAATCCACTTCATCTAAATTTCAGAATATCTTTTCTTTTAAGATTATAGAAAAATAAAAAGAAAAGCAAAGAGACAAGAATAATTGAGACAAGTGTATAGAAAAAGAAAGGTAAAGAGAAGTAAAGAGGAAAAGGAAAAGTAATATTCTCTCTCTCTCTCTCTCTCTCTCTCTCTCCCCCAGGTTTGTGAAGTGGTAGCCAAGCTATTGCCTATTGACCAAAATCCCATTTCACTTATTTTCTCTGTGCAATTTTAATCTTCCAAATCAGCAAATCTCTTTGAATCCTTCTTCTGTATCTGATCTATTAGATAGCAGAGGCAAAAATGGCTGACGCACTTCTACATGTTGTTGTTGAGGGAGTGTCAAAGAAAGTTGTATCACTGATTGGGGAGGAGATTGGCCTTCTATGGGGTTTCAAACAAGAACTAACTAGGCTTGATGAATCACTAACCATGATTCGAGCCGTGTTAGATGAAGCCGAGGCAAGACAAGTGCAAGATAAGGCCGTGAAGCTGTGGATGATGAGGCTTAAAGGTGTAGCTAATGAAGCTGAAAATGCTTTGGATGAATTTGCTTATGAAATTCTTCGAAGGAAGGTAGAGATCAAAAATCAAATGACAAGAAAGGTACTCTCATTCTTCTCATTATTTAATCCCATTGCGTTCCGTCACAAAATGGCTCACAAGATCAAGAAAATTAATACATCGTTGGAGAAGATTAACAAAGATGCAAATGATTTTGGACTCCAAAGGCGAGCAGTGGATGCAGTTTCTCTTCCGGTCTTGTTCAGCCGAGAGACTGATTCCTTCCTCGACAATTCAGGAGTCGTTGGAAGGGAAAATGAAGCATTGGAAATAGTGAAAGTGTTGATCGACCCTGGCAATCAAGAAGTTCTTTCTGTTATTCCCATAGTGGGAATTGGCGGACTCGGGAAAACGACTCTCGCTAAACTAATATACAATGATGAAAAAATTGTCGGACATTTCGATGAGAGAGTTTGGGTATGCGTATCTGATAATTTTGATACCAAGAGACTTTTAATTGAGATCCTAGAATCTCTTAAAAGTGACAAGTCGGAGGAAAAAACCAGGGATGCGATACTCAGTGACCTTCAAAAAAAGTTGGGAGGGAAAAAATATCTTTTGGTACTTGATGATGTTTGGAATGACAATATCGTTGAGTGGGAGGATTTTAAGAGTTGTTTACTTGGTGTCAATACAACGAAGGGAAACAATATTGTTGTTACCACTCGTAAGCGAAGCGTGGCATCCATCATGGGAACGCATGATTCACATTGTCTGCAATTACTTTCAGACGATAAAATTTGGTCTATATTCAAGCAAAAAGCATTTGCAACTGGAGGAGCACCAATGACTCAAGAACTGGAGGAAATAGGGCTTCAAATTGCAAAGAAATGTCGAGGTGTGCCATTAGCAGCAAAGGTTGTAGGGGGGATGATGTTTTCTAAGAAGGATAAGGATGAGTGGTTAGATGTTCGCGAAAGTGTACCCTGGGTTTCTGGTGAAGATGAGAATGAAGTAGTCATGGGAATCTTGAAATTGAGTTTCAATCATCTGCCTTCACCCTCTATAAAGCAATGTTTTGCATACTGTTCCATCTTTATCAAGGATCAGATTATAGAAAAGGAACAGTTAATCCAACTTTGGATGGCTTTAGGATTCCTTCAATTCGACGATTTTGGGAGTAGTAAAAAGGTGATGGAGGATGTAGGTAATCAATTTTTCAATGATTTGGTTCGGAATTCCTTATTCCAAGATGTAACAAAGGATATGCATGGTGATATTGTTCATTGTAAGATGCACGATCTTGTGCATGACCTTGCACAATCTATTTCGAAGTCTGAATGCTTCTGCTTTGAGAATGATTCTTTAGTTAATGACATTCCTCAAGTTCGGCACTTAGCATTGTACTCAAGTGGGGAAGCAATATGGACAGCATTGTCAAAGGAGAAGGCTAGATATTTACACACACTATTCTTGCATCGTGTTATATTACATTATGGTATACTTAACAACATCTCAAACTTCAAATGCTTGCGCGTTTTAAAATTGGGTGGTGTTTTGTCGGAAAACTTGTTAAATATAATTAGCAAACTGAAACATTTGAGGTATCTTGATTTGTCGAATGCTAGTATTACAGTTTTGCCCAAATCTATTGGGAATCTGTACAACTTGCAGACTTTACGCTTAGGGTTCGAGGTGGAAGAGCTTCCGGATGAGTTGAGTAACTTAATAAACTTAAGACATCTCCATTACATTGAAGGGACTAGCTTCCATCAACCAATGCAGTTGGGGCGGTTAACTTGCCTTCAAACATTACCATGGTTTGATGTTGGGCGAGAAAAAGGTTGTCGGATTGAAGAGCTCGGTTTTTTAAAGCACCTAAGAGGTTCGATTTTGATACGCTGTCTTGAACAAGTGAGGGGCAGAGAAGAAGCACAAAAAGCAAATTTATTTGAAAAGACCAACGCATACAAGCTGCAATTTCAATGGAGTTGCGACAGGGAATTGAATATGAAAAATGACGATGAGGAAGTTTTGGAAGGTCTTCAACCTCATTCGCAACTGAAGAGACTTTCGGTTCAATACTTCTTGGGTAATAAATTCCCAACATGGATGATGAAAATGATGGTAAATATTGACGGAAGGGATGGAAGGTGGTTGCCTCTTGAAAATTTGGTGGCGATAGAACTAATAGGCTGCAAGAATTGCGAGTATCTCCCAATGCTCGGGCAGTTACCACATCTTCGGGAACTCGAGTTGGTTGAAATGCCTAATCTTAAGTGTATAGATACTTCGTTTTATTATAGCGATCGTCATCATAGTGGCGATATAAATGAGAGATCAGTATATTTTCCATCATTGATAAGTTTCAAGCTATTTGTGATGCCCAACCTGGAGGAATGGAAGGAAGTTGAAAAATTAATATTTCCTCAATTAAAGGACCTGAAAATTGAAGACTGTCCAAAGTTGACCGTTGTTCCAGGATGTTTTACAAGTATCAAGAAATTGACGGTCAGCTTTGTGAATAGCATCTTGCCACTTACAAATATATGCAGAAACTTGACAACTCTCACTTATTTGTCGATCAATGAAGTGGCAGAGCTTACTTACCTTCCGGATGGGCTGTTGGAGAACAACAAATCAATCACAGTTCTCAAAATATTTAGTTCTCCAATAAAATCACTCGTCTTCCCTGATCTCGTATCCCTTAAACATTTGCTTATCTCCTCTTGTGAGGAGTTAAAATGTTTGCCAAGTGGGCTACTACAATACTGCACGTCTCTCAATGATTTGGAAATAAGTGATTGCAGTAATCTGATTGCCTTACCGGAGTTAGAACCAGTGGGTACTTCTCTCAGGTATCTCTTTATAACCAACTGTTACAAACTGACTTGTTTCCCAGCTTTGGATTGCCTTACTTGCTTAAGCGATTTGTATCTCGGTCCCTTCTCAAAGGAGCTGAATTCATTTCCGAGTCTCGACACCCTCCAAAACGTGCAACCGTGTCTTCGTGAACTTGTATTATATGGGTGGTCACACTGGGAATCGATACCAGAGCAGCTTCAACACCTCACTTCCCTAACGTATTTAACGATAGAAGGATTCGGAATTGAAACCTTGCCTGATTGGGTTGGAAACTTGTCTTGTCTTCAAACAATATGGATACGGCATTGCGAGAAGCTCAAGTATCTGCCGAGCATGGAAAACCTCACCCAGTTATCTGACCTGTACATCAAGAACCGCCCCCTTTTGAAGCAGAGAAGGCCAGGGTGGTCAGAGATTCCCCCTCAAACGCTCATTATGATTGATGGTGTTTTTGTAAAACCATGCCCAAATTAATTTTCCAATGTGAGTTTCTCTTCTCCAATAATTTGTTTGGCATGAATGTATTTCAACCTGCTTGATACTCTGCTTTAATTTTGGAGCCTGATTTTATCTCTCTCTCTTTTTCTCATGTCAACAGTGCTATACGAAGAATCAATCGACATGGAAAGAGGGTCCAATGTTCGTCACACAGGCATGTGAACTTTCAATTGCATTTTATAATCGCATTTTGTCATTCTTTCTTCACATAAACAAATAATTAATTATTATATAGAAATCTAGGATTTCACTTTTTAAGGAAATATACGTAAAAAGCAATATTTATTCTATTACAAACTTTTATTTCTATTATTTATTTATTTATTCTATTTTACATATATATCCAATTTCTTTTATGTGTTCAGTTTATATACATCTTACAATATTATTTTAACCAAATAAAGTAGAGTTTAAATTTATTTGGAATACTAATATAAAAATATATTGAGTTATACACTTATAGTCTTCTACTATTTTATTTAATGTAAATCTAGTTTAAAAGTTTTATTTAATTATTTTAGCAAAACAGAGTAGAGTTTGAATTTATTTGGAATATTAATACTAATATAAAAATATATGGAGTTATATTGTTTTATTTAATGTAAATCTTAAAATTTTTTGTATAAAATCAAGGGGCATATTTATTTTTACAAAAAAAGAAAATCACTAATTAAGTTATTCGTACTTATATTATATATACATATATATATATATATATATATATAACTTTTGCTACTCCCCCGTCCCAAATTAAGTCCACTCTTCCTTTTTTGAAAACAAAACCAACGTGCAAAATACGCAGTAGGAAAAAAGTTTTGTTCTGACTCATTTACTTGTGTGTTTTTAAAAATTTGTTCTACTTTTAAGTGCACGCTTGGTTCAAGTTTTTATTTGTTCTTGTTACCGAAAATGGTATTTTCACATGGAATGTTTGGGGCTCAACAAGATGCGATTCAACTTATTGACATAAATTATAAGAGATTCCTAGTTTAAATTTAATTAATTATAATTTACTGTACCAATTTAGACTCCTAGTGTTAGTAAGGAATAAGAGAAAAGAAGCATTATGTTGTGTCTATATATCAGCATGGATTAAATTAGTCTAATAAATTTTCACGTGTGTTTTTGATTTCCTAATTTTTACTATATTCTGCACTACCTTATTAATATGGATGGTGAAAATATGTCCCCTGTGATAAGTGATGTTTGTTCTGTCTCTCCCCAACTAAGTCCACCCTTCCTTTTTTTGAGCAGTCTGTAATTAAAATCCCACTTATATTTTCAGAACAAAACTAACATATAGAAATACGCGATAGAAAAAGAGTTTTGTTCTAAACCAAATATAGACACTTAATCAAGGATGGAGGGAATATTATACTCATCTACAGGTGCGAGTACTTGTTTGTTCCTGGTATTTAAAATGGTAATTTCATCTGAAATGTTTTGATTCTCATTCTCTTATGATTCAATGTCTTGACATCATGAATTATAAGAGAATACTTGTGTGCATTTACCATTTTAAAATTTCAGGACAAAACGTAAATATAAACCAAACGAGCACTAAACGTGTTATTAGTAAGGAATAAGTGAAAAGAAGAACTCATTTTACTGCCTATATTGTGTCTATCACCATAGACAGTGTTCAGGTATGAAGCACAAGATTAGTCTCTTATATGTTAAATGATGTTAATGACTTAGACTCTTATAAGTATGGACAATGTTAAAATTAAATTTTTCAACATTTTACATTTTTTTTCTTCAATTAATACATCTGCTCACCAGGTAGAGATTAACATACTAAGAACCATTTGTTTTTCTCTTTTAGTATCGAAGGAAGACGAACGGTTGAAGGTCATTCAGCAGATTGCCGAACACATCAATTGAGGCCGATAGATCTTTAATTTCTACAACCTCAAGGACATCTGAATCTATGAATCTATATATCATTGCAATGCTCGAAACTTCGAGTTTCATATCTTCCATAAATAAATAACACTCTAGTTTTTTGGTGTAGTAGTTTGTGATTAATTGCGCGTCATGTTGCACTTATTGTTGTTCTATATATCTATTGTTAATTTGTGATTTACAACAATATGAATATTTTCCCTTTGTGTTATGCCTTGTTGATACAATATTCTACCTACGAATGAAACATGGCTGAAATCTATCTATTCTTCTTTGGAAATGTTACACTAAACTGGAATCTTAGCAAAATTTATGAATATGTGAATACATGTTATATGAAATAACACAATACCATAACAGAAATTTGAAAACTGTAAAAACTATTTTAAATTTACATGTTACCACTATAGTGTATCAATATAAATAATGCATAATTGTTATTCAGAAGAAAATTAGAAACGGGGAGGGCTGGTTATATATTCAGAATATCAATCACTTGAACTTAAAGGCAAATATTTTTGGTGTTAACATATGTCGGAATTAGTCGAAGTGCGCGAAAGCTGGCTCGGTTACCCGTGGGGAACCAAAAAAGTAAAATCAAACATGCAATTATTTGAAATTTTTTGCAATTGTGTTGCACAGTTGAACTATTTGTGTCATGTGAATTTAATGACAGCGGAAGTCATTTACGTTAATCTATATCCATTCTAATAACTTTTGAATGACACAATTTCACAAAATGATTAGAGGATGTGTCACTTAATCCATCAATAATTTTTTTTTTTTTTTTTTGAACTGAAATACAAGGTAACAAAAGCAAACAAAAAACTATACTATCAGCCCTATCAGTTACACAATAAGCCCTAAAAGATTAATTAACCAAAAAATAAATAATATTTTTATTTAGTAATTAACTAACGTATTTGCAAGGCATCATATTAATATTCCCTTAATATATTCTCGAATATGTACTCTTATGAAACAACATATAAAGAGGCCCTGTTTTTCTAGGTAAGTTATACAAAACAACCTTGAACTCATTTACACTTTTCCCCCTGAAAAGAAATAATGAAATCAATTATTAATCAGATAAACTAGAAGAAGGAAATCAAAATGGAAATCACTAAATGGAAATCAAATTGCCTATTAACAGTGTTAACAGTACAGAAAGAGGAAAATTACACAAAACCTTTTTGTCCAACTAATTTTTTACCCAAGGCAAAATTTATTTTTATTTGAGGGTTACCCAAGGCAAATTTCACAGAAACAAAAGAATTAAAACAATTATTAATCGGATAAACCAGTAACCTTACAAAAAGATTAAGGTTTCAGTAGTCAGAAAAACGGGGGGAACGGGGGGGGGAAACGGGGGGGACGGGGAACGATGGGGGGGGGACAAGGGGGGGGGGGGAATAAAAATTAACAATAGAAAGACTATAAATAAGGTAAATGGAATTAAACAATTACATTTAACATGAAAGAATCAAAACTTCGAAAAGGTAAATAGGAAAAACAAAAATGAAAGAATCAAAAGATTCTTTTTGAATTTGTAACTAGCCATTCCTATATCGAGGCACTTGTATATAGTGGGCCGGTAGATATCTGTTTCACGTAAGTAGTTTTTGTAAGCTGCCCACTGAGGTTATACATGCGATACTCAGATATATCTAGTTTAAATTAAATTATAAAACAAATATCTTAAAATGTCCGGCAGTTAAGCGACATATTAGTTTGTTAAAGGTTTAAAATTCAAACCCTCTTGCAATTATATTTTTTAATGAAAAAAGAGAGAGTGCATAGGGTTTTCCTGACAAAGGTTTTTCCAAAAGAAACAGGGGGGGGGGGGGGGGGGGGGGTGGGGGGGGGGGGGGGAAGAATAAAAATTAAACAAAACAAAAAATTAATTACATTTAACATGAAAGAATCAAAACTTCGAAAAGGTAAATAGGAAAAACAAAAATGAAAGAATCAAAAGATTCTTTTTGAATTTGTAACTAGCCATTCCTATATCGAGGCACTTGTATATAGTGGGCTGGTAGATGTCTGTTTCACGTAAGTAGTTTTTGTAAGCTGCCCACTGAGGTTATACATGCGATACTCAGATATATCTAGTTTAAATTAAATTATAAAACAAATATCTTAAAATGTCCAGCAGCATATTATTTATTAAGCGGACATATTTGTATTAAAGGTTTATTAAAATTCAAACCCTCTTGCAATTATATTTTTTAATGAAAAAAGAGAGAGTGCATAGGGTTTTCCTGACAAAGGTTTTTCCAAAAGAAACAGGGCTTATTAATAATTTTTAAAATTAAGGATCTATATATATTTGACCAGACTTTAAAAGGAGTGAAACATTAATTGTGCATTACATTTTTGAATTATAATTTTTTATGGTATGGCGTGAAATTAAATTTGCATTACAAGAAGTTACTATATCTAGGTCTTTAATTGGTAGCTCTTTTAATTTATTTCAAGAAGTTACAAATTTAAGAGAAATTGAGTTTGCACCTTATATTTATAGTCGATATTTGAATTTGCACCCCAAGTTTTTTTCTTTAAATTTGCAACCTAATGTTAGTTTAAACTGTTAGTCCTAGTTAAATAAAAAGATAAAAATACCATCTTGCCCCTAATATATATATTGAGAGCCTTTTCTTAAGAACCGTCCTTAAGTTAATTAACTTAAGGACGGTCCTTTTTGAAGGGGCAAAGGGATTAATTTTTTCATGAAACTCGGTGGAGAATATATCTATAATGAGTAAATCATTTCCACCAAATTTCATAAAAAAAACCTAATTAGGAAGTGGGTTAATTGAAAATTTAATATATATGCGCATTTTTGGACGTTGAAATTTTAGATTTTTAGTTAACTCCCTTCCCATTTGATTTTTTTGATGAAGTTTGGTGGAGATGATCTAATCGTTATAGAGATCATTCTCACCAAGTTTCTTGAAAAAAATTCAACTGTTTAGCTCTTGAAATGGACGGTCCTTAAGATAAGGGGACTATATATATATTTGATAAAATCTTTCCCCTAATATTTAATGTGCTTCCCCCACATCAGTATTCAAACCAAATTCTCAAATTCCATTTATCCTTCATTTCTTCTCTTCGTTTTCTATGTCCCCCCCCCCCCCCCCGGATCATTCTCACCAAGTTTCTTGAAAAAATTCAACTGTTTACCTCTCGAAATGGACGGTCCTTAAGATAAGGGGATTGTATATATATTTGATAAAATCTTTCCCCTAATATTTAATGTGCTTCCCCCACATCACTATTCGAACCAAATTCCCAAATTCCATTTATCCTTCATTTCTTCTCTTCGTTTTTTATGCGCCACCCCCCAAACAAAAATTCACATCTAAGGGGTTATTTGTTTTGTCAAATTTAAGTGGTTTCAAAGTTGTTTGTTTGCCAAAAAAATCAAGCGGTTTGCCACTTAAAACTAAAAGTTTGCATAAAAAAAATTAAGTGACAAATTAGCCACTTAATTAATATGAAAACTTAAAACATCCTGTTGTAAAATACCTATCTTACCTTATTCCAAATGAGAATCATGTGATATAAATTAATTAATAAGGTCAAAATTGTCATATTAAAAAAATTCAATTTTCAATTGTGTTGTAAGCTTCTCACTCTCCATTTCTATTGGTTTGCAATTATGAGGCTTGAATAGGCATTATTGCGTGAAATTGGATAGTTTCGCTACGTATTCGAGTAATTGTTCATATGTGCCTGTTACCATAATTGTGTTATTAGCTATATGAATTGGTCCAAACACCAATCCAAACTTGTTAATTGTGCTCCATTTTTCCCCAAATGCTTAGAGCAATATTGGGACAGTAATGGAGTAATTATTCCTATGTGCCTGTTACCATAATTGTGTTATCGGTTATTCGGTTGTATGAATTGGTCCAAACACCAATCCAAACTTGTTAATTGTGCTCCATTTTTTCCTAAATTCTCAGAGCAATATTGACTGCGTAATGGATTACTGGCCCCAGTAATGGATTACCGGTAGCAGTAATGTATGTGTGTTTGTTTTGTTTTAAGTTTTCTATTCCGGTGAATCATCCAAACCCAAACACATGACTAAAAGGAAAAAGAATTGATATAGCCTTTAAGAAACACCTTTTAGTATGCCCATAAATACATGTATTCAACAAATTAGATAACTCTATTGCCACAATTATATACATATATTTTTCATCTATGTTAAGCATGAACAAGAAATATTATCCTGTTTGTTATATTTTTGGCTATGTATGCCTTCGCTTCACTATTTGTCTTAATTTGTTTATAATAGTCCTCATAAAATGAACCTTCATATTAACAGGTAATAGTTCATATCAAGCATTTGGCAGTTTAGTTAAATCGAATTGTGATTTCATTTACCTTTGTTCTGTGTGGACCATAATTTTCACGAGCCACAATGTGGAATATGTTAGAGAACTGGAGTTTTCAATTCTTCAATATCAAATTCCATTCAATTAGGGCAAAACATAAATTGAAACTGAAATTATTGTGAAATTGAGATTAGGGTTTCAATTCAATTCAAATCAATTAGGGCAAAACTGATACTAAAACTAAATTTGAAACTAAAATTGAAATTTGAGATTCAAGTCAGGATGCCTCCGAGAACGTATGCGACCAGGAAGAAGTTGTGCCCAGAGGTGCAGTACAATGGGCTGTAGCAGGCCTTATTGCCCGTGGCCTCCCAGCCCTCCGCCCAGCCCTCCACCGAGCAGCCCTCCTCCCAGCCTTCTGCCTCCCAGCCCTCCACCGAGCAGCCCTTTGCCCAGCCATCTCACTCATCGGCGTTGTCGCTGGTGCTCCCTAGCCCGTCTACAAATTCGACCACCGTCAACACCACCAGTGCTGGCCTCCCCGTACGCAGCATTCGCTCCAGGCATACTGTAGCAGAGGCCACCATATCAGGTAATATACCCTTAGATCTCTTTAATTATAAATCGCAATTCTTATTCTTTGTAATTGACTGATTAATTTATATGCTTTTATTTATAGGTACGCAGACCTCCTCTTGTAACAAGAAGAGAGGAGTCTTCACCGGGAAGAAGACGGCGGCGATCGTCCGTACGTCGAAAAAGTCCTTTGTGACATATGACCCTACGACTTCTAGGCCACCAAAAGAGGTTCGTTCCCGACTCGTCAGTAACATGTCGGTGTTCCTAAAAGACCGAGCGCCGATGTTGTACCCGACATTTGGGAAAATGCCTCTATCGAAGCGGACAATGCTCTCCGGCTACCTGTTGGTAAGTACTTGTTTCTTATTCTATTTAACTTTTTTTTTTGCCTTACTAAATTTTATTTTTATTTGTATTAATGTTTCTTCCTGAGTTCCTGTTTGGTTTATAGGAGTGTTATGACATTGATCTTGCTGATAAAGCGCTCGTCACGTGGATACAGAAGAAGGCTGTGGATCGCTTCAAAGATTGAAAGTACAAGATCCACAAGAACTGGAAGGCGCAAGCCAATGCTCCCATTCCAGTGAAGTTCATTCATTGCCCGGGCCAGTGGGAATGGTTATGCAACCACTTCAAGGCTGAGAATTTTCAGGTAATTTTTTCATTTATCTTATTTTTATTTTTATTTTTATTTTATTGTTTTATTTAATTTATATGTTTATAAATGCTTAAATAAATACAATTGTTTGTATCTTGCAAGAATTGGGCACGCAGATGGCCCAAATCCGGGCCTCCGAGAATAAGAAGGCCCACGGCGGGGGGGAGGGGGGCATGTCTTTGTCCTCCATGCTCATGACCTGAAGCAGAAGGGAGACCAGGCGCCTCACCTCACTATTTATGTCGAGGTATACAAGAAGCATAACCCCGACCACGCGGTAAATCTTTTTTATACAACACTTTAATTATTATTTTTTCATATTATTATTATTTAGTTAGTACAAGAATCATTTTTTATACAACACTTATTATTATTATTTGCAGGCTGCCGTTCAGTCCGCTAGGACTGCCGAGGTGGAGAGGATGATCGCCGATTTGCCTTCGATCGATGAAGCGTCAGACGATACGTCGTCGACCAGTGCCCCGGCCCTGATCTTCTTTTACGAGACCTAGGTCTCTGTCCTTAAAACAGCAGTGGGTCCTTCAAGAGGGATGAGGGTGAGGGGCTTAGGGAGCGGCTCCGCAAAGAGAGGCCCATCATCGCAGACGGATAGCGACAGATCTATGGAGCTTGAGGCTGAGATCGCCTAGCTTAGGGAAAATCAACCTGCGATAAAAGAGCAGCTTCAGGGGGTGATAGCCGAGCGAGAGAGGGAGAGGGTAGATTTTGAGAGCAAGATGCAAGCTTAATTGGAGCATGTGATCAGAGCGACCGAGATTCAACCGCCAATTCCTCCTTCAGATGGCTCCTCCCCTTACGTTTTATTTAGTGTTAGAGCAATTTCTCTTTGAACTGTTATTGTTGAATGGAATTGAATAAATTTTGATAGTTTATTTGACATATATTTATTCAATGATAAATTGGGCAGGTTGTATTTGCTATTGAATATTGCGCGCAAGTTGTATATGCGCAGGTGCGGTTGCACATAAAAGTTATGATTAATCTAGATTACTACTAGCCCCATTAATCTAGATGCCCAGAAACTTGGATTACTGGCCCCAGTAATCTAAATGGTCGGAAACTTGGATTACTGGCACCAGTAATCTTAATTATCGACCATGTTGATTTTATTTTTTAATTTGTGACTATTTCTTAGGCGACGTAGGTAGGTGGCTTAAGCTTCAACTTAGGTGACCTACTATAATACATAGTGGCCTAAGTTACACTTAGGAAACGAAGGATAATACATTCGTAGCTTAGGTATACATCTTATGAGACCGAGGATAATAACTAGGTGGCCTAGATGTACATCTTAAGCGAGGTAGTAATTAACCATGGTGGTCTAGATGTACATCTTAGGAGACCGAGTAAAAATACCAACGTCGCCTAGGTATTCCACTTTAGACGACGAAGGAGAATATCTTCATGCCCTAACATTCCTTCGTAGCAGATGTAAGATAATATAAAGGTCGCATAGGTGTATCTCTTAGGCGACGTAACATAACACTTTTATGGCCTAAATGTTTCATTTTCTACGATGGAGGATAACAAATATGTCGCTTATGAATTTGTTTTTCTATGACGGAGGATAACATATACGCGACCTAAGAGTACTATATTCTATGACAGAGGATAACATATACGTGACCTAAGAGTACCATCTTATACGACGGAGGATAACAGATATGTGGCCTAGAAGTACCATCTCTTACGACAAACGGTAACATCAGCATGGCCTAAGTTACAACTCCGACGATAGAGTAACAACATCCGTCGCCTAATATCTAGGGCGACTGAAATTAGGTGACATATCTTAGGCAACATAGTTTGTAACGCCTAATATAAGGCAACGTAAAAATAATTGTTAAGCGACGGAGATGATACGTCGCCTAAATCGCCTTCTTAGGTAATGCATCATACAAAGTCCTTTACCTAATCTATCATGATTATATTCTCTAGCTCAATATACCAGATTCTCTGCCACTATATGTTATGGGTACATGTCTCTCTTCTGACTTAGGTGACTTCTTGTTTATGTGTGTCCTTAATTGTCTTATTCGTTTTCATGATGGTACTACATCTAACACTAGGTTGGCTTTGGGATCTCACTTCACTTACATGCTCTTACTATTTTAGAGAGTTCCTCTTTACAAAGAAGATGTTATAATTAAACCAATCAAAGGAACATTCAAGATTTGCAGCTGGAATCGCTCACTCTCACAAGCTCCTATTTATACACATGCTAAAAATGATGAAGAATATTGTTTTTTTGCAAATGAAGGAACATAAGTTTAAGGGCGGTAAAGGGAAAATCATTCAAAGGACAACTCGTTGTCAACCTGCTCTAATCAGTGGATGAAGTTAAAGGGCGGTTGATTGTGTTGTGCGATGTTGTGGCCTAGCTTGTGAAGAATGTTAATAGTATTGGGAAGCATTTCTCGATTCTAGATTTTGAAATAAACGACGTTGATGCTCTACCTTTTGGACCATCCATTCCAACTCCAACAATTCCTAAAGGCGTATGTGAAGAAGAAGAAGAAGAAGAAGGAAATGAAAGTGGTTCAGAGTACAATGGCGAGGACAATTCAGTTAGTTTGTCTAGGATGTTAACTAGTGCCTTAGTGTGAGAACCCGCATTCTCTACGCCCGGGGTCCTCGGGGACGGCGATTTCGTTGTTGCTTTGAAAATCGGTTTTGAAAAGAATAAGAGTCGCCAGTTTATTTTACTAAGCAAACAAAAAAGGTTTGTGTAAAAGAGACGTATTTACGGACTAAATATCCTCTTATATACAATATATGCGAACCAGTTGATTCGAAGGTTCGGGAATTAAGTTACGAATCGGGAAGGTGTTAGGCACTCAATTCACCCTTTCAGTCTCTTGAGTAAGATATGCACGTGTTATAATTCAGTTCTTGCATGCTATTGCTATTACTTTACAGCTTTCTGTGCTTGACTTAGAAATAGGGATTTTGGGGTTAGGATGAAAACGATGTGTTTTCTAGTTCGCCCATGATTTTGAAAAATAAGTGTGTGTGTGTGTGTGTGCGTGTGATTTGAAAAAAAAGAGTTTGACAATAGTATATACAATATTGAAACAAGTGATTTTGTAAAGCTTTGGGCTTTTCGGAAACTACTTCGATGTGAAATCTTATATTCGATTTAATAAAAGGCGAGTTGACCGATGTGTACCAAAGTCTATTGATTAAACCGGTATAGATAGCAACAGTGCTTTCATAATCGAGTATTTATCACATTTACACTGCAATCTATGAGTTAGATTGGATATATAGCGATTATCGATTCCTTCGTATAACAATTCTGCTAATCCGGACTTTTGAAAAAGTAAGAAAGTAATAATACTATTTTGAAATTAGATTAGGGTTTATTATACGCCTTTGGTTTTGAAAATAATTTGAAAAAGGATTTTGAAAAGCTATCAAGTGATAAAAATTATGCACACAAGAGTATGAATTATAAAATTGATGAATAAATAAAAGAGGAGAGAGAAAATTATACCTGAGGGGAGGTCTATTTATAGTTGAAAAAATGCTTGGAGAGCAAGAAAAGAGATTGCAACTAGGACTCTTGGAGCTTATTGCGAAGCCTTTCCATCGTTTTATTATTCTAATTTTTGGATATGTATTGGGAATAGAAGTCTTCAAGATCGTGTCAAAATTTCAGGTCAATCAGAGTTTGGGAAGGTCTCCTTTTGCTCTGATTGGTACGAAGGGTTTGTTTCTGCATAGGAGAGGTACTTGTTGTAGACAAGGTCACTTTTTTGTAAGACAAGTCAAGTTATAACCATTGGATCATGCCGATTTTTGGATATATATTTCCAATAGAAGTCTTCTAGACTCTATAAAAATTTAAAGAAGATCGGAGTACTGGAAGGACTCGGTCTCTTCGGATTGGTACAAAGAGTTTGTTCCCGCATAGGAAATGTACTTGCGTACAACAACCTCGACAATTGAACTTCTAGCCTTTGGATTTTCCTGAATTTTGGATATGTTTTCCCTCCAAATGTTTTCTATCTTGTATCGAAATTTGAGATCTATCATAATTCTGGAAGCCTCTATTTATTTTAATTTTCTATGAAGGATATTTCGACTAGAATTGCACGATAGACAAATTAATTATTGATGATCCCTTGTCCGAAGAAGCTAAATTTTGAATATGATCTTCCCCACAATAATACCTATCTACTGACAAAACGTCAGATCATTTTAACTTCGAGAAGGCCTCCATTTGATCACCCGAAATAAACTCATGGTTTTCTGAATTTTTGGAGATCCGACCGTCGGATCGAGCTGATTTTCGAGTATGCCACTCCTTATGGTAATGTATAACAACCCTCAAAGTTAGAGGATGATCAGAAATATGGAATTCTCCTTTCACAAGTTTTCCAGGAGTTTTGACGATTTTCGGTTTCGACAATTTCTTATAATTCTCGTAACTTCTCATCCGGGAGACTTTTCGGCTTCTTTCTTTGATCTGTATCACACGTACATAGTAGGTGTGCATTTAAGAATGTTCGTGTATGCATACGTGTTCATTTCTTTGGAGATCAGGATTCTTGTGGGGGTCGCAAAATGAGGTATTCACACTTAGCTGTATTTTTCTTCCTTTTTTTTTTCTACTTAGATGGATGTGTGGTTTGTGATTTTTTTGCTTCTTATATTTATACTACTCAACAAACCATTTTTCATATATATATATATATATGTCATCCATCAGGTTTTCCTTTAATTATTGCATTTATTTGTACTTTACTTTGTTTATTCGTCACAAAAAGGGGGAAAGTATATTTGCAGGAAAATAATTGCGGGGTTTGGGTTGAGGGGGAGATTAGATGTTGTTCATTTATATGCATCATTTGTTTTAATCTCTTATATAATCCAAATGCTTCTCAAGGATTCGTTTTCAAGGTTTTAGTGTTTTAGGCATGTACGTGTTTGATTCCATTTAAGAAATGTATACAGTAATTAAAGACTCGAGTTGTTGGTGTGTCTTAAGTTTTTAGTTTATTTGTGTGAGGCTAGATTGATTTTTTGTAATTGTAATTGTGTACGAAATATCATTATTATAGTTATTGAGCCATCAAGTATATTTTAGGATGTAAGGTATTTTGTATCTGAAGAAAGCAAGAGACCCAAGCATCCAGAACCCATGCATTACAGTGACATATCGTTTGGGCTAAGGTGAGCTTTGTAAATGAGTTTGATTCGTTTCCTAAGTGGTGTATACGTTTTAATTCGCAACTTAAAGCTTTTTCGAATCAAATTTAATGTTTATAATGCATTTTTCTATTGGACACGTGTTTGCAGGGTCTAAGTCATTAAGGAATCTCTATTATAATGTTTCATACTTGTTCTAAGAGATTCGGCATTGATCCACATTTATAAGTAAACAGGAGCAAGATTTTGATAAAGAACCAAAGTGTAGCAGAAATTAAAACCGAATCGGTGTGGCAGAGTTCCAGATCGGTATGTGTGAACACCTCATTTTGCGATACTCAAAAAGCATGCATACTATCTACATGTGATATATGTCAAATAAGGATGCCAAAAGGACACCCGGACGAGAAGTTATGATAATTACTAGAAACTATCGAAATCGAAAACCATCAAAACTCCTAAAAACTTGTGAAATGAGAGTTTCCTATTTCTGATCATCCTCAAACTTTAAGGGTTGCTATACATTGCCATAAGGAGTAGCATACTTAAAAAATAGTCCGATCTGACACCAGAATCTTCGAAAATTCAGAAAACTGAGAGTTCACTTTGGGTAATCCAAAAGAGACTTTTCTGATGTCCAAATGAGCTCAAATTTTGTAAGTAAATAGGTTGTATTATGGGTAATAACATACTACAAAATTATATCAATCCGATAAGCTGTTTTTGACATAAATTATGAAAACCCGCCCACAGACAAACACCCCAAAATGTGTGTCCACACGACACATAAGGTGTGTGTCCTGTAGACATACTTCTTGGGTTGTGTGTGTCCTGTAGACATACTTCTTGGGTTGTGTGTGTCCTATGGACAAAACTTTCCCAGCCGGGTTTTCCATTTTTCGCGTATTGATACTTTCTAACCTCCTAAAATAATGAAATTTTCTAGAGAGTTAGGCAATGATATGGGGAATAACATATTCAGAAATCAGCTCAATTCGACGGCCGAATATTTGGAAATTTAGAAAATCAGGAATTCAGCTTTGAAAGTTTAACGAAGGCCTTTCCAATGCCCAAAAGTTATGAAATCTGGTTAGTATGGAGGTCTTAACATGGGTAACAACATGTTAAAAAATCAGATCAATCCGATGTTTTATTTAGCCGAAATTACAAAAATCTTTGCACCTTAAACAAGGTTTGTCCGCAGACACACATCATTAGATGTGTATCCACACGACACAGTTCCCTGGACGTGTGTCTGTGGACAAAAAAATTCAGGCCCAGCCCATTAACTATTCTACAGATATAAATACACCTGCACTGATTCCATTTGAGGCATCAGTCTACTCTAAGACTTAGTGAACAGTGCTTTAAAATAATATTATACTAGTTTCAAGGCTCTCAAGTATTTTTTTATTTCAGTATGGCTTTATTTTTTTATCTATCTTTATTTTATGAGTTATAATTGATTAATTGTATGTAAAAATTGTTGTTTATCTCAAAATCATTCCAGATTTCATATATTTTTGGGGAACAGTGCTTCAAAACCAAAGGCGTGGAATGAGCTGAAACCATTTTTAAATATATTTTTATAAGTCAATTTCATAAAATTCCGTTTTATCAGTCTCGATCCACAAATCAACGAGCATTTGTACCCGGTTTAATCTATAAATAGCAATGCTTACTGAAATATCCAATATGAGAATACTGGATTTGTCAATGCCGGTTTAAATTATTAAACTATGGTACACTATTGACGAATGAATCTCGATGATTGCCAAATATCTGATTCCAAATCGAATTAGTTTCCGAAAAGCCCTAAATCTTTCCAAAAGCACCTATTTTGCTATCTATAATTATCAAAATCATTTTCCAAATCACACACACTAATTTCTAAAATCGAAAGGAAAAATTACGAAGCACATGCTTTCCATCCCCACCCCAAAATCCCGTTTTCCTAAAATTATGGACCGATTCGTGATTACATCAATAAACACGTGACCTTTTGATTATAATTGCATGCATATCTTACTCAGAGACTGAAAAGGCGAATTTGGTGCATAACACCTTCCTAATTCGTAACTTAATTCCCGAACCATCGAATTAACTTGTTTCGCATTAATTGTGTTTAAGAGGTCGTTTAATCCATATATGTTCCTCTTTTACACAGTTTTTTGTTTGTCTAGTAAAACAAACTAGCGACTCTGATTCTTTTTACAAATCAACACCTTTTCTTTATAATAAAATGAACCATTTTCCAAACGAATCGGGAAACCTGAGGAATCGCTACCAAGGGGGCCGGCGTAGAATGCGCGGGTTCTTATAGTGGCAACTCTACTGGGGTGCTTTAAGAGGATTATACTCCAAAATATATAAGAGTAGAATATGCGTAGATAATCGTTTATGTTTGCATGTTTCTCTTTTCGTCCTTAGTTTTAGGATGACATAGATGCGATTTAGGTGGATACTTTAATTCCCTTTTTTGTTTGTAATTATTGTTTGAGGAAAATCTTTTCATACATAAAATTTAAAAGCACTCGAACAAACCCTAAAGCATTCTTCATAATATACCTCCATAATTGTTATTTTGTACGCACGCACTATCATCATGCATTATCGCGAGTGTGAAATTATCCCATTTAACCCGAAAATACTGCTTAATAAGTAGGGAGTTGTCTTGTCTAGGTTAACATAAATCGAAAGCTCTTATTTTCACTCTCCTTGGCCAAGTACCAATCGAGGTATATCGAGTGACGAGAACACTCACATACTTGGGACGTATATCAAAAGGTCCTTGCACGTACTCACCCTTGGGGTATACAGCTTTACTAAATGATATAGGGTTTGGCTCAGTCCGTGAACACCTTGCTTGCCACTCAAGCACCTGCCAAACCAAATCAACCGAACCCTAACCCCACTTATAACCAAGACCGAGGTCAACCAATTCCCCCACCTCAGCAAAACATCCCACTAGCTCCCCCACTGCACCAAGTTCCACCAGCACATGATCCTGTCAATGCATGGCTCCATCCAGAACACAACCAACCCCGACAACACCATAATCCACTCTTCGAAGAGCAAGAGCCAGATTCGTATATGGGGTAGTATGTCGAATCAATGGTTAAACATGCTAAGGAAAATAAGGCCATCACTATGTTGAAGTAACAGACGAAATCTTTGGATGGAAAGATGACAGACAAGGATGACGACTTAGCAGATCTCTAAAATTTCTCTCTTCCCAGAAGCCAGATTGTCGATCGATTTTAAGCTTTCTAATGTGGAAAAGTTTTCAGGAAGTACTCCCCCATCTTCATCTTAAGACCTATGTCCGTATTATGCAGTTGTACGGACTGAATAAGAATCACTTAGCTCAAGGTTTCCATTAAACTTTGACAGGGCCCGCACATAGTTAGTTTTTAGGGTTGGACAAGCACATGGTAGCCGACTGGAAGAGTATCATAAAAGAGTTATATCTCCATGTGGAGTGAGATACCTAGCTATAGGAGTATTCTTGATAGACTCACCTACGTGAATGTGGAAGTGTGGTGGCTTCCTATGGAATTTGGGAAATTCTCTAAAGCATTCACCATACCGGGATAAAGCATAGGGCCGTATTGTGCTGGCTTTCAAACTACACCCTTATGATATTGTGCGTATAATGTTCAAAACTATGAGTTACTCTAGTATAATCTGGAACATCAATACTATGTTGAGGTTCAAGTGGAAAAAAACCTTTTCTTTTGCACTGTACTATGAAATTATGCTTGGATAGATAAAAACTATTTTTTTATAAAATACAAGTGGGGGATTGTTAGAACTTGGTGTGTATTTTGAAAAAATTAAAACAAACTTCTTTAACTATGTCCTACATTAAAGAATGGGAATTCTTTTATGAGTTTCAATATATGTTTTGTTTACCCAATTTTTGTACAATTGGATGAGAACTTTAATATATTTAGTATGCACACGTATGCAGTGATTGTACTGGAGCAACCTGACTCGGGTTCGAACTTAGGCTTGCTTTGAATAAATTCTTTTGAATAAAATATATTTGAAAATTTTATTTAGATATTTAGACTTTGAAAAGGTTAATCAAGTCTCCAACAAATAGATATTAACTCCCCCACTATTTTGGCAAACAACTCCTCTCTCTCTCTTTCTCTAAAAATGGTTAGCTTGGGCCAAAGAACATGGAGAGTGTTTCCTTATTTTTCTACACCTGATGTTCATGTTGAGAAATATATATATATACATACGTATTTGTATATTACTTTCTCCCTTCCTTCTTTGTTTGAGAAAATAGAAAACAAAAAGAGAAATATTTTCTTCTTTCTCTTCCTTGAGCTAACCGGGAGTACAAGCAAAATATATATATATATGATTTTTCTTCCTTTCTTCATTTGAAGAAAACAAGGCACCAAAAAGATTTTTTTTTATTTTTCATCTTCAGTCAATTTTGTCTACCGTTTCTAAGCATTAATTATCAAGGGTGTTAGTTTTCCAATTTTCCACCATGCAAGGAAAATTGAGACAAAGGAAATTCTGGGCTCACTGTATCCTGGGGACAGCGTGACATTTACAAACTTCAAGCACACAATTTGGGCAAAGCCGCAAAACATCTTAAAGAGAGCAACTTAGTCCGCGCCTCAACCCAAAATTTCCCTATCGAGTTAATGGTACTATTGTTCCATTTATAAAATATTTTTTGCAATTTGTTTTGACAAGTGTAAGATTTTTATTTTAGCATTATTATTTTGTTAATATAATTTTAACAATGTTGGTTATATAGACTTAATAGTAGTACACTATTATTTGTTATTGTTAATGTCAACCATTATGTTTTGAAAGGTTTACAAATTAGAGATGTGTCTATATGTCGATGCAACTTAATTCATTCACTCCTCACAAATGATATTATTAATGGCAAAATTGTTTTGATTGTTATCCAAAACAATAGAAATTTTCTTAGACTTTGATATCACTAATTTAATTTCAGTTTGATATCATTATTGTTTTGAACTAATGTACTCGTTGCTATTGCAGTACTTATATTGTGATGCTCCAACAATAATCGCAATTAATTGATGCGTGAGATAGGACGTGCTGCTTGAATGCACAAACTAAATAAAATTTTCATGCACTCCATTGCTGTGCAATATGATTGAAAAACAACTAATACATTATATTAGAATTTCATGAGCAAATGTAGAACGCAAATATTTCTACTCAAAGTTATTCAACATTCTTTTGAGAATCAAACTGTGGAAAAATGAATCTATAATATTAAGAGATTGGGGGTTATTAAATGAAAATTTTTATATGTTAATGTTTCCTTGTACTTATTTAAGAATGTAAATTTTTTTGGGATATAAATCAAATTATTAAAATAATTATACGACGGGTGTTTAATTTAGTTCCAATTTCATGTAATACTTCAAGTAGAAGAAGGAGATTTATAATTCATTGAATTAATATTGATAAAAAGGAGCCTATTTATAGGGCTACGTACACAATATGAAACTTAGGGGGGGTGTATTGGATTTAGAATCTATAGGATTTTTATGGACTTTTAAAGTTCATGAGTATTCAATTGAGATTTTAAAAAGTCTTTAAAATCATGATGTATTCAATTGAGATTTTAAAAAGTCTTTTAAAATCTTGATGTAATCAATTAAGATTTTAAAAAATCCATCTAAATCTTATGGTATTCAAAAGTTTAATGACTTAGTAGGATTTTAATTATTGATGGATTTTGGTGGATTGTAAAGCTTTTTTATACATAAAAATTCATCTTGAAATCTGCTCACTTACCCAGAGATTTCAGATGGATTTCTAATTCCTTTAAGAACTTTACTCAACATTCTCTCTCTCCCCCCTTCACCCTCCCCCTTCCCCTATTTTTCAAAATCCAAATTTCTTATTATGTGATGAACGCATTATTTTTTTATTCATTCCTATAAAGTCTTTATTTTCTCTTTTACTAATAATGTGGTTATCACGCATTAATATAATTTCAAATGATTAGACCGCTAATTGTTGTTCAAATTTTTAAAAACAATTCATGTCAATTTTATTAAAGAATACTAGTGGGGTGAGAAGTTTAATTTTGTGGGGGCATAAAATCATTCATAGTTAAAATCGGTTCACAAAATTAAAATTCAATTAACTTATTTTGTAATAACTGTTAATTTTTTACTATAAGCGAAAGTTAGGGACATAATATATTTTTTTTTCTTGTAATTTATTTCATGGATTAACACAGCATGCATTATTACACTTTTATAATACTCCAGATAGTAATATGACCAAAATCTAAAAAACTTTAAGTACTAAATTTGGTTCAAACGTGAGTTTTAAATTAATAGATATACATTGGAATAACAATGTTATAATTTTTATTCACTTTGTAATCAAAATTCTTTTATTATTTATCCTTTAATTTTTTTTTATTATAATCAAAATTCCTTTAATTTTTTTATTGTAATCAAAATTTTAAGTAATCAATTTGGTTCAAACGTGGATTTTGATAATGTTACTTTAAACTCTTAATTAATTTATTTTATTGTTTGTCTTTTGTCTTTTGATTTTTTATTTTTTTGATGAACTTGTTAAATCTGTAGAAATTCATAAACTTATTAAAATATGCAGAAATCCATGGACTTATTAAAATCTGCTGAAATCCAAAAGAATCCATACATTAAAATATGTCAGATTCTATAAGGATTTAAAACAATCCATCATAGACTTACAAAATCCATGGATTTTGAAAAGTCGGTTAAAATCTTTTAAAATCTTTTAAAATCTAAATTGAATACCACCCCTATAGTAGAATAATGAAACCTACATATGTAAGGAAACCAAATATAAGAGTAAACTACTCTAATAGCCCTTGAACTATTGGTATTATTCCACTTTGGCCCTTAAACAAAATTTTGCCTCATTTAAATACTTAACCTATTGACCGAGCTTCAAATTGGCCCTTCCGTCCAATTTGGGCGTTAATTTGAAAAGAATTAAGGGCAAAATTATCATTTCAATTATATATTTTTTTAAAATAGTTTTAATTAAATTAAAAAAACTTATTATGAAGGAAAAATCAAAAAAAGAAAAAGAAAAAGAAAAAGGAAAAGGAACAGAGAGAGACCCATGGAATTTGCATTTCCCTTATTGAATCTATAGAATTCGACACAATTATCAAACAGGCATTTGGGTGTGACTCGAACAAAGTTTCTATTGCAAAAAGTTCTCTATCATCAAATGACACCGATGGAGAAATCCAAGTCATGAAAAATTGGACCTTGCATGAAGAATATGCGAATTATAGCCAAAGAACTCCTTCATTTTGCTTAGAAAATGATGTAGATGAGCCTCAGAATGCAGAATCTTGAACATAAGATTTGATTTTTGCCTCTGTTTCGGCACATACACCAGCGAATTGTTCACGGCGGCGACATATTTTGACAATTCATGGATACTTCTCTCTACTTTCTCTCTCCTCGAAGGTCACTTTGTTCCCGGCCACGGCATCCCATTAGAGAAGGAGGAGGTGGAGAGAAAAATGAAAGTTTGATTCCTTTTTCCTCTCCCTAATTTCTTCCCTCCCTTAGCTCTGGCAGCGTTAAAGGAACCCTAGCGTTCCTCATCTCTTCATGCTTACTCGATCGCTTTGATTTTAAATTTAATAAGAAGTAGCGTACGGATTAATATTAGGTTTTATCTCCGCAGCAATAGTAATGATTGTCCTCTCTCATTCTCTTCAATCTTTCCACCAGCCAAAGCAATTAGATTCTCCTATTTCGACAGCCTTTGCCTTTTCGGTCACATTCCGGCAACAAGTTTGCTAAATTGATTCCGATTCCACCTTCCCTCTTTAGTTTACGTTGCAATTACTCTCGATTTTCAGTACCTACGAGGGGAGGAGGTGGTGATGGAAGGGAGGTAGGGAGGAGGTGGAGGGAAGGCGGAAAGGAGGTGGTGGGTCTCTCTCTCTCTCTCTCTCTGTTCCTTTTCCTTTTTCTTTCTTTTTTTCTTTTTTTAATTTTTCCTTCGTAAGAGATAGAGTTGTATATTGAGTTGTATATTAGTTGTTCCACCTCTTTTCTACCACTATATATACAAGCCTCCCCTTCATTTGAAGTGCATCCCATTCTTAAGTGACAAAGGAAGTTACAGAGAAAAACTTGTGAGGTTTCTCCTAAACTCTTATAGTCTTTCATTTGTTAGAGTAAGAGTGTTTTCTTCTATTATAAGAGAGAGGCTATTGTCAATTTATGCCCTCCTTATTTTAGAGAGAAATTGTTTTATTCCTTTTGCTATATATAGTGAAATCCTTCTACAATTTACCAATCCAAAATTCTTATTTTATCATTTCTACTTCAGCTGTAATTGGGTGTCCGTACCACAACGTCCTAACATGATTGATCTAAGTAAAATCTCTTTCCACACCTTCTCTTTGACATATTCAAACACCTTGGATTTATTTCGGCCAATTAGAGAAGGAGCCCCCATATACTTACCATGATTCGTGCCACTAGGAACTTGATAAGTTACAGATCATTACATGCATGTCTTCTTCTACATTTGAACTAAATAATATTGAGGACGTAGAAAAAATTACCATTTGGCTGGAGGCTTATTCATACAGCTGTAAACAAAGTTTTACCATCTCACATTCAGTAGTATTAGCCTTGAAGAACAAAAAGCTGTCATCAGCGAAGACTAAATGAGATATAACAGGAGCATTACGAGCTACTTGGCAGCCATGAAGAAGGCCCTACTGAATGTTGCGATTATTCTTTCCTCATTAAATTATTTATTTAAATTAATTTTTGAGGGATTTGTGATTTAAAAATAAACAAAATCATTCATGTGGCATTATACCTTGGTAGATAGGTTTCTCTATTCATAATCCAATTTGTATCATATGTGGGACTCCTTAGTTTAAAAAATATCATAATTAGATGCCCCTTCTCCCTCAATGTGATGGTTTATTCTTGTATTAGCTATTTTTGGTAGAAAATGATAGTTTAAAGAGATTAATAGTTTAAAGAGGGTATTTCGAGCATCTCCATCTTATTCCTCATATATTTTTAAAAAATTGAGAAAAAAAATTGTACAAAAAAAATTTATATTTTGGAGTAAATTCTACAAAAAAAATGCTCTCCAACTATGATTCTTCTCCAATATAATAATAAATTTGAGCATGTAAAAGTCATTTCAAGATAGAACCGTAAGTTTGGAATAAACTTTAGAATATGAGGGAAAAATAGTATGAATTAACCATTTAATTAAGCATGAGTGATAGCATTGGCAGATAGATTTAGAACATAAAGTTTCAATTCTTTTAGAAGATATAGTCAATTAAATCTCATAATAAATTAATGAGTTTGTAATCATAGTTATTGATTATGTTAAGATTAGTGTTTAGAACGATTCTAAAGTCAAAGCCAATCTCTAATTTCAATACAAATTAGTTGGTAAATTTATTTATGACACACCCAAAGGTGAAAATTATTCTTCACGATTGCAACAAGTGTGGTAACGTATCTATATACACGTGTGTTCAATACTGATAAACCAAAAACACATTCAAACAAATAAAAATTACAAGTTTGATCATCTATCATAATTGAGATTATAAATAGTATTTTGTTTTGGAACTTTTAAAATGAAATCTAGTTTTAGATTGACTATGAATTTTCTGTAAGAATTAATTGAATCAAAGTATTGTGAATATGTTATGTGATTTTATATTTATCGTAACATGAGAAAAACATGAAAAAGTCATTTTTGTCTTTATGAAAACTAAATATTGTGCAGGTTAAATAACTAAGTTATACTTGGCCCAATTGGTGCAGACCTCATTTATCCAGGCTGGGCTCTGGGCCATGGCCTACACCGTTTAAACACAGATTATTAACTTTGTCCCAAAAAATGTAAAACTCTTATTTGAGACGTTGTAAAATGAGAGTTAAATAATATTATTTTCAAGTCACATATGTAATGATTCAGTTTGATTTGGTTCAATTGTCCAATGGTACACCCCAAACACAAACGAAACATATTTGGGTAGTTTTTTTATTTTATTCTTTTTGGTTTGATTTTTAATAGACTAGTTTGACTTGGTACGGTTTGGTCGTTTGATTTTCGGGTTGACCTCAACAACCCTATAAGTAGTACTAATATAGATTATCCTTACAAACTGGCCCTTTAATGTCTCATTAACCTCTACAATTTACATGTAAAATACCACCACAATTATCAAATTATAATTTATCATTTTGGTTCAACAGAAAGTATTGTCCGGGCCAACTTACATACGCGCAGTAGTCCTTTCCGGGCCATCTTAATTAAATGAGCATTTATCAACATCGATCTAGTGTATTTAGAAGTTTATAAACATCTAAACTGCTCCCCCACAAGACATGTATGCAATTATCAAATTATACTATTACCTAATTTATAATTTACTTAGTATTATTAGTGCATGAAATCTAAAAAGAATCACAATTAATTTATGTGCAAGAAAGGACATGCATGCCGCTTGAACGCTCAAAATAAAAATTTCATGCACTCACTTGCTATGCAATATGATTTAAATGATCAATTAATACATTATATTAGAATTTCCAGATATTGGTACCTAAAGTTATGCAATATTCTTTTGAGTAATAAAATTGTTAAAAATTGAATCAGTAATATTAAGAGATTGGAGTATATTAAATACAATATTTTATATTTTCATCTTAGCATTTCTACTCTATTAAGAATGGAAAATATTTTAAATAATAATGAAATTCAAACAATTTTTATTAGAATCTAGTGAGGAATATTTTTGCAGAAGAGAAGATATTATTAGCATTATATTTGTTTTTAAATTAATGTAAGATTGTATGTTTTACTTACATATTAGTTTTATATGAAACAAATCTAACTATATATTATTTAAATAATTGTAGTAATATCAATTTTTTTTTCATATTTTAAATATCAATTGCCTCAGAAAATCTTATAATTTATAATGTTCTAAAACAATGATTAACCAAGTATAAACTAATAATTTGATTTATATTTGAAAAAAAAATTCTATTCTTAACTGGGTGCAACTTTATCAAAAAAACACAAAATTTTACATTTAATATCGTCCAATCTTTTAATATTAAGGAGACAATTTGTAACAGTTTAATTTCTTAAAAGAATGTTGCATAGCTTTGAGTACCAATATCTACATTCTAGATTTTCTAAACAAAATTCTAATATAATATATTATTTGATTTAAATCATATTGCACAGCAAGGAAGTGCATGAAATTTTTATTTTTATTTTTATTTGTGCATTCAAGTGGCATATATGTCCTATCTCACACATCAATTAAATGTTATTATTTTTAAATTTTATGCACTAATAATAATAATAAGTAAATTATAAATCAAGAAATAGTATGATTTAATTACACGTCATGCAGGGAATAGTTTAGTTAGAAGTTTAATAACTGCTAAATACACTAGGCCACGATATTCAGAAATGCGCCTTTAAGATCGATGTACCAAAAAATTGGTATAGTTTATCATGACAATTTATAATTTAAAGAGAATATATTATTACTATTATTTATATTTTTAATGATTTCTCAGGTATTAAAAAAGAATTTGAGAAGATTGAGAAAAATAACAAATTAAAGCAAGAGACGACACCTAAATTGGTCAATACTTTTGGATGCATAAGTTTTTACTTGGGATTTCAAATCATGCGATTCTTGAGCCTAATTTGAAGGGAATTTCGAAAGTTACAACTTTACAGTTTAGTATTTTTTAAATTCATTTTTTTTGTTTTCTTATTTTCTTTTACTTTGAAGACTTGAAAATTGGTGGTTTATTTTATTATTCAATTAAATTAATGCAAGTTAGTTTTCTTTTAATTTTGTTTGTTATTTAATTTATTATATGCTAGCCTAAATTTGTGCTAAGATTAAGATGAGTATATTTAATTGATTCTATTCCACATATTCACGCTAATTTACTTTACCAATTTAGTATTTTAATATTAAATATAATTCATCCTATTAGATGCCTTTTTTAATTGATGTAACGTAAAATTAAATTCTCATTATTTTTTGTTGGATGCTGTAGACACCCCAATTCTTGACCTCCGCAAGAACCTTAAAAACCCTCGGAAGTCACTTTTTGGACCTAGAACCCACCCACACACTAGAAACTGTTTTTAGGAGGGTTTGCCGCACAACAAACTACCTTGTATTTGGATTTGTCACGCACCAAAGCCATTTGTTGCACAATTAACCTAACTTTATCGCATGACAAGTTTTTCGGACACAGACCATCCACCCTCTAACACATATGTCTGTCAAGAGTATCACTTTGGCTATTTGTCGCACAACATATACTCATATGTCGCGCGACAATCGCTTTACTGTTGCAATATGTCGCGCGGCAAACCCTCCCAGCACTATATATATGCGTGCACTCCAAGGGTTTCGGGGGCAGCATTTTGAGGAGGAGCCAAAATCTTTCTAACGTTGTAACCTTTTGATCTTTTAAAACAATTTAAAGTCCGAATCATGTGTTCGTCTTATTTTTAAAGAAAGTCTCGAATTCACATCCCAACACTCGAAGTGTTATATTCTAGAGTTGAATTCTTGAAAATATCTGGAGAAGAAAAGCTGATATTCGCCAGAATCTCTTATTTCATATTATATTTTCTCTCTTTCATTCATATATATATATATCGTCGGGAAAATAACTAAAATCTCTTCTATCAATTCAATTATACATCTGTGTACTTGTTTTATTTCTCAATTTGTCCACTTTCTAATTGAACGAGCTTATTGTCAAGTTGCCAATAGTTTATTGTTTTCAACCAAAATATATCTTGATCATTTACAAAACTAGAAAAAGTATATTATCATTCGACTAAAACTTTTTCACAAAATTGGATGAATAAAACTTACCTAGAAATTAAACCCGGATAGAGTATGTCTTTTACATAGATTGTAATATATCTGGTATGCTCTCCTCCAAGAGTTCGAATTCCATATCAAATCAGTTCTGATAGAATTCGATATTTTTTTCTAAATTAACTAAACACGGTATTTTGACATCAAATCGATCTTACGATTTTAAACCGTTAAACTTTGTCATTTTTAACAATCATTCCAAATATTGGATTATGGAATACAAGGATTTTACTCATCTTTTCCCGTTTTTGCCAAAGGTATCATACTTTTACAAACAGAGGCATTAAGGTTCTTTTTCTCTATGCATATTTTGTTCTGTGCCATATTAAATATACGAGTAATTTAACCATAATTTTAGAGGAACTCAATATTGAGACTGAAAATCATATTACACTAATGCGTTTATCACTGTCTTGGTTAGTAAATGGATTATTAAATTGTGATGGACCTCACCCACCGATTAATGCATTGATGCCATAGCTAGCATCAAAGTCTTAGTTTTTAGTCTTAACATCGAGTCCCTTTATATCTTCATAGGCTGGTAGTATACAAATGATCAATTCCCGGTACGGTAACAACAGTGTGTATGTCTATGTATTTTTTTTCCTTTCGATAACTAATCAACTGATTTAAAGAACTTTCCAGAAGTACTTCCGCCGCTACGTGCAATGCATAAGCTATGTTAAAAAATACAAGATATGATCACCAACTGATCCAGTAGATGATCACATATTTGCAAATAAAAATAATTGTTGTTTTGTGTATTATCCAAATGTCTAACTTTTGGCACAACCATCCTGCTCAGATGGAATTTCCAGCTATAGTAACATATGATGGTTTGACTTGATGGCTGCTGAGTGGAAGGTACAAAAAGGCAAAAACTGGCTCTAAGAAACCATATAATTCACCCTAATCGATTGTCAAGAATACAACTTATTTTCCATTGTGAGATTTGGTACATTGATTATGTTCCAAGTAGGAAATCGGACTTTTGATTTGAGATATCCGAAAAAGGAAATTGGTGGAACTATTAATCTGAGATGGAAGGAGTACTTGCTAATTTCTTTTTTGCACATTTGCACTGAATTTTATGATTCAATTCGCAATTCATAGGTTTTCAATTCACAATATGATTTGTAATATGATGCTATGCTTCTAATCATATTAAGATTATATTATTTTCTATAAGAAGTCCATGAATAGTTAAACATAATAGAAAACAACACACCTCCTTTGTCCAGGCAACACAAATTAATCTTTTGGCCAAAAGCTTTAGCTCAAATGGCATTGGCCCCTAACTCCCACTTAGGATGTTGTGGGTTCCATTTACCACCCTGTAGAAAACAACACACACCGGTAGGCCATTGAATCTTCTGGAGGCATTGGTTATATCTATTGACATACTCCAACATTAATTGAAGGTCACTAAACTAATTTAGCTTTTAGGAGCAGAAAAAATAATTTCAATTTAAGCTTTGGCTGTCTACTGCAAATACGCCAATATTGACTGTGACAAGTTCTCAATCTTTTGGTTTATCAAATTGTTAGTTTCCATTTACGTAAATCTATAAAGCGCCATTTAGTGCAGCTTTATGCATTTATATGTATCTTGCCTCCTCTATACATTATTGATCACTGTTAAATTAGAATGTTATCAATGAATAAACTTATTTTGGGGTGATTTTGTTTCTATCCACCAAATCTTGCAGTTAATCCACCCTTAAATCATGGAAATTTTTTAAAAAAATTTACAATATTACCCTTTTCAAAATTAATTAGTATATCCACCAATTAAAATTAAATTATAATTGCATAAATTTAGATTCCATTTTAGTTAAGATTCCTAATCCAAATATAATTCCTTTTTTAATTTATTTTTGATAATTACCTTTACAAAAATGTTAAACGATTTAGGGTTTATACGTTTCAATGTTTATGAATCTTTGCGCGTGGGTTTTTTAGTGTGAAAAAATCAGTGCGTATTTTTTCGAAGAAAACTACAAACCCTAATATCAATACATAGTTTAAGCATACAACAATGAAAAATCTTTTGCCAACGAGAGAATCAGATAACACGTCTCAACACGAAAAAGACTCTACAATAGAATGGATTAGCGCGGCATTAGAAGTTGAGAAAGAATTGGGTATTAGTGTTGATGACGGTTTATTTCCATCGCAATCAGTAGAGATTGCACGTTCAATGGTGAGTTTTTGTTTTGTTTTGTTTTTTTTGCTTATGATTTTTTTTAAACCTTATGAATTTATACTTTATATTATATTCTTATTTGAATTGTTATAGAACTACTTAATTTTGGATACAAAATTAGAGACTTCAGCGCAACCTCATTTAATATCTGATGGTGTCAAAATCTAGAGATAGATAATTAACCAATCAATAAGCGAATATCGGTGAATAAAAAAATAAATGCGGCACAATGATGAACACATGATTTTTTTTTAAGGTAGGTTCCCCCGGTAGCGCTTATGCTATTCCAGTGGTATGTCCTCCTTTTGTGTGTGCTTGCTTTGTATTAGCTCAAAGGCAATCAATTTGGATGGTAATACAAGCTACCAACTTCTCTTTCTATAATTTCCTTAATTCTATTTATAAGTATAGAATTAGGATTACAAATATTTCAACATAATAAATAATAAACTGTGTAGGAGAGAGAGTGTATAAGGGTTGTTGGAATTTTTTGGAGTATGAAAATAGAGAGTATAAGACCCTTCTATTTTTTGGGGTATGAAAAGAGAGAGTATAAGACTTTTCTATTTCTGGGGGGTATTAAAAGAGAGTATATGACTCCTCTATTTCTTCCCGAATTGGCTTGTATTTGTATTACCAATGGCTTTATATCTCTTAGAAGAGATAGATGGATCTTAAGAGAGAAAGAAGATATGTTTTTGTTGTGTGTTGAATGAATGAATGGTGGGAGTTATTTATAGGTAAATGGAGAATGGCTGTAGACACCCCGATCCGTGACCCCCGCAAGAACCCTAACGACCTATGAGAACTACTGTTTTTGGAGTCCGGGACCCACCCGAGCACCCAAAACTACCCCAGGGGGGTTTGTTGTGCGACAAACCTTTTTTTATGAAGGATTGTCGCACGACATATCACATTGTCGCGCGACAATCACTGGTATGTCGCGCGACATTCCCACTATGTCGCGCGACAATTCCTCTCTGCACCCGACCAACCACTTTCTGACACATCACAGTGTCAGGACCCATCACTTCAGCCGTTTGTCGCACGACATATAGGAATGTCGCGCGACTGTAGACACCCCGATCCGTGACCCCCGCAAGAACCCTAACGACCTACGAGACTACTATTTTTGGAGTCCAGGACCCACCCGAGCACCCGAAACTACCCCGAGGGGGTTTGTTGCGCGACAAACCTATTTTTATTAAGGATTGTCGCACGACATATCACATTGTCGCGCGACAATCATTGGAATGTCGCGCGACAATTATTGGAATGTCGCGCGACAATCCCACTATGTCGCGCGACAATCCCTCTCTGCACCCGACCAACCACTTTCTGACACATCACAGTGTCAGGACCCATCACTTCAGCCGTTTGTCGCACGACATACAGGAATGTCGAGCGACACTTGCCTTTTTTGGGGAAATGTCGCGCGACAATCTTCCCGGAGCAGTATAAATAGGCCAACACCCCCAAGGGTTCAGGGGCAGCAACTTGGATCTGGAAAATCTGGGGCTTTAGTCTGATTTTATCAAGCATTTTATATTATCATCTTATCTCTGAAGAATTATCGGATCTATTCCCGACACTCGACGTGTCCCGTCTCTGAAATCGAATTCTCGAAAATATCTTAAGAATGAGAAGATTGTTATCACCGGAGATCTCTCTGCCGTATTATATTCTCTTTCTTATTATTATTCTCGTCGGGAAGGTAAAGAAAGTCCCTCCTAGTATTTAAATCAGGTTTATCTGTGTACTTGTTTTATTTCTGTTATTTTGTCCACGTTTTATTTGAATAAACTTATTGCCAAGTTATAAATAGTCTACCGTCTTTAAAACAAAAGACCCTGATAAAACCATTTGCAAAATCAGAAGAGTAAGTACGTTATCGTCCGGGTAAAATTCTATTTTCAAAACCCGGACTAATACGACTTATCTAGGAATAAAAATCAACATATCCTGTCTTCTCTATAGACCGTGACGTGTCTGATAACTCTCCTCAAAGAGTTCTAGTTCCATATTAAATTAGTCCCGATACAAGATCCGAACTTTTACAAAAGTAAACACAACACGAGAAAACCGTCATTATCTGAGGAAATAATACGGGATACTCTTTCAAAAATAGAAGGTCTTTGTCATTTGTATTTACACTTTTCAATAATAAAGAATCGGATCTCGGAATACAAAGGTTTTTCATTCCTTTCCCGTCTTCCCCCAGAAACTAGGGTTTTCATTTGAAAAGTAGTAGACTGTCAGTAAAAGCATCCAAGTTTTTCAACATAGAATAAACATATAAAGACCACTAGAGACCGAAAGGGCGGAATGGGTGCTTAACACCTTCCCAAACCGTAATATAGTTCCCGAACCCTATAGAATCCTGGTTTCGCAGACAAATGTGTAAAGAAAGGCTTATCTGTAGCTTTTCCCTTTACACAACCCTTTTGTCCGTTTTCTCGTAAAACGTACTGGCGACTCTGAATGAACCCCTTTGCATCTAGAATAGACGTAGGGACACCCGATATAAATTATCAACCAACTCCAAGCAAATGGAGCGACGGAATCCCTTCCGACGCTTCAGACGCCCAACGAACGGGGACGAGACCCGGGGGTCGCATTTGCGGATTCTCACAGCGACACTTACCTTTCTTGGGGAAATGTCGCGCGACAATCCTCCCCGAGCAGTATAAATAGGCCAACACCCCCAAGGGTTCAAGGCGGCAACGGGAATCTGGAAAATCTGGAGCTTTAGTCTGATTTTATTATCAAGCATTTTATATTATCATCTTATCTCTGAAGAATTATCGGATCTATTCCCGACACTCGACGTGTCCCGTCTCTGGAATCAAATTCTCGGAAATATCTGAAGAAGGAAAAGATTATTATTGCCGGAAATCTCTCCGCCGAATCATATTTTCTTTCTTATTATTATTCTCGTCGGGAAGGTAAAGAAAGTCCCTTCTAGTATTTAAATTAAGATATCTGTGTACTTGTTTTATTTCTGTTATTCTGTCCACGTTTTATTTGAATAAACTTATTGCCAAGTTACAAATAGTCTACCGTTTTCAAAACCAAAGACCCTGATAAAACCATTTTGCAAAACCAGAAGAGTAAGTACGTTATCATCCGGATAAAATTCTGTTTTCAAAATCCGGACTGATACGACTTATCTAGGAATTAAAATCAACATATCCCGTCTTCTCTATAGACTGCGACGTGTCTGATAACTCTCCTCAAAGAGTTCTAGTTCCATATTAAATCAGTCCCGATACAAGATCCGAACTTTTACAAAAGTAATCACAACATGAGAAAACCGTCATTATCTGAGGAAATAATACGGAATACTCTTTCAAAATAAAAGGTTTTGTCATTTGTATTTACATCTTTCAATAAATAAAACATCGGATCTAGGAACACAAAGGTTTCTATCCCTTTCCCGTTTTCCCCCAGAAATTAGGGTTTTCATTTAAAAAGTAGTAGACTGTCAGTAAAAGCATCCAAGTTTTTCAACATAGAATAAACATATAAGACCACTAGAGACTGAAAGGGCGGAATGGGTGCTTAACACCTTCCCAAACCGTAATATAGTTCCCGAACCCCATAGAATCCTGGTTTCGCAGACAAACGTGTAAAGAAAGGCTTATCGGTAGCCTTTTCTCTTACACAACCTTTTTTGTCCGTTTTCTCGTAAAACGTACTGGCGACTCTGAACGAACCCCTTTGCATCTAGAATAGACGTAGGGATACCCAATATGAATTATCAACACAAACTCCAAGCAAATGGAACGACGGGATCCCTTCCGACGTTTCAGACGCCCAAACGAACGGGGACGAGACCCGGGGGTCGCATTTGCGGATTCTCACAGTGGCGACTCCGCTAGGGAGATAGAAAACTAGGCTCTTATATGTGGACTTTTGTTTATCTATTGAAATACTTGCTTTTTTTTCCCTACTTATGTTAATTGATTGAGAAGAAACATTTTTCTGAAAAAGGGAATTTTTCAAAAATACGTAATCAAGATAATGATATTTGTAAACCCAACCTTTTTTCGCACGCACTATCACAAATCATGCATTGGTTCTACGAGTGTGAATTTACCCCAAACCCTCGGAAGTATTGTAAGTGAGTAGGGAGTTGGCTTGCTTGGGCCAACATAAACCGAAAGCATTTACTTCCACTCTCCTTGGCCAAGTACGCCCCCGAGGTATATCGAGTGACGAGAACACTCACGTACCCGGGAAGTATATCAAAAGATTCTTGCACGTACCCGCCCCTGGGGTATATCGCAAGGTCTTGCCAAATAGGAGGGGGCGTGAAGCCTTAACCATGCGTACACCTGCGCTGCATATAAGATCGAGTCGAGTTAAAACACTTGTCAAATAGCCGTAGGGGATGTACCACTTTACGGCTTACTTTTTGACACCCTTTTTTAAATTCGAGGTTCTTCTCGGCAATTTTTAGTGGTTCTTTTGGCAAAAATCGAGTCGCATCACGATTTTCCTTCATCTTCGCCACGTGGTTTCGTCTACAGCCGTGAAGCGACGACAGACTAGAAGGTTGGGCCGGTCGAGATCACACCGGAAGACTAGTAAGACCAGGCACACCTGAAATGGCCGATGAACGTGAGAATCGAGAGACAGATCAGAGCCTAGCCGAGGCATCATCAGCTCAGCCAACCCTAGCCGAAATGCACCGTTTACTCATGACCGTCAGCAGGGATCTGGCTAACCTCACGAACGAGCAACAGGGTACCCGGATCCGAATAGAAGAATTATCAGCCGAACGAACTGCACCACCGGGGTTTGATCGACTACCACCGAATCGAGATCCGAACCAAGGACAGTCTTCACAAGTACCTCCCCCAGTTCAAGGAACCAATCCACCTCAAACAGGCCCTATCGTAGCTGGTCCCGTTCAAACCGACCCCAACAATCAGAACCAATGGGCCCCGGATTCAGGCCCCACTTACCAACAGTAAGAGCCACCCATAGTTTGGCCACAACCCCAAGTACAACCCGGCTTTGACCCCCAATACCAACCATGGCCACAAGTTCCCGCGAGACCCATTCCACCACCGGCCCCTGCAGCCCTCCCTAATGAATACCCAGACATCAACCGACTTCGGGTTGTATATGTAGAATCGGTAATAGCACGGGAACAGCCCGACGAGGTGTCAAGAGAGAGTGAGGAAATGAAGAAGCTGAAAGAACAGATGAGGGTCCTACAAAAGGGGGTTTCCCTAATAAAAGGAGCAGACGAGATCACAGATATGAATGCCTTCTCCCTCTACCCAGAAGCAAGATTACCCCAGGGATTCAAACTCCCTTCCATCACCAAGTTCACTGGAACCACGCCCCCTAAAACCCACCTACAGTCCTACATCAGATCCATGCAAGTGTCCGGTTGTGGAGAGCTAGAATTAGCACATGCCTTTCATATGACTCTCACGGGGGCCGCCCTGAGATGGTTTTTTGGTCTAGAAAGGCATCACACGCAGACTTGGGGAGATATCGTCAAGGAATTTATGACCAAATACGGGTCCAACGAGGATTTGGAAATTACCCGTAAACACCTGGAAATGGCCAAACAGGGCGAGAAAGAAAGCTTCAGCGACTTTGTCACTCGCTGGAGGGAGATGGCCTCCCAAATGCTCAAACGACCCGATGAATAAGAACAGCTGGAAATCATTCAGAAGAACTTCACTCCAGCCGTACTAAGTTGAATGGGAAAGCATGTATTCCCACACTTCAGGGCCCTGTTGAGTATGGGGTCACAAGTAGAGGAAGAATTGGCCAAAAAAGCTGAAACCGATACCAAAAAAACCGCATACACCGGGAGAAAGACAGCCACTACAGCCGTGAATCAAATAAACTCATACCCCTATCAACAGAACCCTTTTCAACAACCACAACAGCCACATCCGATGAGTTGGCCCGCACAAGGGGGCCCTTCAAACACCGAGGACAAGAAAAGGAGAAACTTCTGCACCCTTCCCACTACCCTGGTAAAAAGTGTGGAGCTGCTCCGAAAGGCCAGACTAATCACTCCACTCAACCCGCGCCCTCCACCAAACCCTATTCCAAACACATGGAGAATGAATGAGAATTGTGCGTATCATCAAGATGCAGGGCATTACACGGAGCGTTGTTTGGCCCTTCGCCATCGTATTCAAGACCTCATCGAAGCCGGAACCATCCCCGCACCCGGCGGGCCCAATGTTACTAATAATCCACTTCCTATCCATGTTCCACCTGCGGGGATTAATGCCTTAACCACTGGTGAAGAAGGCTTCGATCCCGTGGGGCTCATTCGAGATGACCCAGCCTACAGGGCACCCGTTGTACTACCAGCAAAGGCTCAAGTTGCCCCAGGCCTCAATCCCATAATTGACCAATGGATGGCCAAAATGAACTTCCTACCCGGGCAGGGTTTAGGAAAGGCAAATAAGGGGATCTTACAACCACTTACAATCAAAACCAATCCCAAAAAATCTGGGATATGATGGACCCAGAATAAGAAGAAACAGTCATGGAAATCCCAAAACCCCCCCCAGGGAGACAATCTGTATGACAGAAACCTCCCCCGGGACTTTCAGTTGGTTGACAGAGCCGGAATCATCAGAAACTTCAGAGGAATCAGACCCGGCATCCCTTTGGATCCAACAAATCACCCGTTCAGGAAGGGTATACCAACCACCACCGGATGCTGAGAAAACACTACCACCTAAGGAAATGGGAGAAGATAGAGTGCTTGAGCAGTTGAAGAAGACCCAGGCACACATCACCATTTGGGGCCTCTTGGTTGCCTCCAAACCCCACAGGACTGCTTTCATCAAACTTCTAGACGAGGCCGTGATATCACCAGACTCCACACCCGAACAACTGCCAAATATGATTGGGTCACTTACTGTCCAAAGAAGTTTGTCATTTTCAGATGAAGATCTGTCTCCATTGGGGAGGAAACACAGCCTGGCTCTCCATATCACCGTCCGAACCCGAGGAAAAATCCTACCACAAGTCCTTATCGACAACGGATCAACCATAAATGTCTGCCCCCTAAAGACAGCCATATGTCTAGGCATCTTGGACTCAGAGCTCTCCCCATCAGCTGTGACTGTCAGGGCCTACGACAATACCAGAAGGGCCATTCTGGGTTCTCTGAAGCTTGACCTCATGGTCGGTCCTGGGAACTTTCCGGCCGAGTTCCAAATCATAGACATTCCCTCCAGTTTTAACCTCCTGCTGGGAAGAGCGTGGCTACACGACATAGGAGCACTCCCCTCCTCCTTGCACCAAAAGATCAAGATACCGTTTAAAGGGAACATAATTACCATCCAAGGAGATCCTGAAAGGACCTTGGCGGATATGGAGTTACCTGTTTTGGGAATCGGGAGCCAGAGCATACAGTTAGGAGGCTTTTCTTACGAGCCTCAAGTACAAACTCTCAGCACTCAGATAATCGAATATCTTCCCCCTGACAATATTCCCGGTCTCAGCACCAAGATTACAAATATGCTGAGAATGATGAAATACTTACCTGGAGCCGGCCTGGGAATGGGACAATCAGGACTACTTCAAGCCTTGGAACCGGTAACGAGGTACGAAAGGGAAGGTTTGGGGTACCAACACACTGAAGAAGACGATCAGCCAAAAAGGAGCCGAGGGCATCAGTATCCGAGTTTCAGCTCCTTGAACGGATTTTTCGTCAAAGAAGGAGAGGACTTCCCCTTTTGCGGTTTTCAGGAACCTTGGAGAAACAGCGACGGAGAGAACCTACCGGGATGGGAAATCTTCTATGAAGAGGACCTATATGTCAAAGAAAGCATCAAACACAGTTTCTCCACCAAGTTAACAATCGGGTTGAAAGAAGGAAATGAAGACAAGAAGAATGATGAGGAAGAAATGATCGGAAATCTCTTCGACATCATGGCTCTAAGGGACGATGAGCCAAGGGATGACCCCGTACACCTGATATACGCTGATCCAGACTACCAAAGTGAAGGGAAAAAGAGTGAAATTGTAAGGGTGAGAGGTGAGAGTGAGAGTAAGGCTAGGAAAGAGCCACTCCTAGATTTACTTTTTAAACTTGTACCTGTAAACACTATTATTAATGAAGAAAACTCTGTTTTGCGTTATCCTGTTATTTGTAATTCTGTAATAGCTTATAAGGAGTTAGAAAGACTGAACGAACACCCTGAACGGGAGGAACAGCGTATACAGAGCGAGGAAGGAGACACTCTCGAAATTAACCTCGGAACAGAAGAGGAAAGAAAGGAGGTCCGCATTGGGACAAGTCTGAGTGAAACAGAAAAAGTGGAATTCACACAAACTCTGAAAGAGTACGTGGATGTCTTCGCCTGGTCTTATGCGGATATGCCAGAATTGAACAGTCAGATAGTCATGCACGAGATACATACCAAGCCGGAGTTCAGACCTGTCAAGCAAAAGTTAAGGAAACTTACGCCAGAATGGTCCCTAAAGGTAAAGGAAGAAGTGATGAAACAACTGAGTGTAGGGTTTTTGCGGGTGATCGATTACCCTTCATGGTTAGCCAACATTGTGCCCGTTCCAAAAGCAAATGGGAAGGTCCGCATGTGTGTGGATTACCGGGATCTTAACAAAGCTTGTCCGAAAGACGATTTCCCATTGCCCAACATCGATTTGATAATAGATAACACTGCTAACCATGCCCTGAAGTCATTTGTGGATGGGTTTGCCGGGTATAACCAGATTAAGATGCACCCGGATCACCAGAAGAAAACGGCATTCATCACACCATGGGGAACATACTGCTACATCGTTATGCCATTCGGGCTGAAGAACGCCGGGGCAACCTATCAGAGAGCGGCCACCGCTATTTTCCACAATATGATCCACAAAGAGGTAGAAGTGTATGTGGACGACATGATAATCAAATCAAAGGAGAGGGAAGGTCACATACCAGCCCTGCGAACCTTCTTCGACCGGCTCCGCCAGTACCAGATGAGACTCAATTCGCAGAACTGTGTGTTCGGGGTGACCAAGGGAAAACTCCTAGGTTATGTTGTCAGTAAGAGAGGAATCGAGGTAGACCCTGCCAAGGTTCAAGCTATCCAAGAAATGCCTAAACCTCGTACTGAGAAAGAAGTCCGTGGATTTTTGGGTAATCTGCAGTACATCAGTAGGTTCATCTCTCAGCTCACTCAGACTTGCGAGCCCATCTTCAAACTCCTGAGGAAATCTTCACTGGGAGAGTGGGACGGTCAGTGCCAGGAAGCTTTTGATAGAATCAAAGAATATCTCTCCAACCCCCCAGTATTAGCCCCACTGCAAACCGGACTACCTTTAATTTTATACCTAACCGTCACTGATTCAGCCGTGGGAGCAATGATAGCCCAACACCTGACTGATACCCGGAAAGAGCAGGCCATCTATTTTCTCAGAAAGAAACTGTCCCCATTTGAGATGAACTACACATCATTGGAGAAATTGTGCACCGCTCTCGTCTGGGTAACACAGAAACTACGGCACTACATGCTAGTTTTCTCAGTCATCCTGGCATCACGGATTGATCCGTTGAAATACCTCTTCGAGAAACCGGCTCTCTCGAACCGAATGGCAAAATGGCTATTTTTACTCTCCGAATTCGACATCACCTACATGACCCAGAAGGCAGTCAAAGGCAAGATCATAGCTGATTACCTGGCCCACAATCCAATATTGGGAGACATGCTAGAAGAAGTCGAGTTCCCAGACGAAACCATCATGAATGTCGAAACCGATGAAGACTGGAAGTTGTACTTTGACGGGGCCGCCAATCGGAATGGAAACGGGATAGGTATCCTGTTAGTCTCTTCAGACCAAACTCACTCCCCGGTATCATATCGTCTGGACTTCTTCTGCACCAACAACATGGCTGAATATGAAACCTGCATACTCGGGTTAGAGATAGCTCTTCAAAGGGGTATAAAGAGGATACAGGTATACGGAGATTCAGCACTAGTGGTTCACCAGGTTCTGAAAGAATGGAAGATCAGAGATGAGAAATTAGTCCCTTACCACGCCCGACTGGAGGATATCGCGGGAAAGTTCAAGCATACGGAGTTTTACTACCTCCCCAAGTCTCAGAACAGTTTTGCTGACGCACTGGCAACCCTGACATCTATGATCGATATTCCTGAAGGAATGGAAGAAATAACTCTTACGGTGCAAAAGAAATCAGAACCAGCACACTGCACGGCCTTGGTGGTAGAGAATGAAGGGGAAGGGGATTCAACCACTTGGTTTTACGACATCTGGAACCTGCTGAAGAACCATCAGTATCCTGAGAAAACAGACAAGAAAACACGGGTCACGCTCAGAAGATTAGAATCAGGGTTCATACTTTGTGCCGGAAGATTGTATAAAAGGAACTACGACGGGACTCATCTTCAATGCCTCACCGAAGAAGAATCAGTCAGAGTAATGGATCAGATACATGGGGGCGATTGCGGACCTCATATGAGCGGACATACACTTGCCCGCAAAATCATCAGACAAGGTTATTTCTAGTCTACTCTGCAAACCGACTGCGCTAATCACGTACACCGTTGTCACAAGTGCCAAATTTATGCTAAATCCCAGAAGCTTCCTCCAAAAGAGTTATACACCATGACTGCTCCCTGGCCTTTCGCAACCTGGGGAATCGACGTCATTGGGAAGATCTCGCCCAAAGCCAGCAACGGCCATGAATTCATACTAGTGGCCATCGACTACTTCACCAAATGGGTAGAAGCTGAGTCTTACCAGACCCTGGATGCCAAAAAAGTAGCTCGATTCATCAAAAGGAATATTGTTTGCCGATATGGGGTCCCACACGAGATCATCTCAGATAACGGCACCCACTTTGAAGGAGAAGCTAATACCATCATGGAAGAATACGGTATTACCAGACACAGGTCTTCGCCATACAGGCCACAAACCAATGGGGCAGTTGAAGCCGCCAACAAAAATCTGAAGAATATCCTAAGCAAGATGACCGACACCTGTCGAGACTGGCCAGAGAAGTTACCTTATGCATTGTGGGGATACCGCACCACCGAGAGGGTCTCCACCGGGGCAACCCCGTTCTCTCTTACATACGGGATGGAAGCAGTCCTCCTTGTTGAGTTAGAAGTCCCCTCCCTCAGGGTAATGCTAGAAAATCAAGTCAATGAACTGAAGTGGGTCCAGGCACGTTATAACGAGCTAGCCCTACTAGATGAAAAGAGATTGAAAGCCGCATACCACCATCAGGGGTATCAGAAGAGAATCGCTCGAGCATTTAACCAAAAAGTGAGGACTCGGGGTATCAATGAGAACGATATTGTATTGAAAGAAATTCGAGAACCAGCCAGAGATCCGAGGGGTAAATTTGGGCAGAAGTGGACAGGGCCGTACATCGTCAAAGAAATCGATACAGGAGGTGCCGCTATGCTCACTGATTTGGATGGGCAGTTACTACATTCACCAGTCAACATGGATCGACTGAAGAAGTATTATCAATAGGTGTGGCATATAAAAAGAACTACGTAAACCTGAGCCCCAACTCAAAAACTTTTTGTTCTTTGTAAAAATTAAAAAGGGGAACGTAGGCAACCTGAGAAGTGACTTCAGGCCCGGTTTAAACTTTGTAAAATAAATTTATTTCCCACAAACAGTCCCTCATATATTATTAAAAGGTGGTTCAAAACACCGAAGGTTACAAGGGAGACATGACAAAAACGAAAGAAACTAATCCCTAGGGGTTGGCCACACTGGGTCCTCAATAGCCAAGTCGATCCGAGCTTCGTCCAAGATCTGATATGCAAAAACAATATTATCATCAGTAGCCTCAGTATCCATGAACCGGAACCACTCCATTTGAAAGGGGTCGTCGATCAATTCTCCTTCCAGAGATTGCCAGCAAGAGCGGATAATATCAGCCCGGAGGGGCCGGGTAATACCAAAACGGGCATAGTTGAACTGACGAGTCAGTCGAGCACGCCACATCCTCTCTACCGATAAAGAAACATGTGGGGTCACAAATTTAGACTCAGAAGAGAAGTTGTTCAGACCAAGGGGAACCTCCTGAGGAATATTAAACTGCCGAAGAAGACGTCCAGGGAGATAAAAGGAAGTAAACCAGAGCCCACGGAGCCGAACGTAGTTCTGACCCCCAGTGCTAAGTACCATTGCCCTCAGCTTCCACCAAGGAATGTTCCACCGGATAGCCCAAAAGTTCTCCGAAAACCACACCGTCCAATCAGAGGAAGACATGGTCAAAGCACCAAAGAGAGGCCGATGGAAGAAATGAGTCGGATTGTCGAGCCGAACTCCGTTGAAACCCACCGATCGAAAGCGCTCTAGCAGCCACATGTATAGCAGACGCGGACTCCCCCGGAAGAAGGGCGAGGCCCCCCGTTGAACATCATCAAGACCATTCAGGGTCTCTACAAGAATGATCGGCACTATAGACTCCCCATTTTTAGCCTGGTAAATCAGACTCAGGATAGTCGGATCAACACGGGAAGAACCCGTCACCAGCAGCATATCAGAAACCAGGCAAATCAGGGCCGCTGCAGTACACCCCACGCCGTAAGAGGCCCTATCTTCATAACGATGAAAGAACCTCACCATCTTTTGGAGGTCAAGAAGACCGTCGGCAATGAAACCATCACAGGCCACCTGGAAAATGGCTAACAGAGCAATTAGCATGTCGCGGGGACCGATTTCTTCTATGGGAACTGCCATCGGGAGACGAACTTCAGAACGTAACAACCAGGAGAACTCCTCATAGGTCGGGCAGAGCTCATCTAGTCCAAAGCGGAAGAGATGGTCCGCAGGACTCCAGAAATACAAGGCACCTAACAGAAAGGAAAAATCGACGGGACGATGGCACCAGCCCGCTAAAGGACGAAAGGCACCAAAGTTCAGACCATTTTCGGAAGATATCAAAGCATCTCGAGCATTGACATAAGAAAAATCAGATTTTGTGCGATAAGAAGACATTTTTGGAAGGTGTGGTGATGAAGGAAGGAAGATGGGTGTATTTATAGCAAAAAAGAGGGACCTGTACCTATTTGTCGCGCGACAAACCCATATCCAGGGGGGATTGTCGCGCGAGAAACCCCTTTGGGGTCACCCTAATTTTGTTCTTCCTACACATAGCAGTCATGTTTGCCAAAAGAATCATTTTTGGATGCTTTCTTGTTCTCACTTTGCTCTTTTTTTACAGGAAAGGTATCACTACACTACAAGGTATGACTTCTAAAAGTCGCCGACTCTTATATATATATATGTATATATCTTTCACACACAGAGAATAAAAGTATAATCAAACACGGATAAAGATATTTTATGAATCCAATAAAAGAACAGTTTTTAAAAGACTAAATATATCCGTCTAAACATATCTAAAATAAATACATATCTGTCCAGAACTAACGCTAAGTGCAGAAAAGGGAAAACTAATCTATACGGACCCGTTTTGACACGCTCCCACTATCACCCGAGCCCTCCTCGGGAGTAGGATCAACAACTGGGACGCCAGGAACAGGAGGAACTGCTGCCTGAGAAGGCCCCGTGGACGGGATCGGTGCCGTAGGACGAATCACCGACGATCGGGAACGCCTAGAAGTCCGACTACTGCTCCTCCGAGAATCCGTCCGGGCGTGAGAAGAAGTCAGGGGGTCATCCGGCCATAGGGAGACGTCAATAGCCCTCTGGTAGTCACGCATATAGGCTGGAGGGTCTCAACCGACATACTAGAGCAGGTTCCAGCTGTAAAGGTACTGGGCGTGCCAAGCCCGAAGATCTGCCACCCGTACGCTCACTCTCTGTAAAAAGGACATAAAAGAGAATCAGCACAGTCAAAATAGATAGAGATAGACATAAGGGTATCAAGAAAAGGTAAAAGAAAGTACCTCGTCATCAGGGCGACCACCCAAATAGTCAAAAGTATCCTCAGGAAGAGGGTACTCCGGGACAGGATATCGACGTAATCCAGCGCCAACGTAAGAGATGTCCCTGGGGAGTGGGGGTAGATCTACCCACGGAATAGACGACCCTGCCGGAACACCAGCAGAAGTGGACCCGCCCTCCTCACGGATCGGGAACAAGGGAGGCCGGGATGAAGAACCCCCGAAACCTAGAGATCGGGCAGGAGGACCCATGACAGTCGCCGGAAGAGGAGTCAATGTGGCGTAGGTACGGACCCCTGGAGGATCCACTATGGCCGTCGCCCTCAAAGGAGGTACCCCACTAGAAGGAGTAGCCACCGCAGCTAGAGGAGTCCGCGAACTGCTCGTAATCCGCCCCAAGGTCCGTAGGCTCCCAGGACCTCTCAGACAATCCCGCTCTCCCCTTAGCAGCCTCAGCAGCAGCAAAAAGGACCCCCGGAGACACAGAAGGGCCGGTGGGAAACTCGAAACCCTCAGCATGCTGCTCCCTCACAGGTGTCGCCTGAGGTGACGGCTTCGGAACCGCTGTCGCATCGCCTCCCTCGCCCTCTGGCCGACCACTGCCCTCGGCCGCAGTAGGAACATCCCTCTCTCCCTCGGGGTCCTCATCCTCGGAATCCAGAATGTTGTCCCTCTGATCAGGGACAGGTGGCAGATGACCTGGAACCACCCTAGCTAAATGAGTCTGTCCCCGTATATAATGGGGATCACCTCCCAATGCCCGGTACCTCTCATAGAAGACCCGTCCCCGAGTCCCCTTCGGCTCCCTCATCAGATAACGGGCAGCAAAAACTGCGTAGTCTCCCTCCTCGACGAACGTCTGGAAGCCGAGTCCGTCGACCAAGGCCTGCACCGTCACCGGATCGATCTCGCCCGTCCGCCTCATCAGAACATGAGGGAATAATGGAACACGAGGCCACTGGGACGGCGTGTGCTGGCGAATGACCCTCTCGCCCAAGTAGAAGAGAAGGCCGTACTCATCCCGGATAAGCCGCCTAGTCCTCGAGGCGGTCAGAGCACGACCATACCCATAATGGAGACCCAGATCACCCCAAGGGGCCCACTCAACCTGAAAAGAGAACAAGTTTTTTATTTTCAGTAATTTATATATTCTATCTAACTATTGAAGAGCAAGAAAACTAAAAGTATTTTACCTGCTCCTCCCGCAGATCGTGGACAGCAGCAGCTCCGGTCTCCCGAGTCCGGTATACATAGGGAGCCCTGTAGTTCCCCGCAATGAATCGGCGGAGAAAAGGGAACTGATCCTCGTTCTCAACGAGGAGATCCACCTGGGCGCGACCCAGGCGGGTATAAGCAACAAACCAACTCTGAAAAGGAAAGATAAAAGAAATCAGCAATGATCAACAGGTAATATGTAAAGAACTGAAGCAAAGACAAAAGGACTAAAGTATGTACCTCCCACAGCAGAGAAAAGCCCTTGAGGTTCAGGGCTAAATGGCGAGAGACCTGGTCCATGGCATCATAGAGGACTGCAAGAATGAAGCCTCCCCAGTCATAGTCAAACATGAGGCTGAAGTCCCGAAGATAGGGCAACCACCAAAGATGAGCCGTGTCCCCACCACGAGCCTCGAATAAATCATGGAGTGTCAGAAGAAGGACACGGGCATACTGGTGCGCCTCCTGATGGGTCATAGGAACCCCTGAAGCAACTAGCCGAGCTCTCTCTGTGGCTAGCCGCGTAACCAAGACACCCCGAGGAATCGTATCACCAGAACTCCGTTGCTCCGGGAACCATCCAAGCGCACTAACAATACCCTCTGCCGTCAGACGCAAAGGGACATCGATCTGAATGGGGACCCCCCTGAAGGGATCCCGGTCAGAGCAAAAAGATCGAGGGGTGTCATCGTCATCTCACCCCAGCTCCAATGGAAGGTATGAGTAGTATCCCACCAATGGCAAGCCAGTGCCGGCACCAAAATTGCCGCCCTAGAAACCAGCTCTGGGAGGGCGTCGAAGAGGGAGCCAAAAGGAGTCGCAAGAATCAACTCCTGAACAGGGGCCGGTGCCCATCGCCACTCCGAAGATATAGTGTTGGGAGAACCCCAACCCGGGCCAACCCACTACAGACAAGAGAACGAGATATGGGGTTATAAGGGTAAATCATGTAATTTTCCAAAGCCTGAGGGTACTTTGGTGTAATTACGAGAGATATGGGGTTATAAGGGTAAATTATGTAATTTTCCAAAACCTGAGGGTACCTTGGTGTAATTATGAGAGATATGGGGTTATAAGGGTAAATTATGTAATTTTCTAAAACCTGAGGGTACTTTGGCGTAATTATAAGAGATATGGGGTTATAAGGGTAAATTAGGTAATTTTCCAAAACCTGAGGGTACTTTGGTGTAATTATGAGAGTTATAGGGTTATATGGGGTAAATTATGTAATTTTCCAAACCTGAGGTTACTTGGGTGTAATTATGAGAGATATGGGGTTATAAGGGTAAAATATGTAATTTTCCAAAACTTGAGGGTACTTTGGTGTAATTATGAGAGTTATGGGGTTATAAGGGTAAATTCTATAATTTTCCAAAACCTGAGGGTACTTTGGTGTAATTATGAGAGATATGGGGTTATAAGGGTAAATTCTATAATTTTCCAAAACCTGAGGGTACTTTGGTGTAATTATGAGAGTTATAGGGCTATAGGGGTAAAATATGTAATTTTCCAAAACCTGAGGGTACTTTGGTGTAATTATGAGAGTTATAGGGCTATAGGGGTAAAGTATGTAATTTTCCAAAACCTGAGGGTACTTTGGTGTAATTATGAGAGATATGGGGTTATAAGGGTAAATTATGTAATTTTCCAAAACCGGAGGGTACTTTGGTATAATTATGAGAGTTATAGGGTTATATGGGGTAAATTATGTAATTTTCCAAACCTGAGGGTACTTTGGTGTAATTATGAGAGATATGGGGTTATAAGGGTAAATTATGTAATTTTCCAAAAAACCGGAGGGTACTTTGGTGTAATTATGAGAGATATGGGGTTATAAGGGTAAATTATGTAATTTTCCAAAAACCTGAGGGTACTTTGGTTATAAGGCTATAGGGGTAAAATATGTAATTTTCCAAAAAACCTGAGGGTACTTCGGTGTAATTATGAGAGATATGGGGTTATAGGGGTAAAATATGTAATTTTCCAAAACATGAGGGTACTTTGGTGTAATTATAAGAGATATAGGGCTATAAGGGTAAATTATGTAATTTTCCAAACCTGAGGGTACCTTGGTGTAATTATAAGAGTTATAGGGTTATAGGGGTAGATTATGTATTTTTCCTAAAAACTAAGAGGCATCACAGGTAAAAGTATGTGTTCGCTAAAATCGGGCGTTATTCCTAGGCAGACATGCATACTAACATTATTGAAAATGAATACAGGAAACGACAAGAAACAGAATAGATAAATACACAAAAAGAAGACATACCAGAGATCGACGGCGAATCTCGTGAGAGATAGGCTCCATCAAGAGCCACGGGACATCCGGGACTGGAGCAGCTCGGATAGCATCTCGATAGACCACCGCCCGGCCGCGGTCTATCCCATCCTCATCATACCAATCCAAGTCTGCCCAGTCATCATGATGAGGGCTGCAGCGGAGAACGCCCTGAGCGTCAGTGAAGGTGACCTCCTCCTGGTCGCCCTCCAGTCTGTCGGGATGAGCAGGGTCCATCGGTATAAGTAGAATATATGGAAAAGGCCGGAAAAGTCGGAAACACGGCAGAGCTTCCGCGCTAGAAAGAAGAGAGAAAGAGAGCTAGAGAGAGAAAGAGAAGGGAGAGAATGAGGTGGAATGAGCTCAGCAAGAGGCTTATATAGTGGATCAGTTTGTCGCGCGACAAATGGTCACATTGTCGCGCGACAAAGAGCTCCCCACCGAAGTGTCGCGCGACAATCTCCCATCTCCCCTGATTTTTTGACCTCTTTTCTCATTTTTATCTCCTGCAGGAGGACTTCCGAGGAGCAGTTTTCAAAAAAAAAAAAAAAAATTATTACTAAAACCGCACACCCATGATAAAGATTCCAAAGAGGAAACTTCCAAATCATCTCTCTGAAAAATGCAAGAACAGAGTGCCACGATTAAAAGTAGTCTCTAATCTCACAGAAGGACCGAGACCATCAAATAAGAAAAAGCAGAACAGAGAGATAAGACGGGAATAGAAAAAATTGAAAGAGTAGAAAAGAGAAGAAACCCGCATGAGCGCCCAAAGCAAGCGAGAGAAACAGAAATGTAGGTTGACAGGGAGAGCCACACCAAAAGTGATAGCTAGGCCAAAACCGGCTCAGGGCTTCGTTTTAGGGTGAGTAAGGCTCCTGATCACGACAAAGGGATGAAAAGACTCCTGGTCAAAAACAGAGAAGGCCAGGAAAAGTCTTTCCCAAAAGAGGGAGAAATAAGGGCATCGAAAAACAGAAAACGATGTTGGGCCCACCAAAAAGAGAAACTGAGAAGAAAGCAGAGATCAGAGATTGGACTTTCAGACAAATTTTCTTTTCAGCACGATACAGAAGAGATGGTTTGGAAAATCCTCGAATCATCACGCTGCGGAAAACAAATAAAATCGAAGACTGCCTTCTGAGAAAAGTATCCTCACTCGAGGAAAACATAAGAACAAAATTCAAGAAAGATACAGAAAAGCGGACATTCAGATAAGATTAGACCTCGAGGAGCTCTTTTCACCATCACGAAAACCTCTCTCTCTCACTCTAGCAGTCTAAAGAGAGACAAATTAAATTTTACCAAATCACAAACACAAGCCCTCTTCAGAGGCAAATCACAAGCCCTCTCCAGAGGCAAAAGTTACTCATGAAAGTCCTCCCAGAGGCAATTTTCCTTCTTCTTACAGATCTAGAAGCCCTCCCAGAGAGGCACAAACGGTAGTCCTCCCACCTGAGGCGAAGCCCTCCCAGAGAGGCACAAACGGTAGTCCTCCCACCTGAGGCGAAGCCCTCCCAGAGAGGCACAACGGTAGTCCTCCCACCTGAGGCGAAGCCCTCTCAGAGAGGCACAACGGTAGTCCTCCCACCTGAGGCGAAGCCCTCCTAGAGAGGCACAAACGGTAGTCCTCCCACCTGAGGCGAAGCCCTCCCAGAGAGGCACAAACGGTAGTCCTCCCACCTGAGGCGAAGCCCTCCCAGAGAGGCACAAACGGTAGTCCTCCCACCTGAGGCGAAGCCCTCCCAGAGAGGCACAACGGTAGTCCTCCCACCTGAGGTGAAGCCCTCCCAGAGAGGCACAACGGTAGTCCTCCCAGCTGAGGCACAATGGTAGTCCTCCCACCTGAGGCGCAAAAAAGGATCAATGGTAGTCCTCCCATCTGAGGCAAGTGGAGCAAATCAAAGCCCTCGAAAGAGGCAATGAGGTAACAAAATCCCTCTCCAGAGGCAAAACCAAACACGAAGCCCTTTCCGGAGACATTCACAAGCACCTTTTTTTTGCATAAACACTTCTTTAGAGTTCATGCGGGAGCCATGGATCATGGTCTCTTCCAGTCGCCTCAATTCCTTGCAAGCAAGGAGCTTGAGTCGAGAGGGTCTGTAGACACCCCGATCCGTGACCCCCGCAAGAACCCTAACGACCTATGAGAACTACTGTTTTTGGAGTCCGGGACCCACCCGAGCACCCGAAACTACCCCAGGAGGGTTTGTTGTGCGACAAACCTTTTTTTATGAAGGATTGTCACACGACATATCACATTGTCGCGCGACATTCCCATTATGTCGCGCGACAATTCCTCTCTGCACCCGACCAATCACTTTCTGACACATCACAGTGTCAGGACCCATCACTTCAGCCGTTTGTCGCACGACATACAGGAATGTCGCGCGACAAACTGATATGTCGCGCGACACTTGCCTTTCTTGGGGAAATGTCGCGCGACAATCCTCCCCGAGCAGTATAAATAGGCCAACACCCCCAAGGGTTCGAGGCGGCAACGGGAATCTGGAAAATCTGGAGCTTTAGTCTGATTTTATTATCAAGCATTTTATATTATCATCTTATCTCTGAAGAATTATCGGATCTATTCCCGACACTCGACGTGTCCCGTCTCTGGAATCGAATTCTCGGAAATATCTGAAGAAGGAAAAGATTATTATCGCCGAAAATCTCTCCGCCGAATCATATTTTCTTTCTTATTATTATTCTCGTCGGGAAGGTAAAGAAAGTCCCTTATAGTATTTAAATTAAGATATCTGTGTACTTGTTTTATTTCTGTTATTCTGTCCACGTTTTATTTGAATAAACTTATTGCCAAGTTACAAATAGTCTACCGTTTTCAAAACCAAAGACCCTGATAAAACCATTTTGCAAAACCAGAAGAGTAAATACGTTATCATCCGGATAAAATTCTGTTTTCAAAACCCGGACTGATACGACTTATCTAGGAATTAAAATCAACATATCCCGTCTTCTCTATAGACTGCGACATGTCTGATAACTCTCCTCAAAGAGTTCTAGTTCCATATTAAATCAGTCCCGATACAAGATCCGAACTTTTACAAAAGTAATCACAACATGAGAAAACCGTCATTATCTGAGGAAATAATACGGAATACTCTTTCAAAATAAAAGGTTTTGTCATTTGTATTTACATCTTTCAATAAATAAAACATCGGATCTAGGAACACAAAGGTTTCTATCCCTTTCCTGTTTTCCCCCAGAAATTAGGGTTTTCATTTAAAAAGTAGTAGACTGTCAGTAAAAGCATCCAAGTTTTTCAACATAGAATAAACATATAAGACCACTAGAGACCGAAAGGGCGGAATGGGTGCTTAACACCTTCCCAAACCGTAATATAGTTCCCGAACCCCATAGAATCCTGGTTTCGCAGACAAACGTGTAAAGAAAGGCTTATCGGTAGCCTTTTCTCTTACACAACCTTTTTTGTCCGTTTTCTCGTAAAACGTACTGGCGACTCTGAACGAACCCCTTTGCATCTAGAATAGACGTAGGGATACCCGATATGAATTATCAACACAAACTCCAAGCAAATGGAATGACGGGATCCCTTCCGACGTTTCAGACGCCCAAACGAACGGGGACGAGACCCGGGGGTCGCATTTGCGAATTCTCACAATGGCCAAAAGGTAAATTTGATAAAAATAAAGGGCAAAATGGTCATTTTTGGTGGAGGTAGGTGAGGTAGGTGAGATTTGGTAGGTGTGGAGGTAAAAATGAGATTTTACCGGGGGTAAAAATGAGATTTTACCAGGGGTAAAAATAGAATTTTACCGGAGGTAAAAAATGTTGAATTACCTTTGTAGGCCAATGGTAAAATTAGTATTTAACCCCATCAATTGCCCCCTATCCTTATCATTTAGCTCGGATGAGCTGATTGGTGAGGATATCCTTCAACCCGGGAGGTAGTAGTAGCTCTGAGCTCTGATGTTCGTGATATCTTAGGCCCGAATCCTTCGTAGGCGAACAAGGTCGACAATTCAATGCCTGTGTTAGGTCTTTTGTCTTTATTAGAAATCTTTTTCGAAGCTGAGGCGTGAGAGTGAGCACTTGTCGAGGAAGATAATCATGGAAAAAGCTTGAATAACCGATGCGTAGAGCTTTGGTAGCCCTTGACCATAAGTTTGTGGAGTTCGGAACATTAATGTATAAAGCTAGCTAGACTTTGATCATTAGTCTTAGAGTTTCAGAACATCATTGTGTAGGGCTGGCTAGACGTTGATCTCGAGTCTTTGTTCAAGGAAGCTAGATCTCGGATGCTAGTCGTTGAGCTCGAAACATCAATGTGTAGAACTCGTTAGACATTGGATTCAAGTCGTAGAGCTTGGGACATTAATATGTAAAACTCGCTATACTTTTAGTGATAATGATCTTCGGATTCTTCAGCCTTTTTGAGTGACCAGATAATGTGCATCTCTAGTGAGGGCTTTGTACAAACATTCCGGGGATGTTCCACTTGCGATTGTTTAAAGCATGGCCCTTATATGTTGATAGCATTTTTTTCAAAGTCCTTGGTTTCTTAAAAGGAAAAATTGTTCTTTTTGGCTAAGTCTTGAGTAGGGTCATGCCCACTTTTGACTTAGGCAAATTCTGACAATTTTTTCATTTAAGTCCTTGGTTTTTTAAAAGGAAAATTTGTTCTTTTTGCTAAGTTTTGAGTAGAGTCTTGCTCCCTTCTAACTTAGACAAATTGCTAAGTTTTGAGTAGAGTCTTGCTCCCTTATAACATATGCAAATTCTGACAATTTTCTCATTTATTACCAGGGTTTCTTAAAAGGAAAATTTGTTCTTTTTTGCTAAGTCTTGAGTAGAGATATGCCCCCTTCTGACTTAGGCAAATTTTGACAATTTTCTCATTTATTACCAAGGAGCGTCAAAATCTTGGTCTCTGACCAGTGGTGCACCAGTAGATGATCATTCTCAGCCAAGTCTCTTTGGGTTAAGGTGGTCCTATTGTTGTCTGATAGACTTCAAAATTGCATTCGGCTTTGTGGAAGTTTGATATCCGCTGAAAACTTCTTCAATTTCTTTTTTGTGATTTGTCGGATGAACTTGGTAAAAGTTACATTCAATTGTAATTTATTTGGAAGCTCATCAATTTTTCTTATCTCTTCTTTTGGGTTTTATCCCCTTGGGTAACCGAAATTTTGAATGATTATGAGCTCGTGAATATTGAGCTAGCGTAGGCTTGCCGGATTTTCGCATTTTTTGTCGCAGCAACTTTATATCCCCGTTTTGGACCCCGAAATGGCCAAATTTGAAAAAGGATTGAACTGGAAAGTTGTAGATCTTGAAATTTTGTCCAAATGGACTCTAGAATCACATGATTTGGAGTTTTGAGCACAAAATTACGCACCTGATAATATTGAGTCACCGTAGGCTCGCGGGATTTCGTTCCAGAAAGTTTGTATCGAAGTTTTGAACCCCTAGATGGCCGAATTTGAAAATGGCTTGAACTGAGAAGTTGTAGATCTTGAAATTTTCTCCAAAATGGACTCCAGAATCGCATGATTTGGAATTCTGAGCACAAAGTTATGCCCCCGAGAATATTGAGCTACGTAGACACGCGGGATTTCAAGTTTTTTACCGAAAATTCACTTGTAATTTCTAAAGAACGAGAGCTTTAGAGAGCTTATCGTTCTCACAGACGGCGCCAACTGATGGTGTCAAAATATAGAGATAGATAATTAACCAATCAATAAGTGAAAATCGGTGAATAAAAAAATAAATGCGACGCAATGATGAACACATGACTTTTTTTTTAAGGCAGGTTCCCCCGGTAGCGCTTATGCTATTCCAGTGGTACGTCCTCCTTTTGTGTGTGCTTGCTTTGTATTAGCTCAAAGGCGATCAATTTGGATGGTAATACAAGCTACCAACTTCTCTTTCTATAATTTCCTTAATTCTATTTATAAGTATAGAATTATGATTACAAATATTTCAACAGAATAAATAATAAACTGTGTAGGAGAGAGAGTGTATAAGGGTTGTTGGTATTTTTTGGAGTATGAAAATAAAGAGTATAAGACCCTTCTATTTTTCGGGATATGAAAATAGAGAGTATAAGACTCTTCTATTTCTGGGGGGTATGAAAAGAGAGAGTATATGACTCCTCTATTTCTTCCCGAATTAGCTTGTATTTGTATTGCCAATGGCTTTATATCTCTTAGAAGAGATAAATGGATCTTAAGAGAGAAAGAATATATGTTTTTGTTGTGTGTTGAATGAATGAATGGTCGGAGGTATTTATAGGTAAATGGAGAATGGCAAAAAGGTAAATTTGGTAAAAAATAAAGGGCAAAATGGTCATTTTTGGTGGAGGTAGGTGAGGTAGGTGAGATGTGGTATGTAGGGTAAGTGAGATGTGGTAGGTGTGGAGGTAAAAATGAGATTTTACCGGGGGTAAAAATATAATTTTACCAGGGGTAAAAATAGAATTTTACCGGAGGTAAAAAATGTTGAATTACCTTTGTAGGCTAATGGTAAAATTAATATTTAACCCCATCAATATCTAATGTCGAATCCAAAACCAATTTGTTGCCCCAAAATAATAATTGTATTATTCTTTTTTATTTCTTTTAAACTTATGAAAATCTCTTATGATTTTTTTAGGATCCTAAGGTATCCATCCCAAAAGAATTGATTATTTCAAAAACTTTATCGATGTTACAATCGGTTAAAAGTGATGTCGATGATGTACCGATGGAAGAAGTGGAAAACAGTAGACCTGTGGGATGGGATTGTACTCAATTTTTTGTTACAGAAGAGGTAAATATTTGTTAAATTAAATATTAAATTATAACTTGTATTTTCAACACGATTGCATGAGATTTATTATATTCTAATTAATGCAGATTTTTGACTCACGAGATGATCTAACGTCATGGTGTAAAGCTGTTGGTAGGAATTGTGGGGTCGTTGTTAGCATAAAAAAATCGGAGTTTCCAAGATTTGGTCGTAGAGGGAGAATCATTTATTGGTGCGAAAGAAGTGGATCTTATAAAGAAAAACCCAAAAAAGTTTCAAGCAACTCTAAGAAGCAACAAAAAATTACTGGAACAAAGAAATGTGGATGTCCATTCCTACTGAAAGGGGAAAAACTTGAAGATGCTGACAATTGAAAGTTAAAAGTTGTATGTGGTAGGCATAACCACCTTATAGATGATCAAACAACCTTTGAAGGGCATTCATATGTCGGTAGACTCTCAAAAAATGAGGAGCAGATTGTTACGGACATGTGCGTTTGTGGAGTTAAACCTAGAGAGATACTTCGTGTACTAAAACAACAAAATCCCAACAATGCTTCTACTATTACAACAATTTATAATTTCAAAATGAAGCATCGAATGCTCGAAATGCAAGGAAGAACACAAATGCAACAGTTGATGCATATTTTAGATCAAAAGAAGTATGTTGAGTTTCATAGGAAGGATGAGAACACATATGAGATTATGGATATCTTCTTCGGTCATCCATATTCTATGACGCTTGTTAAATGCTTCCCCCATGTGTTGATAATGGATTGCACCTATAAGACAAATCGGCATGGCTTACCTTTACTAGAGATTGTTGGTGTTACGTCGACTGAAAAAACGTTTATTATTGCACATGCATACCTTCACAAAGAAATGGAAAGTAATTATAGATGGGTTTTAGAATGCTTAAGAGATATTCTTCCACCAGGTAATCCTACAGTTATTGTGACATGGCATTGATGAATGCAATTAAAATCATATTTCCTGATGCTTCTCACATGTTATGTACCTTTCATATCTCAAGAAACATTGAACAACACGGGAAGAAAAACTTTACAACTAAGAAATCGTGGGACCTATTCATCCAAGATTTTCATAATATGATAAAGTCTTATACTGAAGAGGAGTACAATGAAAATGTTGACAAATTCTGGAAGAAATATGAAAAGTCAAAGATCTTCTAAGTTATATTGATCGCACTTGGTTAAAGTACAAAGAGAGGTTTGTGACTGCGTGGACAAATAAGATTTTGCATTTCGGCAATGTTACAACAAATAGGGTCGAATCACAACACGCAAGTTTGAAAAGGTATTTGGGTTCATCACGAGGAGACTTTGTAAACAATTTGAATATGATTGACAACCTCCTCATATCACAACATGTTGCCATTAGAGCTTCTTTTCGTAAATCTTTAAGCTCTAACTTGCACGTTCATCAAATATCTGATTTTAACAATTTAAGAGGATTTGTGTCTTCAAATGCTTTACAGCTAATTAATGATGAAAGAAAGAGGAATGAACATGTAGGTGTTGATATTTCACGATGCGGTTGTGTACTTAGAACTGCGTACGGTCTTCCATGTGCTCATGAGATTTTACAATTCAAATGTGAAGGTCGTGGGATTCCCTTATTTTCCATTCACCAAAGATGGATGAAACTAAATGACATACCTGGAGAAACTCCACATTATGCAATTGATCCGGAGCAAGAGATATCCTTCTTTAGAATGAAGTTTGATGAAGCAACCAATGAACAAAAAATTAAGCTACTAAAGGTTATAAGAGAGGTAATTATACTTGTGCTACCCTTTGAATATTATAATTATTTGTATTAATTAGTTTCACCTTTCGAAACATATTTCCATGTTGGTATTGGTATTATAACTATATATTATATTTTATCTCTTAGGCAACAAATCCTGCATCAACAAATATGGCACCATCGTCAATAAACAAGTTTCCTAAAGGAAGGCCAACAAAAAGAAGAGGAAGATTTCACGTACAAAAGATGATAGTACAAAGCGGGATCCATCTGGTTTTGAGTATGCAAAAACTTTAGAAGAACAAACAGAGGTTGTGTTCGCTGGGTTTCAAAATTTAAGTGAATGTAAAAGAGGTAAATATATGAGAAAGAATAAGCCGAAGAATACAAAAGAGAAAACAATATTCTTGGACTTAAATGAGAATCAATACACCTCTTCAGTTTTTTAGTTGTTCGATCCAAACATTAAAGAGCATGTCCTTGAAGGTTTCGAAGATGTTCCCGCGGATGGGTATTGTGGGTATAGGTGTTGTGCAGAATTGCTAAATCTTGATGTTCATAATGGGTGGAAGGTGGTCAGAAGAACAATGTTAATTGAGCTAAGTGAAAATCAAGAGTTATACAAGGGAATTCTAGGCGCTGAAGAAGGCTATAAGAAGGTTTCGGAAGCTTTAAATTATTTTGAAGTGCACAATGTCCGTGTTAAGTATTGGATGCAACTTCCGGATATGGGTTGCTTATTTGCATTAGCATTTAATTGCATTTTTTTTGTATTCTCTCCTGGCCAAAGCTTAACGTACTTGCCACTGAGGACGGGCCCAACTAACACCGTACGAATTGTTCCAATTTTGTTGTATGATGACATTCATTGCATGAAAGTCATTCTCAAAGAAGGATCTCCTCTTCCACCTGTGGTTCCTGGTTGGCGTAAACAGTGATACTCAGATGCAGAACATTGGGTTGAAGTTGTGCAAATGAGAATCTTTGAGTGGTGCAAGCTTATTGGTGATCCCCCGGTAGCGGATCCTTCTTCTTTTGAAATTATCAATGTACTTTAAATATTAATACTTTGATATGAAACTTTTAAGTGATGCGTTTATGAGTGATGTATTTATGCATTTAACAATTCTTTTGCAATTTTTTGAGTGATGCATTTATGAAAGTTGTCTTGTTTGTTCTTTTGACGAAGTTTGAATTTCACCGAAAAAAAGTAAGTATCATGCTTATTTTGTTTCCTGTTCATTCCAATATTTGTTTGTTTGTTTTGTTGGTGAACTTGATTTTTGAGACAAAGTTCTTATTCCATTGAGAATTAAAATGACTGTTTCAATGCTTTAGAAAGCTGGTTCAGTTAGAAATTGTATAGAAGAATAATTGGATTATTCAACATTCGGCATTAAGCGGCACGTCCAGTACTAAATACTTAGGGTGCGTTTGATTGCAAATATGAAATTTGCAAGGAAAAAAAAATAAGTTACAGGCAATTGAATTACCTATAATTGAGTTTCATGGAAAATGTCAATTAAATGTGTTTGATTACTTTAATTTTCTATCTGAAAAATTTTGGTAGTATTGTGGCATTTTTAGTGTAGAAAAAAATATTGGTATTTTTTACTAGTTTACTAGTTTATGACCAAATAATCTATAATGAAAATCAGGAACTTCTCAATGAAGGAGATTAGTCGAACCCTGCGAAAATTGATCCGATCACACCTAGCATAAAGTAAAAAAATAAATAAAAATTAACACTAACTTTACCAAGGTGTTTTTTATAGAGGAGAGCACGTTTTATATTGCATTTCTTTTTTATTAAAAAAAATGTTAATATTACTTTTTCTCTTCGGCCTTTAATTAAGAATTTATATTTAATTGTTATAGTCTTTAATAAAATACTAATAAATACTAATTTTATTATAATCAGTGCTTTAAACAAAACTTTTTTGCAATTTGAGTTTTGATACATTAATCTTTGAGTTTTGATATATTTGTAGCAATAATTCAAACTAGAATACCTTCGAATTCAAAGCTAATAAAATTTAGTAAATTTCTCTAGAATGAGCAATTATAATCTTTGGAACGAAGTAATGCCCTTATTCTTAAATTTTTCTGAAACTTCTAATTTAACAAGAAAGATTAAAATGTCGAAAATCAAGGGTATTTTTCAAATGTCGAAAATCAAGGCTCCAGTTTCGTTGCGCGGCAGAATCCCTTATTCAAAGGGATTGACATAAATCAAGAATCCGTTTTGAATAACATGCACGTAATTGCTTGCAAGGAAAGCGAGACAGCTGATCTGGCTATTAATTCAGCCGCAAATATGGAGTTAGATGGGTCAGGGCAATATGCTTTGGGCCTCCAAAGTGGGCCTGATGTTTTAATTGTTATGGATTCTAAAAGAAGAAGAAAAGAAAGTGATTTGCAAGAAGAAATGGACCAGGGGGAAATTAAGGGCAGTTCAACAACATTGACTGGGCGGAGCTCAAAAAACTTCGTGGAGGCGGGTCTCGGCGTCGGGGCTCGCCGGGCATTATGACAACTTTAAGTTGGAACTGTCGAGGCTTGGGCAACCTTAAGACAGTTCGCGAGTTAATGGACTTAGTGTCCACAACGAGACCCGATTTTGTTTTTTTATTTGAAGTAAAGGTAGGTCGGGATAAGGTGGAGAATGTGCGTCGTAAAATTAATTTCAGTGGTTTATGTTTTGTGGAGGGTATTAATAGAGGGGGAGGTTTAGCATTCATGTGGAAGGATAAGGGAACTACACGTCTTATTAATCTTACAAAGAATTTTATTGATGTGATTATTTCACTTCCTAATACGTCTGACTGGCGTCTTACGGGGTTTTACGGGTATCCTGAACGACAGAGAAGAAGAGCATCCTGGTCTATGCTACGCACTTTATCTCAGAGCTCCAACCTACCCTGGTGTTGTATAGGGGATTTCAATGACCTTCTTGCGCAATCAGAAAAACGAGGCCGCTTATCACACCCTGTTAACTTAATAAATGGATTCAGGTCGGCAATTGAAGATTGTGGGTTGTCGGATATCTGTATGAAGGGGCATAATTTTACTTGGGAAAAAGGTAGAGGGACAGCAAGCTTCACTGAAGAGAAACTGGACCGAGCGTTGGCATCTAAACAATGGCACGACCGTTTCCCGACGGCAGAAATTCTAAATATCCCGGTTGGATCGTCAGATCATTCTGCTATTCTCCTTCACTACCCAGTTAACTTCCATCGAAGCCCCAAAATGTTCCGTTTCGAGAATATATGGCGTTTTGAACCAAAGTGCAGGGAAATTATTCTTGAGCATTGGCAACCGGGTGAGACTACTGATTTCAGGACTCGTTTAAAAAGGTGTGGAGCAGCCCTTCAAACCTGGGGTGAGGATCTTAGAAAGCAATTTAAAAACGACATCAGTAAGTGCAGAAGACGAATATCTATGCTTTCCAAACGCACAGACGCTACATCACAAACTCGAGTTGTGGAGGAGCGCTCGGTTTTGTATAGTTTGTTGAAGAACCAATCGGAGTTTTGGAAGCAGCGAGCTAAGATTTTTTGGCTCGAGGCTGGCGATTCAAACTCGAAGATTTTCCATGCATATGCGTCGGAAAGAAAAAAGAAAAATTCTTTTAACTCGTTAATCGATGACACAGGTACAAGGCGAGAATGGAATTCGGGTTTACAGGAACTGATTGGTGACTATTTCTCTGACTTGTTTACAAGTAGAAGGTCCGACTCAACCCCAATTTTAAGCAAAGTCAGGGCTAAAATATCTGACCAGCAGAATTATTTTCTTAGCAGACAGTACACGGTGGAGGAGGTGCGCACAGCAGTATTCTCAATGCATCCGGATAAGAGTCCGGGACTGGATGGATTTAATCCATGCTTTTATCAGAATTTCTGGGGAGATATTGGTGAGGAGGTAACCCACTTCTGTTTAATGTGTTTAAATTCTTGCTCGTTGCCTGATCATATTAATGATACGATGATTGTTCTGATTCCTAAAGTTAAGAACCCAAATAAACTAACGGAGTTGCGTCCGATTTCACTCTGTAATGTTGTGGTTAAGATCATGACTAAGGTTGTAGCAAATAGGTTGAAAGTTGTACTAGACTCTATCATTTCAGAAGCGCAGAGTGCATTTATACCTGGCAGGTTAATTACCGATAATGTTATGATCGCCTTTGAGGTCGGTCATTATTTACAGAGACGTACTCAAGGCAAAGAAGGATTTTCCTCTTTGAAAATCGATATGTCGAAAGCCTATGACAGGGTAGAATGGCAATTCCTTGAGGATATGATGCGGGCTCTTGGTTTTTGTGATAGCTGGGTTAATTTAACAATGTTATTTGTGAGATCAGTCAAGTACGTAATTCGACAGGGGGATAGAGTGGTGGGTCCTATTGTGCCGTCTAGAGGGCTTCGACAGGGTGATCCTATATCTCCATATCTTTTTCTCATCTGTGCAGAGGGGCTCTCCACTCTCATTACTGATTGCAACCGAAGAGGGTTAGTTCATGGGTGCAGGGTTGCACGTTCGGCTCCTGAAGTCACTCACTTATTTTTTGCAGACGACAGTTTTCTCTTTTTCAAGGCGACTATGGAAGAATGTTGTATTATCAAGCATTGTCTTAGTGCATATGAGAAGGCTTCTGGTCAACAAGTGAATTTCTCAAAATCGTCTATTCGTTTCAGTACTAGTACGCCAAATGAAGTGCAAGCCTCTATTAGTGATTTCTTGGGGGTTCCCATCTGCTCTAATCATGGCCAGTATTTGGGGGCTCCTTCTCTTATCGGGCGTAACAAGGCTGAGGTGTTTTCTTATGTAAAAGAAAAAGCTTGGAAACGTTTGAATGGGTGGCGGTCTAAACATCTTTCAAGGGCGGGTAAAGAGATTTTGTTAAAGGCAGTTATTCAAGCTATTCCGAGTTATGTGATGGGGGTGTTTCTGCTTCCTCTCCGTTTGTCTGATGAATTAGAGAGGATGATGAATAGTTTCTGGTGGGGTAAAAAGAAAGATGGAAGTAATAGTATTCATTGGCAAAGATGGTCGAAGTTGTGTGAGAAAAAAACTAATGGTGGTTTGGGTTTCAGAGAGATCCGTCTATTTAATTTGGCAATGCTTGCAAAGCAAGGTTGGAGGCTATTATCAAATCCTCAATCTTTATGTAGCCGTATTTTTAAAGCAAGGTATTATCCGAATTCTTCTTTTATGGAAGCTGCTTTGGGCTCTAATCCTAGCTACGTTTGGCGGAGTATTTTTGCTAGTAGAGATTTGGTTCAAGCAGGTGCTCGTCGTAGGATTGGTAATGGAAAGGACTCTAAAATATGGGATTGTCCTTGGTTGCAGGACACGGATCAGCCTTATATTCAAACTCCCCCTCCATCGGGTGCGTCGGATGTCACTGTCGATGCTCTTTTTATTCCGGGAAAGTTAGAATGGGATTCAGTACTGATTTCTGATTTGTTTGATGTTCGAGATTGCGAAGAAATCCTCTCAATTCCTCTGCCGAAAATAGGGCGTGAGGATATTTGGCGTTGGGCTTGGACACCTAAAGGCAACTATAGTGTCAAGAGCGGGTATCATCTGCTTAGAGCTACTGGAAATCCGATTTACGGGCCCTCGTTGACTGATTGGAGTATGATTTGGGCCTTGAAACTTCCGCCTAAAATCTGTAATTTTCTGTGGCGTGTGTTGAATGATAATCTTCCTACGAAGGCGGCATTACTTCAGCGGCGGGTGAATATAGATCCTACGTGTAGCTTTTGTAATATGGAGGTTGAGACAAGCCTTCATGTCCTTGTTTATTGTCCTGTAGTACAGCGTATTTGGGCAGCAGCCCCTGTTCGTATATATGCGAGTGCAGCTTCAGTTTTTGTGAATTGGTGGAACGACCAAAGACGGCATTTGAACAAACAACAGTTAGAAATGGTAGCAGCGATTTTATGGTGCTGCTGGTGGAACCGTAATGAGCTCACATGGAATGGGGAATCAAAACCTGCAGCCTCGGTTATTAATAAAGCGACTATGGCAGTAGCGGAATTCCGGTCACTTAAGGAGAAACAGTCTCGAGTGGACACTGCTGCCTCGACCTCGGTTAGTAATGCGGTTGCCGATTCTACTTCTGCTTGTACAATTATGGCAGGTTCGGGAAGTAATAGGTCATGGGTCAAACCCGCTTCGGGGTTCATTAAATGCAATGTGGATGCATCTCTCTTTTCGGCTTCTTTAAAGTATGGGTTTGGAGGTCTACTTCGAGACCAAAATGGGAATTTCCTCAAGGCTATTCAAGGGTGGTTTTATGGCCGTGTCTCCCCGTCTCTAGCAGAAGCCATTGGCCTTAGGGAGGTATTGAGTTGGCTCAAAGACAAGCAACAACACAATATTCAAATTGAAGTGGACTCCAAATTAGTAGCAGATGCAATGAACAAAGAAGCGGATGATTGTTCTTATTTTGGTATGATTATAGAAGATTGTAAGGCTCTTTTAAGAGACCTAAATCAGTGTAGTGTTTCTTTCATTTATCGATCAGCGAATTGCGCAGCTCATAGTCTAGCTCAAGCGGCGAATTCCTTGTCTGGTTGGAAGGTTTGGGATGAATGTCCGACCTTCATTCATGATGTTCTTCTCAGCGATTTAAGTTAATATATTCCATTTCTCTGTTTCAAAAAAAAACAAGAAAGATTAAAATAGTTTTTTAAGGCATAGAATACATCAACACTAGCTCTTTAGCCATCTTCAATTATTTATTACACAAATAGATATACTGGGGACATGGTGTTTGTGGAATTTAAGTTAACAAGAGTTGATTCATTCAATAAGTCATCCTATTAACAAAAAATACATTACGAACATCCCATTGCTTTGAGTAATTAGTCTCACATAAAATGCACTAACATATATCCCATTAGCAAAAAAAAAAATAGAATGCATTATGTCCTATTAAAAGTCATAATTAATGTCCTAATTTTGTAAAACTACTTCTTTGGTTTCTTTTTTGAAATGGCTTTGCCTTTTGTCACAGCTATAGTATTGGTAGGTTCATGTCGCCTTTTTTCTCCTACTCTCCATTGCGGGTATATTTCCTTGTGCTTTCTCTGTCTTTCTAGCATCCAAAAGCATTTTTATAGCTTCATAAGTAACACCTGAATTGTCCTCCACTTGGCCACTAGAGAATGCCCCCTGTAGGAATGCGATAACCCTGTCGACCTCCACTTGCTACATAATTCAATTACAATCACAATTACTACATTTAATTCCAAGTTAAAATGGAAAACAACAACTCAATGGTATATGGGAATTACCAATTTCGCATGTTCTGTATCTTGTGCACTGCGTATCCTCCTCGGAGTTGTTCTTAGTGATGGGACTTGTACATATGGATGGGTGATCCTAAGAAACCATTCCATATAACCGTCCTCACATTCCCAAGGATACTTAGCTAGTACAGAGCGCGATGCATCATTCAATAAGTGATTCTTCCAGTTCTCGAGATGCCAGCTGTGAGTGTTATATACTATCTTATATTCATTTGACGTCTTCCCACGTATCAACTTCTCGGGTTGAACCATCGGCATGGTTGGAATTCTTTGTACAATACCAAACTGTCTAAGTACCCGATCAGGGTAGTATGCCTCCGCAACATCATAGCAAAGGAGCAAGCCGCGATAAAATGAAACATCATCCAATGGGTGGGCTTTCCTACGGTCTTTGTACGGGTCCCAAGTTACCTATTATTTACAACAATAGCCAAACATTAAAATATATCTAGTTAAAAACAAAACAAACTTAAACAGTAAAGTGAGTAAGAGTTACATCAATCTCTGTTAAGTCATCAATTTTCTCTCTCAAGACAATAAGAGCAGTACGGGTATCTCCACAGCATTGTTGAGCCTTCCATTTACACATCCGTGGCATTAGCTCCGTATACTCCATATTAGGAACCACACACACACACTCCGAAAAGTGGTCATTTATCCAAGCCTGTATGAATTGGGAAATAATAAATATCTGAAAAATACAAAATTATGTACATTTACAAGATTAAGAGACGTATCCCAAGAAGAGTTAAACAACCGGCAATTTGCACCACCCTAGACCTTGATGCCATGCCCAACTGACGATACAAATATGCAAGTATCGCCATTCCCCATCCATTTTCTCCGACATTCCTCAAATTTATCAAACAACTCAAATAATATATGGATATCTTAGTTTTTGTCTTATCGGGAAAAACATAACAACCTAACACATAAAAGAGGTACCCCCTTGCACATTGGTCTAATTCATTGGGGTTTGATTCCTCAGTAGCTTTACCCTTAAAATGTTGTTTTAACCAATCAAGCCTAACTGCATATGTAGTACGACATTCCTCTCTTACCACCCTCTTACGAATACCCAATAATCGTTTAACTAACGTTATTGCTGCTTTTGGTTCAATATCCCTTCCCCATCCTTATCATAAAACACTTTCCCCTCCACTCGGATCCCTAGAATCTGCTTCACATTGTCTAATGTTATTGTCATCTCTCCAAAAGGCAAGTGAAAAGTGTTTGTTTCAGTATGCCACCTTTCTACAAAGCCTGATACTGCAACGTAGTCAATGTAACGGTATGTGTAATCAACTAAATTCATTAAGCCAGCGTCTTTAACCCTACTCTGTACCCCTTCTACCTCATCAGATAACTTCCAGTCATTAAGTAGATCCCAGTGATGTATTGTCTTCAATTTATGTTTATCCTACATAAAACTCTTAATTAGCAATGGATATGTATATATATAACTATATATAAAATTTTATATGTACTGTAAGATGAAATACCACTTCTTTATTCCAAATAGCATATGCAATATGGGTTTTAAAGCTTGTAAGTACAGATTTATCAACCGGCCCGCCATCATTTTCTTAGTTCCGACCTTCGCCCGGTCCTTCATGTAATGGTCCATTTTTCTTTACCCTTTTTTGCCTCGCGGAGGTTGTCATCGATACAACCCACGGCACAAATTATGGCAATCTGTAATACTAAAAAAGTTGAGGGGCTAACTCTGGAACTTGAACAACAATATAAATTTGAATCTAGAAACTAGGGAAATTTTTATAATTTGTATAGATTCAAGTGTGCAACAAGTAGGAATGAGGGTAGAATAGGGGAGAGAAAACTTGAAGAGTAAATTTTTTTTGAATAACATGACTATTTTTGAGTAAAGCTCTTGGATCAAGGTGTTTAATTCTTTTATATGGAAAGAAATTGAATTCCTTAAAATTGCTTTGTATGGAAAATTTTCCATGTGATAATTGTGTTTCTAATAAAAGAAAATAAAAATGTTGACTTAATAAGAAAGTAAACCAACAAAAACTGCTTACTCAAGTTCAAAATATACAAACTAGCTACATAAGTCGATAACTATACCTAAGTGCAACACTTGTTTACATCTCCACAAAATCAATGATGAAGTCTTTCGTAGAGGAAATATATCATACAAAACTATTCAATCATGTTCTATTCTACGTAAGGCACGTTAAATACTTCAAGCCATAGGAACTCAATTTAACTGAATGAGGAATATAATTCAAGTAATTACTAGTACGGGAAAACAATTGTCACCAAGAATCAAGATTCATTAATTCACAAAATAATCTTAATTTTAAACCAAATAATTTCAAGTTCAGAAAAAGAGTAATATTAAAGAATTTAACATATTCGTAAAACCTACCCAATGCTATGAAAAAAAAAAAAAAACTAGATTTGTCACTATCACTGTTCGATTTTCTTTATAGAAAAAGAAACACTAAAGATCTTGTGCTGTCAATAACAAGCAAGAAAACTATAACTAGACAAACATAAAATGAAATAAAGATTCTTAAAATTGTAGGAAATTTTTTTTTCAAAGAAAACAAAGAGAGAAGCATCTCAGAGTTAACTTTCCCCATAGATTTCTTCACTTTACTAGTAATCAAAGTGAAAGAAAATAACAGTAAATAATAGTTTAAAGGCTCAACCATATCCGGTTTCAGAAAAGAAAGGGAAAAAAAGAAGAAGCTAAACCATACCATTTACTTAATTCTATTAATGTAACCAAGTGTTGTCCATTTTGAAACCAATAAAAAGTAATTGGCTATATGATAAGGAACATAATCCTTTAGCTCTTGTACAAAACAATGTTATAAGAAAGTTAAAAAAAAAAAAAAATGCTAAACCATACCTTTTACTTAATACTATAAATGTAACCAAGTGTTGTCCATTTTGAACCCAATAGACAATAATTGGCTATATGATAAAAAAACGTAATCCTTTAGCTATTGTACAAAACAATGTTATAAGAAAGGAAAAAAAAAAGGAAGCTAAACTATACCCTTTACTTAATTTTATCAATGTAACCAAGTGTTGTCCATTTTGAAACCAACAGACAATAATTGGCTATATGATAAGCAATATAATCTTTTAGCTATTGTACAAAACAATGTTATAAGAAAGGAAAACAAGAAAAAAAAAAAAAAAAGAAGCTAAACCATACCCTTTACTTAGTTCTATCAATGTAACCAAGTGTTGTCCATTTTGAACCCAACAGAGAATAATTGGCTATATGATAAAGAACATAATCCTTTAGCTATTGTACAAAACAATGTTATAAGAAAGAGGGGAAAAAAAAGAAGCTAAACCATACCCTTTACTTAATTCTATCAATGTAACCAAGTGTTGTCCATTTTGAAAACAATTGACAATAATTGGCTTTATGATAAAAGAACACAAAAACAATCCGTGCGAAATCAACAGCATACCAAATGGAACAATTCAATCATTTTACGCATGTTTAGTTTAAGTCAAAACATAAAACAATTTTAGGAAATCTTGTAAATCAATGGATCGGATGCATCAAGTAAAATAGAACAAACATACAACTCCAAATGGAACCAAACAACTAATTTCCTTCTGTTTGGTTGTCTAAAGAAAATCAAAGAGATGAACATTACATCTTCCAAATTCACGATTCTGATAACTTGGAATCAAAATATACATGAGCTGGAATTGCAATTGGGGAAAATTTTAGGGTTTATGATAGGGCTTACCAAATGAAGAAGATGAAGATAGCGAGTGGTCCTTGATATAGCGCATGAGTAAATACGACAGAGTGGGGATGGAGGAGACGATGGAGAAGAAGGAGGCTGGGCGTGGGAGTGAGCGTGGGAGGAAGAACGATCGTGAGTGGGAGAAAGAATGAGGTTAAGGTTAATTTTTGTTTGTATTATTTTATTTTAAAGTTAATTAAGATTTAACTATTGTTTAATATTAAAATTTAAATTTATAAAGTGGTTGAACTTATTAATTTAGTGGATGTTTTAGTATTAAATTATTATTTAAAATAATATTTATAAAAGTAAATTAATAATATTTTTTTGTCAGTCTATCCACGCTCGCGGATTAACTTAATATGTAATGCGGATTAACTTAATAGCGTGGATTAACAGCAAGATTTGGTGGATAGAAACAAAAACACCCTTATTTTGTTACCACGAGATTTGGTATATTGATTGAAGAAAAGTATCTCTTAATTTGGCGCATTCTAGGAAAGGATAGTGAGCTTTTAATTTAGGAATATCCAACATAAAACCAATTGGTCAGATCTTATATAATGCTTTCCAAACAAGCCCCAAGGTACTAGGACTATGAAACAAGCAAGCCTAAACCTACTAAGAATTGAACACCTAATTCAAAAAATTCTCATATTTTTATAAATCAAGCAAAAAAGAAAGGGAAAGATTATACTGAAATCTTATATTTGATCAAGTTGTTAATTCAATGGATTTAAATCCAAAAAGCACCACGTAATGCAACTCATTTATACACATCTTGACTACTCTATATATTTTCTTTGGGGAAGATTTATTATGTCTCTGATTTTAACGTAATCAATAAATAAACTTTTGATTTCTTATCATTAGATTTGGTAAATGGTTTTTCGGAAGGTGAATCTTAATTTGATATGTTCTAATAGAGGGAAGCGGATTTTTAATTTGTGGTAGGGGAGGGGGATGCAAGGAACATAATTAGGAAACATTTTTCAACGAAAAAAAGGAAAGGAAATAAAAAACAAAAAAAAAACAGAGGAGTCGCATAAAATCATAAATTTAGCATAAAAAGAAAGAAAGAGAGCAAATATATTCATTTCTTTGTATTTACATTGACAATTACCACTTTTTCATTGGAAAAGCTTAAAGAACTATCGTATCACCAAACAAATTCGCTTCCTTAAATCTGTAGATTTCTCTCTGCCTTTGCAACCTTCTGTCATTCCTTCGTCCTGTACATTAATACGCGAAGAGTTGCCTCTTCATGCCTCCATGCCATTTGATGCCAAAGACGATATTCAGGATTTTTCTATCCCATTTAAGTCGCTGTGGATGGCAAAAAATCTGATTGATGCCGGTAGGAGCCATCTATAAAACACCAAAACAATTGTCCAACTAATAAGGGCTTCATTTGTTGACACCGAATGCAGTAATTATTTTCATTCAATTTCAAAGTAACAGGCTTGGTGATGTTTGGGACATACATTATGGGTGCAGTAGAGTTAGTAGAAGACATAGGAGTAGCCATCGTACTATAAAAGCAAAAAGGTACCGAGGTATGGGAAACCGTTTCTAAAATTAGAAGAAGGGCTTTTACCGTTAGAGCGAGGGCTCTTATTATCGGAGCTAGGACTTCTACGATTAGAATGGTAAATGTAGGAAAAAAACTTTGGGCGGAGGCTTTTTCATTCTATTGTAGGAAAAAAAGGTAAATGTAGATTTTAGAGTGCATGTAATAACTTTAGTCCTCTTTCGCTCAAATTTTTGTTTGTTTGTAAAATCCTAAAATAATAAATTGATATTAGGATTCTCTAAAACTTTATGTCAAATGGTAATCTTAAACTTTATGTATGAAATTATTATTTTGGATAACAAGATCAAAAAAAATATAGAAAAAAATTCAAATGAGATGAGCATTTAATGTCTCATCAACTATACAATGTAGATGTAAAATACCACTACAAGTATCAAATTATACTTTATTTGTACGGTTCAATGGTAAGTTGTCCATCCCAATTTACACACACTAGTCCTTCCCAGGCAATCTTAAAGGCACATTTTTGAACATCGCGACCTGGTGTATTTAGTAGTTTTTAAACTTCTAGAGACAGCCCCACACATGACATGTAATTAAATTATACGATTTTCTAATTTATAATTTACTTATTATTTTTAGGGCATAATTTTTTTAAAAAATCTCAATTAATTGATGCATGAGATAAGAAATGCCGCTTGAATGCACAATTTAAAATAAAAATTTCATGAACTCCCTTGCTATATAATATGATTTAAATGATCAACTAATACATTATATTAGAATTTCATGAGCAAATGTAGAATGCAGATATTCGTACTCAAAGCTATGCAACATTCTTTTGACAAATTAAAATGTTAGAAATTCAATCCCTAATATTAAGATATTGGAGGATTTTAAATGCAAAATTTCATATTTTAATGCTAAGGTTGCACGCAGAATATTAAGATATTGGAAGATATTAAATGCAAAATTTCATATTTTAATTCTAAGGTTGCACGCAGTTAGTAATAGATAAAATTTTCGAATATGAATCAAATTATTAGTTTATACTTAGTAAGATTGATGTAAGTTTTATCTATACGTTATAGTAAAAAAAAAATAGTTTTATATTTGTGTTTTGTGTATTGTCAACTCACATCATTTACTTTTCTGTTGTATGATATATTATTAAAATAATTGTGCACTGAAATGTTTGCTTGTAATTTTTTAAATATATAAATTATTTCATAAAATCATATAATTTATTTTGATAAAGCTTTATAAAATAATAAATATTTTTTTAAAAAGATAATAATAATAATAAAACTGGGTGTTTAATTTAGCCCCAATTTAATCTAATCACCACTTCAAAATAATGTATGCTAATTATATGGTACACGCCTTACGTATCTCGAATATGGCTGTAGGTATGTTGAATATGCCATATATATAAAATAATTATAAATTTTCATAATCTATTTTGAATTGTTTAATTTTTTGGAATTTTCTTTAGATGAAAAATATATGCGTCAATAACACTAATATCTACTAATTAAATGACATTTGTACATATCTCTAATATAAATAATACCTTATAAGTAGTTATATACTTCTATAATCATGTACCAACAAAAACATATGGGAAGGTAGCTAGGTTTCGTTTTTTTGAAGAGACAAAAAGTAGGTGTAGAAAACTTGTGTCATTAAAAAAGTTGGAGCTATTTGCACCCTCAATATTTTCTGAAAACACCTCTATTTTTCATTCGGTCCTTGACAACTAAGAAAGGTTATATGTTAATTGGTTGTGAATGATCGAATATAAAGTTGATAATGCTTTACGAAGTTATCAAGCACCGAGTATATATACTTATACTCAGTCCTTAAGAACCAAGTAATAGATATCTTTTCGATCGCGAATGACCGAATGAAAATGGGAGTGTTACCAAATATTTTTTGGGTACCAATATATCCATCTTTAAAAAATTAGTTTTTACTGGTTTCAAACAAGTAAAAATTACAATGAAATGCCTTACCTTTATCTTTAGCTTATAATGTCAATATTTATTCACCTATAAATCAACCCTCCTCAAGTTAAAGTTTTGGCTCCGCTACTAATAATAAAGTTGGCAATTTTAATATAGCACGACACAAGATTAAACTTTCTTATCGTTTTCTTGTTTATGTGCGTCGATTTATTGACACGAAATCGTGTCATTTTTATGTTAAAATTTTGACAGGAAGTTTACCTAAATTGGACACAATGTAAAGACAATATTGCATGATACCTTTTTTTAATACAATATTAATACTATTGAAAACAGCAATAGTTATTACTATAATCTTATGGCCTAACTATAATACAATAGTATATTGTTATTTACATATCTTATGGACCGTTCCAAAAGTACCAAAAAAAAATTAATGAATAAAGTAAAAGGCCTAATCTTGTTCTAGTTAAACGTCATATGTTTAAATACAATTTTTTTGTTAGTTTGATCACCATATTTTAATTTGGCTTAAAAAAAAGTAGGTTTTAATTTTATGTCCTTAATGTTTTGCTTAAGATTCCTTAACGTTTCCTTTCTCTTGCCGCGCGGTTGGACACTATGTATCTATATCTTGGTTGTACAACTGTCGATCAAATTTTGATCTAAATCTAATCTGAATCCAATGTACTTTATCGAATATGATTTTGGAATTTCAATACTATAATCTTATTATAATCCGAATCCAATAATTTAATGGAGCAAATATAAAATCATAATCCTAATTATGGAGAGAAAAATATTGACATGAAAAGGACTAAGATTTTTCGTTCTCCTCATATCGTATATGGATTTTATTCTTAAGAATCCGTCAAATTATTAGCTCAAATTCAATTGAATATCTTTTCTAGATCTAGAGATGTGTTGCATAAGTTGCAATACCGCGCGTGTTTTTTTACCTTATATATAGGAACCACTTTTAAAATCATACATTTTTATTAGTTTCAGTTTTTTTTTTCTTGTGGCTTACGTATCATATTACAATTGATTATCAGTTTTAGTTGTCTTCTCTTGTTTGTTTGCCCTCAAAAAGAAAAAAGAAAATCATTCATTGAGGAGGTTATATTTACATGGGGTGGAACAACTTGTAATAAAAATAGACTATTTTTTATATATATATAAAAAGTCATATATCTAAACTATTATAAAACTAATATGATTAATAAAAGAGGTGGAATTATTAATTAGTAACGAAGGCTTTTGAAATTCAATCCACATATGCAGTCCAAAGATAGTTAAGTAGAGAACAAAACATTAGTACAATCGTAGATCTGCGGGCACAACACCTATTAATAGTTAGGAATTAATTCAGCAACTTACGTACTATTTTAATATTTTGGATTCAATTCGCAAGCGCAAAACTTACCAATGGTCAGGAATTTAGCAACTTACCTACTATTTTAGTATTTTGTACATTAATTTTGTCCTAATGAAAATATTAAACTCATAATTTGATACATTTTAAAAAAAGAAAGTGAATTTCTAATTTGACACATATTTTAATATTTTTGATCTGGAATGCAATGCGTTCCAGTGGTCAAGAATTCAACAACTTACCAACTAATTTAGTATTTTGTAAATTAATTTTATTCTAAAAATATATAAAACTTGTATTTTGAAATTTTCTAAAAAGAAAGTGGGTTCATAATTTAACATAAAATTTTGCTAGTGTTTGGTAGTAAAAATGAGCTAATATAAAAAGAATTGGATTTGAATTAATTCTTAAAATATTAAACGAGACTAAAGACTTTACATAGTGAAATTGTGTGTAAAATCTCTAAGGAAAACATATGCACAAATTAATATTAAAGTAAATACATTTACAACCAAGAATTTTAAACAATTCATGCAATTAAACTCTCCCTACTCTTTTATTTGCAACAATTGTATAGTAAATTGACCAAATCAACATATCAACATATTATGCATGACCAATGGAGTCATATTCTTATTGAATGAATATTCACAACTTATTTTGACAGGTTTTATTTGCTTACGATGAACATATATTTAGATAGTTTATGGAGAAAAAATGAGTTAATTAGTTTATTTTTATTTTCATTTTCATTTTGTTTATTTTATTCAATCAAATAAAATATGTTATTTACATAAATTAATGAAATATTGGAAGAAACTAAATAACTAATATTTAAAATTTTATTTTCTTATCAAATGAGAAATGCTATACAAGATTGTGAGAGTTTGTGTTGAAGACTTGTCTAGTGGGATGTTGGGAATTTAAAAAGCAGATGATGAGATAATTGTGAAATTACAATAATTAGATGTCGGTAATTACAGATGGAAATAAAAGAGCGGAAACTCATTGGACACTTTTATTGTCTGTTTCCATTATTTGTGTTCTTTTTAGTAAATAAAATATATCATTTACATAATTTAATGAAATATAGGAAGACGTTAAATATTTAATATTATTAATTTTTTTTGTGATTTTTTTTACAGTAACTAATGAGTTTCATCAAGTATGGAGAAAGATATAGAAAGGTATTTTCTACATATTCAAAATATATAATATTTACAAAAAAAATTAAAAACAATGTCACTTAACTTCAATTCATAATTCTATACACTTCTCCATCTATTTAAAATTATTTATTTAAATTAATTTTAGAGGGAGTTGGGATTTAAAAATAAAATAAGTCACATAAAGTGACCTCGTATATTGGTTGATGGGTATGATCTTCAATAATAAGTTGTGATAAATACTTAATATTGTCATTTATACGCTCATTTTTGGAATTGTTTGACGCGTTTATTTCTTTAAAGCTACTCGATTTGCTAACTTATTTCGCGATTAGTTTCGTAACACTTTTGTATTTAACAATGCTTGAAAAGGCACATTTTGTGTTTATTTTAGTGTCTTTAAATTTCAAGAAATATTGTATTTAATACAATGGTGAAATTTTTCATGAGACAAAAGGAATCCAAGAAAGTGAAATTCTCCATGTGACCAAAGAGCATCTAAGAAAGTGAAATTTTTCATGTGACCAAAGAGCATCCAAGATAGTGGATTTATCCACCAAAAATAAATTAAAGCATTGTTTAATTTTGGCATCCAACACAACATTCCTATTTATAGTCTTCATTGTTGTTTTGGAGATGAGTCCTTTTATTACTTCTCATTTCTCAATTTATAGAGAGCTTGTAATAGTTTTTTCTAGAGAGAGAAATGGAGTTCACTTTTATAATTCTTGTCTCTACATTTATTATGGAGTAAATTTCTTTGCTAAGGCTAAAAGATGAAATTTGTAATGCATTAATTATGTAAGTTCAATTCTCATTCCATTATTAGTATTGTTAAATACTTTTTGAATCCTTCATTTTCTCCTTTTTTTCAACCATTCATAAGCTAGTAAGATAATTTTCATATGATGATTTGACTTTGTATGTCTTGTATACATAGATCTCAAGTATTAATGAAGAAATGATAAACTTGTGTATTTTTTATTAGCCTATGTCCATTATTTCTTTAAATGAGATACTTTTCATTACCAAGCATGATTAATTTTTGAATATTCATGGAAACACCATAAATTTGAGATTTTAATCTTTGAATACTTTAATAATATGTTGAGTGCTTTCTACACTTTATGTGATTTTAAGACTCATCATCTTCTTAATTAAAGTATTGCCAAAGACAGATCTTTTAAATTTATGTCATAAACAACTTTACTTATCATTTTAAGGATTCAATTTGTATTTATCAAATAAGTCTATATAGGACGGTTTGACCCCACCTAGACCTCTCAATCTTAGACAAATAAAATATTATGATTTATCGAGCTAAACTCTTTGTTGTTGGCCATTTTCATAATCAAGTCATTTGCCTAGGGAAAACTAACAATGAGTTCTTAAATGCCTAGTTTAAATTTATGCCTTTTCTTTATGTGTATTTTAAGTTTGAATCTTGGTTGACATTATATGCGAATGTGTTGCACTTGGTTCACACCCTTTGTCACAAGATAAAAATGAGACATACACTTGTGTTGATTTTTGCTTACACCATTTTTTTATATGGCATTTATATGAGAATGGGTTGCTTTTGTTCCACACCCTTTTGCTTAGAAATGGGTAAAATACAACACTTAAAAATTGCATTGAGAACTTTCAATGAGGTTGATTTTACGTAACTTTACAAAACGAATGAATTCTATAATGCCTTAATCTTTTCTCATCTATTGTTACGTCATTTTAATTTTTATTGCAAGACTTTAAATCAACCATTAAAATCAACTAACTAAATTCTCTTAACAAAACATTGGACTCATAATCACAACATTGTCTTTCCGACTATCTTTGTAGTTCGACACTTGGACTTACTAAGTATTATCCTTGCTAGAATTTCGTTGATAAATGCTTAATATTGTCATTCATATGCTCATTTTCGAAATTGTTTGACGCGTTTATTTTCTAAAACTACTCGGTTTGCCAACTTATTTCGCGATTAGTCTCGTAGCACTTTTGTATTTAACAATACTTGAAAAGGTACATTTTGTGTTTATTTTGGTATCTTTATATTTTAAGAAATATTGTATTTAATACAATGGTGAAATTTTTCATGGGACAAAAGGAATCCAAGAAAGTGAAATCTCCATGAAATCAAAGAGCATCCAAGAAAGTGAAAATTTTCATGTGACCAAAGAGCATCCAAGATAGTAAATTTATCTACGAAAAATAAAAAAAAAGTCTTGTTTATTTTTGGCATCCAACACAACACTCCTATTTATAGTCTTCATTATTGTTTTGAAGAGAATTACTTTTATTACTTCTCATTTCTCAATTTATTGAGAACTCTCTATAAATTAAGAAATGAGAAGTAAACAATGCTTTTTTTTTTTATATTACTATTATTTTGGGTGGATAAATCCACCATCTTGGATGCTCTTTGGTCACATAAAAAATTTTACTTTCTTGGATGTTCTTTGATCACATGGAGAATTTCACTTTCTTGGATTCCTTTTATCCCATGAAAAATTTCACCATTGTATTAAATACAATTTTTCTTAAAATCTAAAGACACCAAAATAAACAAAAAAAATGTGCCTTTCCAAGCATTGTTAAATAAAAAAGTGGTACGAGACTAATCGCGAAATAAGTTGGCAAACCGAGTAGTTTTAGAAAAATAAACGCGTCAAACAATTTCGAAAATGAGCGTATGAATGACAATATTAAGCATTTATCAACGGAATTATAATAAGGATAATACTTGGTAAGTCCAAGTGTCGAATCACAAGGATAGTCGGAAAGACGATGTGGTGTTTAAGAGTCCAAGGTTTTGTTAAGAAAATTTAGTTGATTGATTTTAATGGTTGATTTTAAAGTCTTGCAATAAAAATTAAAGTGATATAACAATAGATGAGAAAAGGCTAAGGCATTATAGAATTCATTCGTTTTGTAAAGTTATATCAAATCAACCTCATTCAAAGTCCTCAATGCAATTCATAAGTGTTGTATTTTACCCATTTTTTAAGCAAAAGGGTGTGGAACAAAAGCAACCTAATCCCATATAAATGCCATATAAAGAAAGAATGTAAGCAAAAATTAACACAAGTGTATCTCTCATTTTTATCTTGTGACAAAGGGTGTGAACCAAGTACAACTCATTCTCATATAATATCAACCAAGATTCAAACTTAAAATACAGATAAATAAAAGGTATAAATTTAAATTAGTCATTTAAGAACTCATTGTTAGTGTCCCCTAGGCAAATGACTTGATTATGAAAATGACCAACTACAAAGAGTTTAGCTCGATAAATCATAAGATTTCATTTGTCTAAGATTGGGAGGTCTAGGTGAAGGTCAAACCGTCATATATAGACTTATTTGATAAATACAAATTGAACCCTTAAAATAATAAGTGAAGTTGTTTATGACATATATTTAAAAGATCGTCTTTCGCAATACTTTAATTAAGAAGATGATGGGTCTTAAAATTACATAAAGTGTAAAAAGCACTCAACATATCATTAAAGTATTCACATATTAAAATCTCAAATTTATGGTGTTTTCATGAATATTCAAAAACTAATCATGCTTGTTAGTAAAAAGTATCTCATTCAAAGAAAAAATGGACATAAGCTAGTAAGAAAATACACAAGTGTATAATTTCCTCATTAATGCTTGAGATCTATGTATACAAGACATACAAAGTCAAATCATCATATGAAAATTATCTTACTAGCTTATGAATGGTTGAAAAAATGGAGAAGTAGAAGAATTCAAAAAATATTTAACAATACTAACAATGGAATGAGAATTGAACTTACATAATTAATGTATTACAAATTTCATCTTTGAGCCTTAGCAAATAAATTTACTCCATAATAAAGTAGAAACAAAAATTTTAAAAGTGAACTCCATTTCTCTCTCTAGAAAAAACTATTACAAGCTCTCTGTAAATTAAGGAATGAGAAGTAATAAAAATACTCCTCTCCAAAACAATAATGAAAACTATAAATAGGATTGTTGTGTTGGATGCCAAAAGTAAACAATGCTTTTATTTATTTTATTTTTGGTGGATAAATCCATTATCTTTGATGCTCTTTGGTCACATGAAAAATTTCACTTTCTTGGATGCTCTTTGGTCATATGGAGAATTTCACTTTCTTGGATTCCATTTGTTCCATGGAAAATTCCACCATTGTATTAAATATAATATTTCTTGAAATTTAAAGACACCAAAACAAACACAAAATGTGTCTTTCCAAGTATTGTTAAATACAAAAGTGCTACGAGACTAATCGCGAAATAAGTTGGCAAACCGAGTAATTTTAGAGAAATAAACACGTCAAATAACTCCGAAAATGACAATATTAAGCATTTATCAAGTTGTGTATAAATAGCTTCTCTCTTTATAATTCTACGCCCTTCTCCTTCAATTTAATGGTTTATTGTTGCTAATATATATATATATATATATATTTAATTGATAGTTTAGAGAGTATTTGGTGCATCTCCACCCAATTCCTCATATTTAAAAAAAGAAAAAAATGAACAAAAATAATTATTTTAGAGAATTTTTTTGGAAAACATGTACTCCAACTATAGTTTTTCTCAAATATAAGGATAAATTTGAACATGTAAAATTCATTTCAAGATAAAACCATAAGAAACAAGTTTTAGAAGACATTTGGGGATCCCCTATCCATAAAACACTGGAAGATTTATAGTAAGGATTCCTTGAATATGAGAAAAGTATAGTGACTGGTTCGAGTGAGTTTTTGTAGAATTTCTCCCCAAATTTAACTTTTAACGGAGAAATATAGGAGTGAATTCAACTTGCAAGCTTAACAGCATCAAGGTTGTTTTATGTTTCTCACCATGCCTTTTTGTCTCTTTTTTCTAATTCGTTTATCAGCCAAGCATGAATTGACCATTTAATTATGCATGGGTGATTGCAATGGCGGAAGATTTAGAACATAAAATTTCAAATGTTTTTCAGAAGATATATATTCGATTAAATTAATAAGTTTGTAATTTTACTTAATGATTATGTTAAGATTGGTGTTTATAATGTTTCAAAAGTAAAGGCAAATCTCTAATTTACAAATAAACTAGTTGGTAAATTTATTGTGACGCACCCAAAGGTGAAACATATTCGTCACGAATGCAACGAGCCTGGTAACTTATCTATATGTGTGCGTTCAATACTAGCTACTACACCAAAAACACGTTCAAATAAATAAAAAGTACAAGTTTGATCATGTATCAGAATTGAGATTATAAATAGTATGTTATTTTGGAACTTTTAAAATTAAATCCAGTTATAGATTGACTATGAATTTTCCGTAAGAACTAATTTAATCAAAGTATTGTTAATATTTATGCGAATTTATATTTATCGTAACATGAAAAAAATATGAAAAATTCATTTTTTTCTTTATGAAAACTAAATAACCAATTTGCACTTGTCCCCGTCAGTGTAGAGTTCATTTATCCAGGCCAGCCCTGGGCCATGGCCTATGCCTTTTAAATTTGAGTTCAGACCCGGGTGGAGTTGGGATATCCGGATTATTAACTTTATTCCAAAAAAATATAAAACTCGTAATCTAAAACGTTTTAAAAAGGGAAAGTCAGATCCTAACTTGACACAAAGGAAGTGATATTTAATTTATTACTGTTGGTGGTGGAAACGAGCTAATATTTTGATTTGAATTAATTCCTAAATTAATGAGATCAAACGCGAGGTAAACTTATGCACAAATTAATGTTAGAATAAATACATTTATAAACTCCAGTTTTAAACAGTTATTCATGCAATTAAACCCTCCCTACTCTTTTATGCCCAACAATTGTATAGCAAATTGATCAAATCGGCATATTATATGAATGATCATTGGAGCAGTACTCTTGCCTTGTTGTGTGTAACGTTATATTTAAATTAAAATTACAACTTATTTTAATAGCTTTAGTTTATTTAAGATGAATTTTAAATTTTGCATATATTTACATGGTCACCTGACAAAAAAATTATAGTTAATTTTTTTTAATTATTAATATTTTGTTCAATCAAAAGAAAAATATCATTTACATAATTATTGAAGTTTTGGAAGAAATTAAATAATTAATACATATATTTTAAATAATCAAAATTCAGCTCCTCTAACAAACTACGACAACAAAATGAAGGATTAATTCAGACTCCAACTACAAACGACACCCCCTTGATTAATTCAGACTTCACACTTATTTATTACCGGCTCCCACCAATTTTGTCACCTACTCACATTATAACAATTGTCCACCTCTTCCATATATAAATCCCTTTCCTCAAGGAGTAAAGTTGGGAAACCATTTGAAGAAAGAGGCTTTAGGCATATCTTCCCATTGGACAAGGACTTGTACAATAGCTTGGTTATTGTGCTTGACTCTCCTCCTATTTAAAATAGCCATAGGAGCTACTTTTAGTTGCCCAAGTAGGTTTAATGGTGGAAGAGTTGATTGAGGAGTGACCAGATTACCCACTTTTTTCTTCAACAAAGACACATGGAATATTGGGTGGATGGCTGCCAATGGAGATAGGTTGAGCCTGTAAGCCACTTTACCAATCCTCTCAAGGATTTCAAAAGGACCGTTGAACTTGGGAGCCAGTTTCACATTCCTACGCATAAATAGTATGATTTGTCTGTAGGGTTGTATTCTAAAAAGCCCCCACTCTCCAACTTAAAACTCCCTTTCCGTACTTCGCTTATCAGCAAAAAAATTCATTTTATCGTGAGCATAAGCAAGTATGTCCCGAACTAGTTATAGGGCACACTGCCTTTCAATCAAAAATTCATTTAGCTTTATGCTCTTGTGGAATAGCTAGCTGTGGGGGTTAATATCCATATAGTGCCTCAAAGGGAGTCATTTGGAGAGAGGAATGGAAGGTGGTGTTGTACCAACATTCAGCTAGTGGTGCCTGCTTAACCTATTCTTTAGGCTTATCAGCTATTATACACCTCAAATAATTTTCAAGGCACTGGTTTAAGCTCTTAGTCTGACCATTTGTCTGTGGGTGGTGAGCTGTTGAATGACAGAGGTGACTGCCCAGCAATTTGAATAGTTGGCACCAAAAAGCACTCACGAAGATATATATCGTCTACGTCACTAATTATAGTGGAAGGAAGACCATGTAATTGTAGATTTGATTGAAGAAGATGGTGGCAATATCCTTAGCTGAATAAGGATGGTGGATGGGAATGAAATTACCACATTTTATGAGCCTATCAATGACTACAAAAATGGTACTTTCATGTTCAAAATGTGGCAAACCTTCAATGAAATCCATAAAAATGTCTGCCCATGGTTGTTGAGGAATGGGTAGTGGTTGTAGTAAGCCGGGGTATGGTACATGCGCTACCTTACTTCTCTAACAAATTATACAATTCTTCACTATTTCAATCACATCAAACTTGAGGGAAGGCCAAAATAAAAATTGTTCCACCCTCTTTGAGGTACCTTTCTACGCTGAATGACTACCCACTCCATTTATTTGGAGTTTTATTATGATCTATTACCTCAAGTCCCCATTACTGCCCACATAGAGCTTTCCATTATTCCTAAGCATCATATTTTAATAACTGTAATTAGGCAGATCATGATAATTTGTCACCAACTTGGCAATGAGCTATATATTGTACTAACTCATCACCTTCCCAACTATTAATGTAACTTCAACCATCCAAGAAGTTTAAAGGGCAGTCATGGCTTTAAAAGAAGCTTCATGTTCAAAGTACCTTGACAAGGCATCAACAACTTTATTTTCCACCCCCTTTTGTAAGTAATCATGTAACCAAATCCTATAAGCCTTGTGAGCCATTTTTGGTGCAGTAATGTGGCGACCGTTTGTCCAACAGAAATTCAAGGCTTCGGTAATCTATTTTGATCACAAAGTGATGCCCCAAGAGGTATGTTCTCCATTTATCAACAACATATTTTATAAAACATTAAATGAGACTAAAAACTTTACATAGTTTGTATATAAAAATCTATTTCAATAACAAGTCACAACAACAAAGCAAAATTTCAAACTTACCAAACAACAACATACTTTCTAAAATTTGGTACAAATAAAAAATAAAACTCGTAATTCCAATATTCTAAAACCAAAATGTGGGACTCCTAATTTAATATAAAGAGGGTAAATTTTATATAAATTAGTGCTCATGAGTTGACTTGCTTATATTCATTTTCAAGGGACTAAATTTTGCGTAATTAAACTGGTGTTCATATATGATTGAAAATATTTAAGTGTATTCTTTATATATTGAAGTAGCTGTTTACTGTATGTACGTGATGTGTGCACGATTAACGTATATACATTTTAAAGATTTTTTATATAAGTATTAATATGTCCCAGTGATTAAACAAAAATTTAACCCATTAAAATGTCAAATATAATAAAAGTTTGAATCTTATTGTTTACACTATTTATACTTTTTATTCATATAATGTTTACATAATTAAAAAGGAATACTACCAATTTATATAGCTAGACATGTTGACTCATGTAGATTTTATTATTCTTTTCGCAAATTGACGAAGCATTGGAATTTGGCTTTTTTACTTTTAACACATGCACATACTAATTTCAATCTTCATGTTTAGCTCAAATTAATAATCTCACGGCTCAATATTTTATTAATAAACAGGTGGTATAGTATATATAAAATATTAAATGGGATTAAAGACATTACATACTTGGTATATAAAATTTATGAGGAAAACTTATGCACAAATGAATGTTAAAATAAATACGTTTACAGCCACCAATTTTAAACAATTCATGCAATTAAACCCTCACCACTCTTTAATTCAAATAAATTGTATGGTAAATTGATCAAATCAGCATATAATGCATGATCATTCGAGTCATATTCTTATTGTTGCGTATAACATTATGTGCAAATGAATATTTACAACTTATTTTAATGTGTTTCATTTGTTTACGATGAATTTTAAATGTTGTATATATTTATATATTACAGACAAAAATAGAGTTAAGTAGTTTAATTATTTTTTTTATTTTAATCAATCAAATTATGTCAGTTGCATAATTTAATGAAATATTGGAAGATATGGGAGCTTTTAGAACTCTTTGGTTTAACAAATGTCACAATTAGATGCGCCTTCTCACTCAATTTGATGCTATGTCCTTAACGTTTTGCTTAAGATTCCTTAATGTTTCCTTCCTCCGATATTGTGTATGTATATCTTGGTTGTAGAACTGTCAATCAGATTTTGATCTAAATCTAATCTGAATCCAATGTACTTTATCGAATATGATTTTGGAATTTCAATACGATAATCCTATTATAATCTGAATCCAATAATGAAATAATTTAATGGAGCAAATATAAAATCATAATCCTAATTATGGAGAAGAAAAATATTCACATAAAAAGGACTCAGATTTTCCATTCTCATCATATCGTATATCGATTTTATTCTTAAGAATCCGTTAAATTATCAAATCAAATTGAATTGAATAGGTTTTCTAGATCTAGAGATGTGTTACATAAATTGCAATACTGTGTGTTTTACCTTATATATAGGAACTACTTTTACAATCATACATTTTTATCAGTTTTCATTTTTTTTCTCATGCTTTATGTCTCAAAATACAATTGATTATCAATTTTAGTTGTGTTCTCTTGTTTGTTTGCCCTCAAAAAAAGAAAAAGAAAAAGAAAATCATACATTGAGGAGGTTATAATTACATGGGGTGGAACAACTTGAAATAAAAATAGATTTTTTTTATATAAAAAAAAGAAGTCAAATATCTATACAATTATAAACTAATATGACTAATAAGAGAGGTGAAATTAATAGTAATTAGTAACGAATTCCGCATATATATGTGGTCCAAAGATAGTTAAGTTGAGAAAAAAATATCAGTACAATTGTGGATCTGCTGGCACACTACCTACCACTGGTCAAGAATTAATTCAGCAATTTAGGTACTATTTTAATATTTTGGATTCATGAGCGCAAAACTTACCAATGGTCTGGAATTTAGCAACTTACCTACTATTTTAGTATTTTGCATATTAATTTTGTCCTAAAGAAAATTTTAAACTCCTAATTTGATACATTGTAAAAGAAGAAAGCAGGTTCCTAATTTGACACATATTTTAATATTTTTGTTATGGGGCGCAATGCCTACCAATGGTCAAGAATTCAGCATCCTACCTACTAATTTAGTATTTTGTAAATTAATTTTGTTCTAAAAAAATATGAAACTTGTATTTTGAAACGTTCAAAAAGAAAGTGGATTCATAATATAACATAAGATTTTACCAGTGTTTGGTAGTAATAACAAGCTAATATAAAAAGCATTGGTTTGAATTAATTCTTAAATTATTAAACGAGACTAAAAGACATTACATAGTTCGTATATAAAATCTATGAGGAAAATTTATGCACAAATTAATGTTAAAATAAATAAATTTACGGCCACCAATTTTAAATAATTCATGCAATTAAATCCTCCCACTCTTTTATGCGCATCAATTGTATAGTAAATTGATTGAATCAGCAAATTATGCATGATCAGTGGAGTCATATTCTTACTGTTGCATATAACATTATATTTGAATGAATATTCACAACTTATTTTAAATTAAGTTTACAATGAATTTTAAATGTCACATATATTTACATAATTTATGGACAAAAATAGAGTTAATTTGTTTGTTTTTATTTTGTTTATTTTATTCAATCAAAGAAAATATTTCATTTACATAATTTAATGAAATATTGGAAGAAACTAATAGTTAATATTATAATGTTATTTTCTTTTAGGAAAAGAAATGTTATAAAAGAGTGCGGTAGTTTGTGTTGAGTGCTGAGCTAGTGAGATGATAGGGCTTTAAAAAGTACATGATCGGCTCCCTGCCAGCCATAAAGTTGGGCCCTAGCTGCAGGCTCCAACCGCAGTCTCCAACCGCACGCGCCAACCGCATGACCCAATCGCACGCCCTAGCCGCACGCCTCCCAACTGTGCGGCTACCCCTTTCGGCTGCCCTCTTTTTGAAACATTTTTGGCGGAAATTTCTCTATAAATAGGACTCTTGAGGTCTCATTAATTTGGAGGCAGCAACACTCAAGTGAGTCTTTGGAAAGGGGAAACTCTGCCTAGTTCATTAGGGAAAGTTTTAGAGAGAGATAGTTAGAGAGAGAAAGAAGGAAGCAAGTAGTCTGTATTCTTCTTCAAGCGCATCAGGTATGCTTTTCTACCACTCTTCGAGTTTCAATTACTACACAAGTTTTAATCAAGAAAATTAGATAACTTGCAAAGAAGTTCACTGCTTTTAAAATCAGTCCTTTTTAAGTTTTACAAGAAATCTAAAATCCGTTTTGACACGTTTTCAAAACAAAACCAAATAAAAAAAAAGTTTCCAAAAAAATAGAACTATGAGACTTTGATTTCATTCTACAAATAAAAACGTAGGCGCTCGCAAAAGCTCGAGTCGGATTTCATAAATACTATTTTAAACCGAACTCATCCGATAGGACTGCTTTGGAAATAATTCAAACTACTTACAAGATATCTAAAATAGGAATTGAATACATGATCCATTAAGAGACCGAAAGGGCGAATTGGATGCCTAATACCTTCCTAATTCGTAACGTAGTTCCTAAACCTAGTAAAGTAAAATTTTAATAAATCTCTGGTTTCAAACGTATGAAAGATAGTTCGTTATCGAATTGTCTTCTATACAATCTTTTCTTTGTTTTCTTGTAAAACAAACCAGCGACTCTAAAAAACACGTTTTCCCATAAAAAACCATAAACCTGAGAAGAAAGGTTTGTAAACCAGGATTCTCACAGTGGTAACTCTACCGGGGATAGGCAAGAACTAAGCTCTTGTATAATGGATCATATATTTAATTCTTGTTATTTATTAGATATAGGTCTTGCAAATCTTAGTCCAAGGATAACATAGAAGCGACTTAGGTGGATACCCTGATGCCTTTGTTTGCTAATTATGTGGTGAAAATATTTTTCATAATTAAAATTGTGTACAAACCTTAAAGCATTAAGCAATAATGAACCACCAAATTGTTATATCGCATGCACTCACGTTTTATCACGCATTTTCGCTAGTATAAATTTACCCTATTAGCCTTGCCACCAGAGTTGTGACTAGGCCGTGGACTTACGGGTCTACACTAGCCAAAAGCGCCTGGGACCACTGTCCTTGACCAAGTACCTACTGAGATATATCGAGTGACGAGAACACTCACGTACCCGGGACGTATATCAAAAGGTCATTACACGTACATGGGCTCTTCGTAATTTTCCTATCACATGTTCCATGAATAAAACAACTTATGAGGCGAGAACTTCCCATGTTTCCAAATGATTTTCAAACTTTAGACGATAAGGGAACCCAACGAATATACGTTCCTACTCTAACTCTGTACAGGACTTTCAAGTTGTCATTGTTGATCTATTTTCAATCTCATATAAAGAAAACTTCTTATGTGTTAAATGTCGTCCCGATCGATGTATTTCTGAATAAAGTCCGGTAATTCCTAAATGATGTATTATTTTTTATTTCCGGGGAAATATGCATGAATGGATTTTCCTTCCCTCTCGCATCAGATATCCATTCAATTTGGCCTCAGCGTGGGCCGGAAGAGACAGCACAGGACGACTATTTAGACCAGATTCCTCGGATTCCATAGATCATAACACACCGATTCAAAATACGAACAATCAGTTCAACAATACAGCGGATCCGCCGCTTGGTCCTTTCTACCCAAACCAAGGGGTAACTCAAAATAATGCTATGGAGGGTTTGTCATCGCACCATATTCCTCCTCTGAATACCGATCCGAATTTAGCCTGTACGAGTGGAAGTGAAAATGTCCCGGTACCTAGTCCCGAAGACATGTACCAAATGTTGATGAATCTAAACCAAAGCATGGTCCTACTGTTGACTGATAATCAAAACACTAGCGCCAAATTGGACGAGTTAGCCAAGGCATGCACAACAGAACCAGAAAAGGAAGCGCCGTTCGTTCCACCACCACCTCTCTCAGTCCACACTGAAATACCACCTCCTCTTGACCAATCAAATCAACCAAGGGTTGTGCCAGATCCGGTTAGTAATTGGCTACATCAAAATCTAATTGATCAAGCTCCTCTACCAATGTAACCAATTCATGAGCCTTACCGAGACCCGTGCTATGAACCTGTTAGACAACCGATAAGTGTTCAAGGGGAAGGGCCATCACCAATGGAAACCCATCAAGAAGACAAAGAACTGTCTGAACTCAAAGAACAGTTACGAGCACTCACTCAAAAAGTGGCCGAGAGTTCAAACAATCTGACTCAAATGCAAAGCTACAATTTGTACCTCGAAGCTCGCTATCCGGTTGGTTCCAAAATGCCATCCATCCCAAAATTCACGAGAACTACACCACCGGAGCTCCATTTGAAATCTTACATCAGATCGATGAAGATATATGATATTGGCAAAGTTGAGTTAGCTAACTCCTTCCAAATCAGTCTTGCTGGACAGGCCCAAATTTGGTTTTTGAGTCTCACGAAACATCGAGTTAAATCCTGGTCTACCATTGTCTAAGAGTTCGTTTCTTAATATAAAACCAATAAGGAACTCAAGATTATGAGGAAGCATTTGGAAATGGCCAAATAAAAAGAAGGCAAAAACATCAGTGAGTTTGTCACAAGGTGGAGAGATTTGGCCGCCCAAATGGTTGAACGTCTTGACAAAGAAGAAAAATTGGGAATGATTGTAAAAAATCTGAAACCCGAGATCCGTGCCCAAATGGGTCACCAATTTTTCGGATGATTTAAGGCTTTACTCCATGTGGGCAATGAGATCAAAGAAGAGTTAACCAAACAAGTCGAGACTAAGAAGACTGCATCCCAATATAAGAAGACTTCAACATCAGCCATTAATCAGGTCTCCGCTTATGGTTCATACGGAGGGGGTTATTCCAATAATCCCTATAATCAAAACTCTTCAAGGAATGGTAGGAACTACTCTGCACCTAGATACCACAACAACAATGGGAATAATAATCCCGGAACATTTGACCAAAACAGACCAAGGGAGAGATACTTTTTGCAATTGCCGAGGCCATTGGGAAAAGTATTCGAACAATTAAAAGAAGTCGGGATAATGTATCCCATGAATCCAAGGCCCATCCCGCAATAGACACTGCCGTATTCGAACATGAATGAACGCTGTGAATACATTAAGGTTTTGGACATACCACCGATAGTTGCATGGCTTTGCCACACGCTGTCCAAAATTTGATTGATAGTAAGAAGATACCCGATCCCTCGACACCAAATATGGTACGAAATCCTTTACCCAATCACTGTGTCAACGCCATTGAAGACTTGGACTTGCCAGATCCTATTTTTTTAATTCAACCTATTATAGATATGGGAAATGTTGAAGTATCGAAATTAGGCCATAAGGGGCCTTCACCTGCTGTTATTATCGAACATAATCTGGAAGAATATCAGAAAGTTGACCAAAGAAAATGAAGATAAGACACTATTAGGGTTATGCATCGATGAGATTTTTCCTCTACAATCTCAAAAAGTCGTGAATCCAAAAGTCATCGAATTGATGAATCGGATGGAATTTATACCCGGACTCAGACTCATACTCGAAAAGCAGAATCAAGGAATCACTCATTTTCCTCATTTGGAAGATAATCCTATACGACAAGTACTTGGGTACAACTGTGGAAGGGCAATAAAGAAGAATACATACCAAAGAGATTACATGTCACAAGTAGGCATGATTACCTTTGACTAGAATAAAGTTACTCAAACCAAAAAAAAGGCACCCACAACTTCTGTTGAATCGTCTGAAGAATCAGTGGACCATGTAACAACATGGGTTCAACAATTAACTAAATCTGGAAGGGATCAACCATTGACTCCCAAACAAACTACGGCCACTAATTTTTCCAAAGAGCCAACAAAAGATCCAGAAGAAAGAAGTGTCGTAAAAGAATTAAAGAAGACATAAGCGCAAATCTCGATATGGGGACTTTTGGTTACATCTAAACCGCATCGGGTAGCATTAATGAAAATGTTAGATGAGTCGGTTATTCCTTTCAAGTCTACCCTAAATGAATTAACCGCCATGATCGCTTTAATGGGGGTACAGAAACAGACGCCTTGGATTCTCCGATGAAGACTTATCGCCACTTGGACGAAATCACAATTAGGCCTTATAGATCACTATTATAGCATGAGAAATGTCAATACCTTACATCCTTGTGGACAACGGTTCTACCCTCTAAAAACTGCAATCCATCTGGGCATTAACTTAACCACATTAGAAGAGTCACCGGTCACAGTTCGAGCCCATGACAACACGAAGTGAGAAGTATTAGGCTCTGTCATTCTAGATATGAAGATGGGGCACGCTATGTTCACTACTGAATTCCAGGTTATTATATCCCATCGAGTTTTAATCTATTGTTAGGCCGGATTTGGTTACATGAAGTCAGAGTTCTTCCCTCATCTCTTCATAAAAAGATTAAAATACGCTTCAATGGGGAAGTCATCATCATTAAAGGAGAACCCGGGAGAACAATAACTCCTAAAGACTCCCCTATACTAGGAATTGGTAGTCCATATGTACAACTCGGAGGGTTCTCATATGAACCGAAGGTTCAAGCTCTTACTACCCAAACGCTGAAATATTTACCTCCCGATGGCATGTCAACCATGAACGCACGAGTGATTCAAATGATGAGAAATATGAAATTCCTACTGGGAACCGGTCTGGGTAAATACAAGGCCAGAATCTCTCAAATGTTTGAGCCTTACCAACAACCAAGTCCTTTTGCCAGGTTAGGATATACGGAAAACAAGAGTCGAATTAAAAACATCATACCTGTCGATAGCTCATTAAATGGATGGTTTGTGAAAAAAGGTGAAGACTTCTCTTACTGTGGGTGTCGATAGCTCATTAAATGGCTGCTTTGTGAAAAAAGGTGAAAACTTCCCTTACTGTGGGTTCTAAGAGCCGTGGGTCAATCAACAAGAGAAAAGACAATTAGGCTTGGAAATCTTCTTCGAGGAAGATCTATACATAAATGAAGGTTTTACTCACACCTTCTCCTCCCAATTAAAAATCACCCAACCACCTGTTGAGCCCCTCGAAGAAGAGGACGTGCTTGGGAATATGTTCAAGGTAATGGCACTTGAAGAAGATTATCTCGAGGACCCGGTACATTTAACTTGTACCATTGCAAAGGAGAGCAAGATGTCCAGGAAGAAAGTAAAAAAATATTGATAGAGATGTACAAGAGCTAGAATACTTGTTATATGTACATAATGATGTTTCTATCAATAAAATTGTCGATAATTCCTCTTACTTTGATTCATGTGATGTGGAAGTGATGAATGAAAATATAAAAAATCAAAAAAGAATACAACTTGTTGAAGGGACACTATCACAATAAACTTGGGCACAAATGATGATAAAAATGAACTAAAAATTGGGGCTGAATTAAATAATGATGAAAAAATGGATTTAGAAAATTTGTGTAAAATATTCATCAATGTTTTTGCTTGGTCATATGCTGATATGCCGGGTTTGGATACCAATATTGTAATGCATGAAGTACATACGAAACCTGAATGCAAACCGGTCAAACAAAAGCTAAGGAAATTAATACCTAAGTGGTCCTTCAAAGTAAAGGAGGAGGTAACGAAACAATTAGACGTTGGATTCATAAGGGTTGTTGGATACCCTACTTGGCTGGCAAACACAGTCCCTGTACCAAAACCCAATGGAAAAGTGCGAGTCTGTGTTGATTATCGGAATTTGAATGCAGCTTGCCCAAAAGACGATGTCCCGTTGCCTAACATTAACCTCATTGTCGATAACACTATAAATCACGTCTTGAAATCATTCGTTGATGGGTTCGCCGGGTATAATCAAATCAAGATGCACCACGATCACCAAGAAAAGACGGCTTTCATCACACCATGGGGTACTTACCGCTACACCGTCATGCCATTCGGGTTAAAAAATGCTAGGGCCACGTATCAACGAGCAACAACCACATTATTCCATGACATGATTCACAAGGAAGTGGAAGTATATGTGGATGACATGATTATCAAGTCCTTGAACCGAGAAAGCCATATGGCAACTCTTCAGATCTTTTTCGAAAGGCTTCTTCAATTTTAAATTCGGCTGAATCCTCAAAAGTGCGTATACGGGGTTACCAAACGCAAAATGTTGGGGGTACATAGTTAGTAAAAAGGGAATAGAAGTTGATCTGGCAAAGATAAAGGCTATCCAAGAAATGCCAATTCCAAAGACTGAGAAATAAATTCAGGGGGGAGATTTCAGTTTATAAGCAGATTTATCTCACAACTTACTCAGACATGCGAATCAGCTCCAAAAGAACTCTGATGGACAATGGAATGACCAATGCCAATTTGATAAGATCAAACAATACCTGTCCAATCCACTTATCTTAGCACCTCCTCAAATGGGTATTCCGTTGATCCTGTATATGTCCATCAACAATTCGTTAGTATGAGCAATGTTAGCACAACATTTGTTAAAGACCAAAACCGAGCGGGCCATATACTATCTAAGCATAAAGCTTTCCCTTGGGGAACAAAATTACACAGAAATCATATGCATCGTTAGTCTGGGCTACCCAAAAGTTACGACACTACATGCTAGTTTTTTCTGTGATCCTAATATCTCGAATGGATCCTCTACAGGAGCCTCACTTACCTAAGATGTAGCCCTCCGCCTTTTAGCACAGCTGTCACTCTTAGTGTGGCTCTCCCTATAGAGGATCCAGCCAAGTAGGGTATTTAACAACCCTTATGAATCCAACGTCTAATTGTTTTGTTACTTCCTCCTTTACTTTGAGGGACAACTCAGGTATTAATTTCCTTAGCTTTTGTTTGATCGGTTTGCATTTGGGTTTCATATGTACTTCATGCATTACAATATTGGTATCCAAACCTGGCATATCAGTATATGACCAGCAAAAATATTTATGAATTCTTTCAACAAATTTTCCAAATCCATTTTTTCATCATTATTTAATTCAGCCCCAATTTTTAGTTCCTTTTTATCATCATTTGTGCCTAAGTTTATTGTGATAGTGTCCCTTTCAATAGATTGTATTCTTTGTTCATTTCTTAGATTTTCATTCATCACTTCCACATCATATGAATCAAAGTAAGAAGAATTATCGACAATTTTATTGATAGAAACATCATTATGTATAGATAACAAGTATTCTAGCTCTTGTACATCTCTATCAATATTTCTTACTTTCTTCTTGGACATCTTCTTATCCTTTGTAATCGGACAGATTAAATGTACCGGGACCCCGAGATAATCTTCTTCAAGTGCCATTACCTCGAACATATTCCCAAGCATTTCCTCTTCTTTGAGCGGTTCAACAAGTGGTTGGTTGATTTTTAATTGGGAGGAGAAGGTGCGAGTAAAACCTTCATTTATGTATAAATCTTCCTCGAAGAAGATTTCCAAGCCTGGTTGTCTTTTCCCTTGTTGATTGACTCACGGCTCTTAGAACCCATAGTAAGGGAAGTCTTCACCTTCTTTTACAAACCAACCATTTAATGAGCTATCGATAGGTATGATGTTTTTAATTCAGCTCTTATTTCCTGTATATCCTAACCCGGCAAAAGGAATTGGTTGTTGGTACGGCTCAAACATTTGAGAGATTCTGGCCTTGTATTTACCCAGACCGGTTTTCGGTAGGAATTTTATCTTTATCATCATTTGAATCACTCGTGCGTTCATTGTTGACATGTCATCAGGAGGTAAATATTTCACCGTGAGAACCCTCCGAGTTGTACATTTTGACTACCAATTCCTAGTATAAGGGAGTCTTTAGGAGTTATTGTTCTCTCGGGTTCCTTTAATGATGATGACTTCCCCATTGAAGGGTATTTTAATCTTTTGATGAAGAGATGGGAGAAGAGCTCCGACTTCATGTAACCAAACTCGGCCCAACAACAGATTAAAAATTGATGAGATATCAATAACCTGGAATTCAGTAGTGAACATAGCCAGCCCCATCTTCACATCTAGCATGACATAGCCTAGTACTTCTCTCTTTGTGTTGTCATGGGCTCAAACTGTGACCGGTGACTCTTTTAATGTCGTTAAGTCAATGCCAAGATGGATTGCAGTCTTTAGTGGGCATACATTAATCGTAGAGCCATTGACCACAAGGACATAAGGTATACATTGCTCATGGTACAACAGTGATATGTAAGGCCTGATTGTGATTTTGTCCAAGTGGAAATAAATCTTCTTCGGATAACCCAAGCGTCTATTTATGTACCCCGATTAAAGCGATCATGGCTGTTAATTCATTTGGGGTAGACTCGAAAGGAACAACCGACTCATCTTACATTTTCATTAATGCTACTCGATGCGGTTTAGATGTAACCAAAAGTTCCCATATCAAGATTTGCGCTTGTGTCTTCTTCAATTGTTGTACAACACGTCTTTTTTTGGATCTTTTGTTGGCTCTTTAAGAGAACTAGTGGCCGTAGGTTGTTTGGGAGTCAATGGTTGATAAACCCTTCCATTTCGAGTTAATTGCTGAACCCATGTTGTCACAAGGTTCAATGATTCTTCAGACGATTTAAGAGAAGTTGCGGGTGCCTTTTTTTCGGCTTGAGTAACTTTATTCCAGTCAAAGGCAATGATGCATACTTGTGATGTGCAATCTCTTTGGTATCTATTCTTTCTTATTGCTCTTCCATTGTTATACCCAAGTACTTATCGTCTAGGATTATCTTCCAATTGAGGAAAATAAGTGATTCCTTGATTCTGCTTTCCAGTGCGGCGGTATCTGTTGCTGGATGGGCCTTGGATTCATGGGATACATTATCCCGGGTTCTTTTAATTATTCGAATACTTTTCCCAATAGCCCCGGCAATCGCAAAAAGTATCTCTCCCTTGATCTGTTTTGGTCAAATGTTTCGGGATTATTATTCCCATTGTTGCGGTATCCTGGTGCAGAGTAATTCCTAACATTCCTTGAAGAGTTTTGACTGTAAGAAATATTGGAATAACCCCCTTCGTATAACCTATAAATAGAGACCTAATTAATGGACGATGTTGAAGTCTTCTTATATTGGGATGCAGACTTCTTAGTCTCGGCTTGTTTGGCTAACTCTTCTTCGATCTCATTGCCCACATGGAGTAAAGCCTAAAATCATCCGAAAAATTGGTGACTAATTTGGGCACGGATCTCGGGTTTCAGATTCTTGATAATCATTCCCAATTGTTCTTCTTCGTCAACATGTTCAACCATTTAGGCGACTAATTCTCTCCACCTTGTGACGAACTCGCTAATGTTTTTGCCTTGTTTTTGTTTGGCTATTTCCAAATGCCTTCCTCGTAATCTTAAGTTCCTCATTGGTTTTATATTGAGCAACGAACTCTTGGACAATGGCAGACCAGGATCTAGCTTTATGTTTCTCGAGACTCAAAAACCAACTTTGGGCCGGTGTAGCAAGAGTGAGGTGGAAGGGGTTAGCTAACTCAGCTTTGCTAATATCATATATACTCATCGATCTGATGTAAGATTTTAAGTGGAGCTTTAGTGGTGTAGTTCCCGTGAATTTTAGGACGGATGGCATTTTGAAACCAACAGGATAACAAGCTTAGGGGTACAAATTATAACTTTCCATTTGAGTTAATTCGTTTGAACTCTCGGCAACTTTTGGAGTGAGTGCTCGTAACTTTAGACACCCCGATCCGTGACCCCCGCAAGAACCCTAACGACCTTCGAGAACTACTGTTTTTGGTCCGAGACCCACCCGAGCACCCGAAACTACCCTAGGAGGGTTTATTGGCCAACAAACATGTTTTTTAGAGAGATTGTCGCACGACATATCACATTGTCGCGCAACAAACCTCTCTGCACCCGACCAACCACTTTCTGACACATCACAGTGTCAGAACACATCACTTCAGCCGTTTGTCGCGCGACAAACCCCTCTGCACCTGACCAACCGCTTTCTGACACATCACAGTGTCAGAACACATCACTTCAACCGTTTGTCGCGCGACAAATAGGTACAGTGAACAAGTTTGTAGCGCGACACTTCCCGTTTTTTGAGGAATGTCGCGCGACAATCTATCCCGAGCACTATAAATAGGCCAACACCCCCAAGGGTTCTGGACGGCAACTACACAGCAACTTGGGATGGAAGAATCCTAAGCTTTAAATCAGATTTTCTAGTCCTTCATCAAGTATTCTCTATTATCGTCTTATTTCTGAAGAGTTATCGAATCTATCCTCGACACTCGACGTGTCCCGTCTCTGGAATCGAATTCTCGAAAATATCTGAAGAAGGAAAAGATTATTATCGCCGGAAATCTCTCCGCCTGATTATATTTTCTCTCTTATTGTTATTATTATCGCCGGGAAGGTAACTAAAGTCTCTTCTAGTAAATAAATAAGATATTTGTATATTAGTTTTATTGTAGACTTGTTTAAAACTCGATTTTTCTAACGGGGTGCTGCCCCGCACCCCGCGACCTGACCGGGCAGGTTGATCCCCGTCCTAGTAAGCGAAGTGGCGACATGGTTGTGGTAGATTCCTAACGCGCCCGAAAATTAGGTTTTCATTAGTTATTTCCAGAAAGTAGTAGAATATCAGTAAAAGCATCCAAGTTTTTCAACGTAGAATAAACATATAAAAGACCACTAGAGACCGAAAGGGCGGAATGGGTGCTTAACACCTTCCCAAACCGTAAAATAGTTCCCGACCCCTATAGAATCCTGGTTTCGTAGACAAACGTGTAAAGAAAGGCTTATTTGTAGCCTTTTCTCTTATACAACTGTTTTGTCCGTTTTCTCGTAAAACGTACTGGCGACTCTAAATGAACCTTTTTGCATCTAGAAATAGGATAAAGGGACACCCGATATGAATTATCAACACATAGAAGCAAATGGAACAACGGAATCCTTTCCGATGTTTCAGACTCCCAAACCAGGGATTGAGACCCGGGGGTCGCATTTGCGGATTCTCACAGTGGCGACTTTGCTGGGGACCATGAGAGAACTAGGCTCTTATATGTGGACTTTTGTTTATAATATGTTGATATGCATGCTTTTACTGCTTTCCCTACCTTCCTTTTTAAGCCCCTCTAACGTGGCGCCTGGATTTTATTGTTGACTTGACCTAGAGGCGCAGTAGAGTCCATTCATTGACATAGACATATGTTTAGGATTTCCCTTTTCTGTTAATTTGATTGTAAAGAAATATTTTTTCCAATAAAAATGGCGTTTTTAAAATACACCTCTAAGATAAGATATATTTGCAATTAAATCTTTCGAAAATTCTTGTTTTCACGCACATCACTATTCATGCATGGTTCTTACGAGTGTGATTTTTACCCCAAACCCTCGGAAGTATTATAAGTGAGTAGGGAGTTGGCTTGCTTGGGCCAACATAAACCGAAAGCATTTACTTCCACTCTCCTTGGCCAAGTACGCCCCCGAGGTATATCGAGTGACGAGAACACTCACGTACCCGGGAAGTATATCAAAAGATTCTTGCACGTACCCGCCCCTAGGGTATATTGCGAGGTCTTGCCAAATAGGGGGGAGCCTGAAGCCTTCACCTTGCATTACACCTGCGTTGCATATAAGAAGAGTCAAGATAGAACACTCTTATATTTTTATCAACCGTGAGGAGTTCGTACCACATCGGGCCTTGCCATATATATATCTCCCAGATATTGACAAGTACGGCCGGAGGCTGACCAACCTCCGTCGTAGAAACTTACAACGAGATCAGCTCGTTGTGACTTTCCCCGGTACATCTCCCATGAAAAGCAGCTCAAGAGGAGCGATATTCCCAATTTTTCTTCAAAAGTCAAAAGATGAGTTTTTCAAAAATCGGGACAAAACGGGTAACCTAGGGGGCACTTTGCTGCCTACCCTAAACTCCCACTGGGAATTCTCTCAAGTTGTTGTTGATGCGTAAACACCCGAAAATTGATTTTCGTTGTTTATTTACCTAACTTCTTTTGCAGAGGAGTTCGCACCATTTGTATGTGTGTATTTTGAAAATTAAAAACTTTTGTCTACAATCTAGAAAACTGGCAACATAGTGATCACACCACACGCACCGAAGCCCTCTTCCCGAGGCATACACTCATACACTGAAGCCCTCTTCCCGAGGCACACCCATACACCGAAGCCTTCTTCCCAAGGCACACCCATACACCGAAGCCCTCTTTTCGAGGCACACCCATTCACGAAGCCCTCTCCCCGAGGCATCTACACACACCAAGCCCTCTTCTCGAGGCACATACCCGCATCGAAGCCTTCTTTTCGAGACACACACTCATACACCGAAGCCCTCTTCCCGAGGCACACACCCATGCATTATAGCCCTCTTATCGAGGCACCCATACACCGAAGCCCTCTTCTTGAGGCACCCATTCACAAAGCCCTCTTCTCGAGGCACATTCACACATGAAGCCCTCTCCCCGAGGCACTTACACACACCAAGCCCTCTTCTCAAGGCACATACCAGCATCGACATCCTCTTTTCGAGGCACACACTCATTCATTAAGCCCTCTTCTCGAGGCACACTCGTACACTGAAGCCCTCTTCTCGAGGCATGCACACACCAAGCCCTCTTCACGAGGCACATACCGGCATCAAAGCCCTCTTTTCGAGGCACACACTCATTCAGTAAGCCCTTTTTCCCGAGGCATACACCCATGCACCGAAGCCCTCTTCTCGAGGCACCCATTCACGAAGCCCTCTTCCCGAGGCACACACCCATGCACGGTGGCCCTCTTATCGAGGCACACGTACACCGAAGCCCTCTTCCTGAGGCACATACCCACATCGAAGTCCTCTCCCCGAGGCAATTAAACACACCAAGCCCTTTTCCCGAGGCACATACCGGCACCGAAGCCCTCCTCCCGTGGCACTTACGCACGGTAGCCCTCTTCGCGAGGCACTTATGCATCGAAGCCCTCTCCCCGAGGCACACTCACACATGAAGCCCTCTTCTCAAGGCATCTATACACACCAAGCCCTCTTCTCGAGGTACATACCCGCATCGAAGCCCTCTTTTCGAGGCACACACTCATACACCGAAGCCCTTTTCCCGAGGCACACACCCAGGCACTATAGCCCTCCTATCGAGGCACCCATTCACAAAGCCCTCTTCTCAAGGCACATTCACACACGAAGCCCTCTCCCCGAGGCACTTACACACACCAATCCCTCTTCTCGAGGCACATACCAGCATCGACGCCCTCTTTTCGAGGCACACACTAATTCATTAAGCCTTCTTCTTGAGGCACACTCGTACACTGAAGCCCTCTTCTCGAGGCACGCACACACCAAGCCCTCTTCACGAGGCACATACCCGTATCAAAGCCCTCTTTTTGAGGCACACACTCATTCAGTAAGCCCTTTTTCCCAAGGCATACACCCATGCACTGAAGCCCTCTTCCCGAGACACCCATTCATGAAGCCCTCTTCCCGAGGGACACACCTATGCATGGTGGCCCTCTTATCGAGGCACACGTACACCGAAGCCCTCTTCTCGAGACACATACTCACATCAAAGTCCTCTTCTCGAGGCAATTAAACACACCAAGCCCTCTTCCCGAGGCACATACCGGCACCGAAGCCCTCGTCCTGAGGCACTTACGCACAGTAGCCCTCTTCTCGAGGCACTTATGCATCGAAACCCTCTTGTCGAGGCGTCCATGCATTGAAGCCCTCTTCTCGAGGCACTTACACACACCAAGCCCTCTTCTCGAGGCATCCACGTATCGAAGCCCTCTTTTCGAGGCACATACACACACGGTAGCCCTCTTCTCGAGGTACCCACACACCAAAGCCCTCTTCTCGAGGCACCCACGCATCGAAGGCCTCTTTTTGAGACACTCACTCATGGAAGCCCTATTTTTGAGGCACGTACACACACGAAGTCCTCTTCCCGAGGCACTTACACACACCAAGCCCTCTTCCCGAGGCACATACCGGCACCGAAGCGCTCTGCTCGAGGCACCTATGCATCAAAGCCCTCTTCTCGAGGCATCCACGCATTGAAGCCCTCTTCCCGAGGCACATACATACACATACATACACGGTAGCCCTCTTCTCGAGATACCCACGCACCGAAGCCCTCTTTCTGAGGCACTCACTCATGGAAGCCCTCTTCTCGAGGCATATACACACACAGTAGCCCTTTTTTCGAGGTACCCATGCACCAAAGCCCTCTTTTCGAGGCAACCATGCATTAAACCCTCTTCTCAAGGCATCCATGCATCGAAGCCCTCTTCTCGAGGCACATTCACACACGAAGCCCTCTCCCCGAGGCGTCCACCAATTGAAGCCCTCTTCTTTAGGCACTTACACACATTAAGCCCTCTTCTCGAGGCATCCACGCATCAAAGCCCTCTTCTCGAGGCACATACATACACGGTAGCCCTCTTCTCGAGGTACCCAGGCACCGAAGCCCTCTTTCTGAGGCACTCACTCATGGAAGCCCTCTTCTCGAGGCACGTACACACACGAAGCCCTCTTCCCGAGGCATGTACACACACGAAGCCCTCTCCCCGAGGCACACTCACACGCGAAGCCCTCTTCCCGAGGGACCCATGCACTGTAGCCCTCTTATCGAGGCACCCATACATCGAAGCCCTCTTCCCGAGGCACACACGTACACGAAGCCCTCTTCTCGAGGCTCGCACACACGTAATCCTCTTTTCGAGGAACACATACACGATCCCTCTTCTAGAGATAAACAGGTCGATCCCTCTTCTCGAGGTGAACATGCACCCACATAATTCTCTTCTTGAGACTCACGCACACGTTAATCCCTCTTCTTGAGGTGAACACGCACCCATGTAATTCTCTTCTCGAGGAACACATACATCAAGCCCTCTTCTCGAGGCACACACGTCAATCCCCCTTCTCGAGGCGCGCACACACATGTAATCCTCTTCTCAAGGAACGCACCCACGCAACCCTTTTGTTGAAGCACACACGTAACCCACCCTCTTCTTAAGAGGATATTTTCCTGAACAAAACCTGAGGGTATTTTTGTATATAATTTATTTGAGGGTAAACTATGAGGAAAAAAAGGGGGGTGATTTTTACCTAAACCTGAGGGTACTTTTTTTATGTATGTAGTTAGGCGAGTTATATGATAAGAGGGTAATATTTTTATAAACCTAAGGGTACTTTGGTGTGATTATGAGAGTTATATAGATAAGATGGTAAAATTATGTAGTTTTCAAAACCTGAGGGTACTTTAGGGATAATTACGAGAGTTATGGGCCTACAGGGTAAAATTATGTAATTTTCAAAACCTGAGGGTACTTTGGTGTGATTATGAGAGTTATATAGATAAGAGGGTAAAATTATGTAATTTTCAAAACCTGAGGGTACTTTGGGTAATTACGAGAGTTATGGGCCTACAGGGTAAAATTATGTAATTTTCAAAACCTGAGGGTACTTTTGGGTAGGTATGAGAGTTATAGGATTTCTTATTAACCTAAGTGCATATGTTATGAGAGTTTTTTGAAAGGTAAAAGTATATAAGTTCCAAAAATCGGATATTACTGCTGGGATGATTATGAGAATTAATGAATGTTTGTTTGAACATGCAGGAAACTGCGAATCAAGATCAACAAAACAGAATGGGAAGTATCCTTAAGCCTACATGTAGTATTTTTTCATATCAAAAGTTATCAATAAAAAAGCATTCTCAAACACCACTTCACTAATATATTCATAACATACATTATCTTCCGATAGATCACCAAACATAAGCATGTACACTTTTGGCACATACCACATCCTGGTAGACCACACTGCGGTCACGATCTACCCTATCATCATTGTCATTAGCATGAGAACTGTATCGAAGAACACCCTGAGCATCCAGATACGGGAAAACTCGAGAAGAGAGAAGCTAGAGAGAGAATGAGAGAATGAGAAGAAAAGAACCCATTCATGGGACAAAACCTACTCTATTGAACTGTCGCATGACCAATCATATCTCAAACTTCGAATTTTTTAGTAGGGGAACTTCAAGGTAGTTTTTCTCGACTTTTGTGTAGAAAAAACACACACTTGCACGATAATATCGAATGCAAAATTCTAAGTCGTTTCTTCAAATCGCGAGAGCAAACAGCCTACAAAAAAATCTCTGATCTCTAGAAGACTGAAAGCTAGCAAATGAGAATGAGAAAATATCAGATAAAGACGGGAATAGAAAGAATTGAAAGAGTAGAAAAGAGAAAAATCCCGCATGAGCGCCCAGAGCGAGCGAGAGAAACAGAATTGTATAGAGTGGTAGGGAGAGCCACACCAAAAGTGACAGCTAGGCCAAAACCGGCTCAGGGCTTCGTTTTGGGTGAGTAAGGCTCCTGATCACAACAAAGGGATAAAAATACTCCTGGTCAAAAACAGAGAAGGCCAGGAAAAGTCTTTCCCAAAAGAGGGAGAAATAAGGGCATCAAAAAACAGAATACGATGTGGGCCCACCAAAAGAGAAAACTAAAAAGAGTACAGAGATCAGAGATTGAACTTTCAAACAAATTTTCTTTTCAGCACAATAAAGAAGAGATGGTTTGGAAAAACCTCGAATCATCAAGCTGCGGAAAGTAAGGAAAAATTGAAAACTGCCTTCTAAGAGAAGTATCCTCACTCGAGGAAAACATGAGAATAAAGTTCAAAAAAGATACAGGAAAACGGACATCCGGATAAGATTAAACCTCGAGGAGCTCTTTTCACCCTCACGAGGATTTCTCTCTCTCACTCTAGCAGTCTAAGAGAGACAATCATTAATTTCACCAGAAAACAACACGAGCCCTCTTCGGAGGCAAATCACAACACGAGCCCTCTTCAGAGGCAAAATTACTCACGAAAGCCTTCCCAGAGGCAATTTTCTTTCTTCTTACAGATCAAAAGCCCTCCCAGAGAGGCACAGTGTAGCAATGGTAGTCCTCCCACCTGAGGCGCAATGGTAGTCCTCCCACATGAGGCGCAATGGTAGTCCTCCCACCTGAGGTTAAGCCTTCCCAGAGAGGCACACGGTAGTCCTCCCACCTGAGGTTAAGCCCTCCCAGAGAGGCACACGATAGTCCTCCCACCTGAGAAAGCCCTCCCAGAGAGGCACACGGTAGTCCTCCCACCTGAGAAAGCCCTCCCAGAGAGACTACCGAGGCGCAATGGTAGTCCTCCCACCTGAGGCTGAGGTTAAGCCCTCCCAGAGAGGCACACGGTAGTCCTCCCACCTGAGGTTAAGCCATCACAGAGAGGCAATGGTAGTCCTCCCACCTGAGGTTAAGCCCTCCCAGAGAGGCACACGATAGTCCTCCCACCTGAGAAAGCCCTCCCAGAGAGGCACACGGTAGTCCTCCCACCTGAGAAAGCCCTCCCAGAGAGACTACCAAGGCGCAATGGTAGTCCTCCCACCTGAGGCTGAGGTTAAGCCCTCCCAGAGAGGCACACGGTAGTCCTCCCACCTGAGGTTAAGCCATCACAGAGAGGCAATGGTAGTCCTCCCACCTGAGGTTAAGCCCTCCCAGAGAGGCACACGGTAGTCCTCCCACCTGAGGTTAAGCCCTCACAGAGAGGCAATGGTAGTCCTCCCACCTGAGGTTAAGCCCTCCCAGAGAGGCACACGGTAGTCCTCCCACCTGAGGCTAAGTCCTCCCAGAGAGGCACACGGTAGTCCTCCCACCTGAGGCGCAATGGTAGTCCTCCCACCTGAGGCGAAGCCCTCCCAGAGAGGCACATGGTAGTCCTCCCACCTGAGGCGCAAAGTGGAACAAATGAAAGTCCTCGAAAGAGGCAATGAGGTAACACAACGCCTCTCCGGAGGCAATCCATTCACATAAGCCCTTTCTACAGGCAAAACATCACTCACAAGCCCTTTCTACAGGCACAAGCCCTTTTCGGAGGCAATCCATTCACATAAGCCCTCTACGGAGGCAAACCAATCACTAAGCCCTTTTCAGGCACAAGCCCTCTCCGGAGGCAATCCATTCACATAAGCCCTCTGCGGAGGCAAACCAATCACTAAGCCCTTTTTAGGCGAAAGTCCTTTCCGGAGGCATCCATTCACATAAGCCCTCTGCGGAGGCAAACCAATCACCAAGTCTTTTCTACAGGCACAAGCCCTCTCCGGAGGCATTCATAAGCACTTCTGCATGCATACACTTCCTTAGAGTTCATGCGGGAGCCATGGATCATGGTCTCTTCCAGTCGCCTCAAGTCCTTGCAAGCAAGGAGCTTGAGTCGAGAGGGTCTGTAGACACCCCGATCTGTGACCCCCGCAAGAACCCTAACGACCTCGAGAACTACTATTTTTGGTCCGGGACCCACCCGAGCACCCGAAACTACCCTAGGAGGGTTTGTTGGCCAACAAACATGTTTTTCAGAGAGATTGTCGCACGACATATCACATTGTCACGCGACAATCATTCTTATGTCGCGCGACAAACCCCTCTGCACCCGACCAACCACTTTCTGACACATCACAGTGTCAGAACACATCACTTCAGCCGTTTGTCGCGCGACAAACCCCTCTGCACCCGACCGACCGCTTTCTGACACATCACAGTGTCAGAACACATCACTTCAACCGTTTGTCGCGCGACAAAGAGATATGTCGCGCGACAAACAGGTACAGTGAACAAGTTTGTCGCGCGACACTTCCCCTTTTTTGAGGAATGTCGCGCGACAATCTATCCCGAGAACTATAAATAGGCCAACACCCCCAAGGGTTCTGGACGGCAACTACACAGCAACTTGGGATTGAAGAATCCTAAGCTTTAAATCTGATTTTCTAGTCCTTCATCAAGTATTCTCTATTATCGTCTTATTTTTGAAGAGTTATCGAATCTATCCTCGACACTCGACATGTCCCGTCTCTGGAATCGAATTCTCAAAAATATCTGAAGAAGGAAAAGATTATTATCGCCGGAAATCTCTCCGCCTGATTATATTTTCTCTCTTATTCTTATTATTATCGCCGGGAAGGTAACTAAAGTCTCTTCTAGTAAATAAATAAGATATTTGTATATTAGTTTTATTGTAGACTTGTTTAAAACTCGATTTTTCTAACGGGGTGCTGCCCCGCACCCCGCGACCTGACCGGGCAGGTTGATCCCCGTCCTAGTAAGCGAAGTGGTGACATGGTTGTGGTAGATTCCTAACGCGCCCAAAAATTAGGTTTTCATTAGTTATTTCCAGAAAGTAGTAGAATATCAGTAAATGCATCCAAGTTTTTCAACGTAGAATAAACATATAAAAGACCACTAGAGACCGAAAGGGCGGAATGGGTGCCTAACACCTTCCCAAACCGTAAAATAGTTCCCGACCCCTATAGAATCCTGGTTTCGTAGACAAACGTGTAAAGAAAGGCTTATCTGTAACCTTTTCTCTTACACAACTGTTTTGTCCGTTTTCTCGTAAAACGTACTGGCGACTCTGAACGAACCCTTTTGCATCTAGAAATAGGATAAAGGGACACCCGATATGAATTATCAACACATAGAAGCAAATGGAACAACGGAATCCTTTCCGATGTTTCAGACTCCCAAACCAGGGATTGAGACCCGGGGGTCGCATTTGCAGATTCTCACAGTAACTGTTCTTTGAGTTTAGACAGTTCTTTGTCTTCTCGATAGGTTTCCATCGGTGATGGCCCTTCCCCTTAAACACTTATCGGTCGTCTAACCGGTTCATAGTACGGGTCTCGGTAAGGCTCGTGAATTGGTTGCATTGGCGGATGAGCTTGTTCGATTACATTCTGATGTAGCCAATTAATAACCGAATCAGGCACAACCCTTGGTTGATTTGCCTGTTCGAGAGGAGGTGGTATTTTAGTGTGGACTGAGAGTGGTGGTGGCGGAACAACCGGGGCTTCCTTTACTGGTTCTGTTGCGTGTCCATTAGCTAACTCGTCCAATTTGGCGCGAGTGTTTTGATTATCAGTCATGAGTAGGGCCATGCTTTGGTTTAAATTCATCAACATTCGGTACAAGTCTTCGGGACTGGGTACCGGGACATTTCCACTTCCACTTGTACCGGAAAAATTCGGATAAATATTCAGAGGAGGAATATGGTGCAGTGACAAACCCCTATGGCATTATTCTGAGTTACCCCTTGGTTTGGGTAGAAAGGACCGGGCAGCGGATTCGCTGTATTGTTGAACTGATTGTTCGTATTTTGAATCGGTGTGTTATGATCCATGAAATCCGAGGAATCTGGTCTAACTAGTCGTCCTATGCTGTCTCTTCCGGCCCACGCTGAGGCCAGATTGAATGGATATCTGATGCAAGAAAGAAGGACAAATCCATTCATGCATATTTTTTGAAAATAAAAAATAATACATTGTTTAGGAATTGCTGAACTTTATTTAGAAATACATCAATCGGGACGACGCTTAACACACAAGAAGTTTTCTTTAGCTGAGATCGAAAACAGACCAACAATGATAACTTGAGAACCCCGCGTGAAGTTTGAAAATTATTTTAAAATGATTTTTTAGAAAAAATCATTTGGAAACACGAGAAGTTCTCTTCTCATGAGTTTCTTTATTCATGGAACCAGTGATAGGAAAATTACGAAGATTTTTAGTCTCCGTGAATTTTTATAACGGAGATTGGATAGCCTTTGGCCGTACCTGCCCAAAACCATGACAATATAGTTGACAGGGCCTTTGTTCACTAGATTTTCATGACTGTCAGTAATTAAAACAATGCAAAAATCTTTGTGTTATAAGCCGACTCTCCTATATACAAGCGTGGTTGAATAAGGTAAGGTTTAAGGCTCCCTCCTAGTTGGCAGGTCTTACGATATACCTCAAGAGCATAGGTACGTGTAAGGACCTTTTGACATACGTCATGGGTACGTGAGTGTTCTCGTCACTCGATATACCTCGGTAGGTACTTGGCCAACGAGAGTGATCCCAGGCGCTTTTGGCTAGTGCAGACCCGCAAATCCGCTGCCTAGTCACGACTCTAGTCCCGAGACTGATAAGGTAAATTCACACTCGCGAAAATGCATGATAAAACATGAGTGCATGTGTGAGAATCTGCAAATGCGACCCCCGGGTCTCGACCCCGTTTGTTGGGTGTCTGAAACGTCAGAACGGATTTCGTCGTTCCATTTGCTGGAGTGTTTCGATAATTCCTATCACGTGTCCCTATTTTTTATTTTTAGATGCAAGAGGGTTCGTTCAGAGTCGCCAGTACGTTTTACGAAAAAACGGACAAAACAGTTGTGTAAGAGAAAAGGCTACAGATAAGCCTTTCTTTACACGTTTTGTCTACGAAACCAGGATTCTATAGGGTTCGGGAACTATATTACGGTTTGGGAAGGTGTTAAGCACCCATTCCGCCCTTTCGGTCTCTCGTGGTCTTTTATATGTTTATTCTATGTTGAAAAACTTAGATGCTTTTACTGACAGTCTATTACTTTCTAAGTGAAAAACCCTAATTTCTGGGGAAAACGGGAAAAGGGATGAAAACCTTTGTGTTCCGAGATCCGATGTTCTTTATTTATTGAAAGATGTAAGTACGAATGACAAAACCTTTTGTTTTTGAAATAGTGTCCCGTATTATTTCTCAGATAATAACGGTTTTCTTGTGTAGTGATTACTTTTGTAAAAGTTCGGATCTTTATACTGGAACTAATTCAATGTGGAATTTAGAACTCTTGAGGGGAGTTCAACCGGACGTATCACAATCTATGAAACAGATAAGATACACCGTATTTTAATTCCTAAGTAAGTTTTACCGGTCCGGGTTTTGAAAACAGGATTTTATCCGGATGATAATATACTTACTCTTCTGGTTTTGCAAATGGTTTTATCAGGGTCTTTTGTTTTGAAAACGGTAGACTATTTGTAACTTGGCGATAAGTTTATTCAAATAAAACGTGGACAGAACAACAGAAGTAAAACAAGTACACATATATCTAATTTAAATACTAGAAGGGACTTTCTTTACCTTCCCGACGAGAATAATAATAATAAGAAAGAAAATATAATACGGCGGAGAGATTTTCGGCGATAATAATCTTTTCCTTCTTCAGATATTTTCGAGAATTTGATTCCAGAGACGGGACACGTCGAGTGTCAGGAATAGATTCGATAACTCTTCAGAAATAAGACGATAATAGAGAATGCTTGATGAAAGACTAGAAAATCAGATTTAAGGCTTAGAATTCTTCAATCCCAAGTTGCTGTCTGAACCCTTGGGGGGTGTTGGCCTATTTATAGTGCTCGGGGAAGATTGTCGTGCGACACTTCTCCAAATGGGGCATATGTCGCGCGACAATGTGTCCAATGTCGCGCGACAAACGGCTGAAGTGATGTTTCTGACAGACTGATTTGTCAGAGAGTGGATGGTCGGGGTCAGAGGGGTTTGTCGTGCGACAAAGGAGTGATTGTCGCGCGACGTATCAGTGATTGTCGCGCGACATACTGATATGTTGTGTGACAATCCTCCTTAAAAATAGGTTTTTTTGGCCAACAAACCCTTTCGGGGTAGTTTCGGGTGCTCGGGTGGGTCCCGGACTCCAAAAATAGTAATCGAAGGTCGTTAGGGTTCTTGCGGGGGTCACGGATCGGGGTGTCTACAGCATGCGATATAACAATCTGGCGGTTCATTATTGCTTAATGCTTTAAGGTTTGAACATAATTTTAATTATGAAAAAGATTTTTCCCACATAATTAGCAAATAAAGGTATCCACCGCCAGTTTGTTTTATAAGAAAACAAATAAAAGATTGTATAGAAAAAAATTCGATAACGAATTATCTTTCATACATTTGAAATCAGAGATTTATTTAAATTTTACTTTGCTAGGGTTCGGGAACTACGTTACAAATTGGGAAGGTGTTAGGCACCTAATTCGCCCCTTCGGTCTCTTAATGGATCATGTATTCAATTCCTATTTTAGATATCTTGCAAATAGTTTGAATTGTTTCCAAAGTAGTCCTTTCGGATGAGTTTGGTTTAAAATAGTATTTATGAAATCCGACTCGAGCTTTTATGAGTGCCTACGTATTCATTGTATTCATTTATGAAATCCCACATAGTATTTGGAAACTTTTTTTTTGTTTGTTTGGTTTTGTTTTGAAAGCATGCCAAAACGGATTTTAGATTTCTTGTAAAACTTAGGAAGGACTGATTTTGAAAGCAGTGAAATTTTTTGCAAGTTATCTAATTTTCTTGATTAAAACTTATGTAGTAATTGAAACTAGCAGAGTGGTATAAAGGTATACCTGATGCGTTTGAAGAAGAATATAGACTGCTTGCATGCTTCTTTCCCTCTTTAGAACTTTCTCTCTCTAGAATTTTCTATCTCTAAGATTTTCTCTCTATAATTTTTCCTCTCTAAAACTTTCCCTAATGAACTAGGCAGAGTTTCCCTTTCCAAAGACTCACTTGAATGTTGATGCTTCCAAATGAGGTCCCAATGGTTCTATTTATAGAGAAATTTCTGCCAAAAATGTTTCAAAAAGAGGCCAGCCACAGGGGGTAGACGCACGGTTGAGAGGGGTGCGGCTAGGGCGTGCAGTTGAGTCTGCGGTTGGGGCGTGCGGTTGGCGTGTGCGGCTGAGGCGTGTAGTTGGAGGCTACGGTTGGGGCCTACGGCTAGGGCTTGCAGCTAGGACCCAACAGTATGGCTGGTAGGGAGCCGTGCGGTTGGGGGCGTGCGGCTGGCTCTTCAAAAATGGCCCGAAACACATAAAAACTCAATTTTTCTAACGGGCGCTGCCCCGCAACCTGATTGGGCAGGTCAATGAGATACTTGTAAAATTATAATAATTAGATATCCGTAATTATAGATGGACATAACAAGTGGGAAACTCATCGGATACTTTTATCCTCTATTTCTATTCTTTATCTCATTTTCAACAAATAAAATATATCATTTAGTTAATATTGTTATTTTATTATTTTATAGAACAAAAAATTTGATACTTCAAAATTTTTTTACGGTAACTAAAGAGTTTTCGTGTGACAATCGGAGAGACGGAAAAACACTAAGAAGTATAAAGTATTGAGAAACATATAAAGAGGTATTTTCTACATAATTTGAAATCTGTAATATTTAAAAAAAATAATTTAAAAACAATGCCAATTAACTAAATAATTTTATGTCCTTAATCATCAATTTAAAATTATTTATTTAAATGAATTTTAGAGAAGTTTGGGATTTAAAAATACAGTAAAGTAACTCACGTGAAGTGGGTATAAATAGCTTCTCTATTCATAATATATTGTATGCATAGGCGGCCCAAGGCATAGGCAGCCCAGGCCGTCGCCTAAGGCCCCTGACATAGCAGGGCCTCCAATTTTTTGGGCCTTATATATATACACACATGTTATAATGAATAACTTTATTTGAGTGAATAATATTTAATAAGTTGGTTCTTCGTTTAGTAGTTGAGATGTCCAATATTGCTATACGGGGTGATTGGCATCTCAAGTTCGAGGCCTACTGTTGCATTTCTTTTTTCAATTTTCATAAGCAGCACTTACCCGTGAATCCTTAAAGAGCATAGCAGCACTACATCAGGTCTCATTACATTACAATTAAAATAGGTAGGCAGCCCCCATCAATTCAATACTTTTTTTTTAAATCTTCGTATCTTTTAGTTCTCTCTGGTTGTATAGTTCACAGTGATAATCAACGATATCGCTTTGTCGACTGCCTCAATAGTATTCTTCACGATTATTCACAATCTTCAAGTATTAAGATTTGTTTTTTCTCTTTACGTATCGGTGTATCAATAAAATTTATGTTAATTGGGTTTGTAAGTTTTAATTTATTGTGTTTGTTGATTAATAATGATGACTTCTAAAATCAATTATTTATTTATTTACTTATTTATTGTTATCAAAAATACAATAGGGCCTTAAAACAACAGTTTCCCTAGGTCCCCTTAAAACTCAGGACCGGCCCTGATTGTATGCCTTTTCCCCTAAATTTAATGGTTTATTATTGCTAATATATACATATATATATATATATATATATATATATTTAAATGATAGTTTACAAAGATTATTTGGCTCATCTCGATCCAATTCCCCATATTTAAAAAAAAAAAAAATATTTCAGAGAAAATGTTCTCGTACTATTTAATTTTTAGAATTGTATACAAAATGGTACTCATATGCCTTGCATGTGCTGGTGGCTGGATTCTATTTAAAGTTTTTAAATTTACTTTAAGATAAATCTGCCTATTTTTTTTTTTTTTCTAATTATTCTCGACACTTTTTTCATTTCATTTCATTCCTTTTTTTTTTTTTTTTTTCATATCGGCTTACCAGACATTTTAAATTTATAGTTGCACTCACAGAGAAGACATTTTGTATGATCTTTCTTGTATATTTTGATATTTAAATATATATGAGATATTTTTTAAAAAAATAAATTATATGGCAGAGACAATTTGGTAATTTATAGTTGAGTACACATGGATGACATTTTGTATTCTTGTATATTTTGATATTCAAATATATTAAGCATTTTAAAAAAATTAAATATATATGAAAAGGAGAGACGTTTTGGTAATTTAAAGTTGAGTGCGCATGGAAGACATTTTGTGTTCTTGTACATATTCAAACATAGCAGACATTTTTTAAAAATTAAATGTAAATGGCATGCAGAGACATTTTGGTAATTTATGGTTGAGTGAGCATGAAAGACAATTTGTATTTTGTATCTTTTAAAATTCAAGTAAAGCAGATATTTTTAAAACTCATTATTTGCTAATTATTCTTTTACTTTAAGATAAATCTGCCTTTTTTTTTTTTTTTTTTTGCTAATTATTCTCGACACTTTTTTCATTTCATTTCTTCTTTTTTTTTTTTTTCATATACATTTTAAATTTATAGTTACACTCACAAAGAAGACATTTTGTATGATCCTACTTGTATACTTTGATATTTAAATATATATGAGACATTTTAGAAAAATTAAATTATATGGCAGAAACATTTTGGTAATATCTAGTTGAGTGCACATGGACAACATTTTGTATTCTTGTATATTTTGATATTCAAATATATCAAGCATTTTTAAAAATTAAATATATATGAAAAGGAGAGACATTTTGATAATTTATAGTTGAGTGCGCATGGAAGACATTTTGTATTTTGTATCTTTTAAAATTCAAGTAAAGCAGATATTTTTAAAACTCATTATTTGTATTTGGTAGAGACATAGAACATTTCTATCTAGGCATTTTTTATGTGCATTACTCATATTGTAAATATTTAGCTCAGATTATTTGTGTTGGATAACTTTACATTTAATTTTCATGCACAAATAAATCTAATTTAGCATAAAAATATGAGTAAGAAGAGCTAACTTAGTTTATTTTTTATACTTTCTCGGCTGCCCCATTTAAGAATCCATTAATTGGAATAAAATTAGTTTGTTTTTTTTAAATTATGGAAGTCAAATACAAATTCTAAACAAAAAATGGAAGGAGTCTTTATTTTTGTACACGTGAACACTCTATTTTGTAGACCAAAAAAAAAACACTTTATTTTTATTATTAATAATTGATAAATTACATTTTTCTTTTGTTGATTGATTTGGACCTTTTTATTGTAAAAGTAAAAGTTACATTAGATATATTAAATAAGTGTATCCTGATTTTATAATAAAATTTCGAGGGCATATTTGAATTTCTATTTTATCCATTGACATAATTAAGCACACATGTTAGAATGCTATTGGCAGCATACATTCAGTGTATTATTACTTCATAATGCAGAAATTCATGATGCTTTAAATCTTTTAGTCACATTAATTAGTAAAATCGGGAATCTAAAGGTTTCTCCTACCCATTATGCTTTGGCGGTGCAATCTAGGTTAGGAATTGATACGACTTCTCATTGGTACGGTTTCATGATATACACAGAGTGTATGTGTGAATGACCATTTGATCGATATACCCTAAATGTATGTGGATTGGCCTTAAGCACACTAAATATTTCACATTCCGAAGAATGATCCGTACGCGTAGCGCTTAATCCGATATACACAGAGTACTGTAACAGGTCCCACGATATACCTCCTACCCGTTAGGGTAAACTTTAGTACTGTGTTGGCCTGTTACAATATACTCAGAGGGTACGAGACCGAGAAGAAGTGAGGGCTAGCTTATGCTTCAATGTTTGCTGACCCGTCAAGTCGGCATGCTTCTACATTCGGCCCTCGGGTAATAAAAGTATGATATATGCATGCAGTGCGAGTGTGCTTTAGTGTTGGCAGTTTGCTCAATTTATTGAAAAAAGAAAAGAGAATTTTTTTTTTGTTTGTCCTAGTCACAAAAAATATCTACAAGGTATAACCTAGCATACTCCTATGTCAGTGGGAAACCCTAACATATGGCTAAGTTGCCACAAAGAGGACGAAAAAGGTACATAGCATGAAAAACGGAGTTTAAAACATGCGTGTACAATAAATAGAAAGCAGATAGAGCATGACAGCAAGCATATACATATTATACAATCTAGTTTGCTTAAATCTTCTCCAGCAAAGTCGCCACTATGATAATCCTGACAGGACCCCCCCCCCCCAACGTCGTTCGGCGCGTGGCTCATTTTGTGAATGGTTTTAGAGTCGCCAATACGTTTTTCGGAAAAATGGGCAAAAGTGTCTTTTTGCACCCATTTCAGTCAAACATTATTCTTGACCGAGTAATTATAAAGATGATAATCAAGCATATTATAAACTATGTAGAGGTATGTGATTGATCAAGATGGGATTTGTCACTTTCATATAACGAGAGAAATATATCTTTTGCATGTCCCCTTGATGAGTATAATTAATGTTTGCATGGCCATGCACAAATGAAGTGTCATTTGTATAAGATTAATTATACATAAAGATTAAGAAACAAAGATTGAACTATACAAGAATGACACTTGTCTAAGCCTTGTGTTCAATTTAGATATCGGTAGACAAAAGGAATTAATATGTGGCATATCATTTAAGGTTGTGTCGTTTTGACCTTTATACCCCTTTGGATAGTAGTAATGTCTTACTAGAGACCGCTTACTATTTGTATAATTAAAACGGATTTTTAATTGCACTGCCAAAGGAGTATAAACTTACAGGATCGCACACCAGAATGAGTTGGATCAAAAACGGATTGGGCTTGGCCCTGGTTGGACTTGGACCTAATTCGTTTTGTTCTTAGGGTTTCTCATTAGGGTTTCCCTTTAAAAGAAAAACTATCAGCCTCCTTTGTTTTCACGTGAAAAGGAGAGGCGAAAAAGTGAGAACCTTAAATTGTGTGCTAATACACAAAGTAAGGATCCGTTCTCGTTCGTGTGTGCATACCGTAGAGGCGTCGTATTTTCTACGCTAAGACGACAACAACAGAAGGATTTGATCCGCTGTGTTCATAGGTATGTTTTTCTGTCAATCATTATTGAACAATATAGATCTTTGGGTTTAATGATTAGTGCAGTTTATTGTGTATGTGATGCATGTTCACTGCCTTAATTCAGTTTATTAGGTTATTGTTCTTTAATTTTTGATCATATTAATCGTTGTTTTTATAGCATGAAGATTCGTTCCTGTTTAACTTTCGATTAATATGGCATCCGGATTATAGTATTCATGCTATATTTTGTTATTTTCGATTACACACACGCACTAGTCCCTTCTAGGCCAACTTAATTAAAGCATTTTTTAATGTTGGCCTAATGTATTTAGAAGTGTATTTTTCAATGTTGGCCTAATGTATTTAGAAGTTTTTGAACTTCTAGACTGCTCCCTATATGACATATACGCAATTATCAAATTATACTATTGCCTAATTTATAATTTACTTAGTACTATTAGGCCTCGTTTGATTCAGGTATTAGGGTGAGTGTGATTAATAATACCAGTATTAATAGTACTGGACTATTAATCCTGGTATTAATTTAATACCAATACCCTGTTTGATTCATGCAATATTAATACTGGGATATATCATGCTGATGTTAATACCATGTTTGGTTCTGTAACTCGTATACGGGGATTATATTTTGGATTAACAAAAAAAAAATGTAAAAATTTAAAAATAAATTAAAATAATAATAATATAGTAGTAGTAGTAGTAGTAGTGGCATTTTTGAAAATATATGTTTCATTTTTCTTAATCCTAGATAAACAATACCACCTCCCCCTGGAATTAAATTATACCACAAAGAGTGGTATTAAGTTAATACCGGTATTAGTAATTCTAACACATTTATGCGAATCAAACAAGGTATTATAAAAAAAATTAGTATTAATAATCTCATCCCACTTTTTAATACTAGAATCAAACGAGGCCTTAGTGCATGAAATCTAAAGAGAATCACAATTAATTTATGCGCGAGAAAGGACATGCCGCTTGAATGCACAAAATAAAAATTTCATAGTCTCTTGCTTTACAATATGATTTAAATGATCAATTAATACGTTATATTAGAATTTCCAGATATTAGTACTTAAAGCTATGCAATATCCTTTTGAGTAATAAAATTGTTAAAAATTGAATCAGTAATATTAAGAGATTGGAGGATATTAAATAAAATATTTCATATTTTTATCTTAGCATTTCTATTCGATTAAGAATGGAAAAATATTTTAGATTATATTTAATGAAATTCATACAATTTTAATTAGAGTCTCTTAGTTAATAAAATTAGTTTATACTTAGATTAATAAATTTGATGTGATGGTTTAGCTAGTGAGGAATATTTTTGCAAAAAGAGAAGATATTATTAGTGTTCTATTTGTTTCCAAATTAATGTAAGATGGTACGTTTTACTTAGATATTCCTTTTATATGAAAGAAATCTAGCTATATATTATTTAAATAATTGTAGTAATATCACTTTTGTTTGTAATATTTTAAATATCGATTGCCTCAAAAAATCTTATAATTTATAGTGTTGTAAAACAATGATTAATTTAAAAAAAAAATGGTTAACAACGTTCAAGTTATGACATATTATCATTTACAATAGTTAGAATTATTTGATAGTCTATATAATTAATAACTTTAGTTTTATTCCGTCAAATTTTTGTTTGTTTGTGAAATCCAAAATAATAAATTGATACTAGGAGTGTCTTTTACTTCATGTAAAAAAGTTGAACCATGAACTTTACATGTGAAATTATTATTTTGGATAACGAGAACGAAAAAAAAAAATCGAACAAAATGAGCACTTAATATCTTGTGAACTAGACAATATAGATGTTAAATACCACCACAATTAACAATTATACTTTACTTTTTCATTTCAATGGTAAGTTGTCCGGTCCAGGTCATGCGCACACTAACTCCTCCCAGGTGATCTTAAAGGCGGATTTCTGAACATCGACCTTGTGTATGTAGTAGTTTATTAAACTTCATAGACTGTTACCTGCATGACGTGTAATTAAATTATACTATTTCCTTATTTATAATTTATTTATTATTATTATTAGTGCATAAAATTAAAAAAGAATCACAATTAATTGATGCGTAAGATAGGACATGCCGCTTGCGTGCACAAATTAAAACAAAAATTTCATGCTCTCCCCTTGCAATGCAATATGATTTAAATGGAAATGTAGAACGAAGATATTGATACTTAAAAGATATGCAACATTCAAAGAAATTAAAATGTTAGAAATTGAATCCTTAATATTAAGAGATTGGAAGATACTAAATGCAAATTTTCATATTTTTATGCCAACGTTAAATATGAATCAAATTATTAATTTATACTTGGTTAATAAGATTGATGTAAATTATATGTATACGTTATAGAAAAAAAAAATTAATACTTTTATATTTGTGTTTGGTGAATTGTCATCTCGCAATCATTTATTTTCCTTTTATACGTATGATATTATTATTATGATAATAATGCAATAAATTTTTTGTTTGTAATTTTCTAAATATATAATATTATAGTTTATTTTGATAAAATCTTGTAAAATAATAATTAATTAAAAAAATTTAAATTAATAATAGGCTAGGTATTTGTATTAATTTAGTTCCAATTTAATCTAATCACTACTTCAAACTAATATATACTAATTAAATGGTAATTATATGCCCGTACCTAAGTCAAACATGCCCTATAAAATACGTAGTTATATTTTTTCATAATCTTGTACAAGATTTATTTTGAATTGTTTAATTTATTATAATTTTCTTTAGATGAACAATATATGCGTCAAGAACACTAATATCTACTAATTAAATGGCACACGCACATATATTGAATATGAACTACTTATATATATATATATACACTTTCATTATCTTGCACGGACACAAATATGTGGGGAAGGTAGGTTTTGCTTTTTTGAAGAGATAGAGACTATTGTTTTTACTTATTCAAACAAGTAAAAATTACAATGAAACGCTTTTTATAACAATATTTATTGTCACATATAAATCAACCCTCCTCGCTTTTTATGTCCATAGTTATGGTCACATATAAATCAATCCTCCTCAAGTAAAATTTTCGACTCCACCACTAATAATGGAGTTGCTAATTGTAAAATTGCACGACACACGTACAAGATTGAAATTTCTTATTGTTTTCTTCTTGTTTCTGTGCCTCAATTTACCAATACAAAATCATGTCTTTTTCTTGTTAAAATTTCGACATGAAGAAGTTTACCAAAATTGGACACGATGTAGACACAATATTGATAATTTTTTTTTAATACAATATTAATACTATTGAAAATAGGAATGATTATTACTATAATCTTATGGCCTGACTGTAATACGATAGTTGATTGTTATTTACATATCTTGTGGACCTTTCTAGAAGTACCAAAAAAAAAAATGAAAAACAAAAAAGGCCTAATCTTGTTCTAGTTCTACATCATATGTTTAAATACATTTTTTTGTTACTTTGATTCGTCACCAAAGTTTGATTTGGGTTAAAAAACTAGGTTTTAATTATATGTGCTCAATGTTTTGCTTAAGATTCCTTAACGTTTCCTTTCCCTTGCCCCGCAGTTGAACGCTGTGTATCTATATCTTGGTTGTAGAACTGTCGATCAGATTTTGATCTAAATCAAATTGAATATGTTTCGTAGATCTAGAGATGTGTTGCAAAAGTTGCAATACGGTGTTTTTTACCTTATATATAGGAATCACATTTAAAATCTTACATTTTTATTAGTTTCAGTTTTTTTCTTCTTATGGCTTGTGTCTCATATTACAATTGATTATCGGTTTTAGTTTTCTTCTCTTGTTTGTTTGCCCTCAAAAAAAAGACAAAGAAAATCATACATTGAGGAGGTTATATTTACACGGGTTGGAACAATTTGTAATTAAAATAGACTATTTTTTTATATAAAAAAAGTCATATATCTATACTATTATAAACTAATATGATTAATAAAAGAAGTGGAATTATTAATTAGTAACAAAATCCGCATATGTGGTCTAAAGATAGTTAAGCTGAGAATAATATCAATACAATTGTGGATCTGGAGGCACAACACCTACCAATGGTTATCAATTAATTCAGCAACTTACATACTATTTTAATATTTTGGATTTGCAAGCTCAAAACCTACCAACGGTCAGGAATTTAGCAACTTACCTAGCTACTATTTTAGTATTTTGTATATTAATTTTGTCCTAAAGAAAATTTTAAACTCCTAATTTGATACATTGTAAAAGAAGAAAGTGGGTTCGTAACTTGACACATATTTTAATATTTTTGATCTGGGGTGCAATGCCTACCAATGGTTAAGAATCTAGCAACCTACCTACTAATTTAGTATTTTGTAAATTAATTTTATTCTAAAAAAATATGAAACGAACGTTCTAAAAAGAAAATGGGTTCATAATATAACATAAAATTTTACTAGTGTTTGGTAGTAATAACGAGCTAATATAAAAGGCATTGGTTTGAATTAATTCTTAAAATATTAAACGAGAGTAAAAGACATTACATAGTTCGGATACAAAATCTATGAGGAAAACTTATGCAGAAATTAATGTTAAAATAAATAAATTTACGGCAACCAATTTTAAATAATTCATGCAATTAAACCCTCCCCACTCTTTTATGCGCATCAATTGTGTAGTAAATTGATCGAATCAGCATATTATGTATGATCAGTGGAGTCATATTCTTACTGATGCATATAACATTATATTTGAATGAATATTCACAACTTATTTTAAATTAAGTTTACAATGAATTTTAAATGTCACATATATTTACATAATTTATGGACAAAAATAGAGTTAATTTGTTTGTTTTTATTTTGTTTATTTTATTCAATCAAAGAAAATATTTTATTTACATAATTTAATGAAATATTGGAAGAAACTAAATAGTTAATATTATAATTTTATTTTCTTATAGGACAAGAAATGTTATAAAAGAGTGTGGCAGTTTGTGTTGAGTGTTGAGCTGGTGAGATGTTGGGGGTTAAAAACTACAGATGAGATAATTGTAAAATTACAATAATTAGATATCCATAATTACAGTTGGAGCAGGAAACTAGCTCATCGGATACTTTTATCCTACATTTCGATTCTTTGTCTCCTTTTCAACAAATAAAATATATCATTTACATAATTTAATGAAATATTGGAAGAAATTAAATAGTAAATATTGTTATTTTATTATTTTATAGAATAAAAAATTTTATACTTCAAAAAATCTTTACAGTAACTAAAGAGTTTTCATGTGAAAATCGGAGTGACGGAAAAACACTAAGAAGTACAAAGTATTGAAAAACATATAAAAATTATTTTCTACGAAATCTGTAATATTTATAAAAAAAAATAAATTTAAAAAAATGCCAATTAACTAAATAATTTAATGTCCTTAATCATCAATTTAAAATTATTTATTTAAATTAATTTTATAGAAGTTTGGGATTTAAAAATACAGTAAAGTAACTCACGTGAAGTGGGTATAAATAGCTTCTCTATTCATAATTGTATGCCTTTTCCCCAATATTTAATGGTTTATTATTGCTAATATATACATATATATATATATATATATATATATTTAAATGATAGTTTGCAAAGATTATTTGGTGCACTTGATCCAATTTCCCATATTTTTAAAAAAAAATTGAAAAAAAAATATTTATTTTAGAGAAAATTTTAGGAGAAAATGTTCTCCTACTATTTAATTTTTAGAGAAAGTGGTCAGTGTTTCTATGACTTCTATTTAATTTTCTGAATTTAATTTAGAATTGTATACAAAGTAGTTTTCATATGCCTTGCATGTGCTGGTGGCTGGATTCTATTTAAAGTTTTTAAATTTACTTTTAGATAAATATGCCTATTTTTATTTTATTTTTTTCTAATTATTCTTGAAACTTTTTTCATTTCTTTTCTTTTTTCGTATCGGCTTACTAGACATTTTAAAGAAGACATTTTGTATGATCTTACTTGTATACTTTGATATTTAAATATATATATAAGATATTTTTAAAAAATTAAATTATATGGCAGAGACAATTTGGTAATTTATAGTTGAGTACACATGGATGACATTTTGTATTCTTGTATATTTTGATATTCAAACATATCAAACATTTTTGAAACATTAAATATATATGAAAAGAAGAGAGGTTTTGGTAATTTATAGTTGAGTGTGCATGGAAGACATTTTGTGTTCTTGTATATTTTGATATTTAAATATATCAGACATTTTTTTAAAATTAAATGTATATGGCAAGGATATTTTGATAATTTATGGTTGAGTGAGCATGAAATTAAGACATTTTGTATTTTGCATCTTTTAAAATTCAAGTAAAGCAGATATTTTTAAAACTCATTATTTGTATTTGGTAGAGACATAGATCAGAACTATCTAGGCACTTTTTATGTGCATTACTCATATTGTAGATATTTACTTCTGATTGTTTGTGCTGGATAACTTTACATTTGATTTTCATGCACATATAAATCTAATTTAGCATAAAAATATGAGTAAGAAGAGCTAACTTAGTAGTTAGGATCATTTCTTATAATAAAAAAGTTGTGGGTTCATATCTTGATTAAAACATTTTATTTTTTTTAATATTAACAATAGTAAAGGAAAATTATGAAAATCACTAATTAATTAGTGTTATAACCAAATTCAACAACTTTCGCTTTATATATACATAGAAACACTTAAGCTCCGTTTGATAACAAGATGGGAAAAAATAATAGGAAAAATAATGTAATTTTATGAAAAGTTGGAAAATAATTTGAGGGATGCGATGAGATTAACTCTTGCTTGTTCGCTTCTTCTATGAAAAAAATTTCTTTGAGTAGTGGTAGAGAAATTTTTTGCACGAAACATAAAAAATGATGGAGAATATATACTTAAAAAATGAGCATGAGATGGAGAATATTCCATAGCATTCCGAAACTTATTTTCAAACATCCCACCTAAATAAGTTATTTTCTTATCTTTCATGTTTATCAAATGGAGTCTTAGCCCCTGTTTGGTAGCTCTTTTTTTTTCCTTCAAATTTTAAAAACTCAACTAAAAAACAACTCTACATTTACACTTCCCAAAAAAGTCTTAACTTTACTTCCTCTTTCTAAATTTTTTTTTAAAACATCATAACTTTAAATTCAAAAATAAAAATTAAATAAAAAATATATATTTAAAACATACTCGTCGAGATCTGTAAAATAAGATCTATTTTGACTATTTTTTGAATTTTTTTTAAAAAATTTTAGTTGGTTGAAAAAAACTCAAAAAAAAACCAAATCCACTTTTTAATATAATTCTAAATTCTATCGAACACCATATTTTAAAATTTTAACTTAAAAACTCAATTCAAAACATCTACCAAACAATCCCTTAGTGTTCTATTTTTCAAATTTCTATATAAGCCCATGTTTGTTATATTGGGCCATCACCAATTGGGCCTAACTTATGTACTTCTGCTTATTTTATTAGTCCAATATTGGGAAATACCATTCCTTTTTTTTTCCTTTAGTATTTAACCCCTTTTTATAATTTTAACTGTGTTGTGGTATTATATACAAAAAAAAAAAAAAAAAAAATCCACAACCATGTGTTTTGCAATTGCCTTGTACTTTTCGTGTTTGCTCCTCCGATTTCAAAATCATAATTAATGTGATACGAGGTAATACGAGATATTCGGAATGTATACTTTTACCAAAAAACTAAGTTATTATATACTATGTTTTCACACATTTACACAACCCTATTTGACTTGATTGAAGATTTCTTATCGATTCAAACATCCCAGATTGAACGAACAAGATCTTCTTCTGTGAGGCACAATAATGAGTTATCTTTTTTATTTGTTTATTTATACTTTTTTTTAATGGCTTTTGGTTCGTGTGGTTGCACAATTCTCCATTGATGATCTATCTTAAAGTGTCTTCGTTTTATGTTCTTAGCACATACCTTGAAGAATCAAGATCATATTGGATTGATGGGATTCAAATCCAACTCACGGCATATTTTTCAAGGTTTTATTATCATATTTTGACCTACATATTTTAGATTATGCAATCGAGAAATATCTTTTTTCCTTTCAACATCTTTACATGTTCACACCAGTGTTCTAAAAATCGCGCCTAGGCGCCGCCTAGGCGGTGCTTAGGCGGAAATCGGTCCTCTCCTGCCCGGCCTAGGGCTAGTCGTCTGTGTTTAGGCGCCGGAGTGATTAGGCGATGATTAAGCGCCGATTTTTGGTCTAGGCGCCGATTTTCCCGTTGATTGTGGCTGAGACGTGGAAGAGAGAACGAGATTGAGATAGAGAGAGACGGAGATAGATAGAGAGAGAGAGTAGCGTACCTGTGAAGTCGTCGAAGCCGGTGAGAAATCGTCGAGGGTGAGATAGGTTGGGGCTTAGAAGATGTCGGCGAGAGCTAGGGTTTTGTTTCGAAGTTGCAGCGGAATGGCTGCTGGGTTTTACGGGGAAAGAGATGATATATATTTCATTTGGGTTTGTTTTATTAAGTTTTTTTATTATTATTTTCACCCTATATATTTTTTATTATTTGTAATTTCACCCCTATTTATTTTTCTTTTGCTAATTTTATTTATTTATATTTTTAAAATTTGGACTTTTTCTAGAATATATGTTTTATTGGTTGGATGTTGGATAATTAATGTTAATTTGAAAGGTATATTATATTTTATTAATATTATGTTATTTAAAATAATATTTTTAATAAAAAAAGTTTGACCGATTAATCCCCGATTAATCCTCTAGGCGCTAGGCCCCCCCCTCGCCGACCTAGGAGCGCCTAGCGATTTTTAGAACATTGATTCACACCCTAGTGTGAATAATATCTAGTATATTGAAAGATAATAGTTTCACACTTTCACGTCTCAAAAACATTTTTCAGATATGTATAATTATAAATTTAAAATCTATATATACCTAATGCAATAATATGTCTACAAACAAAATGTGCGTATGTTGCTTGCTTTCACTAATTTTCTCAACCCTTTATTTTAATGATAAATAAGACTGTATCCCTGGATTTATGTTTTAGAAGTTTGGAATTTTTTTGAATTTCGATTTTAAAACAATCATTTTGACTTTAAGTTAAATTGTAATTATTATATATACTTAGGTGTTTGAGTTAATGCAAAATCTAATTCGGTTCAATGGGCATTTCTGGAACTGAGTAATTTTTTATGCAATTTCCAATTTAATAATTTATTTTGTACAATTGTCCTTTTGTCAAAATCTAGTCTTTATTTAAAAAGATTGGACTTCAAATAATTGGACCAAAAGTTTTGTCATTTATTAGATAGTGTAGGCAACCTAATTCTTGACCCCTGCAAGAACCTTAACAGTTCTCGGAAAATATGCTTTCAGTCCAAAACTCACCCCACACACTAGATATTTCTTTAAGGTGTGTTTTGTTGCGCAGAAATCCACGTGGCAGCGCGACAAACCTTGTTTGTTGCATAGAATTCCACCTGATAGAGGCTTTTTGCATGACAAACCCTGTTTGTAATAGACAAACTTATTCAAACACAGATCAACCACTCTCTGACACATCAGTGTGTTAGGGACCATCACTTCAAAGGTTTGTCGCATGACAAACCGTCCTACTGTGAGATTTTATCGCATGACAAACCCTCCCAGCACTATACATAGGCGTGCACCCCCAAGGGTTCAAGGATAGGATTTTTGCCTTAAAAATTCTATTATTCTCACTAATTTCAAATTCTCTTTATATATTCATATGATTTCTGGAGAATTCTCGAGTCCATTCTCAATATTTGAAATATCATATTTAGGAATCAAATAAAAAGGCTAAAGCCTAGGCGTGCGAAAGTATATACGCAAATTAACACTAGGTTTGTTATTTGATGGTTTAATTTTCAAAAAGAAATTTTTAATCGAATCAAAGAGTAAACTTATAATTCTACGGATTTTAATTTTGGAAAACCAATTTAATATTTTTTTAGCATGCAACAATTAATAAAATAATGGTCCGTTCAACTATGCCCATGTTCAATTTTACGTTTTTTACACTAATATCCAAGGCATTATATATATACATATATATAACACAAGATATGATACAATAAAAATAATAACAATAAATAATATCACATTGGTCCTCAAATCATATCTCTAACATAATCCTTCAGTTTATCCTCGTGGTCGACTAGGCCTAGAGCTAAGTTTCCAAAAGGATCCCAAGCTTTAAGCTATTCATGTCTTCTCTATGAGAAAGAAGTTGCTCAGGGACTTGATTTTATCAAGTAAGTTATTTGGAGTTATACTTACGCAAGACATTTTTTCGAGGATTACACTCTAAATAGTCAACAAGAAGAACATTCATGCAATCTGACTTCGACACTAAGAAGAACTACACCACTGCCGAAAAAACTCTTCTAACCCAGAACACTTGATTTAGTGGGAAGGCAAGATATATCGAGTGAACTCTCACTTGTGGGATTTCAACTACAAGAGGAGACACTTCCTAATTTGCCCGTACACGGTTTATGGACATTCACCTAGGGACCGCAGTCTTATAACGAGCTACACAGTCACAACCCGTGTGCTCGACAATCAATTCAACCCATATGTGTGATCTTATCAACTAGAATATATATCCATTCACCACCAACAAATATATCACAAGCCACACAATCCATCACACATATGCAAACTAACATACGAATACAAATCATCCATATAGTGTTGATAGTACATTTCGTGTCTTACGCTTTATCGTTATATCATTATCCGTGTATTATGGTCAATTGATACGTCATCGGTTACTTCATCTTACAGTGTATTTTTATGTATAGAATTAAGGCCATGCGAGTATTATCTAAGTACATACGTCATTCTATCCAACCCAATTTAAATCCTATGATTCCCACATTGTTGGTGTGAATACGGCGCATTAGTCTCCTACAATTGTTATTACGGCAATCTACATCCTACCAAATCGTAATTATAACATATATGGGGTGTAATTTTAATGGTTAGATACAAATTATAGTATAACAAATGCATATATATTAATGTACCAAAAGTTAGTTTACGTATTTAAGGGTTTTATGCCAACATTATAAATTATCATCATATAAGTGAAATTTCTTCCACATTCATGTATTTTAAGTAATATTTAGCCAATACTGACAATCAATTTAAGGTTTACTTACCCAAACCCACATGCATGCAATCAAACCCTATGTTTTGTCAAAAACCCCAATTTGTGCAAGAGCACTACATGCAACAAGGAGTAGATGTAAAATCAATTTTAATACTATTGTTCCCACCTAAAATGAAGCTTTACAACAAGATTTGAAGCTTGCAAGGATATGATTGATGGTTGGATCAAAAGCTTTCTCAAAGCTCGAAGTTTAGCTTTAATGATGAAAAAGAAAATGAAAATGACGATTCTTGGTCCAAGTCTTGAATCAAGATGAAATATCCACTTAAATATCTAGAGAATCTCACTCCTTTCTCTTTCTAGAACTCTTTTAGAGTGTTGTTGTAGTGTGTAGCTCGAAATGGGGGGAAAGATGAGGGTTTTAGGTGTTTAAAAATGGGTCAAAATTAGTCAAAATCGACTCTAGGGCTCCAAGATCGATCTTGGGGGTCTAAGATGGATTTTGGAAATACTCGGTCTAAATTTTTTCTCCCAAGATTGATCTTGGACCCATTGCATTGAATTCATCTGTATTTTGCTCTCCCAGACCCCTGAGACGTTGGAATCTTGTTCGGGGCCAAACATGAAAGTTGTAGAAATGAATGATACAAAACTCTTGGCACTAACAAGGACTCATCCAAAGATTCCTAACAATCAACAAATCACGAAAAGTTCAAAACACGAGATAAACATCCCGATTCTAATTCAAACCACCCGAGTAACGAAATAATTACTCATACAAATGTAATATGCCTAATACTATATGAAAAAACTGTTGGATCATCCAAACGGAACCCGAATCTAAAACCCACTGTCCAACGTGAAGATTAAGCCATAAACAAGCTTAAGAGTGAAATTAACAAGCAAAGGAAACTCGAGGTATTATAAAACGAGTGCTTAACACCTTCCCAATTCGTAATATAGTTCCCGAACCCTATAAAATCCTAATTTTGTAGACAAACGTATAAGAAAAAAACTTATCTATAGCATTTCCCCTTACACAACTCTTTTGCCCATTTTCTCATACAACGTACTGGCAACTCTGAACGAACTCTCATCTATAATAGAACAGAAGGATACACGATATGAACACAACTCTTTTGCCCATTTTCTCGTACAACGTACTGACAACTCTGAACGAACCCTCATCTAGAATAGAACAGAAGGATACACGATATGAACTTTCACCCTATAGAAGCAAATGAATCGATGAAATTTTTTCTAATATTTCAAACCCCTAAACTAGAGGTTGGGACCCAGGGGTCGCATTTGCAAATTCTCATAGCAACACCTACCAATGGTCAAGAATTAATTCAGCAACTTACCTACTTTTTAATATTTTGGATTTGCGGGCACAAAACCTACTTATGTTAGGAATTTAGCAACTTATCTTACTATTTTAGTATTTTGTACATTAATTTTATCTTTACAAAAATGTGAAACTCTTAATTTGAAACGTCCTAAAAAGAAAGTGGATTCCTAATTTGACATAAAGTTTTGCTAGTGTTTGGTAGTGAAAATGAGATAGTTAATATAAAAAGCATTCAATTTGAATTATTTCCTAAAATATTAACTGAGACTAAAATACTTTATATAGTTCGTATACAAAATCGATGAGGAAAACTTATGCACAAATTAATGTTAAAATAAATAAATTTACAACCACCAATTTTAAACAATTCATGCAAATAAACCCTCCCCACACTTTTATGCACATCAATTGTATAGTAAATTGATCAAATCAACATATTATGCATGATCAATGGAGTCATATTCTTACTATTGCATATAACATTATATTTGAATGAATATTCATAACTTATTTTAACAGGTTATGATGAATTTTAAATGCCCCATATATTTACATAGTTTATGGACAAAAATAGAGTTAATTAATTTATTTTATTCAATCAAGTAAAATATTTTATTTACATAATTTAATAAAATATTGGAAGAAACTAAATAATTAATATTTTTATTTAATTTTCTTATAGAACAAGAAATGCTATACTTAAAAAGATTTTTACGGTAAACTATAGAGAGAGAAAGTAGAAAGAAAGTGTGGGAATATGTGTAGAGAAAGTAGGAAGAGAGCGTAGGAATGTTTGTAGAGATCTTGACTAGTGGGATGTTGGGGCACAGATTGAAATAATTGTAAAATTACAATAATTAGATTTTCGTAATTATGGATGGATATAACAAGTCAGAATAACTAGCGGCAAACTCATAGGACACTTTTATCATGAATTTCCGTTCGTTGTTTCTTTCTCAACAAATAAAATATATCATTTACATAATTTAATATTAGAAAAAACTAAATAATTAATATTGCTATTTTATTTTTTTATAGAAAAAGAAATTTATAGTTGAAAAAATCTTTACGGTAACTAATGAGTTTTCATGTGAAAATCAGATAGATAGAGATCAAGAAGTCACCACCAAGCATCGAGAAATATATAAAGAGGTGTTTTCTATAAAATTCAAAATTTACAATACTTACAAAAATTTTAAAAACTATGCAAGTTGACTAGATAATTCTATGCCCTTCTCCATCAATTTAAAATTATTTATTTAAATTAATTTTAAAAGGGTTTAAGATTTAAAAATAAAATAACATGATGTGGCATCATTCTAAGGTCTTTCATAATAGGTTGTGTATAAATAGGTTCTCTATTCATAATTCTACGCCCTTCTCCCTCAATTTGATGTAGTTTAGAGAGAGTATTTGGCTCATCTCGATCCAATTCCCCATTTTTTCAAAAATAAAAATTAAATAACTAAAATATATTCTAGAGAAAATTTTAGAAAAAAATGTTCTCCGATTCAACTGTAGTTTTTCCTTAAATATGAGGATAAATTTGAACATAAAAAAGTCATTTCAAGATAAAACCATAAGAAATAAGTTTTAGAAGACATTTGGACGCCCTGTCCATTCTCTAAAATACTGCAAGGTTTATAGTAAGGATTCCTCGAACAAGAGGAAAGAATAGTGACCAGTTCGAGTGAATTTTTGTAGAATTTCCCCCCAAATTTAAATTTTTAGGGAGAGATATAGGGGTGAATTCAACTTGCAAACTTAACAGCATCAAGATTTTTTCGCGTTTCTCACTGTGCCTTTTTATCTCTTTTTTCTCATTCGTTTATCAACCTAGCATGAATTGACCATTTATATGCAAGAGTGATTAAAACGACGGAATATTTAGAACATAAAATTTCAATTTTTTTAGAAGAAATAGTCGATTAATTTAAAGAGTTTGCAATCTTAATTAGTTATTGATTATGTAGTGTTTAGAATGATTCTAAAGTCAAAGTGAATCTCTAATTTCAAGATAAATTAGTTGGTAAATTTATTTATGATCGACGCACCCAGAGGTAAAAATTATTCTTCAAGATTGCAACGTGTGTGGTAACCTATCTATATGTGCGTTCATTACTACTAAACCAAAAACACATTCAAATAAATAAAAACTACAAGTTTGATTATGTATCAGAACTGAGATTATAAATAGTATTATGTTTTGGAATTTTTAAAATGAAATCGGCCGTTCAGTTTTAGATTGACTTTTCAGTAAGAATTAATTGAATCAAAGTATTGTGAATATGTTATGCGATTTTATATTTATTGTAACATGAGAAAAATATTAAAAATTCATTTTTTTTTCTTTGTGAAAACTAAATTTTGTGCAAGTTAAATAACTAATCTACACCATTTAAAGATGGGTTAGGACCCAGGTCGGGTTGGCTTAGCCAGGTCATTAACTTTGTGGCCAAAAAAAAATGAAACTCGTAATTTTAAACATTGTAAAAGTAGAAAGTGGGACCCTAACTTGACAAGGAGGGAGTAAAATTTTACTAGTGTTAGTAGTGAAAATGAGCTAATATAAAAAACATTGGATTTGAATTAATTCTTAAATTAATGAGATTAAAGACACTACATAGTTCATATATAAAATATATGATGTAAACTCATGCACAAACTAATGTTACAATAAATACATTTAAAAACACGAATTTTAAACAGTTCTTGCAATTAAACCCTCCCTACTCTTTTATGCACAACAATTGTATAGCAAATTGATCAAATCAGCATATTATATACATGATCATTGGAGCCATACTCTTACTGTGATTGTAATTTTTATGCAACTTTAAGGTGAATAGGCAAGAGTAGTTGTGATGGTAATTTGTTAAGAAGCTGTGGGTAAATGATGGTATTGCCTTGGCCAGGTTACGCGCACACTAATCTTTCCCAGCGATTTTAATTAAAAGAGTATTTTCCAACATTAACTTAATAGTGTATTTAGATGTTTTTAAATTTCTAGACTACTCCCCACATGACATGTACGCAATTATAAAATTATAATATTGCCTAATTTATAATTTACTTATTATTATTAGTGCATGACATCTAAAAAGAATTACAATTAACTTATGTGCAAGAAAGGACATGCAGCTTGAATGCACAAAATAAAATTTTCATGAACTCCACTGTGCAATATGATTTAAATGATCAACTAATACATTATATTAGAATTTCCAAATATTGGTACTCAAGGCTCAAAGCTATTCAACACTCTTTTGAGATATGTAATATTAAGAGATTGGACGATATTAAATGCAATATTTCATACTTTTATCCTAACATTTTGTTTAAATAGATAAATATTTCGGGAACTTAATTATACTATAATAATAAATAATAATTAATTTTAAAAAAATAATAATAAAAATAAGTTAACGAGGTTCAAGTTACAACATATCTATAAGAAAGGTTTCTGTTGACTAAATTAAGAGTTTTCACAATTCTATATAATCAAACACTTTATTTACTATTCTTTACACATTTTCAACCTTAAGATGTAATTTATCTCCAAACGCAATCTCTAATTTATTTATTTCTTCACACATAGCATGCTTAGAACATCTTTATTACTAACAAGAATTAATGTACCAAAAATATTTATATTTAAGTATTTTTAAACATATGCTTTTCACGTGTTACTAAAATCCTTGCTCATGGTCAATTTCTAAAAATATTAGCTCAAAAGGTGTTGTCAATAAAATTACTATTAACAATTTTCATCAATTTTTTCAATAAAAATTATAAACAATATGGATCTTGATAGATTTCAGCGAATTTTTTTTTTTACAATATAAATTTTAATTAAAATAGAATTACTAATTAAAAGTTAAAATATATTAAAGTTCAAAAAATGAAATATTAAAGTAAAAATGATAACGTGGCACCTAGATATTGTCTAGGAGATCCTCTAGATGTGATTATTCGCACAATGACTTTTAGCATTTTTGGCATGTCGCCTTTAGGTCATTATCCATGTTTCATTGGAGATGGATTTTGAAATTATTGTTTTCATATCCTATGTGGCACTTAATTTTTCTCCACGATTATATTCAATATGCTCTAAGATTAGAGATATGTATACACTTATGTGCTCCTACCCACACACAATCAAAACAAACACAATTTCTTCCTCCTCAACTTTTCTTTAGGGCTGGGACCGGTTCGGTTCTTGTCCTAAATGATAAGAACCGGAACCGAGAACTGAAAATTAAAAACGGTTCGATTTTGCGCAATTTTTTTCAAGAACCGAAAGTGGAACCGAACCGGTTCTAACGGTTCGGTTCTACCGGTTCTTCGGGGAACCGTTAGAACCATTAGAACCGTTAATAATCGTAGGAACCGGCCAAAAACGGTTATAACGGTTCTTCGAGGAACCGTTAGAACCGTTAAAACCCTTAAAATTGGTGAAAAACCGATCTAACGGTTATTCGGGGAATCGTTAAAACCATTAGAACCGTTAAAACGGTTCCTAACGGTTCCTTTAATTAAATTGATTAAGGAACCGAGAACCGAACCGTTAATAACCATTAGGAACCGAACCGTTAAAAAGTCCACTTTAATAATAATAACCGAACCGAACTGGTTTTTTTCTGTTTTTTCGGTTTTCGGTTTTTCGGTTTATTATCCCAGCCCTACTTTTCTTTAAAATTTAAAATTATAATAACTTTTAAGCCAAGTATCTATTTTTAATAAACTTATATATTTAAAACATACTCATCGATCCATTATTATAAAATTATGTATATTTTTTTTTATTTTTTTTAACCTATACAAGTTAACAAATTGGTGATTTAAAATTATGTTAATTTCATATTATGATTTAAGTAATTTTTCTCCAAGAGTTTCTCTTTTTTTTCCTTAACTTTTAATTTAAAAGTTTATTTATTTATACATAATTTTACAGTCATTTTTCCAAATATTTGTTTCAATGAAAGCAGTAGTATACTTTTGTACTAGCATAATATGAGATTAGGCATAAAACAAAAAATTAATAAAAAATGTTTGGCAATGGAAAAATATCCGATACTCCTAGGTGAGAGGAAAAAACCAATGCACCATTATTGGACATTTTTTAATATCTCATTTATACATTGTTTATTCCTATTGTCAAAGTAACTATACATTTGCCGGATCATAGTACTAGTTTGAGAAATCATATACTTTGTGTTTTTAGAGTTATACGTACATTCGTATGTCAATCGATAATTGCTTTGGCATAACACCGCTCTTATACGTACAATATCTAACTTTACATTTTGTTTGCAGAAAACACCCTTAAGTTTGTTGTACACATTCTACATTTGCTTACATTGATAATGAATTCGGATAAACATATCAAAATTCTCTTATTTTACTCACTTCTTTCAAAATAATACATAATAACAAAATATGTTCCTAAATCATCATTGATAAGATTTGTTTATCTCACCCTGCCGGATCTAATTTTCATAGTACAACTTAGTTTACCCTAATTTTTGACGCGCCGAAAATACTTCCGTGCTTAAGTACCCAAGTGCAGGTTGTCAAGTTATAATACTTGGTAAGTCCAAGTGTCGAATGACAAGGATAGTCGGAAAGACGATGTGGTAATTATGAGTCCAAGGTTTTGTTAAGCGAATTTAATTGGTTGATTTTAAGGTTTGATTTTAAAGTCTTACAATAAAAATTAAAATGATGTAACAATAGATGAGAAAAGGATAATGTATTATAGAATTCATTTGTTTTGCAAAGTTACGTAAAATCGACCCCATTCAAAGTCCTCAATGCAATTCCTAAGTGTTGAGTATTTTACCTATTTCTAAGTAAAAGGGTGTGGAGCAAAAGCAAGCCATTCCCATAAAAATGCCATATAAAGAAAGGGTGTAAGCAAAAATCAACACAAGTGTATCTCTCATTTTTTATCTTGTGACAAAGGATGTAAAGTAAGTGCAACCCATTCCCATATAATGTCAACCAAGATTCAAACTTAAAATACACATAAAGAAAAGGCATAAATTTAAACTAGGCATTTAAGAACTCATTGTTAGTTTCCTTTAGGCAAATGACTTGATTATGAAAATGGCCAACTACAAAGAGTTTAGCTCGATAAATCATAACATTTCATCTGTCTAAGATTGGGAGGTCTAAGTGGATGTCAAACCGTCCTATATAGACTTATTTGATAAATACAAATTGAATCCTTAAAATGATTAATAAAGTTGTTTATGACATAAATTTAAAAGATAGTACACTAGTCCCTAGTCCTTCTTAGATGATTTTAAACGATCATTTTCCAACATCGGCTTAGTGTATTTAGATGTTTTTAAACTTCAGGACTACTCCCCACATGACATGTACGCAAGTATCAAATTATAATATTGCCTAATTTATAATTTACTTATTATTATTAGTACATGGCATCTAAAATGAATCACAATTAATTTATTAGCAGGAAAGGACATGCCACTTGAATGCACAAAATAGAAATTTCATGAACTCCCTTCCTTACTGTGCAATATGATTTAAATGATCAACTAATAGGTTATATTGGAATTTCCAGATAAAATTGGTACTCAAAGCTATGCAACATTTTTTGAGAAATGAAAATGTTAAAAATTGAATCTGTAATATTAAGAAATTGGAGGGAATTAAATTCAGTATTTCATACTTTTATCCAAACATTTCAATTCGTTAAAAATAGACAAATATTTCATGAACTTAATTATTCTATATTAGTAAACAATAATTAATTTCAAAAAAAATAATTAAAATAAGTTAACAAGGTTCAAGTTATGACATATCTATAACAAAAATTTTTGTTAACTAAAGTAAGAGTTTTTGTAATTCTGTATAATCAAACGCAAGATTTACTATTCTTTACGCTTATTTTCTTTCTAATTGATTTATTAATTAATTTACCAAAAATATTGACACGCAAGTATTTCTAAAGATATATTTTTCACGCGGCACTAAAATTCTTGTTCATGGTCAATTTCTAAAAATATCATCTCCAATGGTGTTGTAAATAAAATTACTATTGACATTATTCATCAAATTTTTTAATGAAAAATTATAAACAATATAGATCTTGTTTGATAGATTTTGGTGAAAAGTTTTTATCAATATAAATTTTAATGAAAATAGAATTATAAATTAAAAGTTAAAATATCAAAAGTTCAAAAAATGAAATATTAAAGTAAAAATGACAACGTGAGATGTAGATATTGTTTAGGAGACCTTCTAGTTATGATCATCCTCACAATGTATTTCCTTGTTTTTACCATGGCACATTTAGGGCTCGTTTGGTTCAAGTTTTAAATCATTCATGGAATGCTACATTCCATTCTAGAAGCATTCCGTTGTTTGGTTCGAGTTTTGGGCTAGGAATGATCATTCTGGGAATGGAGCATTACTTCAAAGTTCTCCCCCTTAAATGGATGGGAATAGAGTATTACTTAAGGTATTCTCATTTAGATTTTGTCCTAACATTTCCTCTAATACTAAGACAAAAAAAATCATTTATATTCCTCCCAAAAGGAAAAAAATAATTTTTTTTTTTATTACTAAACTTTTTTCTTTTTATTATTATTTTCTTTTCTTTTTATTATTAAATACATGTGACGACTTTTCAAAGTTTAACAATAAAAACTTATATTTTACCTTGCAAAATGTTAGGACTTGTCTTTTCATTATTTTAAAATGAATAACATCTTATTAATTCACACGTATTCATTCATATTCTCGATTGAAGCTAATTCAACATTCTTAGAAAGAAGAACTAATGTCCGAACCAAACATTGGCAAGACATCCTAAATGCCATGAGAAAAGCTTTCCAGGAATCTAGAATGTCCATTCCCTTCCCAAAACCGCGTACCCGAACCAAACGAGCCCTTAGGGTCATTATTAATGTTTGGTTGGAGATGGTTTTTAAACCCATTGTGTACATATCCTATATTGCCCTCAATTTTCTTCCAATTCATTCTTACATTGGCCCTCAATTTTCCATTTATTGTCATTTTTACAGATATTTGTTTCAATGAAAGCAGTAGTATAATTTTGTACTAGCATAATATGAGATAACGCATAAAACATAAAAAATAAAAATGTTTGGCTTCTAAATGGAAAAGTATCCAATACTGCTAGGTGAGAAGGAAAAAACAATGCAATATGAATGTTGGACAATTTTTTTATATCTCATTTATACATTATTTACTCTGATTATCAAAGTAAATATACATTTGTTGAATCATAGTACTACTTTAAAAAATTGTATAATTGCTTTGACAATAACACCAACCTTATACAATATCTAACTTTACTTTTTGTTTGCAAAAAAATCCCTTAAGTTGTTGCACGCACTCTACATTTGTTTACATAAGTAATGATTTTGGATAAACATATCAAAATTCTCTTATTTTACTCACTTCTTTCAAAATAATACATAATAACAAAATATGTTCTTAAATCATTATTGATACGATTTATTTATCTCACCTTGTTGGATCTAATTTTCGTGGTACAACTTAATTTACCATAATTTTCTCAATGTTATTTTAAAGAACATTTCCATAAGCTTTTGTTACCCTGAAAATTACAATAAAAAATATTTATATAAAAATATATTTTTTCTCCATATAAGTTTGTGAAATAATCCTTAATTTGACGGTGCTAGCTTAGTGCTTCAGACCAAATAAAAGGGTGATGGTCAAAATTAAGTTATGAATATTGACATTGTTATAACATATACGTACGGTTATAGACCAAATTTATCCTATCTAAGATTTTCTTTTTTTTCTTGCACCTTGCTGGATGTACGGGCATACCCTAGTTATGTGTATAATAATTAGAATTATTTGGTGGTGTATATAATTAATAACTTTAATGCTTGTTTGGCTCAAATGTTTGTTTGTCTTTTTTTTTTTTTTTCGTGAAATCCTAAAATAGTAAGTTAACACTAAGATTCTCTTATACTTTATATCAAAAGGTGGAATCATAAGTTAAAAGGCTCAAACTTTCCATGTGAATATCATTTTAGATAACATGAAGAACTATAACTCCAACCAAATGAGCACGTCTTGTCAATTATATAATGTAGATGAACAATACCATAACAATTATCAAATTATACATTTTTTTTAAATTGAATGGTAAGTGTTGTCCGGGCCAGTTCACGTGCACACTAATTCCTCCCAGGCGATCTTAAAGACGCATTTCTGAACATCGCAGCTTAGTGTATTTAGCAATTTTTAAACTTCTATACTGTTCCCCACATGACATGTAATTAAATTATACTATTTCTTAATTTATAATTTACTTATTATATTAGTTCATAAAATTTAAAAAGAATCGCAATTAATTGACGCGTGAGATAGGACATGCCGCTTGAATGCACAAATTAAAATAAAAAGTTCATGCACTCCCTTACGTACTGTGCAATATGATTTAAATGATCAACTAATACATTATATTAAAATTTCATGAGCAAATGTAGAACGTAAATATTGGTACTCAAAGCTATGCAACATTCTTTTGAGAAATAAAATGTTAAAAATTGAATCATAATATTAAGAGATTGGAGGATACTAAATGCAAAATTTCACATTTTTATGTCAGAGTTGCTATCAGTTAAGAATGGAAATTTATTTCAAATATGAATCAAATTATTAGTTTATACTTGATTAATAAGATTGATGCAAGTTACGTTATATCTATATGTTATAGAAAAAAATAATATTTTATATTAGCGTTTACGAATTTTTAATCCCTAGTCATTTATTTTCCTTTTGTATGTATGATATATTATCAAGATAATTGTGTAATGAAAATTTTGTACAAACTTGTTGATCAGAAAACAACCTTAGAGGGGGGTGAATAGCGTTTTAAAAACTTAATGCAGAATTAAAATATTTTTAAAATGTTTAAGTAAAGTAACTTAGCTAAGCAATAATATCAAGGAAATAATCAATTTCAAATAATCAATCCCAAGACAAGCAAATAAGCAATTTCAAAATACAAGCAATAATATAGTAATAAAAAGAGAGTTTGATCTAGTTTAGAAAGATTAAACCAATTTGAAGTTCAAGACTTTTTGTTCTCACGGCTCGGTTTCTTAATACATACGTCCGCGCTCAATTAGTTCCCCGAGAATTTTCACTATTTAATCTTCTTCGGGTGAAGATCAAACCTCAATACAAATGTTTCTATGCACATAACACTCACAATACATCTATACCCACTACACTTCTCACAAGATATGCTCTCTTACTCTACAAAGAGACAAACTCTCTTTTGAAATGAAGAATGAATTGTTTGTGCTGATACATACCAATACAATAACTCTCAAGTGTATTTGAATATTACAAATGAAGTTCATACTAGAATTATCAAGATTGATCAAAATATATAGCTCAAAAGATGAAAGATTGATCAAAATGTGTTCTTGAATCTTTGTATATTTGAATATATGAATAATAAAGTATTAGAATGATTTAAGGTATGTTAAAATATGTCTAGGACCTCATATATATACCTTGCAAAAGTATATGGCCGTTGGGAGTGATTAAGAAAGGTTTTGGGTTAAAGGTATACATTTTCAAATTTTTCAACTAGTTTTAACAAAAAATTCAAATTTGTTTTGATAATTTTTCCGAATCTGACCGTTGGATCATGCTCAAATTTTGGTCAAAAGTGATACGAGATGTTTTCTAACTACTGTAAAAATTTTAAAATGATCGGAGTCCGGTAAAGCTTCCATCATACTGTTAGATCAAAACTATGCGAAAATTGAGCGAATTTTAAATGTAAAATAAAAACATTTTTGCAATTTAACAATTTAGTTCCAAATACAATTCTAATGAGTTGTGAACCTAAGAGATATGTTTCTAAGATACCTATTTTTATTAGAGCTTAAAATATAATCATTTAAAATTAATATGAATTTATTTTGAAACTCGGTCTTTGTAAAATGATGTTTTTCAAAGAAATTTAATTTCAAACTTGTTTGAATCAATCTTTAAAAGATGTATAAATACGTTTGAGTTATAAGGATTTGATCAATAATGTAACTTTACATAAATCTTAAGCACTCACTCAATTGCTGAATTAACGAACATTCGAATGCTTTAATTTGTTTCTTCGAATTGATTTTCACTTGAAACTTTTTCTTATAAGCTTTTTATATAGTATTTTGATCTTTTGTGCTTCATGTTTGTATTGAGAAATTTGATCTTCCTTATCTTGTCTAATGATCGAATAGTGAAAGAGTGATAATTGTCATGTTTTTCTTGTCTTGTCCAATGATCGAATAGTGAAAGAGTGATTCTTGTCTTGTCTAATGATCGAATAGTGAAAGAGTGATCATTGTCATATTTTTTTTGAATTTTTTAAGTAAATGAACTATATACTTATATTAAGAAACATGTTAAATTACACATGATTGATTTATTGTTATTATCAAAATAAGATTAAGACCTTAGGTCAATAAAACTCTTGTAAAACAATAATCAATTTTTTAAAATAATAATAATAATAGGTAAGTTATTTAATTTAGTCCCAATTTAATCTAATCACCACTTCAAAGTAATATGTACTAATTAAATGGTACATTCTTACCATCTCTTCAATATGTCTGTATGTATGTTGAATATGCCCTATAAAATAGTTATATTTTTTCATAAGAATTTTTTTGGAATTGTTTAATATTTTAAAACTTTCTTTAGATGAAAAATATATGTCGCAAAAATAATAATATCTACTAATTAAATGTTAATGTGTACATATGTCGAATATGAATTTATAGTTATATATATACTTTCATAATCTTGTACAAACAAAAAACGTGGGAAAGGTAGGTTTTGTTTTTTTGAAGAGATAGAGACTAGATGTAGGAAATTTGAGTCACTAAAAAAATTAGATTTTACTAATTCAAACAAGTAAAAATTACAATGAAAGGCTTATATGTCAATATTTTTTGTCACCTATAAATCAACCCCCTCAAGTTAAATTTTTGGCTCTGACGTTAATAATAGAATTGTCAATTTGAAAATAGCACAACCACAAGATTAAAATGTCGTATCATTTTCTTGTTGTTTATGTACGTTGATTTATTAACACGGATCGTGTCATTTTTGTGTTAAAATTTTGACACGTAATTTACCTAAATTAACTAGACACGACATAGATACAAATTTTTTTATATAATATTAATACTATTGAAAATAGGAATGATTGTTATTATAATCTTATGGCTTGACTGTAATACGATAGTTGATTGTTATATATTTACATATCTTGTGACCTTTCTAGAATTACCATGCATGACTGAGAAACAAAAAAAAAATTGAAAAAAAGGCCTAATCTTGTTCTAATTCAACATCATATGTTTATATACATTTTTTTTTTACTTTGATTCGTCACCATATTTTAATTTGGGTTAAAAAAGTACGTTTTAAATTTATGTACTTAACGTTTTGCTTAAGATTCATTTAATATATATATATATATATATATTTGAAACAATTTTATTAGTTTATGTGGTGACCAAACCTTTGGTCACGTTAAGTGAGGACTTGACTCTTTGATTCAATTTCATTTGACAAAATATAGTACAAGGGTTAAATGAGTGAAAATTTTCATGAAATAAGGGTGAGTTTTTTCACCTTTTGGTAAGGTTCGATTCATGGGAACCCGGTTTCCTTTCTCTTGACCCGCGATTGAACACCAGGTATCTATATTCTGGTTGTAGATCTATCAGTAGAAGATATTTTGATCTAAATCCAATCCGAATTAATCCAATGTACTTTATCGAATATGATTTTGGAATTTTAATACGATAATCTTATTACAATCCGAATCCACTAATTTGGGTAATTAGCACAAATGATCACCCCTAAAGTTTATCACTTTTCTTACACTCATCCCAGAAGTCTTTTTTTTTTTTTTTTTTACCCATAACCATACTCAAAGATTGTACCACGTCTCATGCTTGTCCAAAACTGGATGTGCCGTTGAAATAGTGGACAGAAAAAGCATGTGTAGTCCACATGCTATTATTTTGTGGAGTACTTTTGGTATTCTTCGATGCTTCTTCCTCTCTTTATCTCTCTTCTTCTCTCCGACCCTTATACATACATGGATATATATATTTTCGGTCACCTTCGCCAACTCCAGCCAACTTTACCACCACCACTATCTCGACCTTTTCTATCTCTAAATCTTCGCCCTTTGTCTCTCATCCCCATCAACATCAAAGAATAAAACACGTCTCTCTCATCAACACTATTTCTCCCTTTCTTCTACCATTATCATCATCACCATGCCTCCGTTCATCATCAGTAGACCCCAAATTAATAAGGGTGTATTTGCGCAAAGATCTCATCATTCTATGGATTGAGGGTTTCTTGGATTTAGGGCAAAAAAATTATATTATGTAAATGTAAATATATTTTCTTTGTTTTCTATAAATAACAAAATACACCATACTCAATCTCAAAAATTAAAAATTAAAAGTAACTAGAAAAATCATCTCTTTGGAGAGCACAAAAATGCTTGCAAAAAAAAATTTATTTAACTAACAACTCTCATCATAAAACAAATTGAAAATCAACCAAGTTTAAATTTCTCAACCTTTCCAACAACTGATCTTGCCTCAATATCTTCCCCTCCGTCAAGCTCATGAACACGCTCCGTGGGACGAGCCGGAACCATGTGGCTGTGGCTATGGCCGTGAATCTGGTTCATGTTACGAGAGAAAAATGGAAGAGAAGTTTCTTTCTCTCTATATATATATTGAAGTTTCTATATATATATATATACTAGGAGTAGCCCGTGCCAAAGGCACTTTTAGCGCTGTCATGCAATTTCAATACCTAGGTCGAGGTCCGGCGGTGACTATAACAGCTCCGATGCTTTGTCGCCGGGAGAGGAAGAGCATGTGTTTGTGAAAGTGCAGTGAAAGTGCAAGTGGTGTTTGTTTAGTAAAGGAGGAGAGAGAAGCGGGAGATAATTTTTATCTCCTTTCATCCTAGCCTTCCATTTATCTTTTGATCAATTAATAGCCACTCATTTTTTTATAAGACACATACATTTTTTGATTCAAAATCCTTCCTCCCTTATTATATAGATATTGTATCCCTTTCCATTATCTATATTTATTTCCCCATTCACATTGGCTAGGTTTGGGGAAAAATAGAACCATGAGAGAAGTAGAATAGCTAGGTTTTTTCTTTTAATTAATTTGAATTTGACTAAGCTCGTGCACATCTACCAAAATTACCCCTCAAAATATAATCACATGGCTGCAGATGCTTTTTCCGTCCACTTTTTTAACGGAACATTTAGTTTTGGACAAGTATGGGACTCTATACAAACTTTGGGCATGTTTCTGTGTAAAAAAAAAAAAAAAAAAAAAAAAAAACCTTCCGGAATGAACATGGGAAAAGTGGTAAACTTTATGGGTCATTTGTGTGAATTATCCCACTAATCCAATAATTTAATGAAGCAAATATAAAATCATAATCCTAATTATGGAGAAGAAAAATATTGACATAAAGGACTCAGATTTCTCATTCTCCCCATAAAAAGTTCGGATTGGATTGTCGAATTGGAGATTTATTAATTAAATTCACAAAATCGTATGTGGGTTTTATTCTTAAGAATCCCTTAAATTATCATATCGAATCTGATTGAATAGGTTTTCCAGATCTAGAAATGTGTTGCATAATTTGTCATACCGTGATTTTTACCTTATATATAGAAACCACTTTTAAAATCATATATTTTTATCAGTTTTGAAACTATTTTTTTTCTCATGCTTTATGTCTCATATTAAAATTGATTATCAGCTTTAATTGTGTTCTCTTGTTTGTTTGCCTTTAAAAAAAGAAAATGAAAATCATACAATGAGGAGGTTACATTTAAATGGGGTGGAACAACTTGTAATAAAAATAGACTTTTTTTATTAAAAAAAAGAAAAAATTCATATATCTATACTATTATAAACTAATGTGATTAATAAAATGATGGATACATAATTTAAGGATTGTTTGATATTGCATATAGATCGAACAAAATATTTTTGACAAACCCTACAAGATGAAAGGAATTTCACCTTTGTGGATCACGTAGATGATCCGAATGAGGAGAATAGGGTTTGGTAGAATCAATTGCGATCTGGTTAGATTTTTTAAAATCCGACTAGGCTGTGAAAATCGATCATTTTTGCCATCGAACAGACTTCTAATCGTCCTGATTTTTCTCATATTAATTGTGACTTTGCGTTCCAAACTTCATATCCAAAAATTAGCCTAATCCAACGGTGCGATCAAAAGTTATGATTGATTTATGACTTGAGTACCTAAAACTTAAAGATCTTCTATCATATTCCCTCCACATCAAATCTTGCATCGAGTGTGGGATTCAGTATCACCAATATTTCATCCTTTCTCAATGGAACACATTCTAATTTGTGAAAATTCTTGTTACTATGAGAAGAGCCAATGGAAGCATATATATAAGGCTGCGATAAGGACCCTAAGGAGAAATAAGTGTTTGGGCTTCTTATGAAAAGTTGGAATCCTAATTCCATTATGAATTAATTATTTTCATGAATTATAATTTACACCACTAAAGAATTATTATTGCACTCCTATCCTTATCTTAAAATTATATTTCGAACTCCTTGTAATTAAATGCTTATTATTCTCTACAAATTAAGATTATAGATAACCGTTATTTAAATTAAATTACTAACAATTACATTTAAATGACTTCTTAATCATTGAGACTACCACTTAACTTATTTGACATGTTAGATTAACATAATCCACCTGTAGGATTTGACATGATCAAAACTTATAAGCTTTTTAAAGGATTATCACCAATCCCTATACTAGGATGTAGATTATGCCAATAATTAATATTTATCATATAGTGTTGTTATCCAATTCACGAAGCTTATTGATCCATAAATGAATATCACTTTTAGTGATTCAAAACAACAAATATTACATATATATGTTTATTAGTTATTTCAAAATTAAGAGTATAAGCAATCATAATAATCATCAAATTTTAAATTGTTTTATATAATTAGTATAAAATTAATTAACCAAAACTGGTTTTCTTTATTTCACATAAAATGTACTAGCATAATGAGTTGAAACTATACCGTTTTATGTAGTCAAGATAAACTACTAAAATTTGCACACAATCATACCGATGGGTGTTCGATTCTATCTAAAACTATGAAGCACTAAACTTACATTTCACAAGAACCGATAATATGATCCTCCTTGTGTAAGTAAACTCTACACACCAAATCAGCTATTATATGGAATAAAAGACATTCATATACAATATTTAAATAAATAATATAATGCAACCATTACCCATAAAAATTCTCACTAAAAGGGTAAGGACCTTAAGAGGACTAACTTTTTTGTCCTTAAATGCGAACCAATCATTTTAAAGAGGTAAACAGATGAATTTTTTTATGAAACTTGGTAAATATTATTTTCATGATTAGATCACACCCACCAAATTTCATTGAAAATTTCAATTAGGAAAAGGGTTAACTAAAAATTGATATATATATATGTGTGTGTGTGTGTGTGTGCGCGCGCGCGGGTGCGCGTTTATGGCCGTTAAAATTTAAGATGTTTAGCTAAACCAATTTTCGGTCGAATTTTTTGATAAAATTTTGTGGAGGTAATTTACTAATCATGGATATCATCTTCCCTAAGTTTCATATAAAAAATCATCCATTTACCTCCTCAAAATGATTGGTCCGCATTTAAGGATCAAAAAAATGGTCCTCTTTAGATCATTCTCCCTCATTAAAATAACAAAATCGAGTTTATAACATATCCAAACCAAAAAGAAAATCATGTCTTTTAGTATATCACTATAACATAAAAGAGGTAGAATTATTACTTTGTAACGAATCCTTTTGAAATTGAAGCCTACATATATGGCCCAAAGATAGTTAAGTTAGGACAGTATGGGTACAATTATGGATATGCGAGCACAACACCTACCAAGGTTAGCAATTAATTTAGCAACTAACTTACTTTTTAATATTTTAAATCCATGGGGACAGCACCTACCAATGGTCAAGAATATAATTCGACAATATACCTACTATTTTACTATTTTGTACATTAATTTTACCCTCAAAAAATATAAAGCTTGTGTAGACACCCCGATCCGTGACCCCCGCAAGAACCCTAACGACCTCCGAGAACTACTATTTTGGGTCCGGGACCCACCCGAGGACCCGGTACTACACTAGGAGGGTTTGTCGCCCGATAAACTTGTTTTTTAGAGAGATTGTCGCACGACATATCACATTGTCGCGCGACAATCCCTGATATGTCACGCGACAATTCCACTATGTCGCACGACATTCCCCCTCTGCACCAGACCAACCACTTTCTGACACATCAAACTGTCAGAACCATCACTTCAGCCGTTTGTCGCGCGACATTCCCGTATGTCGCGCGACATATCACAATGTCGCGCGACATTCTCCTTTTTTAAGGAAATGTCGCGCGACAATCTCTCCCGAGCAGTATAAATAGGACCAACACCCCCAAGGGTTCAAAGGCGGCAATTAGAATCCGAGAATTTGGTGCTTTAGATCTGATTTTTGTCAAGCATTTTTTTTTTTTACTATTATCTTATTTTTGAAGAATTCTCGAATCTATTTCAACACTCGACGTGTTCCGTTTCTGGAATCGATTTCTCGGAAATATCTGAAGGAAAGAGAAGATTACTATCGCCAGAGATCCCTCTGCCGTATTATATTTTCTTTCTTATTATTATTCTCGTCGGGAAGGTAAAGAAAGTCCCTTCTAGTATTTAAGATTAGATATCTGTGTACTTGTTTTACTTCTGTTATTCTGTCCACGTTTTATTTGAATAAACTTATTGTCAAGTTACCAATAGTCTACCGTTTTCAAAACAAAAGACCCTGATAAAACTACTTTCAAAACCAGAAGAGTAAGTACATTATCGTCCGGATAAACCCTGTTTTCAAACCCCGGACCGATAAAGACTTATCTAGGAATTAAAATCCACATATCTTGTCTTTTTCATAGACTGCGACGTGTCTGATAAACTCTCCTCAAAGAGTTCAAATTCCATATTGAATTAGTCCCGACATAAAGATCCGAACCTTTTTCAAAATAATCACAACTCGAGAAAACCGTCATTATCTGAGGAAATAATACGGAATACTCTTTCAAAAATAAAAGGTTTTTGTCATTTGTCATTCACATCTTTTAAATATAAAAACATCGGATCTCGGAACACAAAGGTTTTCATCCCTTTCCCCGTTTTCCCAAATTAGGTTTTTTTTTAGAAAGTAGTAGACTGTCGGTAAAAGCATCCAAGTTTTTCAACATAGAATAAACATATAAGACCACTAGAGACCGAAAGGGCGGAATGGGTGCTTAACACCTTCCCAAACCGTAATATAGTTTCCGAACCCCTATAAGAATCCCGGTTTCGCAGACAAACGTGTAAAGAAAGGCTTGTCTATAGCCTTTCCTCTTACACGACCTTTTTTGTCCGTTTTCTCGTAAAACGTACTGGCGACTCTGAATGAACCCCCTTGCATCTAGAAATAGAACGTAGGGACACTTGATATGAATCAAAGAAAACGCTCCAGCAAATGGAACGACGGAATCAGTTCCGACGTCCCATGACCCCCACAACCAACGGGGACGAGACCCGGGGGGTCGCATTTGCGGATTCTCACAGTGGCGACTCTGCTGGGGACACCATTAGAAAACTAGACTCTTATATGTGGACCTTTGTTTATCTGTTGAAAACTTGCTTTTACTGCTTTCCCTACTCATGTTAATTGATTGAGAAGAAACCTTTTTCTAAAAAATGGGAGTTTTTCGAAAAGACGTAATAAAGATAATGATATTTGTGAAACCAACCTTTCGAACTTTACACGCACTATCACAAATCATGCATTGGTTCTACGAGTGTGAAGTTTACCCCAAACCCTCGGAAGTATTATAAGTGAGTAGGGAGTTGGCTTGCTTGGGCCAACATAAACCGAAAGCATTTACTTCCACTCTCCTTGGCCAAGTACGCCCCCGAGGTATATCGAGTGACGAGAACACTCACGTACCCGGGAAGTATATCAAAAGATTCTTGCACGTACCCGCCCTTGGGGTATATCGCAAGGTCTTGCCAAAAAGGAGGGAGCCTGAAGCCTTAACCGTTCGAACACCTGCGCTGCATCTAAGATTGAGTCAGTTAAAACACTTGTCATACAGCTGTAGGGGATGTACCACCTTGCGGCTTACTTTACCACACCTATTTTCCGAGGTTTTCTCTCGACCATTTTTAGTGATTCTTTTGGCAAAAATCGAGTCGCATCATAGTCTCCCTTCATCTTCGCCACGTGGTTTCGCCTACAGCCATAAAGCGACGTCAGTCTGGAAGGTTGGGCCGGTCGAGATCATACCGGAAGACTAGTGAGACCAAGCATACCTGAAATGGCCGATGGACGAGAGAATCAGGAGACAAATCAGAGCCTAGCCGAGGCGTCTGCAGTTCAACCGACTTTAGCCGAGATGCACCGTTTGTTGATGACCGTCAGCATGAATTTGGCAAGCCTCACAAGTGAGCAACAGAACACCCGGATTCGAATGGAAGAGTTGTCAGCCGAACGGACCGCACCACCCGGGTTTGAGCAACTACCACCGAATCGAGATCCGAATCAAGGGCAATCTTCACAAGTACTTCCCCCAATCCAAGGAACCAATCCACCCCAAACGGGCCCCAACATGGCCGGTCCCGTTCAAACCGACCCCAACAATCAGAACCAATGGGCCCCGGATTCAGGCCCCACATACCAACAACAAGAGCCACCTATCGTCTGGCCACAACCTCAGCAAGGCCTCGATCCCCAATATCAACCATGGCCACAAGTCCCCGCAAGACCTATTCCACCAGCCCCAATAGCCCCTCCCAATGAGTACCCAGACATCAACCGACTCCGGGCAGTATACGCAGAATCAATGATAGCCCGGGAACAGCCCGATGAGGTGTCAAGAGAGAGCGAAGAAATGAAGAAATTGAAAGAGCAGATGAAGGTTCTACAAAGAGGTGTTTCTCTGATGAAAGGGGCAGACGAGATCACAGACATGAACGCCTTTTCCCTCTACCCAGAAGCCAGACTACCTCAAGGATTTAAGCTCCCCTCTATCACCAAATTCACTGGTACTACACCCCCCAAAACCCATCTCCAATCCTACATCAGATCCATGCAAGTGTCCGGCTGTGGAGAGCCGGAGCTGGCTCAGGCTTTTCACATGACTCTCACGGGGGCAGCCCTGAGATGGTTCTTCGACCTAGAGAAACACCACACGAAAACTTGGGGGGATATCGTCAAAGAATTCATGACCAAGTACGGGTCCAACGAGAATTTGGAAATTACCCGTAAACACCTGGAAATGGCCAAGCAAGGCGAGAAAGAAAGCTTCAGTGACTTTGTCACCCGCTGGAGGGAAATGGCATCCCAAATGTCCAAACGGCCCGACGAAGAAGAGCAGTTAGAAATCATACAGAAGAATTTTACTCCAGCTGTATTGAACTGCATGGGAAAGCATGTATTCCCACACTTCAGAGCCCTGTTGAGTATGGGGTCACAGGTAGAGGAAGAATTGGCCAGAAAGGCGGACACGGATACCAAGAAGGCCTCTTACACTGGAAGAAAGACGGCCACTCCAGCCGTAAACCAACTAAGCTCGTACCCATATCAACAAAACCCATTTCAGCAGTCACCGCAAGTCCCCCCAATGAGTTGGCCTACGCAGGGAGACTCTTCAAACACCGAGGTCAAGAAAAGGAGAAATTTCTGCACCCTCCCCACTACTCTGGTCAAAAGCCTGGAACTACTCCAAAAGGCCGGACTAGTCACCCCACTCAACCCACGCCCTCCACCAAATCCTATTCCCAACACTTGGAGAATGAATGAGAACTGTGCGTACCATCAGGCGGCAGGCCATGACACGGAACGTTGTTTAGCTTTCCGCCATCGTATCCAGGACCTCATTGAAGCCGGAACCATCCCCGCACCCGGCGGGCCCAATGTTACCAACAACCCCCTCCCCAATCATGCTCCACCTGCAGGAATTAACGCCTTAACCACTGATGAAGGCTTTGATCCCGTGGGACTCATTCGGGACGATTCAGCCTATAAGGCACCCGTTATGCTATCGGCAAAAGCACAAGTTGCCCCAGGCCTCAACCCAATAATTGACCAATGGATGGCCAAGATGAACTTCCTACCTGGGCAGGGCTTAGGAAAGACAAATCAGGGGATCTCGCAACCACTCACCATCAAAACCAATCCTGGGAAAGCTGGGATAGGATGGACCCAGGACAAGAAAAAACAACCATGGAAACCCCGCCCCCCTCATAAGGAGACAATCTGTATGACAGAAACCTCCCCCGGGACTTTTAGTTGGTCGGCAGAGCCAGAGTCGTCAGAAACTTCAGAGGGATCAGACCCAACATCCCTTTGGATACAACAGATTACCCGCTCAGGAAAGGTATACCAGCCACCACAAATGGATGCCGAAAAATCACCGCCTCCAAAAGAAGTAGGAGAAGACCGAGTACTGGAACAGTTGAAGAAAACCCAGGCACACATCACCATTTGGGGCCTCTTGGTTGCCTCCAAACCTCACAGGACCGCTTTCATTAAACTCCTGGATGAGGCTGTCATATCGCCGGACTCCACGCCCGAACAACTGCCAAACATGATCGGGTCACTCACAGTCCAAAGAAGTCTGTCATTTTCAGATGAAGACTTGTCTCCGTTGGGGAGAAAACACAGCCTGGCTCTCCATATCACCGTCCGAACCCGAGGAAAGATCTTGCCACAAGTTCTCATCGACAATGGGTCGACCATAAATGTCTGCCCCCTAAAGACTGCCAGATGCTTGGGTATCTCAGATTCAGAGCTCTCACCATCCGCTGTAACCGTCAGGGCCTATGATAATACCAGGAGGGCCGTTCTGGGTCTCTGAAACTTGATCTCATGATTGGTCCCGGAAGCTTCCCGGCCGACTTTCAAATCATAGACATTCCTTCCAGTTTTAACCTACTGTTGGGAAGAGCATGGCTACACGACATAGGAGCATTCCCCTCCTCCTTGCACCAAAAGATCAAGATACCGTTTGAAGGGAACATAATTACCATCCAAGGAGATCCTGAAAGGACCTTGGCGGATATGGAGTTACCAGTTTTGGGAATCGGGAGCCAGAGCATGCAGTTAGGAGGCTTTTCTTACGAGCCTCAAGTGCAAACTCTTAGCACCCAGACAATCAGGTATCTTCCCCCTGACAATATCCCCGGTCTCAGCACCAAGATTACAAATATGTTGAGAATGATGAAATACTTGCCTGGAGCCGGTCTGGGAATGGGACAACCAGGACTACTTCAAGCATTGGAACCAGTAGCAAGGTACGAGAGGGAAGGTTTGGGGTACCAACACACTGAAGAGGACGATCAACAAAAAAGGGGTCGAGAGCATCAGTATCCGAGTTTCAGCTCTCTGAACGGGTTCTTTGTCAAAGAAGGAGAGGACTTCCCCTTTTGCGGCTTCCAGGAGCCTTGGAGAAACAGCGACGGAGAGAACCTTCCTGGGTGGGAAATCTTCTATGAAGAGGACCTATATATCAAAGAAAACACCGTACACAGCTTCGCTACCAGGTTGACAATCGGGCCGAAGGAAGAAAGTGAAGACATGAAAGGCGAAGAGGAAGAAATGATCGGAGATCTCTTCGACATCATGGCTCTGGGAGATGATGAGCCAGGAGACGACCCTGTACACTTGATATACGCTGATCCAGACTACCAAGGGGAAAGGGAAAAGAGCGAAATTGTAAGGGTGAGAGATAAGAGTGAAGGTAAGGATAGGAAGGAGTCACTCCTAAATGAACTTTTTAAACTTGTACCTGTAAATACTAGTATCAATAAAGAAGAGTCTATTTTGCGTTATCCTGTTATTTTTAATTCTGTAATTGCTTATATGGAATTGGAAAGAATGAACGAACACCCTGAACGGGAGGAGCAACGTATACAAAGCGAGGAAGGAGACACTCTTGTGATTAACCTCGGAACAGAGGAGGAAAGAAAAGAGGTCCGCATTGGGGCAAGCCTAAGTGGGACAGAGAGAGAAGAATTCACACAAACTCTGAAAGAGTATGTGGATGTCTTCGCCTGGTCTTATGCAGATATGCCGGGTTTGAACAGTCAGATAGTCATGCACGAAATACACACCAATCCAGAACTTAGGCCCGTCAAACAGAAGCTGAGGAAACTTACGCCAGAATGGTCCTTAAAAGTGAAAGAAGAAGTAATGAAACAACTGAGTGTGGGATTCTTACGGGTGATCGAGTACCCCTCGTGGTTAGCCAACATCGTGCCTGTTCCAAAAGCTAATGGGAAAGTCCGCATGTGTGTGGATTACCGGGATCTCAATAAAGCTTGTCCAAAGGACGATTTTCCATTGCCCAACATCGATTTGATAGTAGATAATACTGCCAACCACGCCCTGAAGTCATTTGTGGATGGTTTTGCCGGATATAACCAGATCAAGATGCACCCGGATCACCAGGAGAAAACAGCATTTATCACACCGTGGGGAACATACTGCTACACCGTTATGCCGTTTGGGCTGAAGAACGCCGGGGCAACACGTATCAGAGGGCAGCTACGGCTATCTTTCACGACATGATTCACAAAGAAGTAGAGGTGTATGTAGACGACATGATAATCAAGTCAAAAGAGAGGGAAGGCCACGTACCAGCCTTGCGAGCCTTCTTTGATCGGCTCCGCCAGTATCAGATGAGACTCAATCCGCAGAAATGTGTGTTCGGGGTAACCAAAGGAAAACTCCTGGGATATGTCGTCAGTAAGAAAGGAATCGAGGTGGACCCCGCTAAAGTTCAAGCTATCCAAGACATGCCCGAGCCTCGTACCGAGAGAAAAATCCGGGGTTTTTTGGGTAATCTGCAGTACATCAGTAGGTTTATCTCTCAGCTCACTCAAAAGTGCGAACCCATCTTCAAACTCCTGAGGAAGTCTTCAACAGGAGAATGGAACGATCAATGCCAGGAGGCTTTTGACAAAATCAAAGATTACCTCTCCAAGCCCCCAGTGTTAGCCCCGCCTCAGACCGGACTACCACTAATTCTATACCTAACCGTCACTGATTCAGCCGCAGGAGCAATGCTAGCCCAACACCTCACCGATACCCGGAAGGAGCAGGCCATCTATTTCCTCAGCAAAAAGCTATCCCCATTTGAGATAAACTACACACCATTGGAAAAATCGTGTACCGCTCTCGTCTGGGTAACACAGAAACTACGGCACTACATGCTAGTTTTTCCAGTCATCCTGGCATCACGGATTGATCCGTTGAAATACCTCTTCGAGAAACCGGCTCTCTCGAATCGAATGGCAAAATGGTTATTTCTACTCTCCGAATTCGACATCACCTACATGACCCAGAAGGCAGTCAAAGGCAAGATCATAGCTGATTACCTGGCCCACAATCCGATATTGGGAGACATGATAGAAGAAGCCGAGTTCCCGGACGAAACCATCATGAACGTCGAGATCAATGAAGACTGGAGGTTGTACTTTGACGGGGCCGCCAATCGGAACGGAAACGGGATAGGCATCCTGTTAGTTTCTCCGGACCAAACTCACTCCCCGGTGTCATATCGTCTGGACTTTTTCTGCACCAACAATATGGCCGAATATGAAGCCTGCATACTCGGGTTAGAGATCGCTCTTCAAAGGGGTATAAAGAGAATACAGGTATACGGAGATTCAGCACTAGTGGTCCATCAAGTTCTGAAGGAATGGAAGATCAGAGATGAGAAATTAGTCCCTTACCTCGCCCGACTAGAAGAAGTCGCAGGAAGGTTCGAGCGTGTGGAGTTTTACTATATCCCCAGGTCCCAAAACAGTTTTGCTGACGCATTGGCAACCCTGGCATCTATGATCGATATTCCGGAGGGGATGGAAGAAATAACCCTCACGGTACAAAAGAAATCAGGACCCGCGCACTGCATAACCCTTGAGGTGGAAATTGAAAAAGACGGTGACTCAACCGTTTGGTTTTATGATATCTGGAACCTGCTGAAGAACCATCAGTATCCCGAGAACGCGGGTCACACTCAGGAGACTAGCATCAGGATTCATACTCTGTGCCGGAAGATTGTATAAGAGGAACTACGACAAGACTCATCTTCAATGTCTCACCGAAGAAGAATCGGTTAGAATGATGGATCAGATACATGGGGGCGATTGCGGACCTCATATGAGCGGGCATACGCTTGCCCGCAAGATCATCAGGCAAGGGTATTTCTGGTCTACCCTACAAACTGACTGCGCTGATCATGTACGCCGTTGTCACAAATGCCAAATTTATGCTAAGTCCCAGAAGCTTCCTCCAAAAGAGTTGTACAACATGACTGCTCCCTGGCCTTTTTCAGCTTGGGGAATTGACGTCATTGGGAAAGTCTCACCCAAAGCCAGCAACGGCCATGAATTCATACTAGTAGCCATCGACTACTTCACCAAATGGGTGAAAGTTGCCCGATTCATCAAAAGGAATATTGTCTGCCGATATGGGGTCCCACACGAGATCATCTCAGATAACGGCACCCACTTCGAAGGAGAAGCTAATACAGTCATGGAAGAATACGGTATCACCCGACACAAATCTTCGCCATATAGACCACAAACCAATGGGGCAGTTGAAGCCGCCAACAAGAATTTGAAGAATATCCTAAGCAAGATGACCGACACCTGCCGGGACTGGCCGGAGAAATTACCATATGCATTGTGGGGATACCGCACCACCGAAAGGGTCTCTACCGGGGCAACCCCGTTCTCGCTTACATACGGGATGGAAGCAGTCCTCCCTGTCGAGTTAGAGGTCCCTTCCCTCAGAGTAATGCTAGAGAATCAGGTCAATGAACTGGAGTGGGTCCAGGCACGTTATAACGAGCTAGCCTTACTAGATGAGAAAAGATTGAAAGCCGCATACCACCATCAAGGGTATCAGAAGAGAATCGCTCGAGCATTTAACCAGAGAGTGAGGACTCGGGGTATCAATGAAAATGACATCGTGTTGAAAGAAATTCGAGAGCCAGCCAGAGATCCGAGGGGAAAGTTCGGGCAGAAGTGGACAGGGCCGTATATCGTCAAAGAAATCAATACAGGAGGCGCCGCTATACTCACTGACCTAGACGGGCAGTTACTACATTCACCAGTCAACATGGACCGACTGAAGAAGTATTATCAATAAGCACGACATGTATAAGAACTACGTAAACCTGAGCCCCAACTCGAATATTGTATTTTCTGGAAAAAAATCAAAAAGGGGGGAACGTAGGCAACCTGAGAAGTGACTTCAGGCCCGGTTTAAAGCTTTGTAAAGAAATTTATTTCTCATAAAAGTCCCTTCATATATTATTAAAGAGGTGGTTCAGAACACCGAGAGTTACAAAGGAAGTACAGCATACAAAGAAGAAACTAATCCCTAGGGGTTGGCCACACTGGGTCCTCAGCGGCCAAATCAATTCGAGCCTCATCCAAAATCTGGTACGCAAAGACAATGCCATCCTCTGTAGGCTCAGAATCCATGAATCGGAACCACTCCATTTGAAAGGGGTCATCAATCAGCTCTCCTTCTAGAGATTGCCAGCAAGAGCGGATAATGTCAGCTCGGAGGGGCCTGGAAATACCGAAACGAGCATAGTTAAACTGACGAGTCAGTCGAGCACGCCACATCCTCTCTACCGATAAAGAAACATGTGGGGTCACAAATTTAGACTCAGAAGAGAAGTTGTTCAGACCAAGGGGAACCTCCTGAGGAATGTTAAACTGCCGAAGAAGACGCCCAGGGAGATAAAAGGAAGTAAACCAGAGCCCGCGGAGCCGAACGTAGTTCTGACCCCCGGTGCTAAGTACCATCGCCCTCAGCTTCCACCAAGGAATGTTCCACCGGATAGCCCGAAAGTTCTTCGAAAACCACACCGTCCAATCAGAGGAAGACATGGTCAAAGCACCAAAGAGAGGCCGATGGAAGAAATGAGTCGGATTGTCGAGCCGAACTCCGCTGAAACCCACCGATCGAAAGCGCTCTAGCAGCCACATGTATAGCAGACGCGGGCTCCCCTGGAAGAAGGGCGAGGCCCCCCGTTGAACATCATCAAGGCCATTCAAGGTCTCTGCAAGAATGATCGGCACTATAGACTCCCCATTTCTAGCCTGGTAAATCAGACTCAAGATAGTTGGATCAACACGGGAAGAACCCGTCACCAGCAGCATATCAGAAACCAGGCAAATCAGGGCCGCTGCAGTACGCCCCACGCCGTAAGAGGCCCTATCTTCATAACGATGAAAGAACCTCACCATTTTGTGGAGGTCAAGGAGCCCGTCGACAATGAAACCATCGCAGGCCGCTTGGGGAATGGCTAATAGAGCAATTAGCATGTCGCGGGGACCGATTCCTTCTATAGGAACTGCCATCGGGAGACGAACGTCAGAACGTAACAGCCAGGAGAACTCCTCATAGGTTGGGCAGAGCTCATCTAGTCCAAAACGGAAGAGATGGTCCGCAGGACTCCAGAAATACAAGGCACCTAACAGAAACGAGAAATCTACAGGACGATGGCACCAGCCCGCCAAAGGACTAAATGCACCAAAGTTCAAACCACTTTCAGAAGATATCAGAGCATCTCGAGCTTTAACATAAGAAAAATCAGAGTTGGTACGGTAGGAAGACATTTTGGAGAGGTGTGGGGATGAAGGAAGGAAGATGGGTGTATTTATAGCAAAAAAGAGGGTCCTGTACCTGTTTGTCGCGCGACAAACCCATTTTCAGGGGGAAGTGTCGCGCGACAAACCCATGACCAGGAGGGATTATTGCGCGACAAACCCATCTGGGGGGGACACCCTACTTTTTTCCTTATACATAATGGTCATCTTTGCCAAAAGAATCACTTCTGGATGCTTTTCTGTTCTCACTTTGTTCTTTTTTTGCAGGAAACATAAGTATCACTACACTACAAGGTATGACTTTTAAATTACCAACTCTTATATATATATGTATATATCTTGCACAGACAGAGAATAAAAATATAATCAAACACAGATAAAGATATTTTATAAAACCAACAAAAGAACAGTTTTTAAATATCCGTCTAAAATAAATACATATCTGTCCAACTAACACTAAATGCAGAAAAAGAAAACTAATCTACTCGGGCGCGTTTTGACACGCTCCCGCTATCACCCGAGCCCTCCTCGGGAGTAAGATCAACAACTGGGACACTGGGAGCAAGAGGAGCTGCCGCCTGGGAAAGACCCGTAGACTGAACCGGCGCCGTCGGACGGATCACCGAAGATCGGGATCGCCTAGAAGTCCGACTACTACTCCGCCTAGACTCCGACCGAGCATGGGAAGAGGTCAGGGGGTCGTCCGGCCGTAAGGAGACGTCGATAGCCCTCTGATAGTCGCGCATGTAGGCTGGAGGGTCTCGACCGACGTACTGGAGCAGGTTCCAGCTGTAGAAATACTGGGCATACCAGGCCCGTAGATCCGCCACCCGTACACCCACTCTCTGTAAAAAAGACATACAATAAGAGGAGAATCAGCACAGTCAAAATAAATAGATATAAACATGAAAGTATCAGGAGAAGTTGAAGAAGATACCTCATCATCAGAGCGACCACCCAAGAAATCAAAAGTATCCTCGGGAAGGGGATACTCCGGGACAGAATATCGACATAGGCCCGCGCCGACATAAGAAATATCTCTGGGGAGTGGAGGTAGATCTACCCACGAAATAGATGACCCCGCAGGAGCAGCTGCAGAAGAAGACCCTCCCTCCTCACGAATGGGGAACAAGGGTGGACGAGAGGATGAGCCGCCAAAGTCCGGAGATCGGGCGGGAGGCCCCATGACAGTCGTCGGTAGAGGGGTCAACGTAGCATATGTTCGGACCCCCGGAGGATCCACCATGGCCGTCGCCCCCAAAGGAGGTACCCCACTAGAAGGAGTAGTCACCGCCGCGGAAGGAGTCCGCCCAAACTGATCAAAATCTGCCCCAAGGTCCGCGGGCTCCCAGGACCTCTCAGAAAATCCCGCTCTCCCCTCAGCAGCCTCAGCAGCAGCAAAAAGGCCCCCCGGAGACACGGAAGGGCCGGTGGGAAACTCGAAACCCTCAGCGCGCTGCTCCCCCGCAGGTGTCGCCTGAGGTGGCGGCTCCGGAACCGCTGTCGCATCGCCTCCCTCGCCCTCTGGCCGATCACCACCCTCAGCCGCAGCAGGAACATCCCTCTCTCCCTCAGGATCCTCATCCTCAGAATCCGGAATGTTGTCCCTCTGATCAGGGACAGGTGGCAAATGACCCGGGACCGCCCTAGCTAAATGAGTCTGTCCCCGTATGTAATGGGGATCACCTCCCAAAGCCTGGTATCTCTCGTAGAAGACCCGTCCCCGAGTCCCCTTCGGCTCCCTCATCAGGTAACGGGCAGCAAAAACAGCGTAGTCTCCCTCCTCGACGAACGTCTGGAAACCGAGTCCGTCGACTAAAGCCTGCACCATCACCTGATCAATCTCACCCGTCCGCCTCATCAGAACAGGAGGGAACAAAGGGACACGAGGCCACTGGGACGGCGTATGCTGACGGATGACCCTCTCGCCCAAGTAGAAGAGAAGGCCGTACTCATCCCGGATAAGCCGCCTGGTCCTCGAGGCGGTCAGAGCACGGCCATACCCATAATGATGACCCAGATCACCCCAAGGGGCCCACTCAATCTGAAAAGAGAATAAGATTTTATTTCAGTAAATTATATATTCTATTCTATCTGACTATTGAAAAGCAAGAAAACTAAAAATATTTTTACCTGCTCCTCCCGCAGGTCATGGACGGCAGCAGCTCCAGTCTCCCTAGTCCGGTATACATAAGGAGCCCTGTAGTTCCCCGCGATGAATCGGCGGAGAAAAGGGAACTGGTCCTCGTTCTCAACGAGGAGATCCACCTGGGCGCGACCCAGACGGGTATAAGCTACAAACCAGCTCTGAAAAGGAAAGATAAAAGAAATCATCAATGATCAACAGGTAAAATGTAAAGAACCGAAGCAAAGACAGAAAGACTAAAAAAATGTACCTCCCACAGCAGAGAAAAGCCCTTGAGGTTCAAGGCTAAATGACGAGAGACCTGGTCCATGGCATCATAAAGGACTGCAAGAATGAAGCCTCCCCAGTCATAGTCAAATATGAGGCTGAAGTCCCGAAGATAGGGCAACCACCAAAGATGAGCCGTGTCCCCACCACGAGCCTCGAATAAATCATGGAGTGTCAGTAGAAGAAGGACGCGGGCATACTAACGCGCCTCCTGACGGGTCATAGGAACCCCTGAAGCGACTAGCCGAGCCCTCTCTGTGGCTAAACGCGTAACCAAGACGCCCCGAGGAATCGTGTCACCAGAACTCCGCCGCTCCGGGAACCATCCTAATGAACTAACAATGCCCTCGGCTGTCAGACGCAGGGGAACGTCGATCTGAATAGGGACCCCCCTGAAGGAATCCCGGTCAGAGCAAAAAGATCAAGGGGTGTCATCGTCATCTCACCCCAGCTCCAGTGAAAAGTATGAGTAGTATCCCACCAGTGGCAAGCCATTGCCGATACTAAAACTGTCGCCCTAGATACTCGCTCTGGGAGGGCGTCGAAGAGGGAGCCGAAAGGAGTCGCGAAGATCAACTCCTAGACAGGGCCGGTGCCCGTCGCCACTCCGAGGATATAGTGTTGGGGGAACCCCAACCTCGGCCAACCCACTGCAGACAAAAGAACGAGTATGGGGTTATAAGGGTAAATTATGTAATTTCCAAAACCTGAGGGTACTTTGGTGTAATTATGAGAGTTATGGGGTTATAAGGGTAAATTATGTAATTTCCAAAACCTGAGGGTACTTTGGTGTAATTATGAGAGTTATGGGGTTATAAGGGTAAATTATGTAATTTCCAAAACCTGAGGGTACTTTGGTGTAATTATGAGAGTTATGGGGTTATAAGGGTAAATTATGTAATTTCCAAAACCTGAGGGTACTTTGGTGTAATTATGAGAGTTATGGGGTTATAAGGGTAAATTATGTAATTTCCAAAACCTGAGGGTACTTTGGTGTAATTATGAGAGTTATGGGGTTATGAGGGTAAATTATGTAATTTCCAAAACCTGAGGGTACTTTGGTGTAATTATGAGAGTTATGGGGTTATAAGGGTAAATTATGTAATTTCCAAAACCTGAGGGTACTTTGGTGTAATTATGAGAGATATGGGGTTATGAGGGTAAATTTCTAAAACCTGAGGGTACATTGGTGTAATTATGAGAGTTATGGGGTTATAAGGGTAAATTATGTAATTTCCAAAACCTGAGGGTACTTTGGTGTAATTATGAGAGATATGGGGTTATAAGGGTAAATTATGTAATTTCCAAAACCTGAGGGTACTTTGGTGTAATTATGAGAGTTATAGGGGTTATAAGGGTAAATTATGTAATTTCCAAAACCTGAGGGTACTTTGGTGTAATTATGAGAGTTATAGGGGTTATAAGGGTAAATTATGTAATTTCCAAAACCTGAGGGTACTTTGGTGTAATTGTGAGAGTTATAGGGGTTATAAGGGTAAATTATGTAATTTCCAAAACTTGAGGGTACTTTGGTGTAATTATGAGAGTTATAGGGTTATAAGGGTAAATTATGTAATTTCCAAAACCTGAGAGTACTTTGGTGTAATTATGAGAGCTATAGGGGTTGTAAGGGTAAATTATGTAATTTTCAAAACCTGAGGGTACTTTGGTGTAATTATGAGAGTTATAGAGTTATGGGGGTACATTATGTAATTTTCTAAACTAAGGGGTATCACAGGTAAAAGTATGTGTTCGCTAAAAATCGGGCGTTATTCCTAGTCAGACATGCATACTAACATTATCTAAAACGAATACAGGAAACGACAAGAAGCAGAACAGATAAATGCACGAAAGAAAACATACCAGAGATCGACGACGAATCTCGTGAGAAACGGGCTCCATCAAAAGCCACGGGACATCCGGGACCGGAGCAGCTCGGATAGCATCCCGATAGACCACCGCCCGACCGCGGTCTATCCCATCCTCATCATACCAGTCCAAGTCCGCCCAGTCGTCGTGATGAGGGCTGCAGCGAAGAACGCCCTGAGCGTCAGTAAAGGTGACCTCCTCCTGGTCACCCTCCAATCGGTCGAGATGAGCAGGGTCCATCAATATAGGTAGAATATATGTGAAAAGGTCGGAAAAGTCAAAAACACGGCAGAGCTTCCGCGCTTGGGAGAGAAGAAAAGAGAGAAAAAGAGAGCTAGAGAGAGAAAGAGAAAGGAGAGAATGAGGTGGAATGAGCTCAGCAAGGGGTTTATATAGTGGGTCAGTTTGTCGCGCGACAAATGGCCACATTGTCGCGCGACAAAGAGCCAGATACCGAAGTGTCGCGCGACAACCCCCCCTCATCCCTGATTTTTTGACCTTTGTCTCATTTTATCTTCTGCAGAGGCACTTCGGAGAAGCAGTTTTCGGAAAATTGCTAAAAACCGCACACCCATGATAAAAAGTTCAAAGAGAAAACTTCCAAATCATCTCTCCGAAAAAATGCGAAAACAGAATGCCGCGATTAAAAGTAGTCTCTGATCTCACAGAAGGACCGAGACCATCAAATAAGAAAAGGCAGAATGCCACGATAAAACGGGAATAGAAAAAATTGAAAAAGTAGAAAAGAGAAAGAACCCGTATGAGCGCCCAGAGCGAGCGAGAGAAACAGAAATGCAGAGTGACAGGGAGAGCCACACCAAAAGTGACAGCTAGGCCAAAACCGGCTCAGGGCTTCGTTTTGGGTGAGTAAGGCTCCTGATCACGACAAAGGGACAAAAAGACTCCTGGTCAAAAACAGAGAAGGCCAGGAAAAGTCTTTCCCAAAAGAGGAAGAAATAAGGGCATCGAAAAAACAGAATACGATGTGGGCCCACCAAAAGAGAAAACTAAGAAAAGAACAGAGATCAAAGGTTGAACTTTCAAACAAATTTTCTTTTCAGCATGATAAAGGAGAGATGGTTTGGAAAAAATCTCGAATCATCGCACTGCGAGAAACAAGAGAAAATTGAAAACTGCCTTCCAAGAGAGGTATCCTCGCTCGAGGAAAACATGAGAGTAAAGTTCGAGAAAGGCGCAAGAAAACGGATATCCGGATAAGATTAGACCTTGAGGAGCTCTTACCACCCTCACGAGGATTTCTCTCTCTTACTCTAGCGGTCTAAGAGAGACAATAAGTATGTTTTATCACAACACAAGCCCTCTTCGGAGGCAAAACACAAACACAAGCCCTCGCCAGAGGCAAAAAGTACTCACAAGAAGCCCTCCCAGAGGCAATTGTCTTTCTTCTTACAGATTAAAAGCCCTCCCAGAAAGGCACGGCGTAGCAATGGTAGTCCTCCCACCTGAAGGCGAAGCCCTCCAGAGAGGCACGAACGGTAGTCCTCCCACCTGAGGCGAAGCCCTCCCAGAGAGGCACGAACGGTAGTCCTCCCACCTGAAGGCGAAGCCCTCCAGAGAGGCACGAACGGTAGTCCTCCCACCTGAGGCGAAGCCCTCCCAGAGAGGCACGAACGGTAGTCCTCCCACCTGAGGCGAAGCCCTCCCAGAGAGGCACAATGGTAGTCCTCCCACATGAGGCGAGAAGATCTAAAAAACCCTCCCAGAGAGGCACGGTGTAGCAACGGTAGTCCTCCCACCTGAGGCGAAGCCCTCCCAGAGAGGCACGAACGGTAGTCCTCCCACCTGAGGCGAAGCCCTCCCAGAGAGGCACGAACGGTAGTCCTCCCACCTGAGGCGAAGCCCTCCCAGAGAGGCATACGGTAGTCCTCCCATCTGAGGCGCAAAGTGGAACAAATGAAAGTCCTCGAAAGAGGCAATGAGGTAACACAAGCCCTCTGCGGAGGCAAACCAATCGCCAAGCCCTCTCCGGAGGCACTCACAAGTACTTCTATACGCATATACTTTCTTAGAGTTCCTGCGGGAGCCATGGATCAAGGTCTCTTCCAGTCGCCTCAATTCCTTGCAAGCAAGGAGCTTGAGTCGAGAGGGTCTGTAGACACCCCGATCCGTGACCCCCGCAAGAACCCTAACGACCTCCGAGAACTACTATTTTGGGTCCGGGACCCACCCGAGGACCCGGTACTACACTAGGAGGGTTTGTCGCCCGATAAACTTGTTTTTTAGAGAGATTGTCGCACGACATATCACATTGTCGCGCGACAATCCCTGATATGTCGCGCGACAATTCCACTATGTCGCACGACATTCCCCCTCTGCACCAGACCAACCACTTTCTGACACATCAAACTGTCAGAACCATCACTTCAGCCGTTTGTCGCGCGACATTCCCGTATGTCGCGCGACATATCACAATGTCGCGCGACATTCTCCTTTTTTAAGGAAATGTCGCGCGACAATCTCTCCCGAGCAGTATAAATAGACCAACACCCCCAAGGGTTCAAAGGCGGCAATTAGAATCCGAGAATTTGGTGCTTTAGATCTGATTTTTGTCAAGCATTTTTTTTTTTTACTATTATCTTATTTCTGAAGAATTCTCGAATCTATTTCAACACTCGACGTGTTCCGTTTCTGGAATCGATTTCTCGGAAATATCTGAGGAAAGAGAAGATTACTATCGCCAGAGATCCCTCTGCCGTATTATATTTTCTTTCTTATTATTATTCTCGTCGGGAAGGTAAAGAAAGTCCCTTCTAGTATTTAAGATTAGATATCTGTGTACTTGTTTTACTTCTGTTATTCTGTCCACGTTTTATTTGAATAAACTTATTGTCAAGTTACCAATAGTCTACCGTTTTCAAAACAAAAGACCCTGATAAAACTACTTTCAAAACCAGAAGAGTAAGTACATTATCGTCCGGATAAACCCTGTTTTCAAACCCCGGACCGATAAAGACTTATCTAGGAATTAAAATCCACATATCTTGTCTTTTTCATAGACTGCGACGTGTCTGATAAACTCTCCTCAAAGAGTTCAAATTCCATATTGAATTAGTCCCGACATAAAGATCCGAACCTTTTTCAAAATAATCACAACTCGAGAAAACCGTCATTATCTGAGGAAATAATACGGAATACTCTTTCAAAAATAAAAGGTTTTTGTCATTTGTCATTCACATCTTTTAAATATAAAAACATCGGATCTCGGAACACAAAGGTTTTCATCCCTTTCCCCGTTTTCCCAAATTAGGTTTTTTTTTAGAAAGTAGTAGACTGTCGGTAAAAGCATCCAAGTTTTTCAACATAGAATAAACATATAAGACCACTAGAGACCGAAAGGGCGGAATGGGTGCTTAACACCTTCCCAAACCGTAATATAGTTTCCGAACCCCTATAAGAATCCCGGTTTCGCAGACAAACGTGTAAAGAAAGGCTTGTCTATAGCCTTTCCTCTTACACGACCTTTTTTGTCCGTTTTCTCGTAAAACGTACTGGCGACTCTGAATGAACCCCCTTGCATCTAGAAATAGAACGTAGGGACACTTGATATGAATCAAAGAAAACGCTCCAGCAAATGGAACGACGGAATCAGTTCCGACGTCCCATGACCCCCACAACCAACGGGGACGAGACCCGGGGGGTCGCATTTGCGGATTCTCACAGCTTGTAATTTGAAATATTCTAAAAAGAAAGTGGTTGTTAATTTGACATAAGTTCTACTAGTGTTTGATAGTGAAAATGAGCTAATATATGCATTGGATTTGAAATAATTCTTAAAATATTAAACGAATCTAAAAGACTTTACATTGTTCGTATATAAAATGTATGAGGAAAACTTATGCACAAATTAATGTTAAAATAAATACATTTACGGTCACCAATTTTAAACAATTCATGCAATTAAACCCTCTCCACTCTTTTATGCACGTCAATTGTACGTATAGTAAATTAATCAAATCAATATATTATGCATGATCATTGGAGTCATATTATTACTGTTGCATATAACATTATATTTGAATGAATATTTTCAACTTATTTTAACAAGTTGTATTTGCTTGTGATGAATTTTAAATATCGCATATATATTTACATAGTTTACAAACAAAAAATGAGTTAATTAATTCATTTTTATTTTCATTTTGTTTATTTTACTCAATCAAATAAAATGTCATTTACATAATTTAATGAAATATTGGAAGAAATTAAATAGTTAATATTATAATTTTATTTTCTTATAGAAGATGAAATGCTATACTAGAGTTTAAGAGTTTGTAAAGAGGATTTTGCTTGTGGGATAATACTAGAGTTTAAGAGTTTGTAAAGAGGATTTTACTTGTGGGATGTTAGGGATTTAAAAAGGATACGATTAGATAATTATAAAATTACAATAATTAGATATCCGTAGTTATAGATGGATATATCGGATACATTTATGCTATGTTTCTATTCTTCATCTCATTTTCAACGAATAAAATGTGTTATTTACATAATTTAATGAAATATTGGAAGAAAGTAAATGGTTAATATTGTTATTTTATCTTCTTCTAGAATAGAAAATTCTATACTTAAAAAAATCTTTTCAGTAACTAATGAATTTTCATGTAAAAATCTGAGAGACAGAGAAACACCAAGAAGCACAAAGTATGGAGAAAGATATAAAGAGGTGTTTTTTACTTAATTTGAAATCTGCAATATTTACAAAAAAAAAAATTAATTAAAACTAATGTCAGTTAACTAAATAATTCTATGCCTTGTACCATCAATTTAAAATTAATTATTTAAATTAATTTTAGAGGAGTTTGGGATTTAAAAATAAAATTACTCACGTGAGGTGGGCATCATATTTTGGTCGATATGTAAAGTTTTCTATAATAAGTTGTGCATAAATAGCTTCTATTCATAATTGTACGCTCAATTCCCTATATTTTTAAAAATAAAAATTGAACAAAAAAATATATATATTTGATCCTACTATAGTTTTTCTCAAATATGAGTATGAGGATAAATTTCAAAATTTATAAGTCATTTTAAGATAAAACCATAAGAAACAAGTTTTAAAACACATTTTGGGATTAGAAAATTAGTTTCCGGTCCTATATGTCTTGACACTATTGTCTAAAGGACAATTATTTTCGAGCTATTGTTCTAATTCTTTTCTTTTTGATACAGAACATTATTTTGTGTAAAATCTGTTGTATTATATTTGGATTTAAAATATATAATTTTATCAATAATTATCTGCTAACACAACTCGGGGACACTAAACAGGGACATTTCATTATTTTAAAAACAATGGAAGTTGACCACATAATTCTATACCCTACTCCATCAATTTAAAATTATTTATTTAAATTAATTTTAAAAAGATTTAAGATTTAAAAATAAAATAAAATAACACACGTGATGTGGCATCATTCCTTAGGCGATATGTAAGGTCTTCCATAATAAGTTGTGTATAAATAGCTTCACTATTCATAATTAATTCTAAGCCCTTCTCCCTCAATTTGATGTAGTTTAGATAGAGTATTTGGCGCATCTCGATCCAATTCCCCATATTTTTAACAATAAAAATTAAACAACAAAAATATATTCTAGCGAAAATTTTAGGAAAAAATATTCTCCAATTCAACTATAGTTTTTCCTTAAATATGTGGATCAATTTAAACATATAAAAGTCATTTTAAGATAAAACCATAAGAAATAAGTTTTAGAAAACATTTGGGACGCCCTGTCCATTCTCTAAAACACCGGAAGGTTTATAATAAGGATTCCTCGAACAAGAGGAAAGAATAGTGACCGGTTCGAGTGAGTTTTTGTAGAATTTCTCCCCAGATTTAAATTTTTAAGGAGAGATATAGGGGTGAATTCAACTTGCAAGCTTAACAACATCAAGATTGTTTCGCGTTTCTCACTGCGCCCTTTTGTCTCTTTTTTCTCATTCATTTATCAACCTAGCATGAATTGACCATTTATATGCAAGAGTGATTGCAACGACGGAAGATTTAGAACATAAAATTTTAATTTTTTTAGAAGATATAATCGATTAATTTAATGAGTTTGTAATCTTAATTAGTTATTGATTATGTCATGTTTAAAAATGATTCTAAAGTCAAAGTGAATCTCTAATTTCGAGATAAATTAGTTGGTAAATTTATTTATGACGCACCCAAAGGTAAAAATTATTCTTCAAGATTGCAACGACTGTAGTAACCTATCTATATGTGTGTTCATTACTACTAAACCAAAAACACATTCAAATAAATAAAAAGTACAAGTTTGATCATGTATCAGAATTAAGATTATAAATATTATTATGTTTTGTAACTTTTAAAATGAAATCTGGCCAATTTTAGAGTGACTATGAATTTTCAGTAAGAATTAATTGAATCAAAGTTTTGTGAATATGTTATACGATTTTATATTTATCGTAACATGAGAAAAATATGAAAAAGTAATTTTTTTTCTTTGTGAAAACTAAATTTTTTGCAAGTTAAATAACTAAGTTGTACTTGAAAAAGTTGGGGCACGCAAAAGCGAATTAAACAAATTAACCCTAGGTTTGTTATTTGATAATTTAATTGTGAAAAAAAAAATTAATCGAATCAAAAAGTAAACCCAGAATTTTATGAATTTTAATTCTAAAAAATCTATTTAATCTTTTGTACAACACAACAATTAATAAAGCAATTAAACAGATAAGCAAACACTAGAATTAACGAGGTATTCCTGCAGTGCAAGACTAATCCTCAGCAATCCACTATATGCACAGAGATTTACAAACTCGATTAATCACAAATCACACAGACTTACAAAACTTGAATCGCACAAGCCGTTTGCAGAAGTCTCCACCTTCTGCGCGTATAGTCTTCCTATCCGAATCGCACGAATAGGTTCACAACGAATCACTTGTCACGGTATCACACCATTCTTCAACTCCGTGTGCGAATCACACGTACTTTGGGATCTGATTGTTCTTTATAAAAAGAACGCTTGCTTTGGCATGAATAAAAAGTCCTAAGGTGGTTTTATATTTTAAGGTTTTAATCTCTCTCTAAGGTGTAAAACACTCTCTTAAAACATGTGTAAAATATGTGTTTTTGACTCAAAGTAATGGGTTTTATTTATAGGAAAAAGCTTGAGTCAGAAACCTTTTTGGATTAAGAAAGTACCTTTAAAAATGAAATTTTACGATAAAAATATTCAGCCCAGAATTTATTATCGGACTGGTCCACGTTAGCACGATGTGTACTGGTCCACCTTTTACTACCGGACCTGTTCAAGACGAACAATGTGTACTAGTCTCTTTTGACATATCAGATTAACATAATCCACCTGTAGGGTTTGACATGATCAAAACTTGTAAGCCTCTCCAGGTGTGAGAATCCGCAAATGCGACCCCCGGGTCTCGTCCCCGTTCGGTTGGGCGTCTGGGACGTCGGAACAGATTCCGTCGTCCCATTTGCTGGAGTGTCTTTGTTGATTCATATCAGGTGTCCCTATGTTCTATTTCTATATGCGAAGGGGTTCATTCAGAGTTGCCAGTACGTTTTATGAGAAAACGGACAAAAATGGTTGTGTAAGAGGAAAGGCTACAGTTAAGCCTTTCTTTACACGTTTGTCTACGAAACCAGGATTCTATAGGGTTCGGAAACTATATTACGGTTTGGGAAGGTGTTAAGCACCCATTCCGCCCTTTCGGTCTCTAGTGGTCTTTTATATGTTTATTCTATGTTGAAAAACTTGGATGCTTTTACTGATAGTCTACTACTTTCTAAATGAAAACCCTAATTTGGGAAAACGGGAAAGGGATAGAAACATTTGTGTTCCGAGATCCGAAGTTTTAGTTTTAAGAAATGCAAATACAAGTGACAAGAGTTGTTTTCTTTAGAGATGGAGTTTCCCGTATTATTTCTCGGATAATGCCGGTTTTCTCGGGTTTTGACTTGTTTTGGAAGAAGTTCGGATCTTTTATCGAAACTAATTCAATATGGAATTGGAACTCTTGAGGGGAGTTCTACTGGACGTATCACAATCTATTAAAACAGATAGGATATACCGGGTTTTTAATTCCTAAGTAAGTTTTACCGGTCCGGGTTTTGAAAACAGGATTTTATCCGGATGGTAATGTACTTACTCTTCTGGTTTTGCAAATGGTTTTATCAGGGTCTCTTGTTTTGAAAAAGATAGACTATTTGTAACTTGGCAATAAGTTTATTCAAATGAAACGTGGACAAAACAACAGAAATGAAACAAGTACACAGATATTTAATGTTTAAATACTATAAGAGACTTTCTTTACCTTCCCGACGAGAATGATAATAAGAAAGAAAATATAATCTGGCAGAGCGATTTTCGGCGATGATAATCTTTTTCTTCTTCAGATATTTCCGAGAATTCGATTCTAGAGATGGGACACGTCGAGTGTCGAGAATAGATTCGATAATTCTTTCGAAATAAGATGATAATAAAGAATGCTCAATAAAAGACTAGAAAATCAGATTTAAAACTTAGAATTCTTCAATCCCCAGTTGCTGCTTGAACCCTTGGGGGTGTTGGCCTATTTATACTGCTCGGGGAAGATTGTCGCGCGACACTTCCCCAAAAAGGGTATATGTCGCACGACAATGTGTCTAATGTCGCGCGACAAACCACTGAAGAGATGTTTCTGACAGACTGATGTGTCAGAGAGTGGATGGTCTGGTGCAGAGGGGGATTGTCGCACGACATAGTGGGATTGTCGCGCGACAATCTCTCTTAAAAATAGGTTTGTTGGCCAACAAACCCTTTCGGGGTAGTTTCGGGTGCTCGGGTGGGTCGCGGGCCCAAAAATAGTAGTTCTCGAAAGTCGTTAGGGTTCTTGCCGGGGTCACGGATCGGGGTGTCTACAGACCCTCTCGACTCAAGCTCCTTGCTTGTAAGGGATTGAGGCGACTAGAAGAGACCATGATCCATGGCTCCCGCATGAACTCTAAAGGAGTGTATATGCAAAAAGTGCTCGTGAGTGCCTCTAGAGAGGGCTCGTGTTTGTGTTTTGCCTCCGGAGAGGGCTTTTTGTTACCTCATTGCCTCTTTCGAGGGCTTTCATTTGCTCTACTTGCCTCAGATGGGAGGACTACCATTGCGCCTCAGGTAGGAGGACTACCGTTGCTACACTGTGCCTCTCTGGGAGGGCTTTTGATCTTCTCGCCTCAGGTGGGAGGACTACCATTGCGCCTCAGATGGGAGGACTACCGTTGCTACACTGTGCCTCTCTGGGAGGGCTTTTGATCTTTTCGCCTCAGGTGGGAGGACTACCGTCGCTACACTGTGCCTCTCTGGGAGGGCTTTTGATCTTCTCGCCTCAGGTGGGAGGACTACCATTGTGCCTCAAATGAGAGGACTACCGTTGCTACACTGTGCCTCTCTGGGAGGGCTTTTGATCTTCTCGCCTCAGGTGGGAGGACTACCATTGCGCCTCAGATAGGAGGACTACCGTGGCTACACTGTGCCTCTCTAGGAGGGCTTTTGATCTTCTCGCCTCAGGTGGGAAGACTACCATTGCGCCTCAGATGGGAGGACTACCGTTGCTATACTGTGCCTCTTTGGGAGGGCTTTTGATCTGTTAAGAAAAGAAACAAAATTGCCTCTGGGAGGGCTTTTTGTGAGTAATTTTTCCTCTGGCAAGGGCTTGTGTTGGTGATTTGCCTCCGGAGAGGGCTTTTGTTGGTGGTTTGCCTCCGGAGAGGGCTTATGTTGGTGATTTGCCTCTGACGAGGGCTTGTGTTGGTGATTTGCCTTCGGAGAGGGTTGTGATTTTTGATCGCCTCTCTTTAGACTGCTAGAAGGAGAGAGAAATTTTTGCAAAGGTGAAAAGAGCTTCTCGGGGTCTAGTCTTTGTCTGGATGTTCACTTCCCTGTATCTTTCTGAACTTTACTCTCATGTTTTTCTCGATTAAAGATACTTCTCTCAGAAGGTAATTTTCGGATTTCTTTTGCTCTCCGCAAAGCGACGGTCCGAGGATTTCCAAACCATCTCTTCTGTATCGTGCTGAAAAGAAAATTTGTTTGAAAGTTCAATCTCTGATCTCTGTTCTCTTCTTAGTTTTCTCTTTTGGTGGGCCCACATCATATTCTGTTTTTCGATGCCCTTATTTCTTCCTCTTTTGGGAAAGACTTTTCCTGGCTTTTTCTGTTTTTGACCAGGAGTCTTTTCATCCCTTTGTCGTGATCATGAGCCTTACTCACCCAAAATGAAGCCCTGAGCCGATTTTGGCCTAGCTGTCACTTTTGGTGTGGCTCTCCCTGTCACTCTGTATTTCTGTTTCTCTCGCTTGCTTTGGGCGCTCATGCGGGTTTCTTCTATTTTCTACTCTTTCAATTTTTTCTATTCCCGTCTTATCTTGTTATTCTGCTTTTTCCCATTTGATGGTCTCGGTTCTTTCTGGTAGATCAGAGACTACTTTAACCGTTGTATTTCGTCTTTGCATTTTTCGGAGAGATGATTTGGAAGTCTTTCCTTGGAATTTTTCATCCTAGGTGTGCGGTTTTTAGCAATTTTTTCGAAAACTGCTTCTCAGAAATCCTCCTACAAGAGATAAAATGAGACAAAGGTAAAAAAATCAGGAGATGGGATGGGTTTGTCGCGCGACACTTCGGTGTCTGGCTCTTTGTCGCGCGACAAACTGCCCTACTATATAAGCCCCTTGCTGAGCTCATTCCACCTCATTCTCTCCTTTCTCTTTCTCTCTCTAGCTCTCTTTCTCTCTCTTTCTCTCTTCTCCCAAGCGCGGAAGCCCTGCCGCTTTTCCGACTCTTCTCACATATTACATATACACGGATGGATCCTGCACATCCCGATAGACTGGAGGGTGACCAGGAGGAGGTCACTTTTACAGACGCTCAGGGCGTTCTTCGCTGCAGTCCTCACCACAACGACTGGGAGGACTTGGATTGGTATGGCGAGGATGGGGTGGACCACGGTCGAGCAGTGGTCTACCGAGACGTGACCCGGGCTGCTCCAGTTCCGGACATTCCTTGGCTCTTGATGGAGCCAGTTTCTCACGAGATCCGTCGACGGTCTCTGGTACGTCTTCTTTTCGTGTATTTATCTGTTCTTTTATTTCTGTCGTTTCCTGCATGTATTTTAAACAATGTTAGTATGCATGTCTGCCTAAAAATAACGTCCGATTTAGTGAACACATACTTTTACTTATGATACCCTTTATGTTTGAAAAAATTACATAATTTACCCTTATAACCCTATAACTCTCATAATTACACCAAAGTACTCTCAGGTTTTGGAAAATCACATAATTTACCCTTATAACCCTATAACTCTCATAATTACACCAAAGTACCCTTAGGTTTTGAAAATTACATAATTTACCCTTATAACCCTATAACTCTCATAATTACACCAAAGTACCCTCAGGTTTTTTGGAAAATTACATATTTACCCCTATAACCCTATAACTCTTATAATTACACCAAAATACCCTCAGGTTTGGAAAATTACATAATTTACCCCTATAACCCTATAACTCTCATAATTACACCAAAGTACCCTCAGATTTTGGAAAATTACATAATTTACCCTTATAACCCTATACCTCTCATATTTACACCAAAGTACCCTCAGGTTTTGAAAAATTACATAATTTACCCTTATAACCCTATATCTCTCATATTTACACCAAAGTACCCTCAGGTTTTGGAAAATTACATATTTACCCTTATAACCCTATAACTCTCATAATTACACCAAAGTACCCTCAGGTTTTTGGAAAATTACATAATTTACCCCTATAACCCTATAACTCTCATAATTACACCAAAGTACCCTCAGGTTTTGGAAAATTACATAATTTACCCTTATAACCTTATAACTCTCATAATTACACCAAAGTACCCTCAGGTTTGGAAAATTACATATTACCCCTATAACACAATAACTCTCATAATTACACCAAAGTACCCTCAGGTTTTGGAAAATTACATAATTTACCCTTATAACCCTATAACTCTCATAATTACACCAAAGTACCCTCAGGTTTGGAAAATTACATAATTTACCCTTATAACCCTATAACTCTCATAATTACACCAAAATACCCTCAGGTTTGGAAAATTACATAATTTACCCTTATAACCCTATATCTCTCATAATTACACCAAAGTACCCTCCTAATCCTGTATTCGTTCTTTTTTTCTGCAGTGGGTTGGCCGTGGTTGGGGTTCTCCCAACACCATCTCTTTAGAGTGGCGACAGGCACCGGCCCCTGTCCAGGAGTTGCTTTTTACGACTCCTTTTGGCTCTTTCTTCGATGCCCTCCCGGAGCGGGTATCTAGGGCAGCTGTGTTGGTGTCAGCTCTGGCCTGCCATTGGTGGGACATCACTCACACTTTTCACTGGAGCTGGGGGGAGATGACGATGACCCCCTCGACTTGTTTGCTTTGACCGGGATTCCTTCAGGGGATCCCTATACAGATTGATGTCCCCTTGCGTCTGACAGCAGAGGGCATCGTTGGTGCATTAGGATGGTTTCCGGAGCGGCGGAGTTCCGTTGATACGATTCCTCGGGCCGTCTTGGTTACCCGGGTAGCCACGGAGAGAGCCCGATTAGCTGCCTCAGGAGCGCCGATGACCCGTCAGGAGGGGCGCCAGTATGCCCGCGTCCTTCTTCTACTGACGCTCCACGATCTGTTCGAGGCCCGTGGGGGGGACACGGCCCATCTCTGGTGGCTGCCCTACCTTCGGGACTTCAGCATTATGTTCGACTATGATTGGGGCGGTTTTATTCTAGCCGTCCTCTATGACGCTATGGACCAGGTTTCTCGCCACTTAGCCCTGAACCTTAAGGGCTTTTCTCTGCTGTGGGAGGTATATACTTTTGTTCCTTTAACCTCGTTCCAATTTTTTACTTTTTACCTGTTGGTTATTGCTGATACTTTTTATGTTTCTTCTTCAGAGTTGGTTTGTGGCGTATACCCGTCTGGGGCGCGCCCAGGTGGATCTTCTCGTCGAGAACGATGATCAGTTTCCCTTTCTTCGTCGATCATCGCGGGGAACTATAGGGCTCCTTATGTACACTGGACTCGAGAGACCGGTGCTGCTGCCGTTCATGACCTGCTGGAGGAGCAGGTAAATATTTTAGTACTCTTTCCTTTCAATAAGTAAATGGTAAAATAGAATATATACATATATATAAATAACTGAAATAAAATTTTGTTCTCCTTGTAGATTGAGTGGGCCCCCTGGGGTGATCTAGGCCTTCATTTCGGGTATGGCCGTGCTCTGACCGCCTCGAGGACCAGGCGGCTGATTAGGGATGAGTACGGCCTTCATTTTTACTTAGTCGAGAAAGTTATTCGCCAGCACCCAGTGGCCTCGAGTTCCACTATTTCTACTGGTTCTGATGAGGCAGACGGGCGAGATTGATTCGGTGACGGTGCAGGCCTTGGTTGACGGGTTCGGTTTCTAGACGTTCACTGAGGAGGAAGACTATGCTGCTTTTGCTGCTCGTTATCTGATGAGGGAGCCGAAGGGGACTCGGGGAAGGGTCTTCTATGAGAGATATCGGGCGTTGAGAGGTGATCCCCATTACATACGGGGACAGACCCACTTAGCTAGGGTGGTTTCGGGTCATCTTCCACCTGTCCCCGACCAGAGGGACAACATTCTGAATTCTGAGGATGAGGACCCCGAGGGAGAGAAGGACGTTCCTGCTGCTGCCGAGGGTGGTGGTAGGTCAGAGGGTGAGGGAGGTGATACGACAGCGGCTCCGGAGCAGTCACCTCAGACGACACCTGTGGAGGAGCGGCGCGCTGAGGGTTTTGAGTTCCCTACCGGCCCTTCTGCATCTCCGGAGGTCCTCTTTGCTGTTGCTGAGGCTGTCGAGGGGAGAGCGAGATTTTTTGAGAGGTCCTGGGAGCTTGCGGACCTTGGGGCAAATTACGAGCAGTTTGGGCGGACTCCTCCTGCTGCGGCGACTACTCCTTCTAGTGGGGTACCTCCTTTGAGAGCAACGGCCATGGTGGATCCTCCAGGGGTCCGCACCTATGCTACATTGACTCCTCTCCCGACGACTGTCATGGGGCCTCCAGCCCGATCTCCAGGTCTTGGTGGCTCATCTTCTCGTCCTCTTTTGTTCCCAATTCGCGAGGAGGGAGGGTCTACTTCTGCAGCTGTTCCGGCGGGGTCATCTATTACGTGGGTAGATCTACCCCCACTCCCCAGAGATATCTCTTATGTCGGCGCCGGTTTACGTCGATATCCTGTCCGAGAGTACCCTCTTCCTAAGGATACTTTCGATTATCTGGGTGGTCGTCCTGGTGACAAGGTATCTTCTTTACCTTCTCTTGATTTTATCTGTACTTATTTATTCTCTTGACTGTGCTGACTTTCTTATCTTATATCTTTTACAGAGGGTGAGTGTACGGGTGGCAGATCTGCGGGTTTGGCACGCCCAGTATCTCTATAGCTGGAACCTGCTCCAGTACGTCGGTCGAGACCCTCCAGCATACATGCGCGACTATCAGAGGGCTATTGATGTTTCCCTACGGCCAGCGACCCCTTGACTTCCTCTCATGCCCCGACGGAGTCGAGGCGGAGTAGCAGTCGGACCTCTAGGCGATCCCAATCCTCGGTGATCCGCCCGACGGCACCGGTTCAATCTACGGGGCCTTCCCAGGCGGCAGTTCCTCCTGTTCCCAGCGTCCCAGTCGTTGATCTTACTCCCGAGGAGGGCTCGGGTGATAGTGGGAGCGTGTCAAAGCGCGCTTGAGTAGATTAGCTTTCCCTTTCTGCATTTAGTGTTATTTTGGACAGATATGTATTTATTTAGACATGTTTAGACAGATATTTAGTCTTAAAAATTGTTTTTTTATTGGATTTATAAAATATCTTTATCTGTGTCTGATTATACTTTTATTCTTTGTCTGTGAAAGATATATACATATATATATACATGGGTCGGCGATTTTAGAAGCCATACCTTGTTAGCGTAGTGATACTTATGTTTCCTGCAAAAGAACAAAGTGAAAACAAGAAAGCATCCAGAAATAATTCTTTTGGCAAAAATAACTGTTATGTGTAAAGAAAACAAAAATAAGGTGACCCTAAATGGGTTTGTCGCGCGACAATCCCTCCTGGACAGGGGTTTGTCGCGCGACAAATAGGCACATGACCCTCTTTTTTGCTATAAATACACCCATCTTCCTTCCTTTATCCCCACACTTTCCCAAAATGTCTTCTTATCGCACAAAATCTAATTTTTCTTATGTCAATGCCCGAGATGCTTTGATATCTTCTGAAAATGGTTTGAACTTCGGTGCTTTTAGCCCTTTAGCGGGCTGGTGCCATCGTCCGATCGACTTTTCCTTTCTGTTAGGTGCTTTGTATTTCTGGAGTCCTGCGGACCATCTTTTTCGCTTTGGACTAGATGAGCTTTGTCCGACTTATGAGGAGTTTTCTTGGCTGTTGCGTTTGGACGTTCGTCTCCAAATGGAAGTTCCCATAGAAGAAATCGGTCCTCGGGATATGCTGATTGCTCTGTTAGCTATTCCCCAAGCGGCCTGTGATGGTTTCATTAACGACGGGCTTCTTGATCTCCACAAAATGGTGAGGTTCTTTAATCGTCACGAAGAGAGAGCTTCTTACGGCGTGGGGCGTACTACGGCGGCCCTGATCTGCCTTATTTCTGATATGTTGCTAGTGACGAGTTCCTCCCGTGTTGATCCGACTATTCTGAGTTTGATTTACCAGGCTAGAAATGGGGAGTCTATAGTGCCGATTATTCTTGCGGAGACTTTGAATGGTCTTGATGATGTTCAAAGGGGGGCTTCACCCTTTTTCAGGGGGAGTCCACGTTTATTATACATGTGGCTGCTGGAGCGCTTCCAATCGGTAGGCTTCAATGGGGTTCGGCTCAATAATCTGACGCATTTCTTTCACCGTCCCTTCTTTGGAGCTTTGACCATGTCTTCCTCTGATTGGACGGTGTGGTTTTCGGAGAACTTTCGGGCTATCCGGTGGAACATTCCTTGGTGGATGCTGAGGGAGATGGTGCTTAGTACAGGTGGTCAGAACTATGTCCGGCTTCGCGGGCTTTGGTTTTCCTCCTTTTATCTCCCAGGACGTCTTCTTCGGCAGTTTAACGTTCCTCAGGAGGTTCCCCTTGGTCTAAACAACTTCTCCTCTGAGTCTAAATTTGTGACCCCACATGTTTCTTTATCGGTAGAGATGATGTGGCGTGCTCGACTGACTCATCAATTCAACTGTGGCCGTTTCGGTATTACCCGACCCCTCCGGGCTGACATTATCCGCTCTTGCTGGCAATCTCTGGAAGGAGAACTGATTGATGACCCCCTTCAAATGGAGTGGTTCCGATTCATGGATACTGAGGCCACTGATGATAACATTGTTTTTGCGTACCAGATTTTGGACGAGGCTCGAATCGATTTGGCCACCGAGGACCCAGTGTGGCCAACCCCTAAGGATTAGTCTCTTCTGTATGTTGTATCTCCTTTGTAACTTCCGGTGTTCTGAACCACCTTTTAATAATATATGAAGGACTGCTTATGAGAAATAAATTTCTTTACAAAGTTTAAACCGGGCCTGAAGTCACTTCTCAGGTTGCCTACGTTCCCCTTTTTAATTTTTTCAGAACAACATAATTTTTGTTGGGGCTCAGGTTTACGTAGTTCTTGTCTTACATGTTACACCTATTGATAATACTTCTTCAGTCGATCCATGTTGACCGGAGAATGCAGTAACTGTCCATCCAAATCAACGAGTATAGCGGCACCCCCTGTATCGATTTCTTTGACGATATACGGCCCTGTCCACTTCTGCCCAAACTTACCCCTCGGATCTCTGGCTGGCTCTCGAATTTCTTTCAATACGATATCGTTCTCATTGATACCCCGAGTCCTCATTTTCTGGTTAAATGCTTGGGCAATTCTCTTCTGATACCCTTGATGGTGGTACGCGGCCTTCAATCTCTTTTCATCCAGTAGGGCTAGCTCGTTATAACGTGCCTGGACCCACTCCAGTTCATTGACTTGATTCTCTAGCATTACTCTGAGGGAGGGGACTTCTAACTCAACAGGGAGGACTGCTTCCATCCCGTATGTAAGAGAAAACGGGGTTGCCCTGGTGGAGACCCTCTCGGTGGTGCGGTATCCCCACAATGCATATGGTAATTTTTTCGGCTAGTCCCGGAAGGTGTCGGTCATCTTGCTTAGGATATTCTTCATATTCTTGTTGGCGGCTTCAACTGCCCCATTGGTTTGTGGCCTGTATGGCGAAGACCTGTGTTGGGTAATACCATATTCTTTCATGACTGTATTAGCTTCTCCTTCGAAGTGGGTGCCGTTATCCGAGATGATATCGTGTGGGACCCCATACCGACAGACAATATTCTTTTTGATAAATCGGGCAACATTTTTGGCATCAAGGGTTTGGAAAAACTCGGCTTCTACCCATTTGGTGAAGTAGTCGATGGCCACTAGTATGGATTCATGGCCGTTGCTGGCTTTGGGCGAGATCTTCCCAATGACGTCGATTTCCCAGGTTGCGAAAGGCCAGGGAGCAGTCATGTTGTACAACTCTTTTGGAGGAAGCTTTTGGGATTTAGCATAAATTTGGCACTTGTGACAACGGCGTACGTGGTTAGCGCAGTCAGTTTGCAGGGTAGACCAGAAATAACCTTGTCTGATGATTTTGCGGGCAAGTGTATGTCCGCTCATATGAGGTCCGCAATCGCCCCTATGTATCTGATCCATCATTCTGACTGATTCTTCTTCGGTGAGGCATTGGAGATGGGTCCCGTCGTAGTTCCTCTTATATAGCCTGCCGGTACAAAGTATGAACCCGGATGCTAATCTCCTGAGTGTGACCCGTGTTTTCTTGTCTGTTTGCTCGGGATATTGGTGATTTTTCAACAGGTTCCAGATTTCGTAAAACCAAGTGGTCGAGTCCCCTTCCTCTTCATTCTCTACCTCCAAGGCCATGCAGTGTGATGGTCCTGCTTTCTTTTGTACTGTAAGAGTTATTTCTTCCATCCCCTCCGGGATATCAATTATAGATGCCAGGGTTGCCAGTGCGTCAGCAAAACTATTCTGAGACCTGGGGACATAGTAAAACTCCGCATGCTCGAATTTTCCCGCGACATCCTTCAGTCGGGCAAGGTAAGGGACTAATTTCTCATCTCTGATTTTCCATTCCTTCAGAACTTGGTGGACCACTAGTGCTGAATCTCTGTATACCTGTATTCTCTTTATTCCCCTTTGGAGAGCAATCTCTAACCCGAGTATGCAGGCTTCATATTCGGCCATGTTGTTGGTGCAGAAGAAATTTAGACGATATGATACCGGTGAGTGAGTTTGGTCTGGAGAGACTAACAGGATGCCTATCCCATTTCCATTCTGGTTGGCGGCCCTGTCGAAGTACAATTTCCATTCCTCATTGATCTCGACATTCATGATGGTTTCGTCTGGGAACTCGGCTTCTTCTAGCATGTCTCCCAATATCGGATTATGGGCCAGGTAATCAGCTATGATCTTGCCTTTGACTGCTTTCTGGGTCATGTAGGTGATGTCGAATTCGGAGAGTAGAAATAACTATTTTTCCATTCGGTTCGAGAGAGCTGGTTTCTCGAAGAGGTATTTTAACAGATCAATTCGTAATGCCAGGATGACTGAGAAAACTAGCATGTAGTGCCGTAGTTTCTGTGTTACCCAGACGAGAGCGGTGCATGATTTCTCCAATGGTGTGTAGTTTATCTCAAACGGGGACAGCTTCTTGCTGATGTAATAGATGGCCTGCTCTTTCCAGGTATCGGTCAGGTGTTGGGCTAGCATGGCTCCCGCGGCTGAATCAGTGACGGTTAGGTATAAAATTAATGGTAGTCCGGTTTGTGGTGGGGCTAATACTGGGGGGCTGGAGAGGTAGTCTTTTATCTTATCAAAAGCTTCTTGGCACTGATCGTCCCATTCTCCTGGTGAAGACTTCCTCAGGAGTTGGAAGATGGGTTCGCAAGTTTGAGTAAGCTGAGAAATGAACCTGCTAATGTACTGCAAATTACCCAAAAATCCTCAGACTTCTTTCTCGGTACGAGGCTCGGGCATGTCTTGGATAGCTCGAACTTTGGCAGGGTCTACCTCGATTCCCTTTTTACTGACAACATAGCCCAGGAGTTTTCCCTTGCTTACCTCGAACACACATTTATGCGGATTGAGTCTCATTTGATACTGGCGGAGCCGATCAAAGAAAGCTTGCAGGGCTGGTACGTGGCCTTCCCTCTCCTTTGATTTGATTATCATGTCGTCCACATACACCTTTACTTCTTTGTGGATCACATTGTGGAAAATAGCGGAAGCTGCCCTCTGATACGTTGCCCCGGCGTTTTTCAGCCCGAATGGCATAACGGTGTAGCAGTATGTCCCCCACGGTGTGATGAATGCTGTTTTCTCCTGGTGATCCGGGTGCATCTTGATCTGGTTATACCCGGCGAAACCATCCACAAATGACTTTAGGGCGTGGTTGGCAGTATTATCCACTATCAAATCGATGTTGGGTAATGGGAAATCATCTTTTGGGCAAGCTTTGTTAAGATCTCGATAATCCACACACATGCGGACTTTCCCATTTGTCTTTGGAACGGGCACAATGTTGGCTAACCACGAAGGGTATTCGATCACCCTTAAGAAACCCACACTCAATTGTTTCATCACTTCTTCTTTCACCTTTAAGGACCATTCTGGCGTAAGTTTTCTCAACTTCTGCTTGACGGGCCTAAATTCTGGCTTGGTGTGTATCTCGTGCATGATTATCTGACTGTTCAAACCTGGCATATCCGCATAAGACTAGGCGAAGACATCCACGTACTCTTTCAGAGTTTGCGTGAATTCCTCCCTTTCTGTCTCACTTAGACTTGCCCCAATGCGGACCTCTCTTCTTTCCTCTTCTGTCCCGAGGTTAATTACAAGAGTGTCTCCTTTCTCGCTCTGTATACGCTGCTCCTCCCGTTCAGGGTGTTCATTCAATCTTTCCAACTCCATATAAGCAATTACAGAATTAAAAATAACAGGATAACGCAAAATAGAGTTTTCTTCATTGATAATAGTGTTTACAGGTACAAGTTTAAAAAGTTCATTTAGGAGCGACTCCTTCCTAACCTTACCCTCACTCTTATCTTTCACCCTTACAAATTCACTCTTTCCCCCCTTTTCTTGGTAGTCCGGGTCAGCGTATATCAAGTGTACAGGGTCGCCTCTTGGCTCGTTATCCCCCAAAGCCATGATGTCAAAAAGATCTCCGATCATTTGTTCCTCCTCATCTTTCTTGTCTTCATTTTCTTCCTTCGGCCCGATTGTCAACTTGGTAGAGAAACTGTGTACGATGTTTTTCTTGATATATAGGTCCTCTTCATAGAAGATTTTCCATCCCGAAAGGTTCTCTCCGTTGCTGTTTCTCCAAGGCTCCTGAAAGCCGCAAAAGGGGAAATCCTCTCCTTCTTTGACAAAAAAACCGTTCAGAGAGCTGAAACTCGGATATTGATGCCCTCGACCCCTTTTTTTCTTGATTGTCTTCTTCAGTGTGTTGGTACCCCAAACCTTCCCTTTCGTACCTCGTTACTGGTTCCAAGGCTTGAAGTAGTCCTGGCTGTCCCATTCCCAGACTGGCTCCATGTAAGTATTTCATCATTCTCAACATGTTTGTGATCTTGATGTTGAGACTGGGGATATTGTCAGGGGGAAGATACTTGATTATCTAGGTGCTGAGAGTTTGTACTTGAGGCTCGTAAGAAAAGCCTCCCAACTGTATGCTCTGGCTCCCGATGCCCAAAACAGGTAACTCTAGATCTGCCAAGGTCCTTTCAGGATCCCCTTGGACGGTGATTATGTTCCCTTCAAATGGTATCTTGATCTTTTGGTGTAAGGAGGAGGGGAGTGCTCCTACGTCGTGTAGCCATGCCCTTCCCAACAGTAGGTTAAAACTGGAGGGAATGTCTATGATTTGAAAGTCGGCTGGAAAGTTTCCAGGACCGACCATGAGATCAAGTTTTAGAGAACCCAAAACGGCTCTCCTGGTGTTATCATAGGCCCTGACAGTTACGGCGGATGGGGAAAGCTCTGAATCCAAGATACCCAAGCATCTGGCGGTCTTCAAGGGACAGACGTTTATGGTTGACCCATTGTCGATGAGGACTTGCGACAATATTTTCCCTCGGGTCCGGACAGTGATATGGAGGGCCAAGCTGTGTTTCCTTCCCAATGGAGATAAGTCTTCATCTGAGAATGACAGACTTCTTTGGATTGTGAATGACCCAATCATGTTTGGCAGTTGTTCTGGTGTGGAATCAAGTGATATGACGGCCTCGTCTAGGAGTTTGATGAAGGCGGTCCTGTGAGGTTTGGAGGCAACCAAGAGGCCCCAAATAGTGATGTGTGCCTGAGTTTTCTTCAACTGTTCCAGTACCCGGTCTTCTCCTATTTCCTTAGGAAGTGGTGATTTCTCGGCATCCATCGGTGGTGGCTGGTATACCCTTCCTGAGCGGGTAATCTGTTGTATCCAAAGGGATGCTGGGTCTGATCCCTCTGAGATTTTTGATGTCTCTGGCTCTTTCGACCAACCGAAAGTCCCGGGGGAGGTTTCTGTCATACATATTGTCTCCTTAAGGGGGCCTCGTGGTTTCCACGGCTGTCCCTTCTTCTCTTGGGTCCATCCTATCCCAGATTTTCCGGGATTGGTTTTAATTATGAGTGGTTGCGAGATCCCCTGATTTGTCTTTCCTAAGCCCTGCCCAGGTAGGAAGTTCATCTTAGCCATCCATTGGTCGATTATTGGATTGAGGCCTGGGGCAACTTGGGCCTTTGCTGGTAGCATAACGGGTGCCTTATAAGCTGGGTCATCCCAAATGAGTCCTACGGGGTCAAAGCCTTCTTCATCAGTGGTTAAGGCATTAATTCCCGCAGGTGGAGCATGATTGGGAAGGGGGTTGTTGGTAACATTGGGCCCGCCGGGTGCGGGGATGGTTCCGGCTTCAATAAGGTCCTGGATACGATGGCGAAGAGCCAAGCAGCATTCCGTGTCATAGCCCGCTGCTTGATGGTATGCACAGTTCTCATTCATTCTCCAGGTGCTGGGAATAGGGTTTGGTGGGGGGCGCGGGATGAGTGGAGTGATCAGTCCGGCCTTTCGGAGTAGTTTCAGGCTTTTGACCAGGGTAGTGGAAAGGGTGCAAAAATTTCCCCTTTTCTTGGCCTCGGTGCTCGAAGAGTCTCCTTGTGCAGGCCAACTCATTGGAGGGACTTGTTGTGACTGTTGAAATGAGTTTTGTTGATACGGGTATGAGCTCAGTTGGTTTACGGCTGGAATGGCCGTCTTTCTCCCGGTGTAAGAGGCTTTCTTGGTATCCGTTTCTGCCTTCTTGGCCAATTCTTTCTCTACTTGTGACCCCATACTCAACAGGGCTCTGAAGTGTGGGAATACATGCTTTCCCATGCAGTTCAATACAGCTGGAGTAAAATTCTTCTGTATGATCTCCAACTGTTCTTCTTTATCGGGCCGCTTGGACATTTGGGAGGCCATTTCTCTCCAGCGGGTGACAAAGTCGCTGAAGCTCTCTTTCTCGCCTTGCTTGGCCATTTCTAGGTGTTTACGGGTAATTTTTAAATTCTCGTTGGACCCGTACTTGGTCATGAACTCCTTGACGATATCCCCCCAAGTTTTCGTGTGGTGTCTCTCCAAATCAAAAAACCATCTCAGGGCAGCCCCCGTGAGAGTCATGTGAAAGGCCTGAGCCAGCTCCGGCTCTCCACAGCCAGATACTTGCATGGATCTGATGTAGGATTGAAGATGGGTTTTGGGGGGTGTGGTCCCTGTGAATTTGGTGATGGAAGGGAGCTTGAATCCCTGAGGCAGTCTTGCTTCTGGGTAGATGGAGAAAGCATTCATATCTGTAATCTCGTCTGCCCCTTTTATCAGAGAAATCCCTCTTTGCAGAACCTTCATCTGCTCTTTCAGTTTCTTCATCTCTTCGCTCTCTCTTGACACCTCGTTGGGCTGTTCCCGAGCTATAACCGATTCTGCATACACTGCTCGGAGTTGGTTGACGTCTGGGTATTCATTGGGAGGGGCTACTGGGGCCGGTAGTGGAATAGGTCTTGCGGGGACTTGTGGCCATGGTTGGTATTGGGGATCGAGGCCTTGCTGAGGTTGTGGCCAGATGATGGGTGGCTCTTGTTGTTGGTAAGTGGGGCCTGAATTCGGGGTCCATTGGTTCTGATTGTTGGGATCGGTTTGAATGGGACCGGCCATGACGGGGCCCGTTTGGGGGGGATTGGTTCCTGGAACCAGGGGGAGCACTTGCGATGACTGCCCTTGATCTCGATTCGGTGGTAGTCGTTCAAACCCCGGTGGTGCGGTTCGTACGACTAACAACTCTTCTACTCGAACTCGGGTATTCTGTTGCTCGTTTGTGAGGCTCGCTAGATTCGTGCTAACGGTCATTAATAAACGATGCATCTTGGCTAAAGTCGGCTGAGGTGCAGACGCCTCGGCTAGGCTCTGATCTGTCTTCGGTTCTCTCGTTCATCGGTCATTTCAGGTGTGCTTGGCCTTACTAGTCTTTTGGTATAATCTCGACCGGCCCAACCTTCTAGTCTGTCGTTGCTTCACGACTGTAGACGAAATCACGTGGCGAAGATGAAGGGAGACTGTGATGCGACTCGATTTTTGCCAAAATAACCACTAAAAATTGTCGAGAAGAGCCTCAGATTTTTTTTAAAAGGTGTTGGAAAGTAAGCCGTAAGGTGGTACATCCCCTACGGCTGTTTGACAAGTGTTTTAACTCGACTCGATCTTATATGCAGCGCAGGTGTACGAACGGTTAAGGCTTCAGGCTCCCTCCTTTTTGGCAAGACCTTGCGATATACCCCAGGGGCGGGTACGTGCAAGAGCCTTTTGATATACTTCCCGGGTACGTGAGTGTTCTCGTCACTCGATATACCTCGGGGGCGTACTTGGCCAAGGAGAGTGGAAGTAAATGCTTTCGGTTTATGTTGGCCCAAGCAAGCCAACTCCCTACTCACTTATAATACTTCCGAGGGTTTGGGGTAAATTCACACTCGTAGAACCAATGCATGATTTGTGAAAGTGCGTGTAAAGTTCGAAAGTTCTGGTTTTACAAATATCATTATCTTGATTACGTATTTTTGAAAAACCCCCATTCTTAGAAAAATATTTCTTCTCAATCAATTAACATAAGTAGGGAAAGCAGTAAAAGCAAGTATTCAACAGATAAACAAAAGTCCACATATAAGAGTCTAGTTTTCTAACAGTCCCCAGCAGAGTCGCCACTGTGAGAATCCGCAAATGCGACCCCCGGGTCTCGTCCCCGTTCGATTAGGCGTCTGGGACGTCGGAACGGATTTCGTCATCCCATTTGCTGGAGTGTCTTTGTTGATTCATATCAGGTGTCCCTATGTTCTATTTCTAGATGCGAAGGAGTTCTTTCAGAGTCGCCAGTACGTTTTATGAGAAAACGGACAAAAATGGTTGTGTAAGAGGAAATGCTACAGTTAAGCCTATTTTTACACGTTTGTCTACGAAACCAGGATTCTATAGGGTTCGGAAACTATATTTCGGTTTGGGAAGGTGTTAAGCACCCATTCCGCCCTTTCGGTCTTTAATGGTCTTTTATATGTTTATTCTATGTTGAAAAACTTGGATGCTTTTACTGACAATCTACTACTTTCTAAATGAAAACCCTAATTTGGAAAAACGGGAAAGGGATAGAAACATTTGTGTTCCGAGATCCGAAGTTTTAGTTTTGAGAAATGCAAATACAAGTGACAAGAGTTGTTTTCTTTAGAGATGGAGTTTCCCGTATTATTTCTCGGATAATGCTAATTTTTTCGGGTTTTGACTTGTTTTGGAAGAAGTTCGGATCTTTTATCGAAACTAATTCAATATGGAATTGGAACTCTTGAGGGGAGTTCTACCGGACGTATCACAATCTATGAAACAGATAGGATATATCGGGTTTTTAATTCCTAAGTAAGTTTTACCGGTCCGGATTTTGAAAACAGGATTTTATCCGGATGGTAATGTAATTACTCTTCTGGTTTTGCAAATGGTTTTATCAGGGTCTCTTGTTTTGAAAACGATAGACTATTTGTAACTTGGCAATAAGTTTATTCAAATAAAACGTGGACAAAACAACAGAAATGAAACAAGTACACAGATATTTAATGTTTAAATACTAGAAGAGACTTTCTTTACCTTCCCGACGAGAATGATAATAAGAAAGAAAATATAATTCGGCGGAGCGATTTTCGGCGATGATAATCTTTTTCTTCTTCAGATATTTTCGAGAATTCGATTCCAGAGACGGGACACGTCGAGTGTCGAGAATAGATTCGATAATTCTTCCGAAATAAGACGATAATAGAGAATGCTCAATAAAAGACTAGAAAATCATATTTAAAACTTAGAATTCTTCAATCCCCAGTTGCCGCTTGAACCCTTGGGGGTGTTGGCCTATTTATACTGCTCGGGGAAGATTGTCGCGCGACACTTCCCCAAAAAGGGTATATGTCGCACGACAAACGGCTGAAGTGATGTTTCTGAATGACTGATGTGTCAGAGAGTGGATGGTCTGGTGCAGAGGGGGATTGTCGCGCGACATAGTGGGATTGTCGCGCGACATATCAGTGATTGTCGCGCGACATATGTGATATGTCGTGCGACAATCTCTCTTAAAAATAAGTTTGTTGTCCAACAAACCTTTTCGGGATAGTTTCGGGTGCTCGGGTGGGTCCCGGGCCCAAAAACAGTAGTTCTCGAAGGTCGTTAGGGTTCTTGCGGGGGTCACGAATCGGGGTGTCTACACCAGGGGTTATCACCAATCCTTACATTGGGACTTGAATTTCGCCAATAATTAATATTTATCATACATATAGTATCGTTATCCAATTCACAAAACTTATTGATCCATAAATAAATCTTACTTTTAATGAGTCAAAACAATAAATACTGAATATATATGTCTAATAGTTATTTCAAGATTAAGAGTATATGCAAATATAATAATCACGAGATTTTATATTGTTTTATTTAGTCAGTATAAAAATAATTAACCAAAACTGATCTTATTTAATATGGTACTATTTGTTTCATGTTGCACAAAATTAATTATCTCTGTTTGTTTCATATGGTACTGTTTATTTCATGTTGTACTATTTGTTTTGTAATTGTATTGAGTGGTTGTATCTTTATTTGCTTGTATAAGGCCATCCTTGTATCGTTTAAAGGAGGAGCTTGTTTGGATTGTAACTTTGAGTTTCAGCGTTATAAGTGTGCTGTGAGCATTGTCCTGTAAGAAGCTATGTTTGTAAAATAAAATGTCTGATGCTTTGTTTTCACTCTATTTTGTGAATCTTCTTCTCAGTTTTTATGATTATAATTTCTATTTTAATCTGTATTGCACTTTTTAAATAAGTTTTATGTTAGTTTAGTTTATTTCGGTAGTCAGTCACCCGTAGCGATTTCTATCTCTATTATTAGTATCAAAGATGGTTATGAATTCTAGTGAGTAGTAGTCTTACAGAGTTTTGAAACAAGGTTCAAACTCCATGTTGCTATTGTTCTTCATGCTGTATCACTTATGAGTAAGATGGTAGTTATACGATTTATTAGTATGATCAACTAAGCTCTTTGATCAGTATGCTCTGTGTCTGCCACTTTGCAAACGAAGCTCTTTGATTAGTATGCTTTGTGATTGCCACTTTGTTGGATCTTTCACATCAGAACACTAAGAGATTAGTTTATGTGGATCTCTCACATCAAAAAACTTAGAGTTCAGTTTGATCAGAAAATGGGTATAACCTCTAGATATATTTTAGCAGAGGTTTTGCATTTGGCTTGTTGAAAGGCTGTGGTGTGCCGTATGTTTTAGCCCTGGGTTGCAAAACAAGGATAAAATATAGTCTAGATTTGCCAGCAGAATTCGAGAAGTAATTTTAAAAGAACAGGTAACAAGGAGTTTAGTACTTTTGGGTAAAGAGCTCTGGTTTGTAAAATTTTTGTTATGGCTCAGTTTTTAAAGCGTCCCTCTAATAATGCTCAGATTATAGCTAATAGTAAGCTAGATATATCTTCTTCATCTTTCGCTTCTTCTAGATTTAAAAAAAAATTCGTTTAAGCTCTTTGTATGAAGTTTCTTATTTACCAGAGGATCAAAAGATTTGTGAAGCAGATTTGTCTATGGCAAATCCTTATCGTGTTTTCTCAAAACCATCCAAAACTTCTTTTATAAAAACATATCAGGCAACTTATAGGCTCAAAGTCATCCAAGCTCTCAGTGAGAGAGTATGTTCAAGCCTCAAAGTTCGATGATATCATTGTCCCTGCCAGATCTAAAGAACAATTTTTTCAGATCCCATTGCCAAACGATCTTGCGCGAATTGCACTCACTCAAGGATATACTCACCTTCATTTTGGTGCAATACGCCTTGCTATTACATTCCATGGAAAAAAAGGAATCTTGGCGGTCTCACGAATTGCGTTGTTGGATAGCAGGTGCAAGAATTACCAACAAGCTTGTCTAGGAACTGTTCAGACAACACTCAATGCCAGTACTGTGTTTATTACCTTATATCCAAATTTTAACCCACCTTTATCCGACCCTTTCCTTTTAAAAACCCTCAAAATCCATGTCCAAATTACAGGAGCCCCAATGGTTGAAGGCACGTCTGCCGCCACTATCCACCATCAGATGGTGTATAGAGTGCAGAATCATGCTCTAGATCTCTGCCTCCCGTATTATGATTCTGAAGATGCTTTGCTAATAAAAGTTGATTCCAATCAAGCCCCCCATATCAGTTATATCCCAAAGCAATTGCTTAAAGAAGAACTTCTCAAGCTTTTACCTGAAACTTGAATCACCTCATATGAAACTCTCCATGAACAGGCTCATCTTGTTACTATTTATACTACTGAACCCACTTTCATCAAGAAAATGGACAAGTCAGTTGAAGTCTGTTTTACCAGATTTGCCTCTACCACACAAAATTCCTGATATAAATTAATATGGTAGAACCTTTGTATCCACTTCCTTCAGATCCAAGGTTTGAGCAAGAACTGATGCTGATACTCCTTTTCACAAAGAATGGATCTCCATGCTATGAAAGAAAAAATGAATCTGGTCATATTTTGTACGATACTTGCTACTGTGATGCTTGTGAAGATGCAAGAGAAGATGATTTTTAGGAGGAAGACTCAAAGAGAATAAAGAACAAGAAGAAAAATTCACAGGATCTTCTTTGTGAGTTGTATGAAGCAAAAGACCCCACAGTTGATCTATTAGGAGAACTATCTGGCAAGTTTGATTACTATGTGGTCTATAGCAACAACCCATTCAAACCTTCACCAGAAATATCCACATGTTCCCCTCCTTTCTCTCCTGAAAAACCATCATCCCCAAACCACAACCATCATCTCGTAATTCACAACCTTTAGCCCCAAATAACCAAAAATCCAGTCATAAAAAGCCTATTCCAAACCCGAAACCAGTGATCCCTGATGCTTCACCTTGTTTTATGTTTAGTCCTGAATCCCCAGATTACTTGAATCAGTTTCCAAAAGCTGATGAGTTTGAAGATCTGGCCCAAAGGACAAAGCATATGTGGAAAATCAAAAACCCTATATCCACAGATCCTCAAGGTGATGAAAAGAAAGTTACCACAGCAGAAGCAGCTCTGAATTGGCAAGCCGAAAACGCAGTTGTTCAAAACAAAGTGTTAACTGAAATTGTCTCATCTCAGAGAAAAATTGAATCAAAGCTTACATCATTCAAAGATATGGATTATGCTATCTATGATTTGAAATGTTGTATTCAATCTCTTCATGATTAGTTACTCCATATTGCTACCATTGTAAAGGATATGAAGTTGGCTAATCAATTGATTACTAAGAAAGAAAGGGAAAAAAATAATTTGGAAGTGCAACTTCGTTCGATGGAACAAAACCTTAATCCTCAAAAACTTTCACTGTCAAACTTATATTCAAATCCGTGGATCTCTCCACCCATTGTTCCACAATCGCCAAAACGCACTTCAGGTGATTTTTGGCCTGTAAGCCCTCCAAAAAGATGAACTCTATCTCCCACAATGGAACAAACCTCGGCCGTTAGTATCACATGGTGACCCCCTTTAAGTCTCAACAGCCTCGTCCCCGAGCACCTTGGGGTGTGATGTCTCCACCTTCAATGCATGCCAATGTTGCTGAAAGTTCTAGCCATCAAATGAAGCCAACAAATGACCAACCAATTATCTCTATTATTGGTATCAGTGTTTTGTGCAAACTTAACTTTGCAATCAAAAAAATTAAGTGCAAATTTGTTTTGCATATATGATATGTTTATATTTTTTAACAACTATATTCTTACGTTTCATTCATAAAACTTTAAAACAGCGTCGAATAAACAAAAATACATATAAATATTTTAGAAAATAAAGAGTACAAACTTAACTTTGCATAACTCTGAAAAATTATTATGTCCATTTTATTAATAAATAGGTTTTGAATATGTAATTTATTAAAATTATTTTAAAGCACTGTCAATTAAACACTTATTTATAATAATATGCTAAAAAACATGTAGTGCAAACTTGATTTTGCATAATTCCATAAAAAATACAATTTAAAAATTTACTGCAAAGTTAACTTTGGAATCCTTTTGGAATTTGGTCAAATATAGGCCTTTAATTTTTTAAAAAAATATATATTATTCTCTCATTCTTTTGCAAAAAACTTTTTCACACAAACCCTATTTTTTAATATCCCGTAAAATCTACATATGTGGCTCAAAGATAGTTAAGTTGGGGACAATATCGATACAATTGTGGATCTGCGAGCACAACACCTACCAATGGTCAGGAATTAATTTAGCAACTTACCTACTTTTTAGTATTTTGAATCCATGGGGACAACACCTATCAATGGTCAAGAATATAATTCAACAATTTACCTACTATTTTAGTATTTTGTACATTAATTTTGTACTAAAAAAACATAAAGCGCGTAATTTGAAATATTCTAAAACGACAGTGGTGGTTAATTTGACATAAAGTTTTATTAGTGTTTGGTAGTGCAAACGAGCTAATATATGCATTGGATTTGAATTAATTTTAAAATATTAAACGAGACTAAAAGACTTTACATAGTTCATTTATAAAATCTATGAGGAAAACTTATGCACAAATTAATGTTAAAATAAATACATTTACGGTCACCAATTTTAAACAATTCATGCAATTAAACCCTCTCCACTCTTTTATGCTCATCAATTGTATAGTAAATTAATCAAATCAATATATTATGCATGGTGATTGGAGTCATATTATTACTGTTGCATATAACATTATATTTGAATGAATATTTTCAACTTATTTTAACAAGTTTTATTTGCTTATGGTGAATTTTAAATGTCGCATATATATATATATAGTTTACAGATAAAAAATGAGTTAACTAGTTCATTTTTATTTTCATTTTTTTTTATTTTATTCAATCAAATAAAATATGCTATTTACATAATTTAATGAAATATTAGAAGAAATTAAATAGTTAATATTATAATTTTATTTTCTTATAGAAGATGAAATGCTATACGAGAGTTTAAGAGTTAACATGCGGGAAATTCATCGGATACATTTATTCTCTGTTTCTATTCTTTGTCTCATTCTCAACTAAGAATGGCAACGGGGCGGTTTCGAGGCGGTTTTGCTTAAACCCGAAACCGAACTGTATTATTTTGTCCCGAACTGAAACCGTACCAAAATTGTAACGGTTTTTTTTTTTTTATTGAAACTGAAACCGATCCGAATTAACTTACGGTTAACAGATCCGAACCGCCCCGCCCCGAATATATGGATTACGGGTCGGATTGGTCAGGTTGGCTCGCCCCACCCCACCCCGAATAACCATTATTTTAAGCTAAAAATAAATTTTAAACATTAAATCTAAACACACAATTAAACTTCAAACAAATTAAATACCCATTCTTCAAAAATAATATATATATTTTTATATAAAATAATATTTATATATATTTTTTTTATATAAAATAATACTTTTTATATATTATTTATATATATATTTGGGGCCAATTGGGGCGGTTTTTGGAAGAACAAAACCGAAACCGAACTCGCGGTGGTTTTTTTTTTAAAACCCAAAACTGAACTGGTTTAAAAAACCCACTCCAAAATCGCTCCAAATGGTTTGGATCGGTTTGGTAAACCGGTGGGTTGGTTTTTTTGTCACCCCTATTCTCAACGAATAAAATATATCATTTACATAATTTAATGAAATATTGGAAGAAAGTAAATGGTTAATATTATTATTTTATTTTCTTATAGAATAAAAAATTCTATACTTGAAAAAATCTTTACAGTAACTAATGAGTTTTCAAGTGAAAAATCTGACAGACAGAGAAGTACAGCGCATCGAAAAAGATATAAAGGGGTGTTTTCTACTTAATTTGAAATTACAATATTTACAAAAAATTTAAAAATAATGCTAGTTAACTAAATAATTCTTTGCCCTCCGCCATCAATTTAAAATTAATTATTTAAATTAATTTTAGAGGAGTTTGGGATTTAAACATAAAATAACTCATGTGAGGGGGCATCATAGTTTGGTTGATAAGTCGAGTCTTCTATAATATGTTGTGCATAAATAGCTTCCATTCATAATTGTACGCCCTTTTCCCTAAATTTGATGGTTTATTGTTGCTAAAAAATATATATATATATATATATATATATTTAAATGATTGTGTATAGAGAGTATTTGGCTCATATCCATCCAATTCCCTATATTTAAAAAAAAAAATTGAACAAAAAAATATATATTTTAGAGAAAATTTTAGGAAAAAATATTCACCTACTATAGTTTTTCTCAAATATGAGTATGAGGATAAATTTGAACATTTACAAGTCATTTCAAGATAAAACCATAAGATATATTAATTTTCGAGCTATTGTTCTAATTCCTTTCTTTTTGATAAAAGACATTATTTTGTGTAAAATCTGTTGTATTATTTTGGGATTTAAAATATATTAATTTTATCAATAATTATCTACTAACACAACTCGAGGACACTGAACAGGAAGATTCTATTATTTTAATGATAAATGAGATTGTTTCCCTGGATTTAGGTTCTAGAAGTTTGGAATTTTTTTAATGTTTTTTTAATTTGGAATGTTTAACATTCATTTTGACTTTAAGTTAAATCGTAGGTATTATCTATATTTAGGAGTTTAAGTTAATGCAATACCTAATTGCGTTCAATGGGCATTTCTGGAACTGAGTATTTTTTTATGCAATTTTCAATTTATTAATTGTATTTTGTACTATTGTCCTTCAGTCAAAATCTATTAATTATTTAAAAATATTGTACTTCAAATAATTGGGCCAAAAGTTGTGTCCTTATAATACAGTTTTTGTCTTATAAACAAAAAACCCCTTTGGAGATCCCTTATCCATTCTCTAAAACATCGGAAGGTTTATAGTAAGGATTCCTCGAACATGAGGAAAGAATAGTGACCGGTTCGAATGAGTTTTTGTATAATTTATCCCCAAATTTAAATTTTTAGAGAGAAATATTGGGGTGAATTCAACTTATAAGTTTAACAGCATTAAGGTTGTTTTGCGTTTCTCACTACACCTTTTTGTATATTTCAACCTAGCATGAATTGACCGTTTAATTATGCAAGAGTGATTGCAACTACGGAAGATTTAGAACATAAAATTTCAATTTTTTGTGAAGATATAGTCAATTAATTTAATGAGTTTGTAATCTTAATTAGTTATTGATTATGTAGTGTTTAGAATGATTCTAAAGTAAAAGCAAATCTCTAATTTCGAGATAAATTAGTTGTTAAATTTATTTATGATGCACCCAAAGGTGAAGATACTTCAAGATTGCAACGAGTGTAGTAACTTATTTCTATGGCTTCGTTTGGTTCACGGAAGGAAAATCAATTCCCTTATCTTTCCCATGGAGGTGGGAAACTAAATTTTCTGTCAAATTTCCTTTCTTGTGTTTGATAAACCATGAAAAGTATTTAGGTAAGAGTATTATTGTCTAAAATTTGTGTAATAAATGCTTGAAAATCACATGAAAAAATCAATCCCATGTGTTTTAATTGGGAGGAATAATTTTACCCCCCTACTTTCTTCTCTCTCGGGAAAGTGTTTCCGGAATTTGTGCTTACCAAACAAAGGAAAGGAACGACTTTCCTTTCCCGAGTATTAAAATCCATGAACCAAACGAGGCCTATGTGTGTGTTCGTTACTACTAAACCAAAAACAAATTCAAATAAATAAAATGTACAAGTTTGATCATGTATCAGAATTGAGATTATAAATAGTATTTGGTTTTGGAACTTTTAAAATCAAATCCAGTTTTAGATTGACTATGAATTTTCAGTAAGAATTAATTGATTCAATGTATTCTGAATATGTTATGTGATTTTATAGAGTTTTTGGTTAAAGTAGGATACTTTTTAAACTTATTTAGGAAACTAGGGTACTTTTGAACTTATTTGAGAAAATGGGGTTAACATAAAAACGTGAGAAGGTCTCACGTTTTTACGGTTAAAAACGTGATATGTTATGCCTATTTTGAAAAAAAAAAAAAAAAATTAAATTTGTAAAAGTGTGAGAAGGTCTCACGTTTTTACCCATAAAAACGTGATTTGGTCTCACGTTTTTATGTGTAAAAACGTGAGACCTTCTCACACTTTTATGTTCACCAAAATTTTTCAATGCCTGCTTTTATATTTTTTCCTTATATCATTTAATTTCTTCTTTATTTCAAATAATTTTTTTTAATTCATTCTCAAACTTTTTCTTTTTTAATCACATGAGATTGATGAAGTCAAATTTTTATGCTCTTATTTTTTTTCTATATCATTTGTTTTTGTCTTTATTTAGTGGATAAATTATTTTTGATTCATTTTCACACTTTTTTTCTTTTTTTAATCACATGAGGTTGATGGAGCCATGTTTTTATGTTTTTTTTTCTATATCATTTGTTTTCGTTTTTATTTCCTGGAAACAATTATTTTTTCTTAATTATTTTTTTATTTTGTATTTTAATCTTAGGACTTATCTTACTTTGATTGTTCGATTATTATTAAAATATGAATTAAATTTTCCTATCTATTATTACTATTAATTTAATTATTTAGACACAATAAAGATAACTACTAATTTTATTTAACAAAATTATTTAAAAAGATACATGAAAAAAAATAGGAAAATTAGTAATTATTGTGTATCTTTTTTTCATGTATATTTTTAAATAATTTTGTTAAATAAAATTAGTAGTTATCTTTATTGCGTCTAAATAATTAAATTAATAGTAATAGTAGATAGGAAAATTTAATTCATATTTTAATAATAATCGAACAATCAAAGTAAGATAAGTCCTAAGATTAAAATACAAAATAAAAAATAATTAAGAAAAAATAATTGTTTCCAGGAAATAAAAACGAAAACAAATGATATAGAAAAAAAAACATAAAAACATGGCTCCATCAACCTCATGTGATTAAAAAAAGAAAAAAAATGTGAAAGTGAATCAAAAATAATTTATCCACTAAATAAAGACAAAAACAAATGATATAGAAAAAAAATAAGAGCATAAAAATTTGACTTCATCAATCTCATGTGATTAAAAAAGAAAAAAATTTGAGAATGAATTAAAAAAAATTATTTGAAATAAAGAAGAAATTAAATGATATAAGGAAAAAATATAAGAGCAGGCATGGAAAATTTTTGGTGAACATAAAAGTGTGAGAAGGTCTCACGTTTTTACACATAAAAACGTGAGACCTTCTCACACTTTTACAAATTTAATTTTTTTTTTTTTTTTTTTTTTAGTAAAATAGGCATAACATATCACGTTTTTAACCGTAAAAACGTGAAACCTTCTCACGTTTTTATGTTAACCCCATTTTCTCAAATAAGTTCAAAAGTACCCTAGTTTCCTAAATAAGTTTAAAAAGTACCCTACTTTAACCAAAAACTCGATTTTATATTTATCGCAACATGAGAAAAATATGAAAAAGTCAATTTTTTTTTTCCTTTATGAAAACTAAATTTTCTGAAAGTTAAAACAACTAAGTTGTACTTGGCCCAATTGGTGCAGACTTTATTTATCCAGACTGAGCTCTAGGCCACGACCTACACCATTTAAATATTGGTTCGGACTCGGGTCTGATTGGCATATCCAGGTCATTAACTTTGTCCTAAAAAAAATATGAAACTTGTAATTTAAACATTGTAAAAGGAAAAAGTGCGACCCTAACTTGACGAGGGGGTAAAATTTTACTAGTGTTTGTCGTGAAAACAAGCTAATATAAAAATCATTGGATTTGAATTAATTCCTAAATTAATGAGATTAAAGACATTACATAGTTCATATTATAAAATATATGAGGTAAACTTTTGCACAAATTAATGTTGCAATAAATACATTTGCAAACACCAGTTTTCATGCAATTAAACCCTCCCTACTCTGTTATGTGCACCAATTATATAGCAAATTCATCAAATCAACATATTATATGCATGATCATTGGAGCCATACTCTTACTGTTGCATATAACATTATATTTAAATGAATATTACAACTTATTTTAATAGGTTTTGTTTATTTAAGATAAATTTTAAATATCACATATATTTACTTAGTTTATTGACAAAAATATAGTTAATTAGTTTTTTCATTATTATTATTTTGTTTAATCAAATGAAATATGTCATTTACATAATCTTTGAAATATTGGAAGAAACTAAATAGTTAATACACAATGTAAAAAAAGTGAAAATATAGTTTACAGACAAACGCCATGAAGCTCCGAGGAGTAATTTAGCTTACCAACCGAAAGTATAGTTTAATTTATATCAACCTCTTGCACCCCGGATAGTTTAATTTATATCAACCTCTTGCACCATTAAGATATTGGAGATAACTAACGGTTCGTTTGGATTGAGGGAATGGGAAGGGAAGGAAAGGAAAAGATGAGGACACCATCCGTTTGGATTGAGGGAATGGGAAGGAAAGGAAAAGATGAGGAAGAATTGCATTTCACTTATTTGAATAGATTTATAAGAGAGAGTGGAGAGGAAATAAAGGGATTGGAAGGGAATGCCAATCCTTTCTATTCATTTATTTTGTTTCCTTACAATATTGGGAGGATTGGGAGGGAAAGGAAAAAAATTTAATGATTTTTTTACATTATTCTAAATTTAACCCTAATTGGTTAATAATATATTAAATTACAATATTTTCCTTTCTTTCTTTTTTTTCTATCCAAACAAGATTTATTTTCATTCCATTCTTTTCCATCCTTAGCTATCCAAACAACAATAAAATTAAACTCATTCCTTTTCATTATATTCCATTCATTCCCCTCCTAATTAACTATTTCATTTCCATCCTATCCCTCCCCTTCAGTCCAAACGGACCTATTTCCTTTCCATCCCATCCCTCCCCTTCAATCCAAACGGACCGTACATAACTAATCAATTGGGTAATATCAACAAAATCCAGCATAACAACAATAGCATGAATATACTTATTGTAAAACTATGAATTCAATGCATGATTCTTTTATGCTGAATTGAATTAATGAGATACAAGGTAAAAATATGAATTCAGTGAATGATTCTTTTATATTGAATTGAATTAAATGAGATATAAGGCAAGCCCTAGATATATTGGTAGAATACAAGATAAAGAAGGAAATAAATAAATCATAATCTAGCCTAGAGATTTCATATAAGTCAACTCTATATATACAAGGCAACTAATTATATGGCAGTCGTGTACAAATCTCTACTAACAAGGAAACAAGTCCCGCCTTCATGTGTATTGGTATGACAAACAAAGGCAATACCGGTATGCATACTTAAATCTTTTGGCCATGTCTGTACTGGTATGATAAAATACGAGCCAATACCGATACACAACCCATTAGTTGATCAACACTCCCCTTAAGTTGGAGCATATATATCAATAATGCCCAACTTGGTGATTACGCCATGAAAAACTCTTCCAGAGACCGCCTTTGTGAGCACATCAGCTAATTAATCTTCAGTTTTACAAATGGAAACTGTATAATATTCTGATCGAGGTTTTCTTTGATGAAGTGGCAATCAACCTCAACGTGCTTTGTGCGATCATGCCATGGAATGAAAAAACTTTGTTATCGCAATGAAGACTCATAAATCTTTCGTATTCAAATCCCAATTCCTTCTTACACACTCCGAATCCAAAGCAACTCGCATAAACCATGAGCCATGCCATGGAATTCTACTTCTACACTTGACCTTACCATATATAACGTTCTACTTCTTGCTCCTCCGTGTAACCAAATTCCTTTCTACAAAGGCAAAATAACCCGAACTAAACCTTCTGTTTGTTTAATTACCTGCCCACTCCAAGTCCATGTATCCTTTAGTGCCAGAAACGTCATTCTTTGAGAACAACAATCCTTGTGTGGGATAAATCAGTTGCCCAACCAAATGCTGATACCTACCCTTTAACCCTTGTCAGTTAGAATTTGATCTTAAAAAACTCCGAGCTTGTGATTCATTTCTATAAGTGTCTCTGCTGGTTTACAAGCAAGCATTTTGATTTTGGTTAAAAGATCTAAAACATATTTTCGTTCAGAAAGAAAAACACCAATTTTCGACCTTGCAACCTTAATTCCCAAGAAATATTTCAGTTGTCCAAGATCCTTCATTTCAAACTTAATAGCCAAATACTCCCGCAATGCCTTTAATGCCTTTATTTCGCCAAGGTCATCCCCCGTCAACACCATATCACACAATTAAAGCCTTCCAAACTAAGCGCTTCTTGGAAATTGAGGCTTATAACTAAATGCCTTCATTGTAGAAATGAGTCTTCCAAACTAAGCCCTTGGGGGTTATTTCAACCCATGTCGCGATTTTTTCAATTTGCAAACTTCACTGCTACGTTAAGGGTTGTGCTTAACTCCGAGTGGCACCTCCATATAGACCGCTTCTTCCAAAATCTCCATTGAGGAAAGAATTTTTGACATCAAATAGTTATAGAGGACAATCTCGATTAGCAGCAATTGATATAAGGATACGTATTGTGTTGATCTTTAGCCAACAGTGCTAAAGTTTGTTCATAGTTAACCACATATTTTTGCGTACACCTTTTTCCGACTAGCCTTGCTTTATGCCTGTCATTAATACCATTCTATTTGAGCTTCATTATGTAAACCCATCAACACCCAATTGCCATCTTCCCTTTGGGTAACGGGACAAGTTCACACAAGTCATTCTTTTGTTAAGCCTCCATCTCCTTATTCACATCCTTTTTTCGGGGTTTGATAATGCATCTTGCACATTATTAGGAATAGATACAGTAGATAATTGATTAACAGTAAATGCAAAGCAATTCAGACAATCTATAGGACAACACATAGTTATTAATTGGATATTTGGCTTTGGCTTTGGGATCAGGTTTGTACTGTTTCTTTGGGACTCCCTTATTCGTACTTTCAGAAACCTAGATTTATATTACTCTGAGAAACCTGGATTTATATTTCATGAAGACATAAGTATTTCATTAAACTCATGAATTATGGGATTCAAGATTACCCGAGGAGGAACATTCTGGGCCGATTCTTTAGTTAATGGTGTTGACATGGGCAGCTCTACAGATGGCGGTGTCTCCTTGTCTAATTGTACTACCATATCAGTCTCCCTTTTTATCTCCCCCTCACAAATAGTTGAGATACAGTACAATTGATCAATAAAATTTGACACGTAGTTCAGGAAGTCACATAATGAAATATGCAACTCTTAATTTGGAACGAAGGTAGTAATCCGCGTAAATCAGATATATCATATATATATAGATTGACAAACCATCTGTTGGCTGCCTTCTTGCATCCCGTATGGATACTTCGGTCTCAGATTGTACGCTTGTACCTACAATAATGTGAATTAAATATGAGTCAATCATTTGATTACTTCAAAATAACTTGGCACCATGCATGTTGAGTGGCTGCACTTTCTAGACAGTTATTCCACTCCCCTTTTCTAGAAGTATTAGCTTTTGTGTTTGAATTATAAGAGAAATGTCTGATTGGAGAGTTTTACGCCTTTTCATAGAGTAACATAGAGTAAATATTTTTTTCCTTTTTTTTTATCGGAAAGAAACCCATTTTATTGAGAACTTTATATAGCTAAGTACAAGAAGGTGGACCAGAGGTTCACCATAAGATAGAAGAAAATAAACAAAGAAACAGAAAACTGCTCAACAAACAAGCTACATGCCCAAGACAATCAAACAAGTTTAAACACGATCACAAATACTGGCAGATTGCAGCCACCCTGTTGTTGTTGTTGATTCAGGAATGGGATAAGTCCCCAAATTTTTCAGAAGAGAAGGCCCACAATGAAGCTGAGAATTTAATTTTGCTCCATATATCCGATCCATCCATACTACGGTCTTCAAAAAATCTAGCACCTAGCACGTGTCCCACGCAGGCCGCTGCCTTCCACCAAGCACCTTTTAGAGCACATAGTTTCGGGAACAGAGCTTCTGCTTCTTTTGTGCTTTCTTCTTCTTTGTTGCTTTGGCCGCATGGCTGCCATGATTTTCTTCTTCAATGCCTTGGGTAGCTGGCAATGCTTCAGAACTTCTCACTCCCACACAATGTTCCAAGACTTCTTCAAGTGCATAAAAGGCAATACTATAGGTTTCCTGAGACAAAGACCCTGCTTCACCTAATCTAATGGCAAGTTTGCACAGATCGTTAAAGCGTTGGACCCTATAGTGAAGAGGCCTGTTTGATGACCCACTTGTCATCATACTTATATGACTGATAGTAGCATCTTTTGTCCATCGCTTCAGTATATATAGAGAAGGGATATCGGAAACACCAGACATTTGTAGAACTACCATCGCATGTCTACAGAGAAAACCTTTGTATTCGAACAAACGACATGAACAACTTATATCTGATTGTGCTTCATTCCAGGCTACAATGAAATTCTCCCGCTTTTCAAGATCATCAACTCGAAATGTTAATGTTGTCTCACCTTCCCACTCTTTCCGCAGAAGATTACAAGCAATTGTTCCCAAAACCTCAACTTGAAACTTCTCAAATATAGCCCTAGTATAAACTAGGGACATTTGCTTCTCAAAAGGTAAAACAGATCTTAATGTGGGTTGTTCAAGCTGAGTTCTGGAATTGGCTTTGGCTTCCTCTTCATACCTGTCATGCAAAAATACTCTGTAATTATCAATGAACTCCTTGAATGTAGTTTCCCTATTTATGATTTTGTCAAAGAAAGAGGATGTACTTTCAGCTCCCTCTGCTGTACAGAGTCCGGAAAAGCAAATACCCCTCATATAAGTAGGAACCCACTTTTTACGATTTTCATACAACGATTGAACCCAATCATCCTCCCTAAGTTCAAAATTGTCGACCATTTTCCACCATCTCTTTTCAAATTCTTCTTCTGTCCAAGATCGATATATACATTTGTTAAACTTCGACTCAAAACTATCAAGCCTATTCAATAGGCGCGGAAGTTTCAGTGGAATCTTTCTTAAGACGTGCCACAAACTAAAACAATGTCGTGCGTAGGGAAAAACCTCTAAAATTGCTTCTTTCAGTGGCTTGTCTTCATCATCAGTAATAATCACTACACCTGGAGCTTGGCTGCCCACTGCTCTAAGCCAAGTGCGTAACAACCAAACAAAACTTGACGCTGTCTCCTCCCCAATCAGTGCGCATCCCAACAATATATACTGAAAGTGATGATTCACCCCAAAAACTGAAGCAAATGGAATGTTGTATTTGTTACTAAGATAAGTTGTGTCAAAGCAGATAACATCACAGAAGTTACCATAATCTTGTCTACCTTTCGCGTCAACCCAAAACACATTTCTCATACGTTTTTCTTGGTCCAAATCTATTGCATAAAAAAAGCCCGGATTTTCTGCTTGAATAAGCATGAAATTATCGAGCAAACTCTCTACATCTCCCTCATCTAGTGCAAGCTGCAGTCCTTTCTTTTGGCAGGCAGATTGCTTGTTGTTCCTTCCCTTGATGGCATAGAAGACATCCTCGGGGCAAATTTCATGGTTATGCTCCTTCACAAAACAATATATGAACCATTTTCCATCCTCCTGCCTTCTCTTCATATGCATGCTTGCCTTGCAGTCTGTTTTCGGACATGATCGAGAATTCACAGCTCCACCACCAGGCTCGCGCTTGCTCCCAAATCTAGAACATGCAATTTTTACATCAATGAATCTTCCTGATTTTTTCGATCTGCGGCTAGCCTTTATTGTAATGCCAAATCCGACAGCCCGAGCATATTCCCGGTAAAATGAATATGCTTCTTCCTTCGTTTCGAATTCCAAACCTTTTCTAGGCTCATAGTTTATAATAATACCCTTACCATCAACATTGACTCCATCCCCTCCCGTCGTCATGTTTTCACCACCCACATTTGGTTCAGTATCTGTAGTCAATGGAGTATCTAATCTGTCCTCCTGGCCTGAAGGAAGTTCAAGATCAATATCCATACCAAGATCCTGAAAAAGTTGGGGAAAAAAAATGTTTCACCTATCAATACACTTTCTTCTCCACGAGAAAAGAGTTGTTCTTCTACATATTCTCCACTTTTTCCTCCAAGTGGAGCACTTCGAAGAAGATGAAAGCAAGAACAGTTTGTTAGAACAGTAGGACTTCAAACAAAGCTTTCTCTATCAATGCACTCTCTAATTATAGACCCGATAAACATTTTTTCTACAATAAAAGGCAAACAACTCTTTTTAACCTTCTTCACAAAGACGAAGTCTCTCCCCAACAAGTACCCAATGTGCAGCTAATATCCGACAAACAGAGCAATAAAAGGCATTCCTAAAACAGTGTAAAAAAGAGCAACAAACAAGGACCCAACAATTCAACATATACAACTCTAAAACAGTCCTCAAATGCTCAGCAAAACAAAGCACAAGTTGGTGAAAATGGAGCAGCAAATAGAAAAATTATGCCACCTCAAACTAGCAATAAACTAACCCAAAAGGCTGAGCAACAATTCAGCAGCTAACAGAGCATAACCAAAATTACCTAATTTTTCTGCCTTTTGGACCAAGCATTTGCTCATATGCTATAACTCACCATTCCCAGGTCTGTACTCCTCTTTGTCATTTATGTACATAAGAATATTGGGGTTAGGATACTAACAATAAAGTACTTTGACCCGCTTATTAATATTGTTGTTTTTCAAATGGGGATAGGTCAGAATGCAATGTTCTAAAAATCGTAAATCGGACCTAGATCGGTGAGGAGGGGATTCAGGATTTTTGGAGAAATCGGAAAAAAATCGGGGATTAATCGGCAAACCCATAATTTGAAAAATCGGGAATTAAATAAATATAATAACATTTCCATACTCATAAATAGTTTTCAAAATAAAATAATACTAATAAAATATAATATATCTTTCAAATAAACATTAATTTTTTAACATATCAAGTAATAAAATATGCATACCTAAAATTTAAGGGATGCTTTTAATTTTTTAACATTCAAGTAATAAAATATGCATACCTAAAATTTAAGGGATGCTTTTATAAAATATAAAATTTAAAATGGATCAAAATAAAATAACTTAAAATATTAGGGTTGAATACAAAAATAAAAAAATAAGCATAAAAGGAATTGAGAGTCTCATTCTCTCCCACTCGTTGAAACCTAAGCCCGCTGCCCACCACCCGTTCTTCTTCTTCTTCTTCAACGAGGTTTCTTCTTCTTCTTCAACGAGCTTTCTTCTTCTTCTTCTTCTTCTTCTTCAACGAGCCTCCTTCTTCATTTTCTTCTTTTTCTTCAACTTCTTCAACGAGCTGTTGCTGCTTCTTTTTCTTCTCCGTTTCCCATTTTTTTCCGATTTTGGTCCGATTTTGGACCCAGCCGATTTTCCCAACCGATTCATGAAAATCGAATCAGGTAACTCCCGATTTCCGATTTTTGGCCGATTTATCGGCAAAAAATCCCGATTTTTAGAACACTATCAGAATGTATTAATGTAAGAATGTATTTAGTCATTCAAGACCAGGGCCAAGGCTGGAACTGCAAGAACTCTACTCCTCCTTTCATCCTTATTTCTAACTTCTAAAATGAGTTTACTTTGTAGTTTAGAGGTCTAAACTTAATTATCCCACCAAAAAGTGTTCAACTCATCTGGGGGTAAGAATTTCAGTTCAGCTTTCCATTTAACCACCATACGTTTTGACCTAGTTATACATCCCATTTGTACTTGAGTAGACCATTGAAGCTAACAATCTTATCCCCCTTTTCAAAAGTGGAAGCAATTCCAACCTATTCGGTAAGTGTAAAATGGGAAATATCGAATGGTCTGGTGCAAGTGAAGACAGTACCTACCACTTCCTTTTCAAGAAGAGATTGAAGGCCAATTAGCAGTAGTAGTTGGTTAAAGAGTAGGAATTAACATTATCCTATCAATCAAGGGAAATAATATAATTCATACAGAGGTGATCTAGTAGTAAAACTGCAGGCCCGACCCCATGTTACAGCCCAGCCCTTTGTAACTTAACCCTTATTCTTTCGAACAAGTAACAAAAAGTTACCACTACCATCTAACACTAGGAATTTTTCTTAAACTTAACCCACCCTTCCATGAAATCCTAGATCCGCAAATTCCTGAAATTGCACCCGCCTGCACCTATTTATTAATAAATTGGAAAGTCATAGAGAGCCGGATACGATTATTCAATCCCATCCGGACAGGATAAAATAATCCTACTTCTCAGGTGGGATTCATTAATCTTTTTCGGATGGGATAAGAAGCTTTAGTGGGATAAATAATTCACCCGAATATCTAATCCCAATGAACATCAATCATGGGATAGACTCTCTTATCCTACGCGTCAAACGCAGCCAAAAGAGCTAACATTAGATGACAATGAAGATTACGTACCCGAACTTAATTAGAAAGGTTAATAGACTATCTGGTTGAAGCCGATTGGATTATTTCTATTTGATTTTAAGTTTAATTTGACGAAAGAAGTGTGTAAAAAGTGCCCTAGAATTAATTACAAACCAAAAAGCAAACACAGTGAGTAATTAACTCTTTGATTTGTGAATGTTATGAATGTATGTATGCAAGTGTGTATTCAAGCCCTAGAATTCCAAAACAAGAGAAATGCATGGACAGTGAGAAGCTTACCGAATTGACGAACCCTAGCTCAGAATGAAGAATCGAGCATCAACAAACCCCAATTTCCAAGCCCGGTAGCCAGATGAATCGGAGATGGAATGAGCCACTGCAGTACAATAGCGATACAGTTCAGGAGTGTTTCGGTTGTGGTGGGAGCGGAAAATTATTAGGAAAATGATTATCTAATAAACAATTAATTTTATTAAAATTTACCGTCAAGTTTTAGCCAATTATTTAATTAAGGCAAAATATTACAAAATTCAACTAATCTTTATTATTAATAACATTTTAATCTATGAAAAATAATAAATTTCATATATTTTAAGTAATTATATTTTATTCTTTCATTAATTAACTAAATTAGCAATTTTGACCAAATAAATTAAAATAAAACATAATATATTGATCGGGTATTTTTAAAAGATATATCTTAAATTAAGAATATAATTTTTTTTTTAGTGTCTGAAATTATAGGTGCTTTAGTGTGTGTGTTTTTTCAATTTTATTTTTTTTTGGTAAAAAACAATTGCACCAAATTTTACAAGAAAACAAGTTATAGTTTTAGCAAATCAATTAGCTTTTTTTAATAGTTTAATAGTTTTAAATCCTCTTATAATATATATATATATATATATATTATGTACTTGAGCATATCATGTTTTAAATTGCTAATGAAAAAGTCTAATTTAACATATGTCACATGGTTGAGTGTAAAAGTCTAATTTTTTTGGATGTCCCAAATTAAGTATCTCAATTTTAGCGTAGAATTCACTTAACCTCTTTTAATATTTTAATAGTTTTAAAATCTGTTTATAAATCTAAAAAATATATTATATACTTGAGCATATCCTATTTATAATTTGATGGTGTCAAAATTTAGAGATAAATAATTAACCAATCAATAAGCGAATATCGGTGCATAAAAAATAAATACGGCGCAGAGATGAACACATGACATTTTTTTTTTAAGGTAGGTTCCTCCGGTAGCGCTTATGCTATTCCGGCAGTACGTCCTCCTTTCGTGTGTGCTTGCTTTGTATTAGCTCAAAGGCAATCAATTTGGATGATAATACAAGCTACCAATCTCTCTCTCTATAATTTCCTTAATTCTATTTATAAGTATAGAATTAGGATTACAAATCTCTCTCTCTATAATTTCCTTAATTCTATTTATAAGTATAGAATTAGGATTACAAATATTTCAACAGAATAAATAATAAACTGTGTAGGAGAGATAGTGTATAAAGGTTGTTGGTATTATTTGGAGTATGAAAATAGAGAGTATAAGACCCTTCTATTTTTTGGGGTATGAAAATAGAGAGTATATGACCCTTCTATTTGATATTTTTTGGAGTATGAAAATAGAGAGTATAAGACCCTTCTATTTTTTGGGGTATGAAAAATAGAGAGTATATGACTCTTCTATTTTTTAACAAAATATATAGGAGAGAAAGTATATATTTTTGGTGAGGAGAATTGTGTGTTTTTGTTGTGTGTTTGTTGTGTTTTTTTTTTTTTTTTGTGTTGAATGAATGAATGGTGGGAGGTATTTATAGGTAAATGGAGTTAGGTGAGATAATTATTTAAAGGAAATTAAATAATTATCTAAAGGAAAGTGTGGAATATAGTTAGGTGAGATAATTATTTAAAGGAAATTAAATAATTATCTAAAGGAAAGTGTGGAATATAGTTAGGTGAGATAATTATTTAAAGAAAATTAAATAATTATCTAAAGGAAAGTGTGGAATATAGTTAGGTGAGATAATTATTTAAAGAAAATTAAATAATTATCTAAAGGAAAGTGTGGAATATAGTTAGGTGAGATAATTATTTAAAGGAAATTAAATAATTATCTAAAGGAAAGTGTGGAATATAGTTAGGTGAGATAATTATTTAAAGGAAATTAAATAATTATCTAAAGGAAAGTGTGGAATATAGTTAGGTGAGATAATTATTTAAAGAAAATTAAATAATTATCTAAAGGAAATTGTGGAATATAATGGAGTGGGATAATTATTGAATGGAGTGGGATATTTATTTAAAGAAAAGTGGAGAATAAAAATGGAGTGGGGAATATTATTTTTGTAGGCCAATGGTAAAATTATTTTTTACTTTTGTAGGCCAATGGTAAATTAATATTTACCCCATCAATTGCTCCCTATCCTTATCATTTAGCTCGGATGAGCTGATTGGTGAGGATATCCTTCAATCCGGGAGCTAGTAGTAGCTCTGAGCTTTGATGCTTGAGATGTCTTTAGGCCTGAATCCTTGACCGTAAGTTTGTGGACCTTGGAACATTAATGTGTAAAGCTAGCTAGACTTTCATCATTAGTCTTAGAGTTTCAGAACATCATTGTGTAAGGCTGGCTAGACGTTGATCTCGAGTCTTAGTTCAATGACGTTAAATCTCGGATGCTAGTCGTTGAGCTCAAAACATCAATGTGTAGAGCTTTTAGAGCTTCAGAACATCATTGTGTAAGGCTGGCTAGACGTTGATCTCGAGTCGTAGTCCAATGATGCTAGATCTCGGATGCTAGTCGTTGAGCTCGAAACATCAATGTGTAGAACTCGTTAGACATTAGATGCAAGTCGTAGAGCTCGGAACATTAATATGTAAAGCTCACTATACTTTTGATCATAAATAATTTGATTCTACTCGGGCTTTTTTTTTTTTTTTTCAACATATATATATATATATATTTTTTTTTTGCCCGTCTTTTCTTTTCTTTTTTTCTCTTTTTTTTTTCAGCCTTTTTTTTTTTCAGCTTTTTTTTTTTTTTTTTTTTTTTGGAGACAGCTTTGCAAAAACGTTCGACTTTGAAATCTGTGTTACAGGCCTTTCTTCCATTCTCCCCAATCTATATGGTGATAGAAATTTTTTCGAAATCCTTAGTTTCTTAAAAGGAAAATTTGTTCTTTTTGGCTAAGTCTTGAATAGAGTCATGCCCACTTCTGACTTAGGCAAATTCTGACAATTTTCTCATTTAAGTCCTTGGTTTCTTAAAAGGAAAATTTGTTTTTTTTGCTAAGTTTTGAGTAGAGTCTTGCTCCCTTTTAACTTAGGCACATTTGCTAAGTTTTGAGTAGAGTCTTGCTCCCTAGAGTCTTGCTCCCTTCTAACTTTAGGCAAATTGCTAAGTTTTGAGTAGAGTCTTGCTCCCTTCTAACTTATGCAAATTTTGACAATTTTCTCATTTATTACCAGGGTTTCTTAAAAGGAAAATTTGTTCTTTTTGCTAAGTCTTGAGTAAAGTAATGCTCCCTTCTGACTTAGTCAAATTTTTACAATTTTCTCTTTTATTACCAGGGAACGTCAAAATCTTGGTATCTGATCAGTGGTGCAGCAGTAGATGATCATTCTCAGCCAGGCCTCTTTGGGTTGGAGTAGTCCTGCGGTTGTCTGATAGACTTCAAAATTGCATTCAACTTTGTAGAAGTTTGATATCCGCTGAAAATTTCTTTAATTTCTTTCTTGTGGTTTGTCGGATGAACTTGATAAAAATTACATTCAATTGTAATTTTTTTTTTTGAAGCTCACCAATTTTTCCTACAATAAATATTATTGATCGTAAGAAAATGATACAACTTTAGATATATTAAAATAAATAGAAAAATCATATATGAGTTATTAAAAAATAACTTATCTCTTTTTTGGATTTTATCTCCTTGGGTAACCGGATTTTTTGAATGATTATGCGCCCGTAAATATTGAGCTAGCATAAGCTTGTCGGATTTTTGCATTTTTTATCGCAGCACCTTTGTATCCCGGTTTTGGACCCCGAGATGGCCAAATTTGAAAACGGATTGAACTGATAATATTGAATCACCATAGACCCGCGGAATTTTGTTCCATAAAGTTTGAATCGAAGTTTTGAACCCCTAGATGGCCGAATTTGAAAATGGCTTGAACTGAAAAGTTGTAGCTCTTCTAATTTTCTTCAAAATGGACTCCAGAATCGTATGATTTGGAGTTCTGAGCACAAAGTTATGCCCCCAAGAATATTGAGCTACGTAGACCCGCGGGATTTTGAGCTTTTCACCGAAAATTCACTTGTAATTTCTAAAGAACGAGAGCTTTAGAGAGCTTGTCGTTCCCACAGACGGCGCCAACTGATGGTGTCAAAATCTAGAGATAGATAATTAACCAATCAATAAGAGAATATCGGTGAATAGAAAATAAATGCGGCGCAATGATGAACACATGATTTTTTTTTTTAAGGTAGGTTCCCCCGGTAGCACTTATGCTATTCCAGTGGTACGTCCTCCTTTTGTGTGTGCTTGTTTTGTATTAGCTCAAAGGCGATCAATTTGGAAGAAAATACAAGCTACCAACTTCTCTCTCTCTATAATTTCCTTAATTCTATTTATAAGTATAGAATTAGGATTACAAATATTTCAACAGAATAAATAATAAACTGTGTAGGAGAGATAGTGTATAAAGGTTGTTGGTATTTTTTGGAGTATGAAAATAGAGAGTATAAGACCCTTCTATTTTTTGGGGTATGAAAATAGAGAGTATATGACCCTTCTATTTGATATTTTTTGGAGTATGAAAATAGAGAGTATAAGACCCTTCTATTTTTTGGGGTATGAAAAATAGAGAGTATATGACTCTTCTATTTTTTAACAAAATATATAGGAGAGAAAGTATATATTTTTGGTGAGGAGAATTGTGTGTTTTTGTTGTGTGTTTGTTGTGTTTTTTTTTTTTTTTGTGTGTTGAATGAATGAATGGTATTTATAGGTAAATGGGAGGTATTTATAGGAAATTAAATAATTATCTAAAGAAAAGTGTGGAATATAGTTAGGTGAGATAATTATTTAAAGGAAATTAAATAATTATCTAAAGGAAATGTGGAATATAGTTAGGTGAGATAATTATTAAAGGAAATAAATAATTATCTAAAGGAAAGTGTGGAATATAGTTAGGTGAGATAATTATTTAAAGGAAATTAAATAATTATCTAAAGGAAAGTGTGGAATATAGTTAGGTGAGATAATTATTTAAAGGAAATTAAATAATTATCTAAAGGAAATTGTGGAATATAATGGAGTGGGATAATTATTGAATGGAGTGGGATATTTATTTAAAGAAAAGTAGAGAATAAAAATGGAGTGGGGAATATTATTTTTGTAGGCCAATGGTAAAATTATTTTTTACTTTTGTAGGCCAATGGTAAATTAATATTTACCCCATCACAAATATTTCAAGAAGATGAAATAATAAATTGTGTATGAGGGAGAGTGTATAAGGGTTGTTGGTATTTTTAGGGTATGAAAAGAGAGAGTGTAAGACCCTTCTATTTCTTCTTAATCGGCTTGTATTTATTTTGCCAAATGACTTTTTATCTCTTGGATGAGATTGATGGATCTTAAGAGAGAAGGAAGATATATTTTTTGGTGTGTCTTGAATGAATGAATGAAGGGGGTATTTATAGGTAAAATCTAGAATGGTAAAAAAGTAAATTTGATGAAGATGAGGGGTAAAAAGGTAATTTTACAAAGGTGAGTGGATGTAAGTGGAATTTGGGTGGAAGTTAATGGAGGTGAGTGGAAGTTAATGGAGATGAGTGGAATTTGAGTAGAGTTGAGTTGGATTTTAGTGGAGGTAAAAATAAGATTTTACTGGGGGTAAAAATGGGATTTTACCGGAGGTAAAATTATTGAACTAGCTTTGTAGGCCAACGGTAAAAATCAGTATTTAACCCCATCAATTGCCCCCTATCCTTATCATTTAGCTCGGATGAGCTGATTGATGAGGATATCCTTCAACCCGGGAGCTAGTAGTAGCTCTGAGCACTGATGTTCCTGATGTCTTAAGCCCGAATCCTTCGTAGGTGAACAAGGTCGATAATTCAATGCCTGTGTTAGGTCTTTTGCCTTTATTAAAAATCTTTTTTTTAAAGCTGTGGCATGAGAGCAGGTACTTGTCGAGGAAGATAACCATGGGGAGAGATTGAATAACCGATGTGTAGGACTTTGTTAACCCTTGACCATAAGTTTGTGGAATTCGGAACATTAATGTGTAAAGCTGGCTAGACTTTGATCATTAGTCTTAGAGTTTCAGAACATCATTGTGTAAGGCTGGCTAGACATTGATCTCGAGTCTTAGTTCAAGGAAGATAGATCTCGGATGCTAGTCGTTGAGCTCGAAACATCAATGTGTAGAACTCGTTAGACGTTGGATTCAAATCGTAGAGCTTGGAACATTAATATGTAAAGCTCACTATACTTTTGGTCACAAATAGTTTGGAACATTAATGTGTAAAGCTAGCTAGACTTTGATCATTAGTCTTAGAGTTTCAGAACATCATTGTGTAAGGCTGGCTAGACGTTGATCTCGAGTCTTTGTTCAATGAAGCTAGATCTCGGATGCTAGTCGTTGAGCTCGAAACATCAATGTGTAGAACTCGTTAGACGTTAGATGCAAGTCTTAGAGCTTGGAACATTAATTTTTGAATGATTATGCGCCCGTAAATATTGAGCTAGCGTAGTCCTGCAGGATTTTCGCATTTTTTGTTGCAGAAACTTTGTATCTCGATTTTGGACCCCGAGATGGCCAAATTTGAAAAATGATTGAACTAAAAAGTTGCAGCTCTTGAAATTTTCTCCAAAATGGACTTCAGAATCGCATGATTTGGAGTTTTGAACACAAAGTTACGCGCCTGATAATATTGAGTCACCGTAGGCCTGCGGAATTTCGTTCTAGAAAGTTTGTATCGAAGTTTTGAACTCTGAGATGGCCGAATTTGAGAACGGCCTGAACTGAAAAGTTGTAGCTCTTGAAATTTTCTTCAAAATGGACTCCAAAATCGCATGATTTGGAGTTCCGAGCAAGAAGTTATGCCCCCAAGAATATCGAGCTACGTAGACCCGCAGGATTATGATTTTTTTCACCGAAAATTCACTTGTAATTTCTAAAGAACGAGAGCTTTAGAGAGCTTGTCGTTCCCACAGACGGCGCCAACTAATGGTGTCAAAATTTAGAGATAGATAATTAACCAATCAATAAGCGAATATCGGTGAATAAAAAATAAATACGGCACAGTGATGAACACATGACATTTTTTTTTTAAGGTAGGTTCCCCCAGTAGCGCTTATGCTATTCCGGCAGTACGTCCTCCTTTCGTGTGTGCTTGCTTTGTATTAGCTCAAAGGCAATCAATTTGGATGATAATATAAGCTACCAATCTCTCTCTCTCTATAATTTCCTTAATTCTATTTATAAGTATAGAATTAGGATTACAAATCTCTCTCTCAATAATTTTCTTAATTCTATTTATAAGTATAGAATTAGGATTACAAATATTTCAAGAAGATGAAATAATAAATTGTGTATGAGGGAGAGTGTATAAGGGTTGTTGGTATTTTTAGGGTATGAAAAGAGAGAGTATAAGACCCTTCTATTTCTTCTTAATCGGGTTATATTTATTTTGCCAATGACTTTTTATCTCTTGGATGAGATTGATGGATCTTAAGAGAGAAGGAAGATATATTTTTTGGTGTGTCTTGAATGAATGAATGAAGGGGGTATTTATAGGTAAAATCTAGAATGGTAAAAAAGTAAATTTGATGAAGATGAGGGATAAAAAGGTAATTTTACAAAGGTGAGTGGATGTAAGTGGAATTTGGGTGGAAGTTAATGGAGGTGAGTGGAAGTTAATGGAGATGAGTGGAATTTGAGTGGAGTTGAGTTGGATTTTAGTGGAGGTAAAAATGAGATTTTACTGGGGGTAAAAATGGGATTTTACCGGAGGTAAAATTATTGAACTAGCTTTGTAGGCCAACGGTAAAAATCAGTATTTAACTCCATCATAATTGATAATGGATAATCCAATTTTACAATTAAACAAATGTCAGATAGATGGATTTGTATAAACTATTAAAATATCTTTATAAATCTAAAAAAATATATTATATACTTGAATATATCTTATTTATAATTGGTAATGGTGAAACCAAATTTTACAATAATACAAATGTCAGATGGATGAATTTGAATAAAAGATTGAAAAAATAACCTTAATTTTGTAATTATGAATTTAATGATAATAAATTTTTATTTTATTTTTTCCAAAACTAATCATAGAATTTGAGTAAGAGTGGGTAACTTTTTCAGATTTGTGGTTAGAAATTGTCTGTATGTCTTTCATGCTAGCAAAGTCCAAATTATTAATTATATGTAATGATTTAGTTGTTAGATACAATAGATAAATATGAGAATTACAAAAAAAAACTCATAAACTAATAAGGTAATTACTAAAAAATTATCAAAAATAGTAATTTTTTTTGACAAATTACAAAAGTAATATTTTTTATTACTTTAACCTATGTGATTTAGAATAAATGACCAGAATATCACAGTTCGATCCTCACCTCCCTCCCCTTTGAACCAACCAATTCTATCATTATTTGTATTAAAAATAAAAAATTACAAAAGTAACAATTTCTTTACTTTTTGGCCTTTCTGGCACCTCTCTTTTTTTTCCCCACTAATTTCGGCACTTATGTTCAATTACCCATTTACCCCCTTTTAAAACCTCTTTAATTAGTTACTTTTTTCATTTCTTTCTCATTAAAAGATAAACTAACTTCGTCTAATTTCTTCTCCATATTCTTATCATACATGTCCGACCATTACCACACTGTTCACCTACCACTAGTTTAGTTCCTCTTTGTAAAAAGGAAAACTCAAATCCTTCACCACTACCACCTAATTAGACCATCTCCATCGGATGGGTAAAATGCCATTTTTTACCTTATTTAGCATGCACTGATTGGTCTAAAATGGGTAAAAGGTAAGTGGAATGTTAGAGGGATGCTAAAGTTGGCAACGATCAAACATCTCCCATGGCCGACACTGTGAACATCTCCCTTGCATGGCCGATGTTTTCAACATCGATTGTGTATTTTTTTTTTAAAATTTCCGTGGTCAACATTCATAAAATCGGCCTAGGTTTTTTCTCATAGCAGATGTCCTCTAAATCGTCCAAGGCATTATCTACATTTCAAAAAATAGCTATTAGATAACGGCTATTTTTAACGCCTCTCTATATATAACTTTCAACCCCAAATTCTTTTTTCATTTATCATTTGTATTTTGTAAGTTTTTTTTGCTCTCACTTTTCTCCAACAATTTCAATTTTTTGTTTTTTCTCATTCTTTTTACAATTTCAAATTTACTTTATATTTGATAAAATTATTTATTTGTTATTTACTTTTTAAATTAAATATTAGTTTTATTTTTATTAGTGAATTATGTCTAAAAATCACGGATCGAACATAACACCACTAGAGGACAAAGCACTTTATCGATCATACATGCTAGCGTCAATTCGATAACCGATGCAAATCAAACCAACGACAAATTGTGGGAAGCCGTATCCGCAATATACCACCAACAACCTGGTATTATAGTTCGAAGAACGCCATCATCTTTCCAGCCGTGCTATCAATACGTTAGTTCTATAATTGTTACTTTTGTGGCTAAGTTGTCACATGCAATGAATAATCACGGAAGCGGAACAATTAAGCAAAGTTGATGGGTAATTTTCGTAAATCATATTTAATTTTTTTAATTTCACCACAGCTATAAATTTTACTTTTGTCGGATTATTTGTCCAGGTTAAAAAAGCGCTAGAAGCTTTCTTAATTTAGAAAAAAAACACCTTTTAAATTTGATAATTGTTATCAAATTTTGAAAGATCACAAAAAGTTGGGCCAGAGTACAAGGTCGTTAAACACGCAACATTCTCGTTACGGTCTAGTAATTTTAATCAAATTACATAATTATATTATTTTGTTTTGTAGATTTTATAAATAAACATGTACTTTAAATGTAAAAAAAAATTAATACGATACTTTTTAACATATTTGTTTGTTAAAAATATAACAAAAAAAAAACATTTATATAAAATGTAAACAAATTATTACTATACAATTTCATATACAATAAAAAAACCTATGAAAAAAGCAGTATTTACCTTGTGGAGATGGTGGGGTGTGGTAATCTTCCGGCTAGTAATTTTTGAATTAATTTGTTTATTTATTTTTTGAAGAGTGGAGATGGTGGGGTGTGAGATGAGAGAAAGGAAGAAATGGTGTGGTATAAATAGTGGTGGGGAAGATGACCATTAATATAGCCGTTGGTGGGCATTGGGAGTAATGAAGACAGAGCCGATGCACAGTGCATCGTCTGTGGAGGGGATTTTCTTGGTCGATGTTGTGTAGATCGGCGATGCCACTTTTCCTCTCTCCCCTTCCCTTTCCGCTACATTCTTGGAGCAAATGGTATGCTAAATTTTCCATTTATAGCGTACCATTTCACCAATCTGGTGGAGATGTCTTACTTTATCTCTTTAAAATTAACTGACTATTACTACACCGTTAGTGTCACTCTCTAAACTTTAAAACCCAAGCATTCCACCACCACCAACGAGCACCACCATTGTCACACCGATCACCACCACTAGCTAAGCCAGTTTAGTTTCTCTCTCTAAAAATAGGAACTCAAATCTCCACCACCACCCTCGTTACTTTCTCTCAGTAAAATTGAAACTTAAACTAACTAGGGTTTGTGCAATTGTAGCTAGTATGTTGTGGCGTTTTTATTTATTTCTTAATTGAATTAATGTTTGCGCAATTAGTGTTAATATGTGTCCTTGTTTTGGGTTTGTCAGTTTTGGATTCATATTTTGTTCGTGATAACTTTTATGTGTTAAGGTATCCTTGTGTTTAACCATTATATTTTGTAGTAAGTATTATGCTTTCTTAGGATATATGATTCTTTTCATGATGTTCGATACATGGTCTTTTGATTTGTTTTTAACCAAAAAATTGTTAAAGTAGTTTATTCTTTAAACTTGAGTTATGTAATTATGAAAAATTATATGTATTTAAACAATCTTATCCAATTTTTCCTTTTATAATTCTTTATAACAAAAAATTAATATTTCTCAGTAAGCCAACAGACAATCTCTCTCTCCCTTTAGGGAAAAATAACTAAAAAGAAACTATAAATATCCAACTGTAGGGGTAGCAACAAGAAATCATGAGCTGCCTCTAGTTGTTTCATTAGATCTATGCTAATAAACGTATTGTTTAGCCACTAGAACCTTCATTAGTTGTTGCATTGCAAACCACCCCTCAATCCTGTGTACTCTCATTTTAGCTTCAACATTGTAAATTATCTTCATCGTGGAGGCATTATCTTCGTGACGACACTTGAGTCCACTAAGAACATCTTTAAGTTTAACTCTGGCAATGGACAATTCTACAATGAACTTCTTTTCCTTTTTACTCAATCTTCCCGCAAACGGATGCCCAATTAAACCATTCAGTAAATCATGATTAAGAACTCTGCTTCTCACTTTCACCTTCCAATGATTCACACCATCAAGAATAGGCAATTACACTTTCTTATGGCGCCGTCTCTCTTCTTCTTAGCTTATTTTCCTTGCGCGGTGATCACGATATAAGCCATTTCTTTCACATGCCAAATATAGCTTTGGCTTCTTATTCCCACACCCTTAATCAGACTTTGTTGTAACAGTTTTAGTTTGGATCCCCTTTGCTTTGCTTTGACACCCATCAACTAAAGCATACTTGAAACGAAAAACCTACAAAATAAATCTTATCACATTATTAGCTATTTGAAATTTCTACAACAATAGCTAATACATTCAGCTTAAGTAATGCGTACTTTCTTCATCCGTTGTAAAAATGAAAGTCACTTTAACAACTCGTGCTTTACTAAATTCATCATTACTAAGATCCATATTATGGTGGTTTGTTAAAAGGGTAAGCTAAAGATGTTGGGATCCACAACTAGGATTAAGAGGCTCTCCTTCGTTGATTTTCTCTTTATTGTTGATTGACTCTCTATCAATCATAGGCTCATAATTGGTGTTAAGTTCAAAATATAATTTTTGACTAATAGGCTTTACGTCCATAGGCTCTTCCTCTATGACATGTTCTGTAAATTGGAAAGCACAGTTGGGCTTATGAGTAATCTCGACTTTAATTTTAGAGAAATCAATATTTTCTAACTATGAACAATTTTTCTATATAGAGGGGTAGAGTGATAATTAATCCTACATAAACAAGTATTTATAAACTTAATGTCACCTGGGTTTATGTCAAATCCATAAACAAGTATACATAAGAAAGTGTGTATAAACAAGAATTTAAACTAGTTTCATAGAGCAAACTTTTTATATGTCTAAGTTTAAAATTGTCGTACTTAATTATTAAGGTTTGAGTGTAAAAGGACTACTCCAAGTGCTAAAAATCGAGTAAAATAGGAAACCTTCGGTCTTTGAGAACCATAGGTAACCATATGCACTCAGCCCTCAACAACTGAGTACAATATGGAACACCACATTTTACTCTTATTTTTCTTCTTTATATATATATATATATATTTATATTTAGGAATAAAATGATAACTAAAGAAGCAGTAAAAAGATAAGTATCTTACCTCTTTTGAATGGACATTTTCTTTAACTTGCTCTTAAACTTTCTCTTTCTCAATCCATCTCTATACTTCTCTCACTACCCATTATGATTTACACACTTCAATCACTACATCACCAATAATAATCTTCGTTTTCTAGCTTGGATTTTGGATTTTCAAAGGAAATGAAGCTGGAGACGAGGAACATGGATCCTCGTTTGCTTAGAGTGGTATGGTTTTTGAGCACGTTTTTTTTTTTTTTGTGGGTTTATGAGATGGGGTGGTGGATGTTGGTGTTTAATGTTAATGATTGATTATATTAATTAGGGCTATTAAATGTTAATGATTAGAGTAAATGAAATAAGGAGCCTGTGTCAATAGAGAAAAAAGTCATTTAATTGATGTGAAGTGTTATAAAGTTATTTGATGTGTGTCAATAGCAATCTCCAAAATATAAAGCACTTATATCCATTTGTTTCTAACGCGATAGTAAAATAATTAAAGTGTAGAAATCGCATCGAGTTAACTTGTGACCCGTACAGACACCCATGGAGCATCCACATGGGTTTAGTATTTGAATTGATCCGATGGTTATTTGGTCCTTAAGTAACCATCCCTTAAATATGTAGGAAGGATGTTTTCTACATTAGAGACAACATCATGGGTCGAATTCGGGTTTGGTTTACGGGGTATCCGGTCAGGTTTACATGCTTTCTTTGAACGAAGAAGACGAAAAACTCAAACTTCTCGATCTGCATCAATGGTCAATTGTATTACAGTCGAAAATAAGATATGAGGAAAAGCTCAAGAACGAAAGATATATTAGTTTATGTATCTTTAAAGAACATAACAACATATACATTTAAGTTGGACGTATATCTTATATTATAACAAAATATATGAGACTCAACTATGTGTTAGAATGAAGAAGAAGAAGAAGAAGAAGAAGAAGAAGAAGAAGAAGACTACTAATTAATGAAAAACAAAGGCCCTCTCTTTATTTGTAGCAACCCAAGCCGGTTTCAAAAGAAAAAACCATCAAAGGATAATGTTGTAGAGGAAATAGTGTTATATAAGTATGGAAGAGAAGAGAGGCATATAGATGAAAACGAAAAGGGGCTGTGGATTAATTTGAGAAAGAAACTAAACAGGGGAATAAAGAGAAATGCGTTACTTAAATGTTGGAATGAGATAAAATGACGTAGTTTAGGTTTTAGTTTAACTGTGATCCAATCTAGGCCATCAATTTTTTAATTAAGGATGCAGATCAGAATAAATCTCCTCTAAAGTGAATTTTATTTATGTATTTTATTATTATTAGGGAGCTTCAAAGTGATTTTCATTACTCTTGTGATCGCTTTTACTACGCTAGATTACTTCCTATTATAAGTAGATCGCTTTCTTAATGGGAGTAGATTGCTTCGAACTTGACTCATCTCTATTACCTTTCGATCCAATTCCATCCAATGTGATCTAATTCGAAAGCAAAAATGATAATCTACACAAAAATTCATCCAGAATTTCAAACCAAAAATGAGCTTAGTAAAAATTTTATACATATATTTATTTTCAACTATTAAAATTTTAAATCATCGTTTCACCCAGTCCTAAACTGAATCTTCTCATAAAATTTTGTAAACATGCTCAAAGATTATCCCCACTAAAAGTTTCATAAAAAAATTATCCGTTTCTCTGTCGAACTAGATTGGACCGAAGGAGTGATAGAAAAAAGTCAAGTCCTAGTGCTTCTTATTATTTGGGGCATTTTTTTAACTTAGTAGGAGTATACCAACTAATAAGTGTACCGCAAAAATGTGACTCTTGTACGCACATAAATCAAATTTAAAATAAGAACTTGATGGAATAAATCAAAGGGGAGAGAAATTCAGATCTAAATACAACATTAACCGGGAACAGAGTTAAGCCCGGAAGGCGCAAATCCACAGAGATGCTGCACCAATTAATAGCATTGAACCATCCAGCAGCTGTGGTGGCAGCGATTTTAGCAGTGTGTGTGTGTGAGAGAGAAAGAGAGAGAGGGGTTTTGGTGGAGATGGGCATCGATGGAGGAGAGAATTTATTGCCTCTTATTAAAATAGAAAATAATTAGTCAGCAAGTAAAAAAAAATTTTTTTTTTTTAAAAAAAATTAATTAGTCAGCAGCCACGTACATTGCCAACTCAGCGTGTTTTTAAATTACGTCCCTTTTAAATGTCACAAATTAGGTCGGAAATATTGATACTCTATAAATACTTAGTAACACTTTTATTTTTATTTGTTTCTTCGCAATTGAGTAGTGTGTCTATTATTAGGCTCTTAAGGGCCGAGTGTTACTGGGTTGTGAAAAACCGAGTATAAACTTGATAACGCTTTACTCGATTATCAAAAACCGATTATATAGACTTATACTCGACCCTTAAGAATTGAGTAATAGTAACATATACTTTTCTCGGTTGTGAAAGATCGAACGAAAGTGGAAATGTTACCGAGTGTTTTTGAGTGCTAATATCACCACCCTAAAATTATTGTAAAACAATTATTAGAAATATATTATTTTCCAAAATTTTCCTCATCTTCTCCGCTAAAACAAAATTATCCCCATTTTCTCCCTTAGATTTTATTTTATATCAATAAAAATAGCTCAAATCTGTTTCTCAATAATCAGACCGAGTTGTTGTTTCCTGTCTAACACATTTGATGTCTTATCCAAATCAGCAAAAAAATTGAAAATTAGATCAAGATCCTTCTTCAAACTTGGGACTTTTAACTTTTCTAAAAGTCAGTTTTTAAGAGAATAAGCAAATTAAACATGGACCAGTCCTAATGTTCGTAGGGGATGATGGGATATACACTTTTGTACAAAATTAGTAATATTGTCTCTCATTCTCATAATAATTTGTTATTAGTTTTGCCAAAAATGAAGAAGGTTATACATACAAGAGGTCGGAAACCTTGTTATATTTAGGATAGAACAGGGGCGAACTCAGAATTAAATAGAAGTGAATTGAGTAATGTTAATTTCGTTTTTCAACATATAAATTGTATTGTATTTTTTTTCTTGGACTAGACTGGAGCTTGCTCTACTAAGTCCCAGTTCTGCCCCTATGTAAAAATTGTCTAACTTTTATTTTTATTTAAAAATAAAATGATAGTTTAGAGGGAGAATATTTATGTCGTTAAACTTGAAAAAGTTCAAGAGCTACCATTAATACACGAAGTGTTAATTTTTACTAGAAATTAGGTAGAAGGGCTTATTATACATTGATTTTTACCAAAAATCCAATGAATAATATTTTTTTGAATGAAGGGCCTATTTTTAATCGGTAATTAGTGTAAGAGGCCTATTTTGTTTTATATTTTAAATGAATGTATTTGAATAAATTTAAATATCATTTAATTAATAAAAACATGTTATGTATTACCTAAATTACCCATTTTTATGAAATTTTCACAAAAAATATGGACTGCAAAGTTCATATTGCAATAAAATATGAACTGCAAAGTTCATATTGCAGTGAAATATGTACTGCAATATGAACTTTGCACTAAAAATATGGACTGCAAAGTTCACATTGCAGTAAAATATGGACTGCAATATGAACGTTGCACTAAAAATATGGACTGCAAAGTTCACATTGCAGTGAAATATGGACTGCAAAGTTCATATTGCAGTGAAATATAGACTGCAAAGTTCATATTGCAGTCCATATTTTAATGCATATTGATATATTTTTAGTTTATTTTAAGGGTTGGGATGTCATTTTATAATGAAAAAAAAAGACACATGTCATATTATCAATAAAATAAAAAATAGGTCCTTTATTTAAAAAAAAATTATTCCTTGGCCTTAGTGTGAAAATCTTTCTCTAATAAGCCCTTTTTTTTAATTGCCCCTAATTTTTATTGTCTATACGAAAGAAAATAACCTGTAGTTTCTCAATTGATTTATTTAACTTTCCTCGAAATTTCTTTTGAAAATTAGTTATCTCATTTCTTTCTGACCACACATGAATGCATAAATTTTACAAAATAATTAAATTAATATTATGTGCTGTAAATTTATTTATCTTCAAGCAATGGTCAAAAAAATTAGTTTGTAGGTCAGACATAATATCATCATATGTTGACTCAACATATTTTACCGTAGAATATTGTTGATGTTGAAATTTAAATCTTTTACTTAATATTACGCAAAGAAGTTTTATCATATAATATAGTAATAGATTTCGAAGTAATTATTTTTAAATACAATTAAGAATTTGGTCCAACTATGTTTATTGAAAATTTTGCTTATCAAGTTATCATATAAAACAGTAAATAAAATTCTATTTTCATGTAGTGTTGACATATGTCATTGTCACTACACTTATTTGTTTTTTTTTTCAAAAAGAAACTGCGAAGCAAAGAGTACACAAAATCATAAATCCATGACTTCAACTAACCCGTCCAAAAAGTTGTTATCACAGCACATTTCCCCCAAGGTCCTGATCACAAGCGCGCGCTCTTACCAAGTTACCGGTATATTAGCAACAGATTTGCCATTTATACAAAAGATACGGTTGTGCTAAAACCGACTGATTCTGCCGAGAATGCATCACAACTCGGGATGTTAATCAAGCGAACCCATTTGCAGAGTCGATTTCAATGGAAACTTAACCCTGATTGACACATAAATTAACACCCTCTGGGCTGATAACCGATGATGGATTAACGTATACGCAAATTATCGTGGACTTTTCTACTGAAGGAACCCATCGAATCACTTCCAACGCTTGGATTCTGTCCTCTAAAGTGATTTACTTGGTCCAACAAACAACTTGCTTATAGCCGCATACGGTGAAGACTACATAGATGCTTAGCCTAGCCTAGCCAACTCGGGATGGATACGAAACTCAAACTTAGCACTGATCAGAAACACAAATCCCACATCAAAAGATTCATCGACAAATAAAAACAGGAACATGCATCTAGGTCTGGCAATGACTGATTATACGAGTCTGGATTGGGTTGTTCAAACTTAGCTCAAATTATTTCAAGCATGTTCAAGCCTCGAACTCTACACATATTTATTACAGGCGTTGGGCTCGAATTCTGCCCAGTCCGTATAGATGGAAAGGAATAATTTCCAAGTGGGTTTGAGCTTTTGATTACTTTCCAGGAGGTTTGTGACTTTTGACAATTTCTTTTGTTTTTTCTTTATAGCTAGCTTTTGTGTACTTTGCTTTGTAGTCTTTGGTTAGCTGTATTTTAGTATAGACCAAACCTACAAATTTGTTTTCACAGATTTTAAGTGGACCAAACCTATCACAGGCTGAGCTACATACATGATATTTGAGCTCTGGCTGAATTAAATTTTGGACTTGAAATCTTGTTCACACTCGACCCTACTAAATTAAGATTTAAGACAGCCCAAACTTTAGCAGACAGGCTTCAGGCAGACTCAATCCAATTGACAAGCTCACATGCATCAAACATACTGAAATCTAGCGCCTTCTTGTTGGCAGCAAAATACATATTGGTATCTTGTGCCTTCCAATTTGCCAAAAAGCTAACATTTAATCCTCTAGAAATCTCAAATTCCGGGACCTTCGCGCAAAACTCATTTGTATCTGTCCATTATGTAGAATTCACACCTTCCGCCCTTTTATCCGCTAAGCTTTCCATCTAGAAGAACACGAATAGATACTGGTCCAAATGTACCTTATTTTTGGATGCTTCAATACTCCAAAATTTTGCACACCTCAGTCAACCATATCGGTGGCAAAACAATTACCTAGGTCACTTATAAAAAGTACTACTTATCTAACCAAAAGTTGCCAATTAACATGCAAACAAAATCTTTTGTCCTCCCTAATCAATAAAATTACTTACAAGTAGAGATATTATTGGATTGGTTCAGTCTGAGGTTCGTTGTCATGAGGTCAAACCAAAACCAATTCAACGTTGGTCGATTTTGAAATATAGAATCCAATGCAATCCATTTGCCACATCGACGCAACTAACATTATAAGTCTAGTTTGTGTTAAATAAATTTACCAATCAATCAAAACTCTAGTCAATGAAAATATTTAGGCGAACTGGCAGTATAAGTCTACTTGTATTAAATAAATTAAAGCGAATTATGTAACCGACCCTGAAGCTTGGGTCAACACCATATCAGTGACGGAAGTTTACAAGGTTGCAACTTAAACCCTGAAGTACATTTAATGAGTTTCTCTAGCATAGTATATGTAGGTGTTTTCGACCATGGCAATAAGAAAATCAAAGTCCCCAGTTTACTAGAGATTTCTACCATAAGGTGATAAAATGAAGATCAATTACCAACGCCAAGTTGATCGATCGTTTCTTGTACAACGAGTAGGAATGCAAAGCTTACCCCTCAATCTTCTTAGCTTGAGGATGTTTCTCCATATGAATTTACCTTTGATACCATGTGAGATTGTGAGAATTATGTTATTCCATTGAGTAGAAAAGTACAAGATATATATATAAGAGAGAGACCTAGTACATTAAGGAGTTTCCTTCTAATAAGGATTCTCTAAATATATCCTAAATATACACATGCTATAAATAGAATATACAAATCTCAACAATAGCCTATTTCGTTTTCATTTACATCTCTTTATACCCCTCTAGTACATCCTATGACATTGCCAATGTAACACCTCGTGTTTAGTTTATTCGTTAATTTTCCTTCCTAAGCTTTATTTCTCGAATAACGTTGCTTTGACAAGTATTTTTAGTTTCAAGTGAAATTTTGTGGTTCCGACATCTCGAGAAGGTTTCAATAGATTAATTACACCCGCGTGAATGATTGTTTGCTATTCGGGTGGTACTTACTAAAATATAGGTTTTAATCCCTCCTTAGTTGTATTTTACCCTTAATCATAGGTTTGGGTAGTCGAATTTTGTTCCAAACATATTTTGGTGAGCCGAATATTTCCTGAAAGTCATATTAATCATATTACATATGCTTGCATGGTCAAAACGCATTTCGGATGGCCGTGTGCTTGAATTTGGTCGGCTAACGGTGATAATTCAGTTTTTGGCAAAATGAGTTTTTAGCCAACTTTGAAAGGCCATAACTTTCTCGTCCAATTTCCAAATGAGTCACCATTTGAACCATCGGATAGATTTCTTTTCCGCCTAGCACTTGCGTGTTTTGACCGAAAATCGAAAAAATGGGTTGGGTTGGTTTGGTTTGGTTTGGTTTGGAGCAACAACATAAAAAAATGACAGGCCTGTATATGTATATATATATATATATGCATATACTAGCAATTAAAAGGATAGGACTCAAGCTTGAGCCAGTTCCAGCCACTGTGCCCACCCCTACATCTATTGTTTGTTGATCCTCCAAGCTGCGCATGGTTGAGACCTTTGCTTCAGTTTTCTATGTCCCAAGCTGGGCTTGGTTGATACCTTCGCTACAGCTTGAAAGGGAACTTTGGAATATTAGTTGTATCATAGCCATTAGTTGCATACCATGATTATGGGATAATGTAGGTTTAGGCTAATGCCATGAGGCTTTTATTCCATATTCGTATGTGTAATCTGAAAATAAATACAGAGCCTCAGCAGTCGGCAGAGTTGAATAAGCTAATATAATATCATCCTCGAGTAACTAACCCCCACTCAACCAAAAGTGACTTAGAAAATTGCAGTATTTGAAAATATTTCTTTCAATCATAATAAATCTGGATAAACTTGCTATAACAACTAATAACAAGAAAAGATATTTGATCCAATACCTGTAACAACAATACTAATAATGATTGCCAATGCAATGCTTCCCCCATTGTGCCATCCTTGTTCCATATCCTAAAAGAGAGGATAAGACAGAAACACTAATAAATTCTACAACACTATAAAAAAGAAAACCGAGTACATGAACAAATGTTAATACAAAAAATTATATAATATATGATAAATAAGTAGAAATTACCATTGTCTTGCCCAGTGTTACCTAATTCGTGGGTCGTATGGGTACGAGGGGGTACGTGACTTTGCTTGGTACGGGGTGCACTTGGGGTAGGCGTAGTAGGAACGCTATTTCGGGTTGCAATCATTTTGGAATGCATTATGGGTCGCTTTTAATTATGTCTAATATATAAATATTCAAAACAAATCAAAGAATTACGATACAATAAATCCCTAAAATCTCTCTCCCCAGTATTCTGTTAATTGTGATTTGTGCCCACGATTCCTCTTTTCTTTCCTCAAAAAAAAAAAGGCATAATATAAGCAACACTCTCTCTCTCTCTCTCTCTCTCTCTCAAACATGTAAAAAAGAAAAAAGAAAAAAAATCCCTTACATACATTCAAACTCTCCCACTCACCTACAAACTCCTTCTCTAACAGACTAATGCAAGCTGCTTGTGAAAGAATGAGGAAATCTAGTGAAGGGAAAACAGAGAGCTACATCAAGCTATGAAAATAACTCAATACCCAAAACAGTCCAACCAGTGAAGGGAATGTAGAAAGCTTTTGTAGCAAGCCAACAATATTTTATCATCTCTCAAAAAAAACTGCTGAAAACAACTTGCAACAACCCTTAAATAGGCTACAAGAGGTTGCTTTAATAAAATAGAATTTTAGCCCTTAAAACATAACTAATCTGAAGGCTCTAAATGAGTCCACCAGAATAAAAGGCAAAAAAAGACAAAACAGCCCCTAATGAGTTCTCATGACTCATTTAAAAAGGTAAATGACTTGCTAAAATAGAAAATAAAAGACCAAAACACCTCTAAGTGGCACATAAACTGCTGCAAACATTACTCGGAATAGCTGATTTTGGACAGCCCAAATCTAGTCTTCTCGGGAACAAAAAGACTATTCAACTTGCTCTGCATACAGACAGACCTTATGTTTACTACTTCTCCTCCAAAATCTAAACCAAGTGTCCTAGTCTTGTCAAAGTCAGTTTCTCACAAAAAGCTTGACATTTGAAAGGCACATGCTATGAATCGCAGACCCTTCATCTTCCTTGGACAAAGGGTCATGTATAACTCCTCCATCTCCTACTTTTGTCCGTGATCCTGATCTGATTTCAAGTCTCGGTATCATACTCGGAACTGCAGACCCTTTACACAAAATGGTTTTGCTTGTAGTACTGGTCATCCTTTTTTGCAGTATATTTCATATGACAGTATTTCAGGATCCTATCGAGCCTTCCTAAGCAAACTTGACTACATTCAAATTCCCCAGTCTGTGTTTGACGTCTTCAGAATCCCAATTGGGTAACTGATATGGAGGTAGAAATTGATGCATTGCAAGCTAATGAAACATGGGATCTTGTGCCCCTCCCACCTGGTGAGAAGACAGTGAGTTGTGAGTGAGTATTCAATGTCAAACATCACGATGATGACTCGATTGAATGCTATAAGGCTCGTTTAGTGGTCAAAGGCTTTACTCATATTCCTGGCAAGGACTTCAATGCCACATTTGCTCAAGTCAGCAAATTAACTTATGTCTGATTAAATGTGTCTCCTGCTGCCTCTTATCATTGGGATCTCTACCAACTGGATGTAAAGAACGCCTTCCTTATTGGTGATCTTTCAGAGACTATTTATACGAGTCCTCCTCCGCGTTTTTTTGAAAAGTTTGTCAACTACAAAAATATTTGTATGGATTGAAGCAATATCCGCAATATCCACGAGCCTAGCTCATCGGATTTAGTGAAGTTATTCTTTCCATGAAGTTCACCTGGTGCCATTCTGATCATACATATTTCATGCATCGCTCTGCCTCTGGTCAATGCATTATCCTTTTGGTTTATGTTAACATTATTGTTACTATTACTGGTGAAGACACTTTTGGGATTGCTAAAGTAAAACTTCAGCTTGGAAAGGTTTTTGATATAAAATATCTGGGGCAATTTAAGTACTTCTTGGGTATTCAGGCAGCTAGATCAAAGCAGGGTCTTTCTTTATCTCAAAGGAATTATGTCCTTGATATTCTTAATGACACTAGTATGCTCGGGTGTATATTAGCTCTGATCCATCTCAGTATCAGAGGTTGG